>OZ038372.1:15052602-16256497 GCA_964036015.1 Leptarthrus brevirostris | reverse complement strand
GTTTGAATGTTAGCGCGTGTTAGGGTTTGCCGTAGAAATATAAATATATAAATAGAATTTACTTTCAATAACTGCTTAAAGTACGTATCTGTTTTGTAAACAAAGCCAGTATAAAAAATTATTGTGTATATTTTTACATGCATTCAAACCTATTTATGGAAAGTATTCAATGCTTATTCGTTAAATAATTTTTAATGACAAAAAGCATTTGAATTAGATCAGAGTTCAGAAGGAATCGTTGGTGAGGTAGGGTAAGTGGTTGATTTCAGCTGAAAACAGATTACGATAAAATATTTTTAAAAAAGGTTTTAATCTACGAAAATAACTTTATTGTTTTCATTTTAAATTTTCTTCTAGGAAAAATGTGAGTACCGTGCTTGATTTGGAAAATTTTGTGCGTCTTTTATTGATATGTAGGTGTACCGTGCCCCATTTAGGTGCGTTTACAGTCATTTTGACGCTGTGCGTGCCTGCTTTAGGCTATGACTGGGCGAGTCTTAAGGAAGACTAACGAATTCCTTTAGAAACCTTCGAGTGTTGCGTATAAATTTTTATGAACATAAAAATTTATTGATGAGGTTGCCGTTGATCCTTTTTTACCAGGGGCAGCATGCTAGTCGAAAAGTACTACTTGCAGATGGTCTCGGATCAACTTACCTTGCGATTTTTGGAACGTGTCAATCCCGCTCCGGCCTAACCGACTTCTTTTGCTCGCTCGGCACAAATTTTCGTCTTAACACCAATAGATTTCAGTGTATGAAAACAGTTTCGGATCAGTTTACTTTGCGATTTTTGCGCCGGTAATTCAGATTTTAGTTTTGGAAACTTGTCAATCCCGCTCCGGCCTAACCGACTTCTTTTGGTCGCTCGGCTGAAATTTTCGTCTTAATACGTCCTTCACGATTTCAGTGTTTTTGGCTTGGTGGGGTCATTTACAATGTCACTCCTGTTCATAATGAACACACTGATGTAATTTTTAATATTCATATAAGATTCTATGAGTAAATCGAAAAGAAGAAAGAATCCCGGCACAGCAGATATACCACAGAAAAGCGCTTCTAAGCTAGCCTGGCCCAGGCATTGGAGAGAGTTATTATTAGCAACCAATTCTGTAGCAATCAACAAGGAATACTCAACAACTTGCCTTAGAAGTGGGTTTTCCGCCTGGTTTCTCAACCAGGCTTGTGATAAGCCTTAGTGGAGTTCAATGTTTGAATTTTTTTTTAAAAACGCAACAGTCAAACTCAAAATACATCAACAATTTTATGAAATATTCAACAACCTACTGCCATGTGGTATATTTGCCCTTCAAGACGTCAAAAAGTTGTAAAATGTTTCATATTTAGGAAAAACTTTTTGTATGGTTCGCCCTACAAACTCATTTCAGAAAAGTGCAACAGAAAAGTAGAAACACTTTTCATCAAAGCGAAGGTTATAGCTAATAGAAAAGCAACAACTATATGGTTTCTTTGTAAGACTGAACAACTTTGAGAGACAGCGAAAAAGGCCTTTGGAGAAGTTCTAGCCACTGGGCAAGTTCCAATTTTGTTCTTCTTCGGCTTCAAGGCACAGAATTGAGTTTCACTATAATAAAATACCACCTACATACAAGCAGTTGAGAAATTATAAAGTTTGGTATGCTTCGTTTGTAAAAATTCTGAAAATGAAATTCAGCCAACATTAAAGTACTATTACTCCTGAAGGCTTAAAAATTCCTGTTTTGCGGTCGCCCTTTGTGAGGTAGTAGTATTCGGAGTTTCCATTTAATATATTCCCATAGGATTAACTTTGCTTGAAAGGCTTATTCAATTTTAAAATTTATGAGTTATACACCCTGTGGGTGGTATATTCACTTTGTTGCAATTGCACCCTATCTCAAGGAGCCTGTTCTGCAGTTAGTACGTGAATATTTCATGTAGATGACGGTGTTGGCTTAACCCTTTAACCTAGACGAGAAGGGAACGAGAAAATCTATAAAGTGCTAAGAGGAAGACTGTTTCTTCACAGATACTCTTTGCTGACTGTAAAACTTTATTTACCTAACTATTTTCCGGTTGTTTTAATCCCTCTTCAGAGATTTGAGCAGTTGATTTACTTCTGCAGTGCTTTAAAGGCGTTCTTTCTTGCACAAGGATCTGTTTTCAGAATATATGTGCACCACGTAGACGTTGCAAATTATCGATGCTACAATAAGTTATTGTGCAAATCCGATTTATAGTAGATGCGGAAATTAACTGTGACCTAAAGTAATCAGAGACAATTTTCCGCCCTGCTAATAACCTTGGATACATTTGGGGTGGCTCTTCCATTTCAACTGAATGAACTACCCCTCCGGGAACTCACAATTTGGTTCGCAAACACTATATATGCGGTGTGCTCTTAAACCTGTGCTATGTTTGCTCATTTATGGGCCAAAATGGTAGAGGACGACGTGTGTTTGCTATGTAAACCTGATAAACATTGCGTGAAGTGTTCGTAATTCTAGGCGATAGAGAGATTTAAGAGACCTTCCATTACCATACCTAGAAAGCGACCAGCTTAATTTTATTTCAGCAAACACTTTCTTTCATACATGCACACCTCAAAATAGCACTTTTGTGCATTATGTGGGCGGGTTCATTCTTCGACTTTCTACATGAAATGAACGAATTGGCACATTCCCTCAGGGAAGGAAAACTTCGTATAAATTCTTTTCTGTATCATCTTCTGGAAATTCTTAAATTTTTCCAAATATATGGAACCATGTAGTACAGAGAGGATACAAGATCATGGATTTTCGACTAAAGTGCCAGAAGTAATGTAGATACATATGCATGTGTGTAGGTATACACAGAATTTACGAAGGAAATGACATAAGAACTTCCGGAATAAGCATTAAGAGGCTATGTCGACCTTCTTTTTTCCACCTCACAAAAACTGTCATGTAGAAAATATTTTATCATTCCGGAAGATGCTTTTACAACAGCGTTTATTCAGATTCATGATGTGATATGCCTTCATAATTTATTGCACTTTAGCACATTTAAACAAACCTCATAAGGTCTGTAATCAAAAATGTTATCGTCACAAATAGGAAATATTAGCATAGACAAGGAATTTGTCTAAGCTAAGTGTAGTAAGTATTTTTGCGGACATGGTTTAGTGGGTAGAAGATTTCATTAAAGATAAGCGAAACTTTAACACCACCCATATATTGCCTATTTAGTGATTTAGTGATACAACGTAGTATTCTTTGTAACGTATCAGATTAATTTTTTATTCTTTTTGATAACACAAAGACGCCTGAAAGAGACTTGAATTTCATTACAATAACAGATAATAGTGTTTATCGCTAGTATTACTAATTAAGTATTAAATACCTAATAAATATAGGTATTATAAGTTTAGATAGGTACTTCTTATTATTAAAAATTCACTTTTTACATATTTAGATGCTTGTGCTGATTCGAAATGTTTTCGAGAGCGGTCTCCTTTACATATACTTATATCGGCATTATATTTTATTTATTGAACTGATTCCTTTTGGGCCTTTTTTTTATAAAACATATTAAAAATATAAAAAAATTTGTTTTTTGCAGTTTTAGTACATTTTGTCCACTGCAGAGGGCGTCTTCCAAAAGATACTTTTTGAACGGCTTCTCAGCTTTTGGGCTTCCTGTAATAGATTTAACGGGATTTAATTCATAAGACTAAATACTAGTAACTAAACCTAAAAAACATTTTATTTTTAATATTTTTATCATTTTATAAATATTTTCCTGAAAAATAAAATAATCCATATTTTGAGGGAAAATTACCACTGTATAAAATAATAGGGGTCTGTAACATTATATTTTTAAAGGTTTAGTTACTAGTATTTTTTATAACGAATCGAATGGTTTTTGGTTTATTAAAATCCGTTGAGTAGTTTTCGGGAAAAGTGTGGAGCCAAGTCAAAAAACGTGATTTTGAGAAAAAAGCGTTTAAAGTTTTTGTTTTATTGGATGATGATGACGATAGCTATCTTCCCCATAGCTTGACTGAGGGACAATCACTGGTCCTCCACACCTTATCTAGCTCAGGACTTTGCCAAATGAGCAATGTGAGTAACAATATGGGAAGACAGCTTGATTTGGTGTTCTCTACGAATTCCACGCTCACTTTTGTTGAACCCAGTCTCCTCCCCTTGACGAATTTCTACATGTTTCACCCTGCATTGCTTGTCACTTTTCATTGTCTGTCGGACGTGCCTGTCGATAATCTCGAATGTGAATACAACTTTAGAATGGCCGATTTTGACGCTCTGAATGAATATCTTGGTGATTTAGACTTCCATACCTATCTGTTTAGTGAGGACATCGACAGAAACGTATCTAGTTTCTACGAAGTTTAATACAAAGCTTTCGGGAGGTTTGTCTCCTATGTCCGGGTAAGAAGTAGAGAATCCGCTCCCCCTTGGTTTAATAGAGAATTAAAAACTCTCAGGAATAGGAAAAATAGACTCTGGGAACGGTACCTGCGTGTGGGCAGTGTTGACTCAAGGCGTGAATTTATTCTCTGCCACGAACATTTCATAAGTCCTTCTCGTTCCCTATATGAAGAATACCTTCAGAACCTAAGAGGCAGCTTATTCTCTGACCTACGTGCATTTTTTGATTTTGTCAATATGAAGAGAAGGGTAAATAACTGCTCATCGACTATGGAATTCGGGTTAAATTCCAGTAACGATTCTAAGATTATTTGTAATTTTTTTGCTGAATATTTTAGGGGAGCATTTGAATCATCTGATTTTTATCCAGATAGTAACAACTTTTCGAACATTAATAATATAAATACACCCCCGTACCTATTCCATATATAACGCAGGAGATCTTATTCAAGCATATTGTAGATCTGCCGGATGACTTTTCTTGCGGCCCTGACGGGGTTCCTGCTGTTGTCTCAAAGAAATCTTCTTCGGCGTTATTACGTTTTGGTCCGTTTCCCTGCACTCGTCTCGAAGACATCACTTTTAATCCCCGTTCTTAATAGTGGCAATAGGAGAGAGATTGCTAACTACAGACCTATTGCTAAATTGTCTAGCATTCGAAAACTCTACGAACTGATGATGATCCAATCGCAACTGTCCATGGGGTGTAGGGGTTTAATCTCTAGCTGGCAGCATGGGTTCCTTCAGGGTAGGTTCACGGTTTCTAACTTGTTGGAGTTTGTTTCTGGCAATGTGGGTAGATTTTTGGATGACTGCCAAACTGACTGCATTTATACCGATTTTAATAAAGCCTCTGAAAGCTGTCTCACTCTATTATCGTTTTAAATTGGCCAGGTTGGGTTTACCGCCCCCACTCATTGCATGGATTAAGCCGTATTTATCTAATAGAACTTATAGAGTGCGTTTGCGTGGCGTGCACTCTGATGCTTTTGGGGCTCCTTCTGGCGTTGCCCAGGGTAGTCATCTTGGTCCTTTATTATTCATCTTATCTTTTGATGATATTATTTATTTGCTTCAAAGAAGTAAAATTCTTATTTATGCGGCCGATATCACTATTTTTCTCAAAATCAAATCTTTGGTAATAATAATCTTAAATTAAATATTGGGAAATGTCAGGTTAAGACCTTCTCGAGGTCCCGCAACTACGTACTTTTCAGTACAAATTTGAAGGTACTTGTATTCAACGGGTGGAAGGGGTGAAGGACTCGGCTGTCTATCTTGATAGACAACTTAACTTCATCCCCCACATTAATAATATCGCTGCCAGGGCCATGCTGGGATTTATCTTCCGATGGTCCAGGGACTTTTCTAGCCATCACATAAGACTTCATCTTTATACATCCCTTGTTAGACCTCTGCTTTATTATGCTAGTCCGGTTTGGTCTCCGTCTTACAGATCTCACATTAAACGTATTGAATCCGTTCAACGTAGATTTGTGAGATCGGTCCTTCGTGCCGATAACTGCCCTGTAGTGACCCTCTTATTCTGCCTACATATAATGAGCGGTTGAGACTGCTTCCAACTCTCGAGAAACGTCGCTGGGTTGCTGATATAATTTGTCTACACCAGCTTCTGCAGTGAAAGATTGACATTGCGGAATTTTCTTCCAAAATATTACCTAGAGAACTGCCCTATTCCTTCGAAGCCACTCAAGCTTACAGATAGCTTTCTCGCGCACTAGTTACGGTATGTTCGAGCCAGTTAACCGCATGTGTAGATTTGGTAATGATTTTGATGATGTTTTCAGCACTAACGTGGACAAGGTAATATTAAGGAGGAGCCTCTACAACTTATAACCATCCTGTTGTACTAACTCGTTTTTGTAGGGCTTTTGTAGGGTTTTTGTATGTTGTAGCTTGGCGTAAGCGTTCGCTGTTGCTTGTGCACCCCTAATTGTTGTGTTTAGGTGTGTTTTGGTTTTTGGTTTACTAATGTTTACTCATTCACCTCAATATTTTGTTTATTCTGGTGGGTAGGTCAATTGATTCCTGGCTTATGCCTGTGAAGTGCGTCTTCTGAGTTAGAAGGGTTAATTCTAAAGTAATACTAAAGTAATAAAAACATAATTTTTGCATATAAAACGCGTATAGGTATCGTTACAAATATAGGTATAACTTTTTTCCTATACGAATTTCTTAAAACGGCTTTAGGATAGTATTACTGTGTTGTTAAGGTACACTTTTATGTAAAAAAATCGAATCTTTTGAACTTTTTGAAAAGAAAAGTCCCCTTAATATACACCAAATCCATTTTAGCTACATTACATTGAAAGTGCATTTCAGTTACCGAAACATCATACCCATTTTAGCTGCGTTACGGATTGTGCATTTGAAACGTTTTTCGGTTGCGGAGCTATTACATGTGGCTGGGTTATTATTCTTACATACAAAAACATTTATTTATCACTAACTGAGTATGGCTGATGTTGATCGGACATTATTTATTTTTATAAATCACTCGCATCCCACCCCCAACACTTTTTCCCTATTTACTATCGATTCGATTACTTTTCCAAGGCACTCCCTTCCCACCACTAGTGAAGGGGGATACTATGGATACGATTATAATATCAATCGTTTTTGATTATTTTTACATATCACTCTTTTCCACCTCACTCGAAGGAGGGTCTTCCTCCCACAGTATCTAACGGAATCGGAAGTGTAATTATTCATCTCAGCAACCCTAAAAACTATGAATTCGACACTAATATCGGGCGTTTTCGATTATTTTTACGTCTCACTCCCTTCCCACCCATAGGGCCGCTAGAGATGTCTTAACCCAACAGTAACGGCATTAGGAGTTATTCGTTATGTTATTCGTCTCAGCGACCCCAAAAACTAGGAACTCCCCTCTCCAGCTTTCCACTCCTAGGGGTGATAGGTTGTTTTAGCCCCACAGTATTTTTTTTCAGAGTGTAGTGATGTGTGTAAGAAGTTTAGTGTACATTGCTTTAGCCATTCCAGAGTAGTACGTCAACATACACTAATACACCTATATTAAGATCCATTTTTGTATAATTTAAGTTTTAAACTATCCCTCGGGAATTCCTTTTTGACGAAGATAACACGTATCCTATATCTTGATCCAATACATAAGCTACTTACATGCCAAATTTCATTTAAATCCATCCGGTAGTTTCCTCTTGATGCTTGCACAGACAGGCAGACATACAAACTGACAAAAATTGTAAAAATTGCTGTTTTCATGTTCAGACACGGCTCCGTTGCAATTTTATTATATGTATAGATTATATATTGTAAGGAATATTTTTCTTGTTGGTGTACAGTGTTATCATGATGACATGGTATAGGCGCATGGTTTTAGTTGACCGTCATCTTGTGCATCCTAAATAATTGGCATGTAAAAGTTAAGGCTGCTTCTATCTTAAATTAAATTTTCTACCGAAGGTATAGCATTTTTTATGCTAATTTGATTTTAAGTACATAGTATAAAAAAAATTTTTTAATAGTTTTAAAATAATCTAAAAATCTGCTAAGAAACACACGTAAACGTAGAACTCTGCCAAAATGCTACCATCTAAAGATAAGGTAAAATAGTCGCACTGAGACCAACCCTTAATGTGAAATAGACTAATGAAAGTGGCCATTAAATCGAGTTATATTAAATTCTGACCTAGTGCAGAGAACTCAACCCATAATCGTTTTCAATTGGGCTAGAACTGTCACGGGTAATTGCATAACTGGCAATTTGGTCGACACAATTCGTTTGTTATTTTCAATTTAAGCATTGAACGATGAAAACTCATCAACATGTAATTACCAGTGAATTATTCATGACCAAAGAAATTTCCATTGTCATCGAAACTGCTTCTTACATTGCCGAAGGCTGTGGTCATGGCCTGCCCTTGTATGTATAAGGAAAAGATGTTATCGGTTTTCTAAATCACCGAGTTTTCCATTTTGGTTCTTTACGAAAGGACGGGTATCATTTACCCTACAAAACAAGCCACTAACAGGTGAAATCTATTTTTGGGTGTAAGTGTATTTGAACGGACAGACAAAAAAGAAAATCGATAGCGTTGTTGAAAAGACCATTCATCCAGTTTGCAGGAAAGATTTGGGTGATGATATTATTTGTTAATTTTTTTTTCATTTGGGTCATAAAAAAGTTCCTCCAGTTTTTGAAATACTTCCAAATTTAAGAGGATTCTGAACTCGTTTTTAAAGTTCCGATAACAAGCTTTGGTCCTTACAAAACTTTTTTGCGGCGAAAAAGTTGAAACCCTTTAGAAGGGATTTTCGCTATAATTTATATGCTGCACATCGTGGTACTGGAAAACTAAGTGAATAAATTATGAGATTTCGTTCGTTTCAAGTACATAAATACACAATCTTTGAAATTTTGATGTTTTACAATATGACAACACCGCAGTGACTTTCGTTCGTTCCAAAAGAATGAATACTTGAGAGATGTTTTAATATTTTGTTAAGAATCTTTGTATAAAGTCCACGACTTTTCATAAAAATTTGTATTTCTTTGGAACTTTCGGAATCCGAAATTGATTCGTTTAATGCAAATGGAAAAATGTCTATCAACATAATAGTGACTAAGATATTGCCAAGTATTTGCAGTTTTTCTCTCTATCTCACTATTTTCTTTAATTCGGCATAGGTTGCATGCGACCACAATATTCTACGGATTCTACTATGTTTTTTTTTGTGAAGTCTTCTCAGTCTTGCTATTGCCAAAATATTGGTGGTCTTAGAACTAAGGTTAAAGACATTAGCTGCTTCTCAACATTTCTATGACATAATTGCATTTACTGAGACGTGGCTACATGAGCATATCTCCTCTTTGGAATTATATGATACTTCTTATAATGTTTTTCGTAAAGATCGATTTCTTAAATCTTGATTATCTTGTGGTGGAGAATTTTTTTTGCCGTTGATTGGACTTTGAATTGCAGTGAAATTTAGCTATGTCATGAATCTACTGACATTGAGCAAATTTGTATTAGAGTGGAATTTGATGCATCCAACATCTATATTTTTTTGTCAGCTATATTCCTCCAAACAGCTCATTTTTCATTTATGAGGCTTCTGTGTTCTGGGGATTTTAATGCTGGTGATGTAACTTCGACGTGGCTGGAAGGGGAAAATTTATAATTTGCAATAGGATTTTGAGTTGATGCTAGTGGATTCATTACATTGTAATAGCTTAGTACAGATTAACTTTATTAAAAATTCAACAGGTAGGATTTTAGATTTAGTATTTGTAAGTAGAACTTCAGAATGCAATTTAGATAAAGCTTGTTTTCCTCTATGTAAGGATTCCGTTCATCATAATTCTCTTGAATTAAATTTTAACTTTTTAGATTTGTAGCAACAACTATATGGAGAGGGTAGTTATGTAGCAATAAACTATATGGAGAGGGTAGTTATGTAGCAATAAATTAAATTTTAAGTCATGTAGATTGGAATTATGTTTTTGAGTTTTTCGATTTGGAGGGTATGAATTCTAGGTTTCTTTCTAAGATAAGAGATTGTGTTGTCATTTTGTGCCCCAAAGCAGAAGAAGCAATTCTACAGTTCTGTGGCTTAACAGGCGTCTGGTTTCATTGAAAAATCCACGCAATAAGGCATATAAGCGTTTTATAGCAACTCATAGTTCAGATGATTACAACATATTTGCAAGGCTACGAAATGAGTATGATTTCCTTAACATGTTTTTATATAGACATACATTTTGGAGGTTTACAAAGACGAATGTAAGTGGTATTCCTTCCAAAATGACTTATCTAGGTTTGAGTTCTGATTCTACAGATGAAACTTGTAATCCGTTTGGGGTCGTTGAAGTATTACATAACACAGTTAGGGGAAGGGGGTCTTGTAAAACGTTACGGTGCGTTATATGGGGTGAGGGAAGGGGAGTCAATCAACGCGTTACGTAACATAAACTTTTTGTTAAAACTAAAACTCCTTACTCTTAATTCGTGGCTCACGGCTCAGTTTATATGGCATATCTACACTACACATATTTTTTTTTACATACGAAAAAGTCTCGTCACTGAGTATACAGAAAGATATATATGGCAAATAACCACGTGTACCACGAATCCATAGCTTGGACTCTAAGAGTCCGACCGTTGCGGTCAAGCAAAACCACCTAAACTACAACCTATGAAGTTACGAATTTCACGCACAAAAGGGCAAAAGGGGGCTGAAATTTCGTTTATTTTACATGAATTCTTATTCCGGTATTTTGCGCAACATAATTTACATTTTACAGTGTTACGTAACGTTTAGGGGGAGGGGGAAGTAACGCGAAACGTTACTATGCGTTTCAGGGTGGGGGGGGGGGGGGTGTCAGAAATGTTAAAAAACTGCGTTACGTAATACTTAAACAGCCCCTTTGCGGATTTCTTTGAATCAAATTATAATAGGTCTGCTGATGATTTTTCGACGGACTCTTCTTATTTAGGCTGTCTAAGTACTTTAGATATTGGTCCGATGTCAGTTCATTTGGTAGATGTAATGACTTCCTTGGTGAATCTGGATGAAAATTCTTACCCAGGCTATGATGGCATACCTTCTTTTTCTCTGCTGCTGTTCTGATAACCTGTTTTTAATTTCTTTTATTACCCCTATTCATAAGGCAGAGTCTAAACAATCTGTACATAATTATCGTCCTGTGGCGAAGTAATCCATGATTCCTAAATTGCTTGAGAAGGTATTGTTAAAAATAAATTTTTTTTTTATGTTAAAGAATAAAACAATAAGGTTTTTTCACGGGCAGATGGATTGAAACCAATTTGGTATGTTTTTTTAATTATTGCTTAGCTAAATAGGAAGAGGGTAGTTGAATTGAAGTGGTGTATACCAATTTCTCTAAAACCTTTGATAAGGTTTCCATTGATCCTTTGTTTTTAAAACTTAAAGGTATTGGTTTTCACTCGACATTTTTGCAGTAGATTGGGTCTTACCTATCAGGTTGCATTCAATATGTTGGCATTGGTTGTTTTAAATCTCGTTCTATTAATGTTGTTTCAGGAGTTCCTCAAGGAAGTCATTTGGGACCTATTATATTTTCACTCTATATAAATGACGTATTTAGTATCTTTAAATTTGCCAATTCTTTTGGATTTGCAGTCGATCTTAAAATTAATTCAACACCTAAATAGCTAAAGAATTATCAGGGATTTCAGAAGAATATCAATTCGTTTTGTAACTAGTGTAGCTTAAATTCCTTGTCCTTAAACGTGGATAAGTGGAACTTATTGTCGTTATTCTGTGATCTTTTTCCTGTGGTACATGACTTATTTTTAAATGGATGCCTGAAAAGTTTACAAGGTTTAAGATTTGGGCCTTATTGTTGACAATAAACTCAATTTCATTGACCACATTGATTTTATGATTTCTAAAGGAAATTCTCGTTTGGGGTTTATTAAGCGGATCTCAAAGGATTTTTCAGATCCTTACACTCTCAAGCCTTTATTTATTTCCCTGGTGAGACCTATTCTGGAGTACTGTTCAGTTGTTCGGAATCATTTGTATCAGTCTAATATTTACAGAATTGAGCGCGTTCAATTCATAAGTTGAACTGGAATGATTCACTGCGATTTTATTCAAGCCGATGTTTGGTAATTGATATACATTCTTTAGAGTTACGGAGAAGGATATGCAGTGTGATTTTTGTACGGGACATATTGAAATATAGAATTGCTTCTCCTGATTTGCTTTTATAAATAGAAATGTATGCACCTGAACGCAACTTAAAATTTCGCAGTTTATTTTATATATGTAGATTATCATTAGTATAACTACGTTGGAAATTCTCCTATAAGTAGGTGTATGAAGATATGTAATGCTTATGATGACAATATTGATTTTTATATGAGAAGAGATTCATTTATTAGAAAATTATTGTTAATGTAATATCTAATTAGTTCTAGTATCATCTCTAAGGTACAAACCCGTTAGGTGAATAAATAAATAAATAAATTGTGTCAATCAGATGCAAAAGGGGCCAATAATTAAGCTTTATGATAATCTGACTTACCAAAACACATCATCTCACACTGCTTTTGAAAAGAAAAACTGGGATTATTTTCAAACTTTCCATAATAGTGCAGAATCAAAAGGGACAATCAAGGGGAAATCAAAATGACAAACCCCCTTTTGCATTTGATAGACACACGTACACTATTAAACTGTTTATGAACCTTCAGGGCTTGGTAGGACTTATCGACTATGAGTTCGTAGGGTTAGGATTGTAGGTTAGGATCGTAGTGACAATTTGTGGGGGAAATTGATACTATGTAAAAAAAATTGTTAGTGCGGTGTGGGCGGGGGAGGGGAGGAACCTAACTCAGTAATGCATATACTGATTTGGATGATTTTTTTTGTATAGAATGTAGGTTTGGGGTTCAAACCTAACTTACTAAATACATAGTTTTAAGACATTACTTTTTTGTTTCATAGTAATTATTTTGGAAATTTTTGTGGGAGATCATGCTTATTTCTTTCGTTTTAATATATATTTGTTCCTCAAACATTTTTTAGAATGTGTTTGTCTTGCAGTTTATGTTTTTTCAATACTTTACGAAATATGAATTTTTATTGGAGCAGGCCGGCATTAAATTTGTTTACGGGCGTGATTGATGACATAAAAGAAGTTTTTTGGAAAAATAAATCTTCTATTTTATTATTTTTAAAACCAAATTTGTTTAAATGATAAATAAATGCAGCCAAAAGAAAACCCAAATAAGTTATGATAGATGCAATTTTAAAATTTCTCATAGTCGAAGTTGAAGCTATATTTGCTGCTACTGCAACAGCAGTTATTGCGGCAGCTTGAAATTCAAAAAAATAAGATACCATGTGAAGTCAATGGATTCGAAGTTATGGCAGTGAATGTGTTTCAGGCTTTTGTCACTAACATTTCTTCACCGTATTGCTTCGCCGCTCTGGTGACTGTGTTGACTTCTCCAGAGGAGAAACTATTCGGTTTCTATTCAGTGACTTGGTTGTGTCGATGCTCCCAGAAAGCAATCTTTAGGACTTTCACCCCTGGGACTGTAGTGTCCCACAAGGATCTATCCTGAGTTCGCGGCTTTCAGTCTATGCATCATCGATTTACCATAAATAGTACGTGATGTGAATATCCAAACGACGTGTAGGTCTGCTGAAGCTGGAGTATATAGTGATCTAAGCGAGGTATACAACTGGTGTTTAGAGAATAAACTGAAATGAAATCCAAGTTAATTAAAATAAGCTATCGATTCTACAGGATTTCCATCAATAGTTTTAAACGGCATCACTCGTCCATTTAAGGGTAACGTGTTAAACTTTAGGTATATTATCTTGTGACGTCTAGCCTACTCCAATTTTAGATGCATTTGTTAATGGCTATCATAATTTTAACCGCAATTCGCCACCATCTTATTAAATCCCTATTATTGTAGCATTTTACACACAGGCTCCTTGTTTTTTCTAAAACTTGACTCATTGTGTAGCAGAAAATTAAATGTTTCTTATATTAACTGTGTTATACTCAGATTTAGTCTGCTTAGATTCGATTACGTGTTTCACCTTCTCGGTTGTTCATTAAGGGGTATTTATCTTTATTTTAAATTGCGCGCTATTTTTCATTTGTCAAAGTTAAAAATATACGATTTGCAGACTATTTCCGCGAAATGTTCGCGTGAGCTTTTCCAATTTCAATATATTGTGGAAACGTGCATCGTTCCATTTTCGTTCATCTTCTTGATTCTACCACTCTTATTTCAAAAATAATAGCTGCAACCTCGACACATAAAAAGTAGCCCGCAATTTAAAATAAATTTTTTTTAAGCACCCATTCAAAAATTTAAAATGAAATCTGTTATTGAAACACCCTTTATAACGTGCTAGTACGTTCGACTAGGAACTACAAAATTTAATTTTCGGGGTTTCATATGCTCTATCTATCAGGGTCTCCAGTATTGTTCAACTAACATGGTTTTGAAATTCATTGCCTAATAATATTCATAATTTTCAGCACTTCCAAAAGTTGTCTAACAGCCAACGCACACGGTCCTCTTTTGAGTCTATCCAAACAGGTTTTTGATGGTAAAGGATCGCAGGGAAGGGGGATTGTTCCCTAAAATTTTCCACCGAAATGATTTCTATCTCTCGGGTGCAAAACACCACTACATGCATAGACTGGATATTTTGTGACTGGAGGGCAGGGTTCTCAGGTCGGCAAGAGTGGAAGATAGTATCGTGGTGGTGAAATTATAGTACCAACCTGAAAGTTATAGTACGCTTGGTAAAAACGACAACACCAATACAAAAAAAATTTTAATAGCACATAAGTACATGTAAACAGCAGTGCTTTTTCCGCGGTAAAAAGAAATTAAAACAAAAGAACGCGTTTGATCAAGTTCCAATTCGACGGGCGTGCATCTACGACTACGAGAAAGAAACTAAATAGTGATGCAATCGAAAACGCGTGCCAACTTTAATAGTGTGCGATAATCTTTCATACACTACGCAAAACGGCATTGCAGGCGGCTGAAAATTATTTTAGTTGAGAGGGTTCTTGGCGCGTTTTTTAAACAACCTAAAGCGAATTTCGACGAAGTGAAATTATAGTACATTTGCGACTTAGGATTGCGGATAGTACAGCTGGTCAAATTATAGTACACGTACTATAATTATAGGGCGGTTGAGAACCCTGCTGGAGGGTTCAGAAAATTTTTCTGCATGCGCTCGGTTCATTAACGTTTTAGTTCTCAGGTAGTCAACTTGGTAATTAAAATGAAAATATTTCAGGTAAAAGATCGCAAGGAAGGAAATTGCTTGAACACATTTTTCCACCGAAATGATTTCTATATCTCGTGGGCAGAACATAAATATAAGTACATATTGGATATTTAGCACAGGTTTTTGAAATGTCGCAGAATGCCGCTTTCTGAACAATAAAACCAACACTAACTCAATCCGCATTCTCACATAAAATTGAGTCGGAGCAAAATATCTTACGTGTGCGTCGGGCTCACGTCCGAAAACCGGCTTGAGGGAAGAAATTTAGAGTCAGGTGCGCTTTGGGTCTAATGGATTGATTTAAGTATTTGTCTATCGCAGGGACAAATTTTTGCACCGTTTGCATTATATCTACACTTAGTAGTTATTGCATTCTTGTGGTATTTTTTAAATACATATACATGTATATAAAATTTAAAATAAATCGGTCAAGTATGAACCTTCTTAATGCTCTGAGGGTTCTGTACTTATATTATTTATTTACTATTTATTTCGGGTTAATATATTTTCACACCTCATCAATCTTATAATACCCCAAAATTTCGATTTGATATTTGCCTCCGTCCTGTACAATTTTTTTCACAACATTTTTGAATGCTAAGTATTGAAAACAATATATAACTATGCCAAATTTGAAAAATATCAAACGACTTCTGAAATAAATGCCTGACACTTAGACACAAGGGTGATATTATAATAGTTCCGTTTTTCTTTTTGAGGTAAGGAACTCAAAACGAGTTTTCTTACAATATTTTGGGTTTCTCCGATAAGTAATATGTACATTGGTTACATAGGGCATAATAACAGTGTCAGATTTTTTAGCTAACTGGATTAAAATTTATCTTTTTCTACAAATTATTAAAGATTTAATCTTCTTTTGAAAATCGTATAACTTCGGACACCCTTCGAGACTGGTCAACGTCCTTATTATTAACATCGCAATTTTCACAATTTTGAATTATGTTTTGGCTGTCAATTATAATTACAGCCAAGGTTTCAATTTCGTGAACAGCCTTGCTCTTTTATATTATGCTGAATACAGATTACGCTAAATATAAAACCCGTGTGGGTTGCAGAATAATATTTGGTGATTTACAATTCAGTTTCAGCTTATTGTGGGTATCAAGCAATTGTGAGGAAAACACCACTAAATATAATATACATGAATTTGTTTCTTCAAGGACTCAGTTTTCGGATTGCCACTGTAAATAAATTTGGCAAGAATTTAATTTAAGAACAACCATCTCTATAGTTGCGTAAAGTTTCTCATTGCTGACTTCTACAGCTTCTTTCAGCTGTAGCAGAAAAATATACTTTAGGTGCCGGAACTACATATACGGATGATTAGTCTTGAAACACACCAACAAGTCTTTTTATAAAAATTCAGTATTTTATTAAAATTCACAATAATATAAAAATTAAATAATTAAATTAATAGCAAATAATTCAAAACAAAAGTTTAAGAAATAATAATGATAATTCAACAAAAAAACTAGTGGCAAATATAATTTTATTAAATTTATATTTAATCTATGTATTAAACCAATAGTAAATAACGTTTAAATTACTTCAAAATATGTCAGCAACTTGAATTAATTTAAAATTTTATATCTCTTTTTCTTTCTTACAGATTTTGCATTCTACAATATTATTTGGATTTGAATTTTCTTACTTTTCTTGTTGAATTATCATTATTATTAAAAGGACTTGTTTTCAGTTAAAGGTGTCTTTCAAGCGTAGTCATCCTTATAGTCTCGGCATTTACAAATACATTTTTCTCCTACAGCTATAAGAGTAGGTAATACCGACTTTTTTTGTCAGCTCATGACATTAGAGAAAAATAAATTTTTACACTTGATTATCTACTTTAAGTCTAAACTAGTTTAAAGAAGCTAGCGATTGAAAGCTTATCCTTGCCGATTTATTTTTAGTCGACTTATTTATGTAAAATTCTCTGAAACAGAAATGGAACTGTATACTAATCAGTTTCCAGATATCAAATATTCAGATTGACGTAAAAATTGAGCTAAATTGATTTCACCTTTTACCCATCTCAAGATTCAATTGGCATATTTCTTGTTTACATGCTATCGGCCCTTTACTCATATCAATCAAGTGCTTCTGGGCATTACATACAATTTAATAATTCAAATGTTTTGCTGATGGTATAGGGGTCATAATCTAAAGTTCACATACCTGAAATAAATTGAAAATATAATGAGATTGATTGATAAATTGGCCTGGGTAAAACTCTAAATAATGCATATATCCGCCATGATTAAATCATTATCCATTTACCTTCCTTTAATAAAATATGGCTTAGTACAATTTTGTGAAATTTGTTACAATACCCATTAGGGCGACTATTTACTTCTGATCGGAACTGGGTGAGGATAATATCGAGTTAAACAGTTAGGTGGAGGTAAATGGGAGGAGTCGATATAGAGGATTTAATAAAGCTCTATCTACACACTTACTTTTGGAATGCGAACTGAATTTTTTGGTTCAAAGAACCTTGGAGCCCGAAATTTGAAAAAAAAAATTTCTTTTTAATTTTTACACGAAAAAAATTAGTTTTTTTTAAAGAAATAGCTTATTTAAATAGCGAAATATGGCTTCTCAAGAGCCGTCCACTTTAAGATTTCTTATAATATACGTTTTTTGGGGCGCTGATTGTGAAAATCGGGGTCCCGAACCCCTAAAATTTGAAAAAATCATCGAAACTTGGGAAAAACACCCCCTCTGAAGGGGTTTTATTTGGAATATTCTTAATATTAATTTTAAATAATCTTATACATTGCCCTTCTTTAACTAAACTACCCTCACTACCCAATAAAATGACGCAAAAGGAAAAACGCGTGTCCAATATTTTTTTACTATTTGCTTTTGACAACTTAAAAACAAAAATAAATTATTTTAACCTTTTTTGGTGGTTCAACTACCCTTAAATACTCCTTAATTCATGTGCAATAAAAAAAATTAAATTAAAAGTTGTTTTTTGCAATTATACGGTTTTTTTTGGGACAGAGATTACAAAACCGGACCCAAAAAACTTGTAACATAAGAAAACTTAAAGTGGACGCCCTTGAAACAGCATAGTACGCTATTTAAATGAGCTATTTTCAAAAAAAAGTATTTTTTATGTTTAACTTAAAATAATGAAAAAGAATACTCTTTTCAAATTTTGGACTTTGATCGCTTTTCGAATTTTAGTAAAAAAAATTTTTCACTTCCGAAAAGATTTGTGCTCTCTAGCCATTTTTAAACCAAAAAATTCAATTCGGGACCACTGTGCGGTGACGTCAGCCTGCAACATAAACACAATGAAGCAACTCAGATTCTCAAATGTGAATTGTCTTACCTTCTAAATCACAACGATGGAATTATTTCTCAAGATCATTTTAGCATCTCAACATTACTTAATATCATAATGGGTTATGTACCATTATTAACCTTTAAACCCACAGTTATGGAATAGCCATGGATAGCACATGCTGTTAACCCTGCAATCAAGAACGAAAAACTATTGTCGCGATCAACCGGATAAACTATGTACTAGAAACATTCCTCGAGGTTAATATCATATTCATAGCTGTTGGTCTTTTCGTGCAATATGTGCTTGTTAATTTATTTCAAGGTTTTTTTTAATTTATGCGAAGAAAAACATTGTATCGTAATAATTGTCTAGTATATGTAAAATTGATTAATCGGCCGCAGAAACGGAGATATTCCATCCTAAGTCTATGAAGGCAGCCTGAAAACACTAGTTTTTTGCTAACAAATTATATATGACAAAGATTATTATCTTATCGAAAAATGATTTATTTATTGTTATTATAAGGCATTCGTCATTCTACCTACCCTACCACCTACCCTTCTAACAAATATGGGGTTTCTTGTACGTTGTAGAGCTATATATATATACATATTTTTTTTTACGATGTGGCCAAAGCCTAGGGGACAACCCTTTGATGCGTGAGTATGCTTTTGGTCGGAAAGGAATTTAGGGTAAGGGAAGAGAGGAAACTTGAATGTCTTGTTTTTGCAATTCTGCGAGCTAGACAAGAGCCCAGGGGGCAGAGACGGAGTGGATTATTTTAATTTCTTAATAAAAACTCACGGGGAGACCTGGTGTTGAGCCCGGGACCCATGGCATGATGGCCGTGCTGCTCAATGAATTGATCCAACACCGTCCCTATTATTACTACTATCACGAATTTTTTTCAAAATTAATTATTGGATAGCTGAAATTACAAGGGTATAACTAAATTGACGAACCGCCGATTTTTAAAATTCGAAAATTTGACAAAATTACAGCCATTTGAAAAAAAGCATTTTTTCAGCCAAAGAATCCAACTAAAATGCTCGGGGATTGAAATACCCTACGCTGCAATTTAAGTCATTTATTTTACACAAACGAAAAATATAGAGCAGATCAGTTGAACAGTTTCCGAGATTATTTGGCGACCATTTAAAAAGTTACACGGCGACCATTTACGAGTTACATTTAAATTAGCGATTATTCTTGAGTATTTTTCGCTGTCACTTCATAACGAATTTTAGGGAAATGGTCGAAAAAAAGAGTATCGGCAAATATTTTCGGTAGATTTTTTTGTTGCAATCTATTGGGGCATCGGTGGTTAGTATAAAAGTCGGTTTCCGGGGTATAAACCCCTCTATTCGGCCACCATTTTAAACAAATAGTGCAAACAGTTTCTGGCCCCTTTCCGGTTGGTTTCGTCAACCGTAAATAGTACACAAATTTTATAAATAACTTTTTTGTAGCAAATTGACAACTTTTATTAATAATTTCTTCATGTATCATTATCAATAAAAATTTTAAAGTTTAAATAGATGAAAAATTGAGTGAAAAAAATCTTCGAAGGGTTATAATGAAATGTGATGTGAGTGAAAACCGTAACCATGGTAGAGAAGTCTTTGGTTTCATCCCATAGGAGTTTTTACAAATTATTGGTTACAAAAATACTTACTTCTCTAGATGTGGCATCCGGATCGCAGACCTAAGTTAACGATTTTCTCGAGCTTCAAAAACGCGCCAAAAACTCGGAAAGTATTACATTTTTACTAATGTTAAAATTAGTATTCTACTAACTACAGAAAAAAGGCGGCCGAATAGAGGGTCTACGACCCCGGAAACCTACTTAAAATGTTTCATTAAACTACCATTTCCCGGACTATTTATGTATCATAAAACCGTTTCACAGCAATTCTCTAGACATCCTTAAAAATCGGAAAATGCAAAGTTGCAGGCTTGGGTCCTTAAAGGGATTTTGCAGAAGTTTTTTAATCGAATTTTTTGGGCTTTTTTGTTTTTACCGGAGATTGGTCCTAATTTTGAGTAAACAAAATTGATGCTGGCCCAACCACTTGTCTTACTCGCCGATTGGCTTTAAATAAATAGAAGAACCCTGAAAATTGCATCTTTCCAACTTGATAGGAAAGGGTGTTTGCATGTATGCAGTAGGTAAAAAAAAATGCATATATAAGGGACAATTAAAAATTTATTTTACTATGTTTTTGTCACATTTTGTTTTCTTTACTCTGTGCTTGAATAGCCTTTGAAAGGGGAATGCCAAACTACTTAAGGGGATATGCAATTACTCTAGATAATTATAGAAAAAACCTAAAAAATTTTTAAAAAATTTATTTCCTGAAGGATTTTTCGTTAGAAGCACAATGAAAAAGCGGAATGGATAATATTTTACGCCACAAAACTATAGTATTGATTTTTATATTCGTATGACACGTATGCATATAATCATGAGCATTTATGCTCATTCATTTGCGATTAGAAGAAACGCCGTCGACTAGAAATATATGTTACCATGAACTCCACGTTTCTTTGGATAAGCTCACTAAAAAAGTTCGTTGAGAAAGATAAGCAGGTGTCAACCATTATTCAGCCAGCCAAAGAAAACAGTTTTCAGATGGCCCGGATGTTGCAATTGTTGAGAGGCTATTTTGGGTAGTCTATACATTTGCAGACATTGCGACTTTAATGCTTTCCAAACTGCTATAGGGTTTGCACCTCTGGGGGCTGGTGCACACTCGAGAAAAGCTTGCATCTCCGTCCTTGCTATCCTCGCTAGATCATCGGTTAAATTATGCTTCCACAAATGTCTAGTACGGTTAGAAGTCGCTCATATTGTACCGCATTGAACATTTCTCCAGTCTTTTGAAATATATCTATACGTCACGTTTTGGAGGAGCCATTATTGCCATTATTATGCTCTTGACGATTCCTTTCCTCTTCAGAGTTTTTTGACGAGCGCTTTTGCATATGTCCAGGTCAGCTATTCGGCTCATACACAATTAGTCAATTATAATACACCGATCTGCGATCTTTATTGCGTTAATTCGTGTTGACTACTTGACATTGCATGTCTCAGCTTCTTCGTGTACGAGAGACTCGCTACATGATATCAATCGTCACCATCATATCATTCATCAATATTCTCACTATTTTTTCCTTAAATAATCTTTTTCTTATTGTCTTACTCTCACTTGTTTCTACTTTTTTCCCCGGCACTACCCAGTATTTTTCTTTTTTCGGTACCAACCTCGGACTGCTTCTAGGCTTCTAGGTATTCTGTTGGAAATCCTTCGCAACCTTGGGAAGCTATGCTCGAATACTCTCTTGCATGAATCGGCTTATAACTTTCATTTTAACTTCTTCCTTGTAACTGCCATAATAGTTCATTCTCACGAACTTTAAAAGACAAGTATAGAAGAAATTTTGTTCGTCAAGCAACGATTCTGATACTGTACTTCAATTTACTTGACCAGTTTAGTTCGGCCCTAGAAGTCTACTACTTCACAGAACTAAGAATATAGAAAATAATAATGCTATTATTAATACCAATCTCTTTGGTGACCTTTTTAAAACTCCGTTTCCCGAAAATACCTGTGTTATCAGTTTTATCAATTTTATTTATTTCATCGGGCTTCCGCTAACTACTATCACCACTAAAATTCTTATATATGACGACGTCCAAATTCTAAAACTAATACGTATCGTGGCTAAGTATACACACAACCTTTTTTTCAATATGTGTTTTATATTTATATTGTTTCTGTTAACTAGTGTTTATTTAATTTATTGATTTGTAGACATTTTTTATTATTCTTTTGTATAAAAAAGGTAATAAGTGCGTTGTGCTTAAGTATATGCCCATTGTAACCCTCTGCCACATTTCAAACAATTTTAAATCCCTTATATATGACACTAAAACATTGCCAATTATAAATCGTTTTTAAGGTCCTCTCTAATCTACTACTATAAGCTTTTAAGGGTTTTTGTATATCGGTCATAAATCACCAAAGACTTTAACTGAATCAATCGCACTCATTTTGTTCGCCATAACTTAAAATTTATTCAATGTTCAACATATCGCATGTTCTTAAGCTAATGTCTGGTGTACCGCAGAGCAGTCGGCTTGGCCCAGTATTTTTTTATAATTTACATTAACGATGTACCTCGCGTAATTTTCAAAACACCATTTTCAACACATTATGCACTCTTAAATTCTGATATTGATGAATTTTTAAACTGGTGAACCGTTAATTCCTTACCTTTAAATGTACACAAGTGCAACCCTATATCACACTCATCTAAAAGGTACCCATTGCCTTTCAATTATAAAATCAATGGCCGCTCTTTGAAGGGATTAGAGAAAGAATTTAGGTGTTTGGGTTCGTACTTTTCGTTTGAGGATTACATTGACGTGAACACCTTCATAAGCTTTATACAATCGTGGTCTAATGAATTCAACGATCCGAAAGTTCATTACGAAGCTTTTATATTGCATTTTTTTTTGTTCTGCCAATTTCGGAATATGGTAGCTCTACTTAGCCAACTTTTTATGGAGTCCACATCAACAGTATTAGAGTGGTGTTGCGTAAATTAATAAAATTTGCTGTTTTGCCAATCTGTTCTTCATATTAAGATTGTTTCAATTTAATCTCCTCTGATAGGATACTTTAACGAAAATACATGATAATGCCAAACCTTTTAATACGTTTTACATCTCGCAAATATTCCCCGAAAATGTTGGGTCTTGTAAATATTTTGGTTCCAGCAAACTTTTGGAAAGAGCAGAGTAGTTTTTAATTGAACTAATTATGGTTTCCACTAGCTTGCCTCATCGCAGTCCTATTTAGTTATTCTTAAGAGGCCACTTAACAGTAAAGTACCTAAAATTAAGGGTATATTTATGTTAAACTCGAGCAAAAAAGAAAGAAATATTAAAATTTCTTCACACGACCGGCGTTTCTGATTAAGAAAAGTTAAGCTCCTTTGGTTCTTGCTCAACAGCAGCGCCAAAGGGTTAACCTTTCTTTAGCTGCTGGATGACTTCACGATAAACCGAAAACTTTTTGTAAATCCAACTAAATTAAACACCGATCTAAACAGCTGTATCATATTATGATCACAAACGTTGTCGCACTAACCTTTCGATGTTGTTGTTGGTATATACGTAGTCAATACATTAACAGTTCTTGTAAATTTTAAATTATTTTAATTTATTAATGTTTAAGGACAACTTAAGAAAAAAAATTTATTTTCATACCTAACACAGGCGACTTTAATGAGGTGGAAGACGTTATATTTGCGGACATTACCGTATGCCATGTTATTCCTTGATGTGAGCTGATCAAAAGTTATATATTTATTACGAGTATTATAATTGGTTCACAACGACCTGTGTCATCCTGTGTCTCTGGTTCCATTAACCCCTTATGCAGTATAGGGCTTCTATTACACCGACTCTCCACTTGGACCGGTTCTGTCTTCAATTGTGGCCATGATTTGTTGATCTGGGTACCATCCCTCCCTACAGATCTTCTTCATGTGTTGCGCGGTCGTCCAATTCGGCGTCTTCCTTAGGTCCCATGCGGGTTTCAATCTGGACCCTGTTGAACGATGTTGCTTGGCTCTTTCCTTACTGTCTTGGCCTGTAAGTCTGTGTAGTTCTTCGTTGGTAATGACCTCCGGATATTGGATGCTAAGGATGCGCCGGAGATACCGCTTGACAAAGGTTTGCAGTTTAGATGATATTTGACAGGTCACTTTCTTTGTTGAACAGACGTACAATTGAACACATTTTACGTTCGATTCGAAGATCGAAAATTTTGTACGTCTGGAGATATTGTTATTGCGCCAGATCTCATTAACATAATTAAATGCAACTCGAGCCTAGTTAATGCGAGCCGCCTGCTGTAACTATACACTTCCTCGATTTGCTGGTCTTCGAGATAAATTTCGTCCCCCGCAGTCCAAGCTCATAAGTTTGGTTTTAGCAGCATTGATCTTAAGTGCTACTTTGCTACCCGCTCTGCTATCCGTTCTGCTCAAGGCTTTGGACATTTGAGCTGCACGACACTGTAGGTGAGGATAGGAGACATACATTATCGGCATAGTCTAGGTGCGTAAGGTTTTCATCTAATTCCTCGAAATCTTATCTAGAGCGCTGCATAATACCTCATTAATGACAATCAGAAAAATCAAAGGTGATAGTATGTAAAGCAAAAGTGATAGTATACATCCTTGTCTCATTCCGTTCAGCACTTGGAAGGGCTTCGAAAGTTTTCCCTTGTGTAGGATGTGACAGTGGGCTCCTGAGTAATACTTCTCTATGATAATGATAATTTTTTCTGAGATGCCTATCCTACGTTAAGCTGCCTGTATATACACACCATCAAAGCAGTCAAACGCCATCACGAGAGCTTGCCTTTTATCATTTAGAGTATTGTTTGATTGATTCGCAATAAGTTGATTTTTGCCATCAATTTGGAGACTGCAGTTAAAAGACGGATTTCCTCGCTCCAACTCCTCAGGTCGCCGATTTTTGGGAACCTTCACAATTACGCCTGTTTTCCATTCAGTGGGATAGGTCTCGGTTTCCCAGCATTCCTGGATTACTGCAACGAATATTAGCGACAGCAATGGAATCCGCCTCGGGTAGTTCCACTGGTATTCTATCAACCCCTATCATCAGAAGAAGAGTATCAGCTTTTTAGCGCAATGCGGTGGTATAAGCGCTGTGGACGTTTGGTGCTTTTAAGCCTCTGCACATTGAACTGTGGCAAATTCGATGTTGTATTACGAGGGCGTACTGCTGCCGTGCATAATGGAAACTTAGGTATTACAAGCTGGGGATCGCTACCAATATCAGCACCGCCCTTAGGTCTTACGTCCAGAAGAATCTTCCTCCAACATTTCGAAACAGCACTATAGATTTGATTCTCAATTCTGCAAAATCCTATCATGTTAACGGAATTTGTTGGTACAAATTCGTCCACGATGGAATTCTTAGGCCAGAAGTTCGGAAAAGAAATGACCTCGAAAAGAACCGAGGAATTCGTCACTTTGAAAGACGATACATGGCCCTGAGGCAGGCGAGAATTAATATGCTGACGACAAAGGCGCACGGAGTCGTCAGCTTTGCTCCTCATATTTTAACACATCATCAGAAGAGGTTGGTTATATTGGCGGCGTCGGTAAATGTACCTAATCAAAACGCATGGGTCCGGTGACAATGACAATCAAATATATTTTTGTTTAGTATGCTAACAACACTCATTGCGCGAATAATATTCAATTGAAAGCTTGTTTGTTGACATGGAAGCACTTGCGTAATGGCAATGTCAACTTGTTGCAATAAAATGATAACAAATACAAATATATGTATGCAATTTTTTGTTCTGATAAACGAAGATAGCGATAATGCCCGCTTGAGTGCATGATAAGTCTACAAGGTGTCTGAAAACAATTTTCGGGCGTAGCTAGCTAATTGGTTGGGTTAAGAATCGAAAGGCAATCGAAGTATTTATCATTTCGTGCAAAGTTAGACAGTCCCCATTGTAGCGTTTCTATTTAAATATAGAATTTCTAAACAAGGCAAATATGTCTACAAAAAAATTTCAGATTCGTTTGCCACCAATCACAAATCTGCTAGGTGCATAGCATGACTTCGTGATGGCCCTTGACTTGCACTTATTATGTTGCGTAAAAGCTTCGATGACAAATATTTCCCTGTTCAACCATTACATAACCCACTACATGAGTATCAGAACGGCCTACGAATCGATGTCAAGCCTACACGTCACTCAGATAAGTCAAATGAAAAGCTGAATTCTAGCCGCTAAATGCTTCGAATCAGTTTAGTGGAAGCGCCGCGTAGTACAGTGATAATAGTTCCTCGTGTAATGGTTGATGATTAATATTTGTTGTTGAAAAAAATTACAAAAATGAAAGGTGTTTTCGCATTATGCCTACTTCTGTGCGCTGTAAACAGCAGTCATGGATATAAAATTCTCGGTATTTTCCCAACGATGGCCAAGTCTCATCATATTGTGGGTTCAGCATTAATGAAGGGATTAGCAGAACATGGACACGAAGTTACAGTACTATCGCCGTTCCCGCTTAAAACACCTCTTAAAAACTACCGGGATGTACCTTTGCTGCACATTTTGGAAGCAACAAAAGGTAGTTAATTTTATTTTACTTTTCAGCTTTCTAAAAGATTTCAATATTTGATTATAGCGCTAATGGCAAATATATTGGACATGACAAAGCATGGCATTATTGAAGGTTTCGTGAACCTTTTCCATACGGGAATTATGCTGACTAACACAACATTTCAAGATCCTGAAGTGCACAAATTTTTGAAATCAAACGAAAAGTTCGATGTTGTTATTATGGAAGTGTTTCTAAACGAAGCAATGCTTGGCTTTGCGAACTACTTTAAAGCTCCAGTTATTGGACTATCAACATTTGGAGCATCTCTTTGGACTTGTGATATGGTTGGAACACCTTCACCGCCGTCATATATACCAAATCAGGGTCTCAGCTTCACCGATCACATGACTTTTATCGAAAGAGTAGGAAATCTGGCAATAACAATATTTGAAAGGGCTTACAATGATTTAGTTTATTTGCCGAAGCAAGAAGCCTTATATGAAGAAAATTTTCCTAATCCAAAACCGCTATTAGCAGAACTGAGAAAAAATGTTTCCCTGGTCCTACTGAACAGTCACTTTTCACTAGGCTTTCCACGTCCCTATGTACCAAACATGATTGAAGTCGGTGGAATGCATGTAAACAGAAAGCCAAAACCACTACCGGCAGATATTAAACAGTATTTGGATTCGGCTACGGATGGAGTCATTTATTTTTCGATGGGTTCAAATCTAAAAAGCAAACTACTACCACGGGAAAAGTTGGATCATCTGATCAATGCATTCAAATCTCTTAAACAAAAGGTGCTATGGAAGTTTGAAGAAAAAAACTTACCTGGCAAAAGTGATAACATTTTAATTAATGATTGGTTTCCACAAGACGATATTTTGGCACATCCTAACGTTAAACTCTTTATCACCCACGGAGGTCTCCTAAGTACCACAGAATCTATTTATCATGGCGTCCCTATTATAGGTATTCCAATATTTGGAGATCAATTCCTAAACATGGGTCGTGCAGTGAGATCTGGATTTGGTTTAAAAGTCGACTACGCCGAACTTACTGCAGAAAAGCTTAAAAGTGCAATTAATGAAATTTTAACCAACAAAAAATACAGTCAAAAGATGAAAGAGGTTTCAGCAAGATATAAAGATCAACCCATGAATCCCTTAGATAAAGCTATTTATTGGGTTGAATACGTTGCCAGACATAAAGGTGCTTCACATTTACATTCCGCTGCACAGGATTTGTCCTTTATACAATATCATAATATTGACGCTTTATTAATACTTTTTGGAGTTGTTTTTCTTGTTTTATATTTACTACAAGCTATGATTAACAAGTTATTAAATATTGTTTTCGGAAGTAGACCCAGTCCATCCAAAAATGTACAAAAGAAGAAAAAAAATCAGTGAAAGGTTTTCTAATTAAATCTTTTATAAAATTAACATTTCCTTTTATTATTTAAATTTGACACCTTTGAAGATAATTGTTGTAATTAGTAAACTCAGTTATTATAGAAGTCATTGGTTTTATACTGTATGCGTTTTATCATGTGCCCCGGTTTCGAATTCAATCGGAACGACAAACAATTTTTGGTTTTTTTTAATAACAGAAAAAATTTAAAAAAAACTTTCGATTTTACTGTGTAACTACGGTATCTAACTATATGAAGAATTGGCCTATTTTAGGTTAATTAAATATTTTATGAATTTTCGATAGACTTTTATGTATGCACTGACATGTTTTGAGAGTATCTACGGTTTTGCAAAGATCCGTCTAAAGGGAAAGTAAATGTTCCTAACCAGCAGCCCGAGCGGTAACACCATCCTTGAGGAGGTTGGATCTAAACTGTTATCTTATTGCACTAATTGATCTTATGCTCAAATGCAGGATCGCTAACTCCAGCTTAGTTCGATCGACTATACAAAGAGTTGTTACTAAAGGCACACCAGAAGGAGGTATCCTCTCACGCTTTTATGAAATTTGGCGTTCAATGAGCTACGGCCATAAGGCCTACGCTGATGACATTTTCTTTTTTGTTCGGACAAGCACCTTAATACCGTGATTGAGATGTTGCAACATGCCCTCGGACAAGAAAGAGTTGATTCTCTTCTCCCGGAAATGTAGAGTTTCTCTTATCAACTGCCCTTCACTTAATAGGAGTCAGACTGAAACTATGTGACCAAGTTAAATATCTAGGCCTTGTTCTGGATAGGAAACTTAGCTGGAAACCTAACATCCAAGAAATAGAACGTAAAGCTACAGTAGCGTTTTTCGCGTGCAAAAGGCTATATAGGCAAAAGTTAGGGTATGGAGCCGCACATTGTGAAATAGCTCTACATTAGTATTATACGACCAATACTCACATATGTGGTGGTTCTATGGTTGCCTGCACTGGATAAAGTGACCAACCAGAAAGCACTAGAAAAGGTTCAGAGGATAGCAGTACTGCTGATTACAGGTGCCCTCGAAACTATACCCTCTAAAGCCATTAACACAATTATCCACTTTCTGCCGCTGAATATCTTCCAGTCCAGATTTGGACGCATACCGACTATGGGCACTCCAAGATTCGAAAAGGTGGAATAACAACAAATACTGAGTTTACCACACCTAAGGATTTTTTCAACGCACACTTTGATTCCCCTATCCCCACCAGGTCGGAATGGGAGGATGGCCCCACGCAATGGCGGAACTCAGTACATCTATAAACTGAGAGTTCCCAGGCGAAAGTCAAATTGGGTGGAGGTATCTACTCGAGGCACCTGGACCTGGGCACTTCGTTTCGCTAGACTGACTACTGCAGCGTTTTTCAGGCTGAAGTCATGGACCGCCTCCGGAATATATATGTATCTTCTCAGATAGTTAAACTGATATTAAATCTCTCACGTTAGTGTATACGACCTCCAATACTGCCATATTATGCCGCTGAGCGTCTTAACATTCGCCTTATATGGTTATGCGGGTATAGTAACATTCCGGGTAACTGACGAGCTAGCGAGAATCGGTAATACTCTTATGGACTCGGACATAAATTACTAGCTTAATAGAAAGCCGCTAGCCACTTGTAAATACACAAGCTTTCCTTAGGACAGCGAATGTTAGATGGCAAAGGGAACACACCTGCCATACCATCCGGCAGATGTAGCCGAACTTTGACCTAAAGCGGTCAGGAGAGCTACTCTCCCTAGGATGTTATCTAATCTAAGGAGGTGCTAAGATGAAGGAAAAGAGTAAGCCAGCCTCCACTTACTCAGCAATTACCCGGCTCTAACCAATCACAGGAGTCGTTTTTTGGGCTCCTGCTTTCTCAAAGAATTAGCCGAATTAGGTTTTACTGATGCCAGGTGTAGTTCGGTTTCTAAATAGTTTCCACTCACGTGAGTCGCTTCAGGCTCTAGCCAAAATATTTTTCGGCTCCCCGAAAGGTAGTGAGGGGCAGTCACTTTTAACTTAACCTAACCGCGTGGTGTATTAAAGCGTCGAAGTTGTAGTTATTAATTATTTTTCGGGATCGGTGAATACCACTTTTTTAAATGTATTGCAGTTTTATATTGCAAATAATAATATAATTAATTAACTAGCCTAAACGTGGTTTGTATAGAACTACCAACTTTTATAGTATCTCAAACTTCTTTATTCGAAAAACGGGACATAACAAGAACTTCCAGAAACAAGATTTTTAGTCATAAAAGGTTCTTTCAATTATTCTACCATTTTGTTCTCCGTACCAGAAAATAAAAGCCGAAAATCCAAATCAGCCCCTGCCCTACTTAATCAAAACTTTTAACAAATATGTACTTGAAATCTTAGACAAAGCAAAGTTCGCCATGTTCTAAATTAATCGATTTAAAAGTTTATCCTTGCAGTTTTCGCTTCCTTACGGGCTGAATTATAAAACAACAGCATCCTCTCAGGCGGATTTTGTTGCAACTAAATGCCATTTTACACGTTCGGTATTCAGATTGTACATAAACTGTAACACAAGAGTTTCGATTTAAGTTCTTGAAATTTTTCCGTAGCTATCCTTTTGGTGTTGCATAATTCGAAACATGAAAACGTGCTCTTTCAAAATAGATGTTTCAAAAAAACTATTTCTTAACACGAAAGGTAATGGAAGGTTTTAGTTTTCCAGAATTCCAGTTCAATTTTACAAAAAATTAAGACTTTCTCCACGACTGAGGAAAGGTTAGATTTCTTGTTTCACAGAATGTACAACATGTAATGTCTACAGAAGCTCAAAGGTTACACAAGAAAGTTTAGTCTGGTGACATGACAACCATTTAGTTCCCATGTTACCTATGTGATTTTGTATAGACTGACTGATACAAAAATGTTAAAACATTTTTGAAAAACAATCTGGAAAAACTTCTCCAATTCAAATAAATAAAATTGGAAAAAATATCTCAAGTCAGATTTGCGCATTTTCAATGATAAAGCTGGTAAAGCTCAGTGGTAATGAGATGCATCTTTAATTGGAATTAAAGTTTTAGAGAGTTGAGTTACGGGGAGAGTCCATATTCTTTTTATTACTATTATTTGGGCTACCCATATCGTTGGCACTGCAATCCAGGAGCTCTTTTGTGCTACAACCCCTACTACTGCAAAAAACACTCGGCCATCCTTGGATGGGCAATGAGTCCTTTAATTGGGCTCAAGAATTCCCGACTAAAGATCCGACATCTAAGCCATACCAAGACATGACTAAACCATATTATGTGCATAGTGGTTTCGTCGTCTTCCAGACAGAGCCGACACTCCGTCTCATTGGACAGACCTACCCGGTATATGATATAACAGCCCACAGCGGTCATATAGATAACCTGAAAGCAACTTAGATCTGCCTTACTTAAGGCGATGGTATCGTTGAAAGCATAGGGTTTAACAAGTGCCTTAGCTTGGGCAGGCCCGGGGATATCTCTCCAGCATAACAGCTGCTGACTTCTAGCCCAATTTTCTTGCCGACGACTAGCTGAGGCCGCAAAAGCGCTAGGTACCGTGGCAATGAGAGGAAGAGCCTTTCCTGCGCAGCTCATCGGTGGTTTAGTTACTCTCGAAATCCGAGTGACCAGGTATCCAACAGAACGTGACCATGTTATGAGTGGCCTGTTGTTGGAGTGTGTCGAAGCACTTCGTCGTAAGCCTCGAGGAAAAACGCCATAAGCACAGAGTTTTGAGGTCTGCTTCGCTATCAGGACGTTTCTCTCCAATAATTTCGATGGTGTAGATTTCGGCTTGAAAGACACTGGGCCGAGTATCCAATGCAATCAAATGGGCAGTCGATTAAAAACCAAGCCTGCACACGAATCATTTACTAAATCATTGAATTACATCGGATCCCACCAGCAGCGACTCATTTTGTTTTTTTCAGAAAGGTCTTTTGCAATTGCCGAGTAATTTCGGTGGTTCAGAATAACAGTAAAATTTCGTTTAACCACCATATCTACGAAATATAATACATAATTTGTCACCCTTCAGTGTGCACAGTCTTAAAACATCGAAAATTCATTGCACACATTCCACCAGATGTGCGCATAACACCGATGACTTCATCAACAGTAAAGAGCGTTAGAATGCAACAAACTGTGGTACAGAATAAAGACGAGAGAGTGGAACTCAGCTATGGATCAATGATAAAAGCCAACGCTTCATTAATGCAATATCAATAGCGTTAATCACTTCAGATATAAATATAGGTATTGTTGCAAGCAGGCGTATGTTGAATGTTTAAATAAAAACATAAATTGCATAGAAGCGGAAGTGGTTTTGGTCAAAAAGTCCAAGAGCCCAATGAAATATCTCCGAGTCTATTTACGTGCCGTACCGTCTACACCTGGACTCTGTCGACGAAATATGGCTTCTATCCAACAAACACAGTAATGTAACCTAAATTTCCGCAACCCTGAGTAGAGAAGATCGCAGAGCAGGCTTAAGATCAATGCTGCTAAAACCACACTTATAAGATGGGAGATGGGACTACATGCGGTATAACTAAATTTATCTCGAAGCGCAGCCGAAAGAGGGGGTAGATAAATTTTGTCATATGGAACTATGGAAGTAGTAACAACAAATAGCGAAAATGAATCTGATCTGCAGGCTCGTATCAAGAAGGCTATCTCTCTCTCTCTAGTTCACGTAAATCCTTGTGGGGCATGGGTCGGAAGAAGAACTTCACCCGATTCGAGACAACGATTGCAAGTGGACTTATAATTTAAAGTGGATTCCGAACCACTGAATTTTCTCTGCAACCCCCAGTCAATTTTTATCGTAATCTGTTCTGTTGTCAGCAGAAAACAACCACGGGTCGCCGCCGGTGGGATTCGAACCTGAGACCTCCGGATTGGTCGGTAGACACGTTATCACTTACTCCACAGAAGACTTACAAGGCTATAACTGTATTTAATAGAAAAAAGAATAGGCTTTGAAGACTCCAAAGGCAGGGGATACTACGTGCAGGGTTGTTGTAGTAGATACCCTATTTGCAGCAAACTGCACATTTACAGTACCCTTATAAATTACTGAGGGAATTACTCGAGTTAATAAACTGTTTTTCCAACAAATTAGTTGTGTAAATAAATCGCAAATTTTTCAAAAATATCACGCAATTTATTCGACTAGTTATACCCATGCAAATAACCTCAGTTAAGCAAAGCAGCATAATTTCATTTTGCGTCAGAAAATCCATTCAATTATGACGTTAAAGTTAATGGGAATGATAGGGTTGTAAAATTTTGCTTTAAATCTGTCATAAACCAACCGTCAATGCCGGTGCATGGATTTCAATATTTCTCTCTCTTACCCTATTTTGCTGTTTCCACCCGTGTTCAAGGATATTCCTCTATTAATAAATGGCGTTATCTACAACTGACAATGAGAATAGAATGAACGCAAAGCCTTTTCGATTTAGCCATCTTCAGGCACTTGTAGTTCTCTCCGGGTACTTCTAGATCTTTTTCAAGTGCCATCGGCAGTTTTTTTTTCAATTTTCTTACGACTCCCACCCATATTTTATTCTAAAGACCGTGGAACAAGACACGTCAGTTGGCCATTCACTTTCTTTAAAGTGCCTCAATGAAAATACATATAAATAGGAAGCTCCCAGCAGATCTGAATCTGAGAGCTCAAGTCTGCATGTTGAATGTACTTCCGAACCTGGAGACACGCTAAAACCAATCCCGGTCTGCATCAGAACTTCCCCCGATGGAATAGGCCACGAAGTAGGACAAGTATTGATTTTTATTCAAGTTATGCCAGATTCAATGCCTGATATGTCCCAACTGGGTATTGGGGGAATGTCAAGAATATCGCGTTTATAAAACGTACCCTTACTTCGTACATATTTCCTTTGTTTACTAAATATTGTGCACGGACAATGTTAATTCCACGTCAATACGGTATGAGTGGGTCTGGAGTGGGAGGCATATTCGTAGAATTTAATCCTGCACAACCATTCCCACTATATTGATATAATGACTTGTCCATTTCGTTGACCTTTATTTTAGGATAGAAACAAACTATTTTGATTGCTTATCTAAAACTGCTGTTCGTTTTTACTATAGTCATGCGTATTCAGTAACGCGACAATGAATGATGAATTTGCATGCAATCGTAATAGGTTTAACGCAAAACCAAAAGGGTGATATTTTTACAGCTTTAGTACTTATGGACTCGTTGTTTCCCACTTTAAGACGGGAGATTTAAATTTATGAGGAAATTGGATGTAACGCAAACCAACGGAAAACTAACTTTTCGTGAAGCACGAAAACTCAGTCAAACGCAACAATACAATTACGTTCATTAATTATGTTAATAAGAAATCATGTTTCTTGACTAAATCCTTGTGAGATATTAGGTTAGTTATATGTATAATATAGATTTTATTATTTAATATTCAACAATATTCCCTTTTGGAAAAAATGACTTATGAACAACTTTAGTTGACAATGTATCTCTCGGTGACACCAATTTTCTAAAGATACTTTAGTTATACCTTATAGAATCCTTCATCGATCTCGGTGGTGTAATGATTACATGATACCTTCTTATCAATAAACTACAAGCTTAACTTCAGCGCCGGTAACTGAAGATTGAACGAGGAGGATTCAATAAGTTCCTGAAATGATGAAACAAAAGACAAATGATTAGAGATACCAAATTTTCTACATAAGATCCCTAAACAAACACTACTCCATTCTATGCCACTACTATTCCAGACCTTCTTGGGTTGCGTCTTATTTTGAAAACCATTGCAAATAGACCGATTCCACCTCTTGAGTTAATTACCACGGCTTCAAGTCGACTTGAAAGTCATGTAAACTCGGATCGACTTCAAGTCCGCTAGATGTGAACTATAGGGAAGATGGCACAGAATTTCCTAACGACATATCCATTAGTGCTGTATCCGCTTCGATTAGTGCATAAGGACCCATTATCGTGATGAAAGAGCACTTCATTGTTAAGCTTTCTTGGGTGTTTTTTTTTCAATGTTCATAGAGCTGCGACTGTTTTCTTATTCTTTAAAGAATCCACTAACATCACTCCTTTAGTAACTCAAAACACTATATCCATCTTAACTTTCTTCGCTGCTTTAAATTTTATCGAACACTTCCGTCACGGTAAACATTCATTCGACTATTGTTTCCTTTCAGAATCATACTGATAATTGCAGGTTTCGGCTGAAGTTCTAATACTCCTAAAAAATATTTAATGATCAGCAACAATCTTGTTAAAAAAATCCCACGAAATGCTGCGCTAGTTTAATCATCTGCTAAAGCCGCAATGCTCTTTGGACTCAAGCTTTGAAACTTCAAATTCTCAGTCAGATTTGATCATGCTGATCTATGAAAACTGCACACACGTCCAGCTAAACTATCCGCGGTCACGCGTCTATCTTCACATTAAACTTCAACCACTGTGGTGATCATTTCTTCATTAGTTGAAGCTCATGGTCCTTCTTTCGGTTCGATTTAATTCACTCATAAAACGTTGTTTTCGTTGAAGAGTTTGCTCTCGTAAACTTTTTTCAGAGCTTCATACATTTTGGTCGCTCTAAGGACCATTGTAGCAAAAGAGGATCATACTCTACACAACAACATTAAAAGTCATGTAAATTGTTCTACACGTTACGAAATTTTGTTCTGCCCCATCCCTACCCCAATTCCACCCTATAAATATTTGTCGTGATACCAATGGTATGTTCGCCATAAATCAAAAAAAGAAGTTATCCACATATATATCAAAAACATAAATTATTCCGCGCCTTACAAAGTAAGCAAAAATTTAAAACTTAAATACACGTCGAACTTAGACCGAAGGCAATTGGTTGTGGCAATTGGTTGAGTAACACGATCACCATGCATAGTTTCCGGGTTCGAGACTTGAATTAAAATCTCCACTTAAAAATTGAATAAAAATCTCCACTTCGTCTCTGGGCTGTTGTCTAACTCTCAGCAATGTAAAAACAAGACGTTCAGGTTTCCTCACTCCCCTTACCCTAATTCCTGTGGCCAAAGTCATGATAACGTCAAAGGGTTGTCCCCTGGGCTTTGGTCACATCGTTAAAAGCAAAAACTTCGTTTTTGTGAAGTCTGTTAAAAAAGGAAAGGCATGCTACCCTCTAACAACAGACCATTTGCACTTACTTCCGTCTTTTCTAAAGTTTATGAATCACTTATAAACTCTCGCTTGATGAAATATCTAGAAAATAACCATCTTATCAACGACTATCAGTATAGTTTCTGTGCTGGTCTTTCAACCGGTCAACGGCCCTAACGAAGCATTGGAAAGCTTTTGATAGAGTCTGATATGCTGTCCTTTAATACTTGACATAGACCTTCACCTCTTAAAATTGATAGACAGTTATTCGCCCTCTTTAACATCTTGGGTATTGAGATATTCAGTAATCATAGCTGGACCGTCGATATATTTTCTATCACAAAAAATGCTATGAAATGCTTGGTTTTTCTACGGGGATGTAAGAAATACTTCACCGCGTTTGAACTTCGGGCTAATCTACAAGTCCCACATCCCTGAGCTTTGGTATTATCATATAAAAGCAAAAAAGCGCCACGCTTTCCTGTTCCTGTCTGATTTGTGACAGAGAAAAACAAAATATTTTAAATTCTTAAAGCACTTCTTATTCGATAAACTAAGAAAAAGTATTAAAAAGTAAGAATCACAGTAAAACATCGACTTATTTTAGGAAAAAAAACTTTAAAACAAATTTTTATTTCATAATTGGTTGTTAATGGTTTAAAAGTAAATGAGTAATGTGGCGAACTGATTTTACTCTATTTTCTCGCCAATTAAAACGCTGCTTTGAAAAAATCGTGTTCGATGGTATTCGTATTCTATGTATATGATGAGTGCCTTTTCCCGAGCTGTAAGTTAAAAGGTCATACAATTTTGCTATCTTAATTTTATGACTATATTCTACATATGATTATCTGCCCGCACAACAAATTTCAGTACTCCACTGCCAGAGCCTGTTTTTCGGGAGTTATCAGGAACTGAGAATCGCCATTTTGTTTCTCAGTAATAGCATAAGGGTCGACTCTGTTCAGGTTTTCTGGATTATTCGAAAGGGAACTCAATTTAGATTTGTTATTTTGAAATATGAAACGATTTCTTGATCTGGCTACCTTCCATCTCCACGGATCTTCTCCGCGTGCTGCGCGGTCGCCCAACTGAACGTCTTGCTTGGGTACTGGATTGGTTTTAATCTAGAGCCTGTTCAGTGATATTGTTGAGCATATCCATTGCGACTTTTGTCTTCGAATACTGATACCTTTATCTGTGAGCCTATGTAGGTCTTCGCTCGCAATGACCTGCGACCAATGGACGGCAGGGATGATTAATTTCGTTGGCATTTCATCAATTCCTGGTCCCTTTGCGTGGTCCTCCATCGACTCTATTGCTTTCATCACCTTAAATCTTGTTGGTAGCCTGATGTTAAAGTTACCCACAATTGGCGGCTCTTCAGGCTCAATTTAAGAGGTATTCGACAGTAGAAAAGTATTGTTTATAATTCTATCCGCCTCCGCAGTTGATGCTCTCCCATAACAATTAGAGATTCGTTGGCGTCTTTTACAGGATATGTAGTTCTTTTCTGCCAGGTTCTTTGCAATCTTGTATAGATCTTTATTCAGATTGTTTTCATGTGGGATTAAAAGTTCGAGTCGAGATTGAGTTGAGTTTATGACTCGTGTATTTAAACACTCAGAAATGAGAGTTTAAGTTGAGAGTGGGTTCACATATTATTGAAGTGACAGCTTATAATAACTTGTAAATGAAGACCGAAGTGCGACCCTTGAGGCTCACATGGACAACTTCCCAGTATGATGAATAATAATTTATTGTGATTATAAAATCGTGGGTATCTTTTACGACTCACGTATATGCTATCAGTTAACAAAAATTAGGTAAAAATTCGATTACAAAACTTGATTATTAAATAGTTAGACAGTTGTGAAACTAATTAAAATCTTTTAAGGTGACGGAGTTGGATTAATTGATTGAGCGGCACGACCACCACGCGGGTTCGAGACCAGGTCTCCTTGTCGGTTTTTAAAATAGAATTAAAAAAATCCACTCCCTCTATGGGTTGTTGTCTAGCTCGCAGGAATGCAAAAACAATACAATCATGTTTCCTCAGTCCCCTTACCATAATTCCCTTCCGGCCAAAGCCATGCTAACGCATCAAAGGGTTGTCCCCTAGGCTTTGGCCATATCGTAAAAAAAAATATCAACAGGCAAGTCATTCCATGTTACAAAGTTAAGCTCCACCTCTATCCAACGCTTTAAAATTAATGTAAAATTTTTCAAAGTAGAATTGAGGAAACTGCTCTATAAAAAAGAGAAAAAAAAACAGAAAGATCCAAAATGGTTCACACGTTACAAAGTTTGACTTCACCGCTAGCCTAGGATGGAGGAGGCCCAGCATTGGTGGAAATTTTTTGTCAGAGTAGCAAATAATGAATATACCTTATGCAACAAAAAACAATCATACAAACTGGTCTATGCGTTATGAAGTTAAGTTTCCCCCACCCTAACAATGTTCAACACCAGAATATTGTATCGCCACCAAAATTGCATAACTTCGCGAAGTTTCAAATAAATACGACAATTAGAAATTAGTGAAAAATTGATCACAAGATTTGGTTATTAGTTAGACATGTGTCAAATTAAATATCGTAAAGAAAAGACGGCTGGAGCTAATTTGAGAAAAGTTCTTTAAGATAATGTGGACATTAATACGCTTCGATCGGCACCCTAGCGAAGTAGATATAGATTTTCGTCGCGTGCCAGAAAGAAATGACCATGTAGGGACGTATTTTTTTTTTAACGGGAGAGGTGAAAATCTCCCAAAAGACACCGGACAGCCCGTACCCTATGGTAGTGTGAGATTCTTACTCACTAAAAACACCTCTCTGGGGATTAGCCGAAACAGCCCACATGGAATTGGATCCCTTTTTGTCCCCTCCTAGTCTCCCTTAGTGGGGGCGATTGAGTATCCAGTTATCCCATTGTCGCCACTAACCTCGGTTTCCTGGGTCACTGCTAGAATCCCAGCCTATCTGCAGGAATCCATGCTGTGCCACCGTCTCCAGTGTTCCTTCTTGGTCAATGCGTTAATAACAACCTTCACCCCTTCTTTGTCCACGGCATTGAAGGGATCCAGGCCATTAAGCTTTATTCTAGAGCCAGGACCAGTAAGCTGCTCCGGATTAACCGTAGCTAACCCTTCGGAAGGCAGGTCTGCATCTTCTACTGGTGCTTGTTCCGCGCAGATAGCCAATTCGTTAGAGTCTACCATCTCTGCACCGCCGCATCTGAGGAAGTGCTAGTTATTATTTTGCCAATGGCACCTTCTTCCAGGACTGCTACAGCAGTTTCAGCCGGCGGGAGCGAGCCAGCCTCCATAGGCGCCACAGAACCTTCAAAAGGTAATTTTCCCAATGCTGCTTCTGTTGTGTTGTGGGTACCGTGGGTATAGCCAACCTATTAGGGTCTACCATACCCTCCACCTCCACTCCTACAAAAGTGCCTGAGGAGACGCCATTCGCGACCCAATTACCCCTACAACCTTGGAGTGGGGGTTGGACCTGGGTTCAACTCTGCATGTAAACATGGTGACTGTCACCGCGGTAGGCTGCTCCTTTTGTCTTTTCTCTTAACTAGCGATGCATACCCACACCACAATGTATGGTGAATACTTCACAGTGTGAAGGACGCAATCATCGCTATAGCGCTCTCCCTTTCTTGGCATTACTTTGAGCATTCCATGTGGTCCAATTAAACGAAACTTGGACTCGTCGGAAAATATAACTGTTTTTCAGTCATTTATACAGTCCAATTCCGATGTTCGTTACACCAATTCAATCTTTTTTTCTAAATCTGCTCGCCCCTTATTTAATTAAAACAATATATTTCTGAAATTTTTGACCATTTTTAGATGTGCGCAAACGACTTTTATCCCAAAAAATTCCTTTAAACACCCGGGTTTCTATAAACTTGTGGCTTAAAATGCTGAACGTCCGTAGAGCATACATTACCGCAGTGCGCCAAAAAGTCGATGAACCGCTTCATAACACCGAGGACTTTATCGTAGAACGGGGCGAGGGAATGCATTTCGAGTAGGCTTGGAAAATTTGTATTCTTCTTCAAGGTCAAACAGGATTGAATCTGTTATTAAGGCTAAAGCAGGTTCTATTGAGTACTAAGCCTTGTTAATATTTTTCAAAATAAATACAAAAATTAAATTTTCAATAAATTCGGTTCTTATTATCCCTACTTGGAAATCCCATACCTACTTGAATCATTAAATTCCTAAAATAACTAACCTTTTATGGCACCTGATAAAAGTTCGATTTTTACCTGTTTTTTTTGTTTTTCAACATCAGTTCTCATAATTTTCAGGTATTCTTTTTTATTACCTTTGGAATACTGAATAAACCTTCAAGTGATCATAATTATAATGCTTTTGGGTTAAATGTTACTCATTTCCTGGGAGACAAATAGAAAAAACTGTAAAATGAAAGGTGCCAGGTTTTTCTGTGGTGTAGTTTCTGAAAATAAATCTGTTCAAGTTTTTCTTAATATTGTAAGTCCTGAATCACACGAGAGCGATTTTACCCCATAACTCATGGCAATTCTCTTCTGTGCAAAAGTAGAAAAACCCTCGGAGTGTTGCTACGGAAGGGGCTTTGACTAACGTTAAAATACCGGTTCATAAGTGTTTTGCAGGGTTGAAAATTTGTATTCAACGGCTCAAGCAATACTAAATCAACCTGACATAAAACATTTTTCGAACCCTAATGAGGAAGTGACGAAAATGGACAAAAGCAAATCAGGAAAAACTCAAGCAAAACCCCTACGATTCGTGATTGACACTCACAGATGATCCTCTTGCTACCTCACTTCTCTCACCAAGAAAAAAACAGGTTTTCGTCACTCATGGGGTAAAATCCCTCTCGTGTAATTCAGGACTAAGGAACCCTCGGTGCGCAGGTCTGACTTGCAATTGGCCGGTATTTTTCGCATTTAAACAAGGATTCACCCATAACAAGGGAGTCCAAACTCCCCAATTACATGCTCCAGGTCGATGTTATTTAAATCAACCTTATCGTTGAGTGTCCCCATTATTATTTTAAAATCTTTTGGGATAGGAACATGTAGCTGAGGAGTTGGTAAGAGCCGCCTTTAATTTTAATTTCGACTTTGAATTTTTGAGCCGTTTCGCACCTTGCTAAATCGTAAGAGGAGTAAGTGATAACGTGTCGGCCTATCAACCCAGAAGTCGCAGGTTCTCGTCCCACCGGCGACGATCCGTGGTTGTTTTTTGTTGACATCAGATCACAGTGAAAAGGTCATGAGGATTGCAGAGAAAGTTTCAGTGGTTCGGAATCCACTTTATATTATAGGTCAGTTTGCAATCGCTGTGAACTTGTCTTTTACTGTAAAGAATGTAAAATATTTCAATTTTTTTAAATTCTTCTTAATTTTTAATTATAATTATATATGTTTTCTTTATTTTTCAGGTGAAACGAAAAACGTGCCGCGGATTGTCCGCGGTATATTATGTCTCGCGACGACTACAATCCAGTACCCGCAGTTAGTTCTGGCACACGCAGTCCAGGTCGTTCTAGACGTTTAACAGAACTACCAACCGTGGATCGTTCACCATCACGAGATTACGGAAGAAGCAGTCCTCTAGGTAAATATCAAAATCTTATTATTCTTGCAATTTTAACTTGTTCATATCTTAATTTTGAGTGGCTTAACATTAACGATGTAAAGTAATTTTGCAAAAATATTTGAAACTTTTGAAAGCAATAATTATAAGAAAAGAAAATTAATAAGAAAATAATTTTTGGACAAAATTTATTAAATAATTTTTTTACTAACATCACGCATGCGCATGTGATTGATTTCGTTTTTATTTTTTGCTTATTTTATTTAATTTTGTTCATTTAAAAGAATCAACAAAAATACACTTTAAAATGCAGCAAATATATGAAAAGATGTAAATTTGTTTTAAAATTTGGAAATTACCTGGCACTATTTAAAATTCAACGAAAATTCAAAATTAACTGAAGTTGTTCAAATCAAGAACCATCCGGTCGAGACAGGAAATTACGTTTATCGTATCCAATTAAGGTTGTTAGTCCCAGGAGCGGAAGTCCTTGATTAGAAATCATTACTTGGTAATTTTCCTTCATAATTTCATTTAACAACTGAACACTAAATGACTTAGTTCGGGCGACATTTTTAACCAAGGAAATTGATAATAAAACTCCTGGCTACCGAGATTAAATGTGTTGACTTGAAATGCAGAATCGTGACAATTAACTGAAAGGTCTTTTGGCAGTATGTGCTGCTGCTTGTTAGCCTATAAATATTAAACGTGAGAAATGTTCAAGTTCAAGTTTGTTCTCATATATCGTTTGGGCTTATTTAATAAATGTCGTAAAAGTAGCGAACTCTTTTGTGACTACGTAACACTGTTCTACTACAGGGACACATTATTGCAAGCAAAGAATTAATGGTAAGATCCCAATTGAAGTACAAAACATTTCAGAAATTCCCTTTGACTCCCATTGGGCCGATGGATTTTTATAGCATAATAGACGGCGTGACTTGACTATCTTTCTTATAATTTAGATAGCAATCACTTTCAACGAGGTCATTTTCGGTTCATGAGGTAGTAAAATTTACTATTGCCTTGATTACCTTCAATAAATGTTGACAAGATTTTAAATGGAAGAGCCTTAGAACAAATTTATGATTACCTCTGCGAAATATATGTAATCTGTTAATGTATGTATTTGTGTGATAGAGTAAAGTTTATGAGGTCGTTAAAAGTAACTACAATTATATAAAATCTTAAGTATGAATTTGATGACGTGACCAATAAAATTAGCTTTTCAACAAACCTTCATGAATATTATCTTCGCATGAAAATAATCTAGAACGAAACTGAACACTTAACACAGTATAATCCTAATTTTTGAAGATTTTGTGTAGATGCAACACGAAATGTTACCAAATTTTATTGAAGAATTACTATCTCTCTATATAATAGAGTGGATGAGTCAAGATTTGGCCGTTTTTTCGGTACCCAGCGTGAGCACAACTTTGTTCAGAGCTTTATTATAGAAGACTTCGGGAAACTTGAGGAAACCCATCTGATAATGACGAAATAATTAAGCGTCTGTTCTCTTTCAGCTTTTCGTCAACTTTCTGAACCAAATCTTCAGTAATCACAGTATCATGAACATTCGTGCAGCCATCCTTAAAAGATCTAACCCATTTCCATCATTCCATCACTCATAATGTGTTCTCCATACACTTTACTGATCTCACTATGAATGTCGGCCGGTTTAATGCCTTTGACCACAGTTTACTCTAGATACAAGCCCGGAAGCTACGAATTGGTGGTGTAAACGAACGAACAGCTGAGCATTGGTGGTGTAAACAAATCGAAACTTGCCATAGTAAAGAATAGGAAAAGGTTGGGGAATTCTATTTTCTCATAGTATTTCTCGCAGTATTTTTAAAGCTTAAACTTGGAATTTATTTTATGTTAAACTACAAATGTTCTGAACATGTGGTCACGATGTAAAGTGCCTCCTTTTACAATTTTTAAGAGTTTTATGGAGAAAACCCTTTCCTGTCTGCGTTTGGTTGAACTTCCGCAGCAGTGCTCACGATGACGGAATTTCTTAAAAAACACGTTACTACTTTAAAAACACGTTTCGTAATTTAAGCAAAATTTGTACGTCCCTGCCAATCAAATACTGGCATTTTGGAAAAAAACGCTCGCTGAATGTTACTTGTAAGAGAATTCCATTTATATATTGCCTGACAAAGTAAAAATGTTCACCATATTTTGAGGTATCTCTTCGAACGAGAATTTGACCATTTATTCTTGACCTCAAAAATTTAAGTCTTTCATACAGTTACGTCGAACTTTTTTCATGTACGAGCCTTTGCAGAAATATAAGTTCACGACGAGCTAAATATGTTTCAACGGTACAGTAAAGTAGTGTTTTTACATACAGTAATGATCATAGAAAATTCAGCACTTACATTTTTTTAAAGAGTCATCGGATCAGGTGTGAATATTATTTTCACTTAAAGTGGATGCCCACTACATATTTCTGTTCATTTGAAGAGAAATAGCAAAATAGAATAAAATTATTGCTAAATCTGACATTTTCTTTACATATTACACACTTTCAAAAAAACTTTGTTTCATAACGGCTCCACAAAAATAGATTAAATTTCGCACGGCACTAGTACTTATCCTGCAATAAAATTGCAATATGTTTTGAATAGGGAGTGCTTTTTCCGTTCATGAAACCTAGAAAAATAAATGAAAAATCATGCGATTAGAAAATGATAACGAATTGTCTTTTTAACAAAGTAAAGTTTAATAAAATCAATTAAGTTGCAATTTTGGCACGATCACGCGGGGCGGAGTCATCGAGGAACATGACACTGCATATGTAGGAAAGATGCAGTTCAATCGATGGTACTAAATTTTCGGCGTCGCAGTACTTCTGGGCTTACACCATCACAAGCTGGCCCATTAAAAAGTATGAAAAGTACCCCCACACTTCTTTCTGGATAACCAGTGGTTTTTACGGGTCTCCTATCAAATAAACCCCGCTCTCGTATTCGGCATCTGATCGTTTTGGTGATGACGTCTATATTGTGGAATCGTAAAACCTCAGATCGAATTTCAACCACAATTTTGAATCGATTTCTCAAACTAATCCGCCGTATTTTGCGATCGTCTGCTGGATTCATTTTTTTAGACCGTCCTGTGCCTCTCTTCCGCGCTAAAGTGACCTGGTTTTCTTTTCTTCACAATAATCTTACACTACACAGATAAAAAACGGCCAATACCTGCCTTTCCAGGCCAATTATGAGGGTGCTGCAGTTTCTATGGCCTACACCTGCGGTAGTAGATATATGACAGTAACGTAATAAACTAAATAACATTATTGTATGCAACTTTGAGTTTTCTCTGGCATATAGAGTCAAGCTTACTAAAGATAAGTCTGCAATAAGTATAGTGTGAAACGGTAAGTGCTTTAGCCAACTACGTCACTACGAACAATCAGCTCGAGGTTATCCACAGACTACCATAGAGTTTACTCACATTTTGTTAGCATTGGTTAGCATGGCATTGGTTGAAAGGATATTAGGGTAAGGGGAGTGAGAAAACTTGAAAGCCTTGTTTTTGCATTGCTGCGAGCTAAACAACAGCCCAGAGGCGGAGTGGATTTTTTAATTCTATTTTGAAAACCCACGGGGAGACCGAGTCTCGAACCCGGGAACCATGGCGTGGGGGTTGTGCCGCTCAACCAACTCCAACTCTGCTCCTGATCCAACTCAGTCTCCTGATCCAACTCAGCGCCCTGATCTAACTCAGTCTCGGTGATATGATTGTATTAACTGAACATACTAAGGGATAATTCCGAGATTCTTAATAACGTCAACATATTCCAGAACTGAGTTATTCAACACAATTGAAAGCAAGTTGGCTTTATATATTCAGTTGAGATAAATCTGTACATCATAAGGTGCTAGATAAAAGATTATAGATTATTGATAAATAAGCTGAACAAGAGCGGCCCGAGAATTAACCCCTGTGAGACCCTGTCAGACAGTAGAAAATACATGGATTAGAGAACGGTTGTATCCTAACAACCGCAGTATTGACCCACATGGGGCTCCACAGTAGATAACCCATGGATCAGAGAACGAGTCCTGTAACTTAGCAAACTAACTTCGATACGACAGAAAAGCTGCTAGCTAGCTTTAAAGCTGATGCTGAGAACAAAGAATGTAGAAAACAGTTTTCAGTGACTTATAGTATCAGTATAGTATGTACATATGTAACTGGACTAATAATACTATTATATTTAGCATAAATACTGACGAAGCTATTTAAGACGTTGAGAACAAGGGTGAAGTATGTGGTGGGTGTTTGCGTTAGCTTACCCTGATAGACGTGTAGCAATATGCGTTTGCAGGCTTAGGACCAGATTTGAGCGACTGCTTCAGGACCTTAGATAACAAAATAGAAAAGATAACATTTTTAAACACAAATAGGTATTTTACGGATAGAGCGGCTACAGACTACTACTACGGACCCTCGAATTCGTCGAGGATCTCCTTATTTGTAAGCTGATAACCGACCGACTAGGACGTTGGAGCTCAGAAATTTACATACCTTTCTAGTCCTAAGATTAGATTATTGCAAGGGTTTAAAATCAGCTGTTTTTTAGCCAATTTGATGCACCTGCTTGCTGACCCAAGATGTAAGTTTTACGCTGCTGCGTCGATCTCCCGTATTTTGTTTAGGGTAACGTTTTCTTCCCGTAATGCTAGCTGCTCCATAGAAGAAACATTTTTCAAAAAGAATTCCCATTCTGACACCTGTAACCACTTGATTATAGGAAAGGGTTTAGGTTGCCTTGTTTTCCTTTTTGGATAGGTACTATTTTTTTTTAAGTCTGCTCTGAAAATGTGAGTCCTCTCTGCCTTGTGTGGCTTAGATGTGGAATCTTCGAAACGATTTCGCTATGTGACTTTACGTAGATCACCTCTAGGTAGACTGGGTTCTCTGGCCATCTTAGATTTGTAACCTAGGATAATAAGACGCATGTATTGCTGTATTGTCCTCAGAGCCCGTCTTCATCAAACATGGGTGATTAACGAAGCTAGTAAGGCAAATGTTAACTATCTTAATCTTAACCCATCTCCTTCGAATAAGACCATAAAGAGTTAAGTATGAAGAGGACTCTTCAGCAAAAAGCCAATCCAGTAACAAAAAAATAAGTGTTCGATTCAGTTAGATAAAATAGCGTTATATATTGCTTCGGCATTGATATTATTAGGGTTAGAAAACAAAATCACAATCGACCGCTATCGCGGGAAAGTGTTATTCCTAAATTAAGCAACCCTCTAATACAAACGAGCTTTCAGTTAAAAATGCATATTACTAGTTGAGCTGTCAGATTTAAATATTAACTTAAAAACAATAAAATGTTAGAAAAATTATCTTAAACAGAAACTTGTAAATTACACACAAATATACACTTCAGTCGTACTATTTTCACAATTTTAAATTATTTACTCATTTCTTCCTTTAAAATGAATCTTGCATGGCGCCCTCGATCTCTCTCAATTTCTTTCTATTCTTCTCAAACTACTTTTACTAACACATTTAACCATGAATTTTTAGTTTTCACACAAATTTCTTTCTTTTTCTAATTTTGAATTTTTAGGACGAAAATTACGTCAAACACGTTCTGGCAATTCCTCCCCTCTGCACTACGGTCCCCATTCCTCGTCCTCTTATCATCATCATAATTCTATTGCAGCTATGGGTAGTCCATATTATAGAGACATGGATGAGCCAACTAGCCCAGCGGGTGGTGGCCATCATAGAAGCAGAAGTGCTAGCCGGCCACCAATGTCGCATACAATGGATTATCCAAGTGAGTACGGAAGAATTATATAAAAGATAGATTCATCTTTGAATAGAATTTATTCTTAATAAAAATCAATTTAAATACTTTAGGAACACGATATCAATCGTTAGACAGAGGTGGTTTAGTTGACCCACATGACCGTGAGTTCATTCCAATTAGAGAGCCACGGGATCGCTCTAGAGATCGCTCGTTAGAACGTGGACTCTATCTTGAAGATGAACTCTACGGGCGATCGGCACGACAAAGTCCAAATCCCATGGGTTTGTTGAATAACGTTCTTTTAACACAATTCATGTTATTAATTTCAAATATTTTTATTAACTTTTAGCGATGTCATCTACCGATCGAACGTATTTGGGTGACTTGCAGCATCAAAACTCCGATCTGCAACGTGAACTCGGGCAGCTAAAACGTGAGCTTGAATTAACAAACCAAAAGTTAGGTAGTTCAATGCACAGTATAAAAACATTTTGGTCACCAGAGCTCAAAAAGGAGAGAGCGCTTCGCAAAGAGGAAAGTGCCAAGTACAGCCTCATAAACGATCAACTGAAGCTACTGAGCAGTGAAAATCAGGTAAGTTTTTCATTAGGTTTCGTTTTCAGTAACTTACAAAGCAATTTGTTAAATTTTAAATGGTCCTACTTAACCGGGCAAAAATAGGCAACTGCAGGCGACGAGAATTGAACCGAGGACCCTGTGCATGATGCTTCACTGTCCAAAACACTGGGCTACCAGCACTTTTGTAGATTCTCCGTTGCAAACTTCTTTTATGGAGAAACATCCATTCCACAATTCGAAAATCCTGAAGGTAACCCCCCTCCCCTTAAATCACTATCTTTTACGTATTTTATTATCGGGGTAAGATAAACGTCATATGGGGTCTATTTCCATTCCACTGTATAGGAATCAGTGAGAAATAAACTGGTGCCATCGGGAATTAAACCGCTAGCCGTGCGGCACTGTTGTCGATATTTCGTTTAATAGTTCTTTTTTGAGGAAAACTCAGTTACACATGTATTTTAAATAATTGGAATTGTTTTCTCCGTTCATTACTTATTGCATACTCCCAACCATATCGTTCCTCCAACAGTGTTAACAAACAACGTTTACTCACTTATATATTTTCTGGGTCCTGGACGCACTGAATCTGCGGAGTACCCTTCAAAGTGACGCTTCAGCATCCCATTCCGTTTTATCGCTATAGCACAATGAACGCAACGCAACGAAGAGATATGTCGAATGAGCCCCACGAAAAGTATGTGATATTTTTATGTCTATATATTTATGCAGTCGCGATCAAAACATAAATAAACAGATGTTATGTTATGCCAGCCGGCTGAGTTCGTAAATTTCTGAATTTTCAAAATTAATTTCGATCACAACCCGTTGTATCCGTCTACTGTGCGCAGTTCCGTTGCGTTCATTGTGATCCAGCCTCTAGTCCCAGTTCAGGAATTTATGCGATATGGTCCCAACCAATGCACACAATGCTTAAACTTTCTATCTCCACATAACCTTCTTTGGGGTTCAAAAGAGTTTGAATTACGTGCAGCCAGTAGCTTCTATAATGCTTAGGCGAGCTACATATGTGTTGTAGTCGGCCAATCTTGACTTTAGTTAAACTTAATGTAGTTTAACTCTATGCTACCTTGTAAGAGTGGAGGCAATGAGTCGGGATTTTTACCCAAAAACGCAAGAAATTGGAGCACTTCTAAGACCAATTTCACCACCGTTTTTAATATCAATATATAATGTAAAATTAAATCCTTCCCCTTGCGAACGACCTAGTCGAGTATTATTGTGAGGAAACATGCGAAGGGGGTGGTTTCTGCCTATTTGAAAAAGTAGAAGGGGTGGAAATGGTTAAAGTCATCTGAAACTAATTATGTTTTGTAAATCAAATCATCAACAATGTCTATCAGAAGCCATGCTATCATGCGGCCGTGCGCGCAAACTGAAAAAGAGGTTGTTTTGGCCCGTTTGAGGGGGTGGGTCTGGATATACACTTTTTTTTACTATGATACTCGTCCGACTCATTGACTCCACTATAATCATTAAATAAGCCATCATGGGCCTTACTAAAGACGTGTACATACAGGGCATTTGCTTTTGACTTTATACTCCAAGGATCTCCGCAAGCTTTACGACATGCTTAAAAGGACTTTCAAGCTATCTATGATAGTACCTAGGTGCAAAAGAATCACTTATTATGAACGGAAAGGCACAATGCCCGTTTTTTCTGAGCTCTAACCCTAGGATCGACTAGCTGGATCAGGTTGCAATATCCAGAAGTTGTCTTGCAATGTCACCTCCGCTAGGTATTACAACCCTAATTTCTTCTGCGAAAGCATTTGGGTCAATGAGGCCGAGCACCATAGAAGAGATGATAATACCTCGCCTTATATGGTAACGAAGCCCCAGAACGAGCAGAGCCTGATAAGTCCCAGAGAGAAATCTCGAGGCCAAAGCAGTGCATATTTTCACAGGCCATTATATAAAATAACGTACTAGCGAAAGCACTGCGCTGAACTTTTCTGCTGAAATACGGAAGCAAAGAGTTAACAGAAGTTCTGGAGTCGTTTAATAACAAAATAAATTACTTACATTAATTCAGCTTTGCTTCTTCGTATACATTTCTAGATAGAACCTACACCGAAAAAGATGATTTCTCTCCACCAATGAGAGAAAATAACAAAACTCTTTACATCGATTAGACCATCTGCAATCATTTAACAAATTACAAATTCCTATACCATCCGAATACAGCCAAACCCGCAGTAACACTAAATGAGATATAATGCGAATATCTCAATGCAGCCCCAGTCTGGAATATTTACTTTAAAAAGGGAAAAAATCCGAGACAAAACAGGCACTTTATGGTTTCAACAATTTTATGAAGTAATACTGTACTTTTCCTTATCTCGCAAACATAGTAACAGCAGATGGCGGGGATGAATCTAATGTAGAGGCTAGTATCAATAAGGGTCGAGCTGCATTTAGTATTCTTGCTAAGGTATTTATCTGTAGTGGTACAAAATTTCGGATTTTTAAAGTTGTTTCAGCTTTTATGTCGCTCCGAAAAATTCCAATTGTGTGATTTATGGGGCATATAAGTATACACTGCTCTCCCCAATCGTTTCTTTCTACATTATTTCCTTCTTCAGATATTTGCGCTTTATCCCCAATAGCAAACAAGAGCCTTTGCTACCTTATTTTGACGATGGAAATATGAAGAAAATGCATATATACATAGATATATCACTTGTCCTCGCTCCCCGTTATTCCACCGAAATACCCTTTTTTTATCTTGCCGAGAGCGAGATCGCACCGAGACTGGCCTCTATTTCGCCGAGATCGAGATCGAGAGCGAGATCGTCTTCATCTTGACGAGACCAAGACCGAGATCTGCCAAAGTCTCGGTCTTGTCTCGGTGCCGTGAAGCCCTACTTCGAATCTATACAACGAAGAAAGAACCATCCAAATCGGTCCACGAGTTAAAAGTTAGTTATAACCCCCTACCCCACCCCCATTCGACTAAACTTTTTTTCTCATGGTATCAATCTAGGAACATACTCTACCGAAAAGAAAAGGAATCATCGAAATCGGTCCACGCATTACGAAGTTACTGCCCCCCTCCCCCTCCCCCACCACCACCATAGGACCAAATTATTCTCTTATTAGCAATGGGGGATCACACTCTATACAACAGCAAAAGAACCATCCAAATCGGTCCACGCGTTACAAAGATAGGTTCCAACCCCCTTCTCCCACCCCAACCCCACCAACAATTTTTTTTTCTCGTGGTATCAACCAGGGAGCACACTCTACCCAAAAGAAAAAGAAATATCCAAATCGGTCCACGCGTTACGAAGTTAGACTACTCCTCCCCTCTCCCAACCCCCTACCATGGGCCAAATTATTCTTCTATTAGCAATGGGTGATCACACTCTATACAACAGCAAAAGAACCATCCAAATCGGTCCACGTGTTGCAAAGTTATCGATCTTGGCAGAGTGAACTACTAATTCAACCGACCTTGCCCGATATCGGAGAGGACCGTTTAACCACTGATTGGCTCTGTAGTTTTGAGCACTTTCAATGTGGAGATTCCCTCATCTTGGAAGAGTAAAAACTTGGTATCGATTACGCGGACTTTCGCTGTAGCTTACTTAATTTTTTTTTCATTTCATAAAAATATTTCTGAAAAGTAATAAAAAGTAATATGAAAACATAATAGCACAATTTATTGTGCTCCTAATATTATATTTCCTCTAGAGAAAATCATTCTAATTTTGTTAATAAATTTTTTTAGAAACAAGCGATGTTGGTCCGACAGTTAGAAGAAGAGCTTCGAATGAGAATGCGACAGCCAAATATTGAAATGCAACAACAAATGGAAGCCCTTTATGCAGAAAACGATCACCTGCAAAGGGAAGTAGGAATATTACGGGAAACAATAAAAGACTTGGAATGTCGAATAGAAACCCAGAAACAGACCTTAATAGCCCGCGATGAAAGTATCAAAAAACTTTTGGAAATGCTACAAAGCAAAGGAATGGGTGAGACATAAATTTTAAGTTTTTTTCTCTTTATTTAATAAATTTTTTATTAATACGAAAATATTTTAATGTAAATTTTAAATTTTTTGTTGGTAATTTTTAAATAAAAGGCAAAGAGGAAGAAAGACAGATGTTTCAGCAGATGCAGGCTATGGCACAGAAACAGGTGAATACCATTATTATTTTAAATTAGTGCTTAACTATTAGAATGCTTTTTTTTATTCATTTCAATTTTTCAATAGATTTTATTTTTGGTATGTTTCCTTAGTACAGTATTATAATTTTTCCTAGCTTGATATATTACCTCGAGATATTTTTTGTTTATGAAATTTTCTATGAAAATCCATCCCTTAGCTGCAGAAATATTGAAAAACTTTTTATGGCCGTGCTATTGCCTTCATTGGATGTATTTCGACTTTTTATTGTCATAAGCTTTTAACAATTGCTTAAAAATAATAACAAAGCTTAACCGACTTAACGAATTTAATAAATTCTACTAATAATATTATTAAATAAAAAAAAATAACTAAGATTAGAAATTGATTGATTGTTGTAACCCTTTTGCACTTATTGTAGTTATTCACTGAATTTGCAACTGAAGTAATTGTTGTGACAAATATCCTATGAGAAAGCATGAAATGCACAAAACTTTTTAATATTTAAAAGGATTTTTATGAGTAAAGGCGGATTTTGTAAAAATCAAAACATTTAATATACATTTAATGTAGAAACTTAAGAGAAAAAATGTTCAAAACATTTCAACTAATTTTTTTCAGAGACATTTTTATTGCTTTTAGTTTTTAAATACATATGTTTTATTCAAGCGAAACAAGGGACCGGAATTGTTATAAATTAAAAATCAATTTCAATTTTCCATTTATATTTTATTAATTGTCCAATAACCATTATTTCTCAATTTATATTTTTGGTTATAAAGTAGAACATTTTGGAATATCTTACGAATGAAACTATTTTATTGGATGTTGATTTTCTCATGTAGGATATAATAAAATGGCCCATGATTGGCCCAAGCTTATGTCAATTCCTCTTAACCCTGGCCCAAACTTGTAATGAAGGCATGGTCTATGTCGGAAAAAATGTAGCGATGGTAACTTTGTGTCAATCCCGAATTCGCAATTTATAAATATAAATCGTTGTTCAAATGTAACAATGTATTGTTAGGTATTGAAAGAGATTGTCTTAGGCTGGGACAAAGGCTGGATCGCCAAAGATTGGCAGTTAAAGCTTGTCTAGAGCTTGTCCGTAGACTTAAAAACCCTTGGAATTTCAATCTTGGTTTAAGCTTCGTCAAAGTCTGGCCAGACCCTAAAAAACCAAGCTATGTATGATACCAACTCTTGGAAAACCATAATTTGGCCAAGCTTGTCCGCATTGTAAAGCCCAACATAGATTACATCAACGAAATCATTTGAATTATCATCAACAGCTTTAGCTTATTGGTTGTCTAACACGGAACAGTAGCTGTTTAGTGCAACTTGAATTTAATTTTACAAATTTTTCCACGAAGAAATGTCAAATGGATAAGGCGTCAGCTTGGGCCGAATGAACATACTGTAATGAAAATATTTATCATAGTTAAATAAATAGAAAATATTTATCGGAGTTCAATGCCAAACTCTTTGCCGAGGAATTCAATAATTTTTTTCCAAAAGTTGTTGTAAATGACAAATAATTGTGATTTCCATTGTTAGTCTGTCAAATTTTCAAGAAATTGGAAAAATTTTAAATTCACGTTACAAAAACACTACTGGTCCAAAATTAATACTCCTTTAATTAAAAATATTTAAATTCACTCTTGTATAAGGATTGTTCATAAATGATTGCACAGCCTTTACATTCTCTAGGTCGTGATAAAAACATACATACATCTTCGATGTCAATTCTTTTTTCTTGAACCGCTTTATATCATTTCTGCTGCGTTCCAAAATACAAGCGGCCGCTGTTGGTCGCAGTTATAGAAAAGTGATATCAAAGTGCTTGACGTTAACTATTATACAACTGCTTGAGATTTTTGAACGATGTTAGCTGTCATGTAGTCAATGTTAAAATAGTTTTTAAAAAAAAAAGTTGAAACGACTTCACAAAAAGCGCTAAAAACCATAAAATAATTTTTAATTTTATATCTATTACGACATTTTGAAGTCGGTGCAAATCAAACAAACCAAACAACTACAACAAAAATATTTAATCGTCATTTCTTATGATCCCGTGAGCTGAAACGTGCAGGTAGTATTATGTATTATTTTCTATTGTGGTACTGTAGTTGTTTTATTTATTTAATTTGCACCGACTTCAAAATGTCGTAATAGATATAAAATTAAAAATTATTTTATGCTTTTTAGCGCTTTTTGTGAAGTCGGTTCAACTTTTTTTTTAAAAACTATTTTATTTTTCACTTTTTAGTGTCTTCTACTCTATACAACGAAGAAAGAACCATCCAAACCGGTCCACGCGTTAAAAGTTAGTTTTAACCCCCTACCCCACCCCCATTCCACTAAACTTTTTTTCTCATGGTATCAATCAAGGAACATAATCTGCCGAACAGAAAAGAAATCATCGAAATCGGTCCACGCGGTCGAAGTTACTAACTCTCCCCCTCCCCCACCACCACCATAGGACCAAAATATTCTCCGATTAGCACAACAGAAAAAGAACCATCGAAATGGGACCACAAAGTTAGGTTCCACCCCCCCCCCCCCCCCCCATCCCGATCCTCAACAAAAATTTTTCACCTGGTATCAACCACGGAACATACTCTACCCAACAGAGAAAGAACCATCCAAATCGGACCACGCGTTACAATGTTAGGTTAGGTTAGGTGAGAACATCGGATAAAAAGAACTGTTTACTCTGCAAAGAAAATTGAATACAACCGATGACTTCATTGAACATTTCGATGTGATCTCGATCCCATCTTAAAGAATATTTAAAAACACATTCCTGCGATAAAGGTAGTCGACTGTCTACTAGAAGTTGTTTCATTTTGTCGACAGATAGGTCATTTAAAAACGTTGAGTTCTCGAATAATTTCTCGGCTAATTTAAGTATGTAAACAATGCAATCTTGTCTGCTAAACGCCACAATTTCAAGCAGTTATTGTCATCCATTGTCTTTTGTAAAATCAACAGACATATTTCGCGTAGCTGATCAATTTGGAGAAAGTCAGATTTTTCCGCGACTTCCTGAATTTTTTCAGCTATATCAGTTTTTAATTCAGCTTGTTTATGTACGAAGCAAAATTGATCAGCTACGCGAAATATGTCTGTTGCTTGATGTGAATCCTAGCTAACACGCTAATATCGACAAAAAAACAAAATTACACTAACATTTTTATAACTTTTTTGCAGCAATAATTAAAATTAATTACCTGTTAACCCAAAACAAACATCTTCGAACCTTTATCTTAAAAATTTTGTTTATTTAAAGAATTTGCTACCTAAAGTGCAATAAAATAATTAGGTAGTCAGAGATTTCTAATTTCTAAAAATGCTGTATTTCTAATTTTTTGTCTACCTTGCCATGTTGCACCTTTTTGGAAAGGTAATAAGACGGGTAATCCAATAAAAATAAAAAAGGTATACTAATTACATAAATTTCGGAGAAAATTTGGCAAAATGCTGAAATTTTGGTAATTTCAAAACATTTTTTTCACTGTACCTGCAGTGGTAGTAGTGAGATCAACATTATTGACACTTTTGGAAAGGTCATTGTTTTTTAGCGTTTGTTTGATGTGGCTGTGTTGGGTAGATCAAGAGATAAAAATAAAAAAGTTATGTGCATACCATGAAAAATTGAAATTTATGAATCACCCTGTAACTCCCAAACGGTTGAGATTGCCCCCCCCCCTGCCATACAATTTTTTGTTTGTCTAGTTGAGATCTATTACCCCACTCATTTTGGGACGTCAGATCTGAAACACCCTGTATTTTATTCAGAGACAACAATTGAAAACACAACTTGAGAAGACCCGATTGGATAGATTTGTCCAATTTGACTTTGCCTAAAAGCAAAATGCTTATTACACGTAAAGGGCATTTACTTGAGATAGCCTTTCCTCTCGTTCTTTATTCTAAGGGCGTTTATTTCATCTACAACTTCGGTACAAACAGAACGTGTTCTGAACGGGCCGGTGCTAATAAAAAAACGGAGTAGAATATTTCGAACGAAGAAACACATTAGGTGCGTTCCGCTCATTAGTGCCGTACCACACTTGTCCTGCTTTATCGCAGTTTGTGGGAGAGATAAATAATAAATTTTTTAAACTGTATTTTGAATTTCTTTCCGACAATTCCCAATTCAAATGGGACATTTCTCAATTTTATTCGGATAATTCCCAATTCGTTTCAACAAATTCCCAATTCAATCGGGACAAATCTCAATTCTATTCGGGGAGATCTCAATTCTATCGGGACAAATCTCAATTCCATTCGGCAATTTCTGATCTTTTTTGGACATTTCGCAATTCAATTTGGGATATTCTCAACTTAATCTGAAAATGATATAAATATTTTAGTTACAGATTTTAGTTAGGTATTTGATAGCATTAGGATTTCGGATTCCTTTTGTAAATTGGGTTAGTTCTTACCTGTCTCACGATACTCAACGTGTCTCCTTCCGCGGTATGTTATCTGTTGTCATTTATAATACCTCTGTGGTGCCGCAGTGTAGCCATTTAGTACTGTTATTATTTAACATTTACATTAATGACTTACAGCTATTTTTGCCTCACAAAATAATCTTGTATTATATTAAGAATGCAAAAATATTGCGCACAACGACTGTGCTTTGATTAACTCGGCATTGAATGCCTTCCACTCTTGGTAAATTCAACAATATACGTCATAATTATTATATTAATGTTATATTATTGTCCAAATTTAGTAGTACCGAAGACTTGGGTGTAAATTTTAACTCAAAGCTTATCTCTGATCACCACATTTCGTACATAGCTAATAAGGCAAATGCTCATTTGGGCTGCGATAATCTCATGACGATTTGGCCATCATTTTATTCAGTTCATATTAATCGATATTCTTAGATATACGAATGCTAGTCTTCAATTTAACAAAATATTCAAAATATTAAATTAAGTTTCAGTCGGTTCTTTTTACCAAAATCGAAGGTCGATGTTCTGTTCTTAAGATCGATTGTGCGATATTCTACATTCTTCAACATCGATGTTAAAACATCGATAATTAGTCTTTTCACATCAATGTTTCGCGAACATCGATTTACATCGATCATCCCTAGATCGAATCGAAGATCGTCCATCCCCAACTTGAATGTTGATTGATCGGTTCATCCCCTTTTTGGTTTTAACAGCGAATTAATATGAGTAGCTGTTCACAGAGTCTTTCTTTAAATTTTAATTCTGTGGAGTTTTAGTAATTAGATTAGTATCGTTGGAGCAAGTTCGGCAATTAAATAGAGTGCATCAACATGGTTTCGGTAACGAACGAAGACACTTTACAAAAATTAAAAGATGAGTTTATTGTTGAACAGTTTAAATCGCTCAAGGAGCTTCGTACAGATCAACAATTTTGTGACCTAATTTTAGTGAGTAAAGACGAAGTGGAGTTCAAAGTGCATAAAAGTGTTGTTTACTCGACAAGTGGTTACTTCAAAGGTATATACCAAGCTGGAATGAAAGAGAGTGTTGCTGATCGTATCAACTTGGATTTCGTATCTGGTCATATTTTGGGTTTAATAATTTCTTTTATGTATGAAGCTGAAATAAAAACTGATGTGTCCGAAGATATTCAGGAAGACGCGGAAAAATCTGATTATCTTCAAATTGATCAGCTACGCGATATGTGCCTGCTGCTTTTACAAAAGACAATTGATGGCAATAACTGCTTGAAATTGTGGCGTTTAGCAGACAAGATCTCGGCAGAGGAGTTCGGGCAGACATGCCTTGTTTACATACTTAAATTTGCCGAGAAATTATTCGAGAACTCATCGTTTTTAAATGACCTATCGGTTGATGAATTGAAAAAACTTTTGACGGACCATCGACCTTTTTCTGAAGAAAGCGTTTTTGAATATGCCTTAAGATGGGCTCAGAATGATATCGAAATGTTCATCGAAGTCATCGATTGTATTCGCTTTCCTTTGCTCAGTAAACAGTTTATATTGTCTGATATTCTCACAAATACATTTCTTATGCAAAATAGGGAAGTGAAGGAAAAAGTTATTGAGTGTGCCAGATATCAATGGAGAGAGGATGTACTTTTAGATTGTTCGACACAACAGGTCGGACCGCGCGAAAAAGCATTTCTGGCAGTGATCAATTGTGTGGTCCGGATATCTAGTAGCGGCGAAATTTTAGATCCTCCGAACGACAATCAATTTTCTAAACGAGCTTTTGGGTACACAACTTTTCATAATAATCTTTTTATTTGCGGTGGTGGACAAAATATATTCGATGAGACAAATATTTGTGAATCTTACTCGCCAAAAACAGGAAAATTTAAATCTTTTCCTGAACTAGCAACTGAAAGATGTTTGCATGAATGCTGTTTGATTGACGACAAAATTTATGCATGTGGTGGCTGTGGTGGAGTGGGAAGCTCTGTCGAGATATTTGACTTGGGGACAGAAAAATGGAATAAAGGGCCTTGTTTGTCGTCACGTCGTTTAGGGTTTGGTTTAACATCAGTGAACAGATCATTATACGCAATAGGTGGCAATCTTAGTACCATTGTGGAGTTTCTAGATCCTCGATCACAAAATGCTTGGACTACAATTAATGATGAGTTTACACCTCAGCAGTTTATACAATGTTTCTCTATAGGTACGGAGATTTACTGCTTCCGTGCAAAGGACCACGTGTACATTTTCGATACTCGCATGAATAAACGTAGAAGAATGGAAAGTGGTTACAGTGAAGTCAGGAACAACTTGAATTTCTTTAGGGTTTGCGAATTAGATGGAGATGTTGCTGTCATTTTCAAAGATGTAAATAGTGTTAGATTTATTAAATACAATTTACAGGGTGAAAAAATATTAACGAAAGAATTGACTGAAATATCCGTACTATTATCTTGTTTAATGCCTTACTACATTTAAGATAAAATAGAAAAAATCTTGATTAATGTTTAAAAAGCTTCCTTATGCATAATTCTGTTTTGAATTTGGTAGAAATCACCGTTATTAATGTATCATTTTAAAAACTTACTATTAAACATATATCTTTATAAAATAGGTTTTGTTTGACTGAAAACCCTTTCCAGCAGTTAAAGGTATGAGCTTATTGACACTCCCTTTACACCGTCTAGCAAAATAAATTTAATTTCGATATTATCTTGCTTTTTATAACAGCGGAAATAAAATTCGAGTTTTTAATATAGTTTTACTTACACAAAATCTCTATGATATTTCCTGAAGTCCTACAAAGTTAAAATTTAGTGTACAGGCCAGTGTTAGCACATAAACAAAGACAAAACTAAGAAATCTGTAACGTTCACCCTCACTTAGTGTGGCCCCGACATCGGCACTGCAATGCTACGACTCGTGCCGTCGCACAGAAACTTCCTAGGACTTATGGTAAGAAATTAAGTCACTGGACTTTAATGTTGTGTCACTTAATAGTTCCATAAAACGGCGAAGCCTTACTTTTTGACCAAGATGTAGGGCTTGCCGAGTTAGTCCTTGTAGAAATAGGGGCTTGGCTCTACATGAGATCTGATAACTTTTTAACAGTTAAAACGTTATGAGTTTGTGAAACTTTTCATTAAATTTTTTTGGTGGGATATTTTATTTTACAATTTTTTGTGGAACAGATATAACAGAATGGGGGTCGTTTATCAACGAAGACGAATTTTGCATCTATCATACATGTGGAGCGAGAAACAGTCTGAATTTCCCGACAATATTAATAATTAATTTTATTATAAAATTAATATTAATAAGAATGTTACCTACTCTTTATAGAAAAAAAACTTATATTCGAGTACGAAAGTAAATAAACGTAAGTGGTAACGTGTCTTCCTACCAATCCGGAGGTCCAAGGTTCGAATCCCACCGGCTGTGACCAATGGTTGCTATTTGCTGCAACAGATTACGATAAAAATGTCCTGGAGATTGTAGAGAAAATGGTTCGGTTCGGTGGTTCGGAATCCTTTTTAAATTGTCTATGCACTTGCAATCGTTTTCTCGAATCGAGTGAAGTTCTCCCGCCTCATTTCCCACAAGGGGTTCCGGGAACTAGAGAGATAGACAACGGGAACGGTAGCAAAGAAAATTCTTCAATTGCACTCCGTTAATTTCGGTAACAGAAAAGACCTGTCTGGCAAAAGCGATTTAAGTTTATTAATAAAATTCTATATGTTAATATGATTTCTTCACTTAAAATGAAAACAGTTGCAAATAAAACACCATTTGCATTAATTTTTCAAGCTATGATATTCCATAGATTCTCTATTCAATTCAGGTCGGAATTGCAGACAGTTCATTTCAATGAAGGAATTCTATGAGAAGTTCTAAAAAGTAGCACGAAGATATTGTCCTGTTGGGAAATGTTTCGGTAGTTCTAAAAATATATTTTATCTTCTGCGAACATTTCTATATGTGTAGTATATGTACATATTAGGATTTGTTTTAGTTAGATAAAAACATCGTGTAAAATCTCCAAATGATTTCAGTAAGAACAAAATCCAGCTGGTTCTTCAGAATTTTACTTTACCTTATTAGAAAATTGGACATTATTTCATTTACTGGTCCAATAATAAGGTAAACGACCTAGACGTGGTCCCAAACTCCCGTCTTTCTTTTGAGAATCATGTGGAGTCGATCTTTGGTAGGGCTAACTCGATGCTAGGCTTTCATTAGGGATTTGATGATCTCTACTCTTTACTTCACCTTCGTTAGACCAATTTTAGAATACTCTACCCCTGTATGGACTCCCTACTCCGCCGTTCATATCAACCGCATTGAGGTAGTGCAGCGCAGATTCCTTAGGTTTGCTCTCGGTGGACTCCCTTGGAATAATCCTTTAATGCTAACCCTTTCAACAAGAAATTGAAGAATCTACAGCAAGATTACAAAGGAATGAGTGCTGTTCCACCACGCAACGTACCAGCTCATTCATCCGGCTAAGTTCATGCGACTTATTTTTGTTCCTTAATTTGAAAACATGACTCGCAGGATTAAAATTTAGTCAAAGTCATCGTCGAAATATTTAATATTGTGGCCATTTGCAAACTGGGGATATTACAGGCATCCCTCAGGATGGCCAAAGCTTGACCCTAAACGGTCAAGAGAGCTCATCTCACTCGGAGGTAAATTAATTAGCGTTATCGTGGTCGTTATTTCGGTCCTCTGTCTCATAAGCAGACACGCCGATATACTCCGTGCGTCCTTAAACGACTTCTGAAGGAGTTGCCAAGAGGAAGAGGAAATCATACTTCACCTCCTCTGCAACTGCCCGGCCCTAGCCAGCCGCAAGAACCGGTTTTTGAGCTCGCCCTTTTTAAAGAGTTAAACGAAATAGGCTCCACTGAAGTCAGGGACCTAGTTTGGTTCATCAGGAGCTCTAAATGGTTCCCGGATACGTAATAAGGCCAAACCTTTTCCACCCCAGCCAATATTTTAGATTGGCTCCCCGAAAACTAGATTACACTGGTGACAGGGAACTAGCTCGGTTCACAGAGAGTAATTAGGTATCCCCGGGGTGAAAGTCTTAAAATACAGCCTCAACTGTGGTATTAGAATGGGTGTTTTTGGCCTAAGTGTGCCTTTTTAGGCAGCCACTCTAACCTAACCTAAATTTACCTTGCAAACCACAGAATTAAAAAAAAACACTGAACTAAAAGTAAAAATAATGTTCAATGAACTTAAAAGCTCAAAAATATAGCTGCAGAAAAACCCTTTCCTTGATCAGTGATCATAAGCGCAAGGTACATACATAATCAAGGATCTTTTTAAAATATGAAAAATTTATTTTCTCAAAGCTTGGGGCTTTATTTCAGATAGGACGTTTTAAAGTAGTATTGTGCCTACTGACGTTTGACGTCTCAAGGAGATCTTTCAAAAGAACTAAGTTTATGTACTTTCTAAATACCTGCGCCTAGGATCGGTGACCAAGGAAAGGGTTTTACTGTAGCTATACTTTTGAGCTTTAAATTTCACTTAACATTATTTTATACCTTTAGTTCAGTAGTTTGTAAATTAACGCTTGTTCTTAAAAAGTTTTTTTTGCAAATTTTATTTTAATCTTTTTAGTATTACAGTTTGTTTATTTACTTGTTTTAATACCTAAACTTGTCCATAGGCATGTGTTTATTAACATGTGATGTTAAACACTTTGACTAAGATCTCCAGCTATTGTCGAGTCCCTTACACTTCATATTTCTGAGAAAACTAAACTAACGGGCAGTTCAAATATTACATAACGCAGTTTTTGTAGATTTCTAACGCCCCCTCCCCACTTCACCCCCTTTTAAAGCGCCGTAACGATTCGCGTTACCCCCTACCCTACCTCCCTAAACGTTACGTAACACTCAGATGATTATTTTTACCTAAAAATGTCAGTTATGTTGCGAAAAATGCCGCAATAAGAAACAATCTAAGTTCATGGCTTGTAGTTTAGGTGGTTTTGCTCGCAACGGTCGGACTCTTAGAGTCCACACAATGGACTCGTGGTACACGGCTTATAGTGCTTATTTGCTTATTTCAATCTGTCTTCACCTTTTGTCGCTCCTCAAAATGAAAATCTATTCACACGTGTCGCTTTGAGTCGAGACGTTGCCATGGCAATCGGTATAAACGAAATGGATAATTCCAACACTTATCCAACATTCCAATCAAATACACCAACATGCCAATAGAAACAGTCACGTGACCAGAAAAGTTGAACGTGAGTCCAGTTCTTAGAACATAAAGCTAAACAGGAATGGCAGTAAGCCAGAAAAACGTCGGCATTTTCCTTTCTTTGAGGTGAGGGTTTTCTATGTGTTTGAAGCCCATGACAGTAGTCAAATTTGAGATTTTTTGAAGCGGGGTTGATATATCTTTTGAATAATTACAAATTGTATTAAATCAAAATTAATAAATATTTATTTTTAAAATTGTATTATTAAATTACATTTAAAAATGTGCGCAAAGATGAAATTGATTTTCTAATTATAATAAGATCTAACACAATTTAGAAAAACAGTTGCGAAATGCTTTGAAATTTTCAATAATTTATGCATTTAAACTGTTCCACCTTCTCTTTTAGCCAAGTGAGCATTGTTATTGAATACAGACAGTGCTCACTTGTTTCCAGGGACCACCACGTGGAGGTTGAGATAGGTGATTTAGATAAATAAGTTAAAATATGATATTATAACTTATGTATCTTTTTTGGTCCCCAGCGGTTTGTCTTTTGTCAATTGCACTTAAAATTATTTATTGTAAGTACTTATGTAAATTATTTGCTATTTTTAGGAAATCTAAATAATTATACTTAAAATATTTTCAGTTTTAAATCGAAAAATATGTTCTGACCCCTTCTGAAAAATTGTTCGCGAGCCGACAGTGACAATAAGGGCAAAGCTATATTTGGCTAGATTACAATTGTAAACAAAGTTCTATAGCCAGGAAAATAGTGAATATTTACTATTATAAGTCACTGTCGCTTAATATAATCGCAGTAATTTAAGCAAAGAGACCTTAGAGATTATAATTATACCATTTACTTTCCTGAAAAAAGATTTTCCTCACGCTCTCCGGCGATAATGTTTGCAGCAGTACACAGCACACTTCATCACTAAATTTTTTATTTTTTGTGGAGTTTTACACAATAAAAGGACACAATAAGATATCACAAGGTATTTTTACACTTTACTAGGCTATAATTAGCAATCGTTAATACTAATCACCTCGATAAATTCCTGTTTTCACAAAACTTTCACAGCACAACTTAAACTTTGACATTTCCGAAAATAAAAGCAAAACACTTCGATATGGGGACAGTACCTCAAAACTTTCCCCACTTCCACACTTCTTCTTTCATTCTGATACCGATCACACCTACAGCACATATACGCGATACTGCCATTCCTGTTTAGCTTTATGTTCTAAGGTCCAGTTCTGATCGAGATGAACTTCTTCCTTACTCGAACTTGCCCGGCACCCTAGAATTTAGTGATGAAAAGTCAATTTGTCGACTCGTCTGAACTTTAGAATATAGAACGAGAGGAAAGGCTATCTTAAGTAAAAACCCTGTACGTGTGATAAGCATTTTTGCTTCATGGCCAAGTGGTGAGTGCGTTAAGGGGGAATGACGCCTGAAATGTCAAATTGTACCGAATATCGCCTTGAAATCAAAGTCGTCTCCGTAATACTGAAATATTTGGGGCATAAGCAAAGTGTTTTTAAATAGTAAAATTAAGTAAATTAATAAAATATGTTCGGGCAAAGTTATATTATATTAAAAGTGTTATAAGAATATATTTTAAAAACACCTAATTTAAAATATTATCAAAATGAGTTGGCCCCTCCTGTATACAAGCATAATTTTACTACTTTCATGTCGAAACGCACACATCGCTTGGGTTCTACTACATATAGCAAAATGCTTACATTTTTCCGAGTGATGTCCTTTCCTCTGGTTCTTTATTCTAAGGTCTGAACATTCACTTACATAACGCGTTGTTTGACCCTTTCCCCACATAACATTTCACAAGACCTCCCCCCCATCTTAACTGCGTTATGTAATACTTGAACGGCTCCGTATCTACAAAAAACTAAACTTAACTTATATCTGCAGTTTACTAGTGTACTCTGGTTGCAGAATCATCAGATTAGCCTCATGGTCAAAATTATGTTTTGCGGTTCGATATCAGATTTGCAAAATAACGATCCGCTCCGGAGCGTTTCGATATTTTCATAACGCTCCAGGCCGAATCGATACATTGAGCGGGGCGATATCAATCAAGTAATAAGAACTGACATTAATTCAAAGAATTACATAATTATTATGGCTACGCAGATCTAAATATAAAGCACGTAAACATTTTTTCACAAACTATTTTTTTATGTCTGGGCAATGATTCACTTCTTTCGCCATATCTTTGTTATTACTATTGGATTTTTAATGGTTCTTTTTTATATTGTTCTTAAGAGTTGAAACTATCATATTATGCTGAAAAAAAATTAAATTATTAATTGCCGCAAGGGTATCGTAACGCCTTAAATAAAATTATTATTAATAAGTTCTGAGTCTCCCTGTATAAATGCTTACAGAATGTATTTGTTTAGCAAAGGTAGCAGTACAATATTGCAACTAGAAATCAAATTAATATCCTATATTATTTAAGCAATGTCTAAAATTAATTATATTAAAAATAGTATGACAATCTTAATTTCAAGCAGGTAATTATCATAATATAAAATTTGCGACTGTATTCTACTCAGTCATATTGTATCTAATTAAGCTAAATTGAAAAAGTTGATGCAAAGATGTAAAAAATATACAAATCTGATATCAATAATTTTCGTGGTGAAATTATGTGTTTATCTTAATAAATGCACGATATGCTTTTGAATATACATCCTTATCTGCAGTGTACCTTTAACATTGTTGCGTGTTTAAAGGTGGAAAAATTTTCTGACCGTAAAAGTACCTAAACTACCGCAAAAGTTACTTATTTTGGGATTAGGTATATAGTAACCAGAATTGCTTACATTTTATACTTAAACAAAAGAAACCTTTCACCACGTACAGAGTGCGATCTGTTGTAAATAATATGCGCAGCATAAGATTTCATTAATGTTTAGACTGAGCGTTTTTTAACTTGGTGTAAATAAGCATTGTTTATTTAAACTCTATCAGAAAGATAAAATGGTTTACTTGAAGTCAGCAGACATCAATTTTTTCTGGCACCAATTTCTTAGTCAATACAAGGAGCTCTATTAAAAACTGCCTGAGTTTTCGATCCAAAGCAAGCACGTTCCGGGAATTCCCCTATTGGCATTATACGCATGCGTGAGTGACCACCCGCGCTTAGATTCCCCTGATTGTTTGCAAAAAATCTCGTATACAAAATCATAGTCCTTTGATTGTAGGCTTTTGCAAGCGTGTAGGGAGTAACATGAATGTTGATTCCCTTCTTGGTTTTAACAGCGAATTAATACGAGTAGGTGTTCGCTGGTTCTTTCTTTAAATTTTAATTCTATAGAGTGTTTAGTAATCAGATGAGTATCGTTAGAGTAAGTTCGCCAACTAAATTAACATGGTTTCGGTAACGAATGAAAACACTTTACAAAAATTAAAAGATGAGTTTATTGTTGAACAGTTTAAATCGCTCAAGGAGCTTCGTACAGATCAACAATTTTGTGACCTAATTTTAGTGAGTCAAGACGAAGTGGAGTTCAAAGTGCATAAAAGTGTTGTTTACTCGACAAGTGGTTACTTTAAAGGTATATACCTAGCTGGAATGAAAGAGAGTGTTGCTGATCGTATCAACTTGGATTTCGTATTTGGTCATATTTTGGGGTTAATAATTTCTTTTATGTACGAAGCTGAATTAAAAACTGATATAGCTGAAGAAATTCAGGAAGTCGCGGAAAAATGTGACTTTCTCCAAATTGATCAGCTACGCGAAATATGTGTGTTGCTTTTACAAAAGACAATTGATGACAATAACTGCTTGAAATTGTGGCGTTTAGCAGACAAGATCTCGGCACAGGAGTTCGGGGAAACATGCATTGTTTACATACTTAAATTTGCCGAGAAATTATTCGAGAATTCATCGTTTTTAAATGACCTATTTGTCGACGAAATGAAACAACTTCTAGTAGATAGTCGACTACCTTTATCGCAGGAATTTGTTTTTAAATGTGCTTTAAGACATCGAAGTAAAGAGTAAAGAGTTCCTTTTATCCGATGTTCTTACAAATGCATTCCTTATGCAAAATAGGAAGGTATTGGAGAAAATTGTTGAATAAGCCAGGTATCAATGGAGCAAGGATGTACTTCTTGATTTAAAGTCATCACAGATTGAACCGCGTCAAAAAGCATTTCTGGCAGTGATCGATTCAAATGTGGTACGGATATCTAGTAGCGGCGAAATTTTAGATCCTCCGAACGACAATCAGTTTTCTAAACGAGATTTTGGGTACACAACTTTTCATAATAATCTTTTTATTTGCGGTGGTGGACAAAATATATTCGATGAGTGTAGAGTTTCTAGATCCTCGATCACATCATTCTTGGACTGCACTTAATGATGAGTTTACACCTGTGCAGTTTACAAAATGTTTCTCGATAGGTACGGAGATTTACTGCTTTCGTACGGTTGACCACGTGTACATTTTCGATACTCGCATGAATAAACGTAGAGGAATGGATAGTGGTTACAGTGAAATCAGGTACAAATGGAATTTCTTTAGTGTTTGCGAATTAGATGGAGATGTTGGTGTCATTTTAGAAAATGAAAATGGTACTAAATTCCTTAAATACAATACAAAAGGAGAAGAAATATTTACGAAAGAATTGACTAAAACAAACGCAGAATTATCTTGTTTAATACCTTACTACATTTAAGATAAAATATAAAAAAATCTTCGTTAATATTTAAATAGCTTCCTTATTGAAAATTCTGTCTTGAATTTGGTAGAAATCATATATTCAGTTCGATGTTATCCATCTTGCTTTTTATAATAGCCTAAATAAAATTGGAGTTTTTAATATAGTTTTACTTACCTTTTATTTTACGTTTGGTTACAGGTTTCAAAGATTTGGTATCAATAATCTAATTCCAGATATGTTGACTTTTTTCGAAGCGTTTCGTCGTAGTTTTGAACCCTCATAGTTTCGTCGTAATTGCGAACCCCAACAGCTTCGGATAAGATGTATTTAGCAGACTAATGAAACACAGACGGAGACGGAGTTGGATCAATACGTTGATCGGCAAGACCAACATGCCATGGGTCCCGGGTTCGAGACTAGACGACCCCGCGAGCTTTTATTAAGAAATTAAAATAATCCGCTTCGTCTCTGGGCTGTTGTCTAGCTCGCAGCAATGCAAAAACAAGACTCAAGTTTCCTCACCTCACTTCCCTTACCTTAATTCCCTTCCGGTCAAAACCATGCTAACGCATCAAAGGGTTGTCCCCTACGATTTGACCACATCGTATAAAAAAAATTAAAAAAATATTTTATTAATACCTAAAATACGTCGATTTCGCCACTGACTCACTCATGATCATAAAAACCTCTTACTTACTGAAGTACTTTCTGGAGTCCTACAAAGCTGAAATTTGGTATACATGTACATTGTACATGTAGGTAAGATCAGCACAATCACCTCCTAAGGGAAACCAAAGCAATAAAAAATTCACGGCGTATATTTATCGCGTATTGTAAATAATAAGCCAATAAGTAAAAGAGGTAACGATATAGAGTGCGCTAAAAGGAATAGCTGACGCGTAAAGAATACAGCAGGAATAAAATAAGAAGAATAAGGGCAAAAGAAATGAAATCCCACCAAAAACATTTCATATAAAGTAGGTTGCCAAGTCTCACAAGCTCATAGCGTTTTCACTAAAACTACAAGGCCTAACTCTCAAATCCTACGTCTTGGTCAAAAAGTATGACTTGGCTCTTTCGCGCCGTCGCACCGACACTACCATGGACTTATGGGAAGAAATTAAGTCACTGGTCTTTAATGTTGTGTCACGCAATAGTTCCATAAAACGGCGAAGCCTTACTTTTTGACCAAGATGTAGGGCTTGCTGAGTTAGTCCTTGTAAAGTTAGGGGCTTGGCTCTACATGAGATCTGATAACTTTTTAACAGTGAAAGCGTTATGAATTTGTGAAACTTTTCATGAAAGATTTTTGGTGGGATATTTTATTTTACAATTTTTTGTGGAATATATATAACAGAATGGACATTTAGTAACGAAGACGAATTTTGCATCTATCATACATGTGGTAAGCCCTTCGAATATCAGGTTAGAGGGCTAAGTTAGCCCTCGCCGAGGTCGAGAGACCTCGATCGTCCCGCTTCGTCATCTTGCCTTAGCCCTTTTCAGGGTTAGATCCCGGCAAAGTCTGACACTTATCCTTTACAAATCCACTTTTGGGCCTAAGTTGTATTTCTTTATACATGTTCACCTTGAAGAAACATTTGTTAACAGCCTCAGCTGAGAATACATCTACTGACAGGACTATTACAGCGGCAGCACCCTCTGATACCCTTTCCAACAATCTCCATGCTGAGGCCGTTAGTTCGTGATTTCGACATGACCCTCAACTTGGTCAAGGAACTCCTCATTCGCCTTCTGCACGAGCAGGAGCTGCTCGGTCGAAAGCGTGTCCTCAAGGAATTTTTCTGAAAGGATGCACGTTGGCTCTTCTACCACCACCTCCTCGTAGGTAAATGTATTGAAAGCCGTGCTTTCCGCTTTCCTGTCCAAGCCCTTATTTTCTTGCCCTTAATAGGCCCATGGGTGGAGTACTCGACTTCTCTAGCAGGCTTTGGGTCATGTCTCTGTGCCAGAAGCCACTTAAGTTGTCTCTTACCAGCAGCACTGAGCTTCGTCGTCTTTGGGCTATTAATTACTTCCTCGGGATTCTTAGCTGGGTCTTGAGTGGTCTCATCGGGTTTATCGAAAGATTCCGTAATGTACTCATCAGATATAAGTGATATGTCAGATAGCTCTGCAGAGCTTATAACAATGTCCTGCTACAGGCATGTCTTCGACAATTTAGTGTTTTTAACTTTCAAATGTAAATAAATCTCACTAATAGGGGGGAAAATTTGTTCCACTGTCACAGAGATCTCCAATATCACAGTAAGGCTAAATTGAAACCGGAAGTTCACATACCAACGACCAAGCTACTCTTGCCCACGTATCCCACGGTGTATGCTGTTCTACCTTCAATTGAGTTTTTTGTTTATTTGAAGAGTGCATCCTTCTATCTGTCCGACTACAATTAGCTGACAGATACATGACCATATTAGGAGTTTGTAGCCAACTGCCATCACGAGGTGGTTACGGCACTTACATCACTGTGTATTATCCCTACTGTGTGCATGTACTTTACGGTTTTTTGCTCTAATAACCATTCGTAGAAATTTCACCAAAAGATTAGTGTGGCATTATAAAAATGCTGATGGGGCTGGACTTAATTAATATTGTTTATTAAAGAGCTGATAAATATAGTATATTACTGGTCTGACTGCTCTTCCTTGAGGGGGATTAACCATAGTACCGAATATATTTTGAACTTCCTATCGTTTGGGATACATGACTTTATTTCTCATATTTGAATAAACATAAAACCGACTAACGCCAATTGGTTGAAAAATTACTGTTCTACAGCCATTAAAAACAAACAAGTGTATAAATTATGCTACCTGAAAGGGTAGTGGTAAGGGTTTCTGATCTTTTATCATAACAGTTAGGGATGATTTTACCAATTTTTCAATACCGGAGACGGAGCTGAATCAATTCGCTGAGCGGCACGAAGACCATGCCATGGGTTCCAGGTTCAAGATTAGATCTCCCCGTCAATTTTTATTAAGAAATGAAAATAATCCATCCCGTCTCTGTGCTGTTGTCTATCTCGTAGCAATGCAAAACAAGACATTCAAGTTTCCTCACTTCCCTTACCCTATTTATTAATAATGGAAATTTTTATACTGACTTTCTGCTAATTCCCACTTGCCTCCCTCATCAGAGCATCCTCCATCTCAATCGCAGGGCAACATCGTGTTGGTTCGATAATTATGTACCTATACTTGCTATTAAGGTCAACAAGTTTTGACTTTCTGAAGTATGGCTACAAGTACGCTCGTGTATGCTCGTGCAAACATTTTGTGATCGAAAGCCATGTGCGTTTAAGAAACCATACATTTCCACCTGCAGCTTAAACCACAAAAAGGGCAGGGTTATTTATAGAAACTGCATGCTCGCCAAATTAATCCGTTCGAGACCATTTAACCAAATTTCAAATTTTCTTTAACATTTTAACGTTAACTATAAACTTTCATCATCTTAATAAAGGTAAGATTCGCACATTGTTAATTAATAATGAACGGGTCGTCTAGACATGAGTAAACAAAATGCTAGAAAATTCCTTTAGATTATTTTAAGCTTTATGCAAGGCAGAATCAAAAAGCTCAGCAACATTAAAATGTTGCAGAAGCTCTATTCAACCCCAAGTGCATCTAGGGGAGTTGCTCAAACCCACCCATTGAGCTTATGTTTACCGAGCTCATTTAAATTGTCATAAAACATTGCCCCCCACGGCTGTCTTTAACGATTTTTCGTCCCTCTCTTTGATTCTCCATCCTTTTTGGATTTCTAAAGTTCAATACTCACATGTCAACTTCCTTGTTTCTAGCCTCATTAGAAAGGGGCAACCTCTCATAGTTTATTATTGCCATCACCTGATGGATGGATATTTGAGGAAACTTTGTTTGTGCACCGACACAGAGGGTTGCCATTCACGTGTCGTAACTTTGAAAGTGTCACATATTTTTCCCGGATTTTGGTTAATTTTCAGCATTTGTATTATTGTTTGCATACATTTTCATGAATAAATACACGTGCATAGTGTTTCCGACATCAATAGCCCTCGTTGAATCAAACAGGGAATTAAATAACAATATTTTAACGCACTATAAAGTTAGTTGTTAGGAACACGCCCAGAACGTTATAAAGTACGCAGTATGTATATTGAATCCAGTAGATATGAAAAAATTGTGTCAAATAAATTAAGATTACAAGAGAAGGAACTATTTTAGTAAACTTAATAATAAATCCAAATTTTCTCTAAACTGCCGTTCCCATGTAACTACTCTATCATTACATAAAAATCAATAAAAAAAAAAGATTTGAGTTGCCACAAAATTGATTTCAAAAGGAGAAAAAATACTCACATACGAGTTTATTCTACTGCTGATATTGATTGATTAGCTTTTAGTGTTCCGCACTCAGAGGATCCCTACGGGACCCCATAATCTCGTCACAATGCTTGTCTGTTTTGTAGAGCACTGTAGCTCATAGATTAAATAAACTATACTATAGACTCGAATTTCTGAAGTTATATTTATGTTTTCTTCCTAAAATCAATATAGATATTATTTTAACATTAATTTTTTATAACTAACATGATGTTTAGAAGCAATGTCAGGTTTCAAAATTTTCTTACCAATTGTTCATTGTTATCAAGAAGAGGTTTAAAAGGATAAGTGTGAGGATGTCCTAAAATGAATAATTTTTGATTACTTAAAAAATTTGAAAATATCTGATGATGAACATTTTAAAAACAAATCATGCTTTGTAAATAAACGACAAATAAGAACAATTTAGATATCCTAAGTACTTTATTAGATATGACAATTTTTGAGAACAAATAACTATATTTTTGTTGACCAGAAGAAATGCTTCATGTTCTTATAAATCATATCTACATTCTAGCGAGCTTTGTTTGGACTTTAAAAATATGAAGTTGTATATTGCTTAGCTTGATTAATAAGTATCCCGTATCCTCTGAATCTGCCTTTTCATTAACTAGCTCTGCGAAAATTTTCTTTTCATACATGTAACATATATAGTCGTAGTGATAACGAGTTGACTTTCCATCCCGGAGGTCCCAGGTTCGGACCACATCAGCTAGTGTCCATGGTTATTTTCTGCTGACAACAGATTACGCTTAAAGGTTGGGGTTGCAGAGTAATGTCGGCGGTTCGAAATCAACCGTAAATTTTAGGTTTACTTGCAATCCACCCTCAAGGGTTACGGTAACTAGGGTGAGAAATTAATGCTGGTTTTTAAAAGCTTCTCTACCAAACCTCTTTTATATTCACATCCAGTAATAACTCAAGCACTTTAGGTATAAGGTAGAAAACGTTACATATACATTCGATTTTAATTATTTCCCAAACAAGCTATTTAGCTTACCAGTTTTTCGCTCTTACTTCTCTGGTTGTATAGGAATATGTCCGAGCCAGAGACATGTTTACACCTTCCAACTGAAGTTGCTGTTCTATGGTTGACTGTACACGCTTCCAACAATAGAGCGTTTGAAAATATTTATAACTACGTTTATTCATATAATAGATGGCTGCGAATGTACCTTGTTAATGCTTTCACTCTTTTTTTTATCAGCTAAAACCATTGGTTTGTTTGGGCCAGTCCATCTGATCTTTACTTTGTTTAGGGCATGAGTGCTCCCGAGGCCTATTCAAATTCGTGTTGTAAAAAGGTTGTCAGGATTTTGTACTAATTCCAATAAGACGGAGTTGGATTAATAGATGAGTGGCATGGTCACCACGCCATATTTCCAAGGTTCGAGCCTTGGTACTCCCGTGAATTTTTAAAATAAAATTTTGAAAAAAAATCCATTCCATCTCTGGACTGTTGTCAAGCTTGCAGCAATGCAAAAACAAGACATTCAAGTTCCCTCATTCGGGTAAGGGTCAATTTCCCTCTGTATCAAAGATTTGTCCCCTAGCCTTTGGCCACATCCTAAAACAAAAATTAAACAGCTTGGTAGGAATGATTGATTACATGTAGCTAAAAGTGTTTACTGTATTGACTACGTTAACAATTTGCTTCCTAAATTAAACAATCGAATAGTGATCATATCCCTATATGAATCCAACAGTAATCATTTCCCTATAGGGAATCAGAATAAGTAAAATATTCTCCGGATATACTTTTCAAAGCTGTCAGAACTTTCATGAAGTTTTCTTTTTGATATGAGAGGTGGAAATCTTCGAAAGACAATGAGAGGCATGTACATCCGAGCGTGTGGATTCTTACTCACTAAATCCACCCCCTGGGTTGTTTGAAATATACCTCTATAAATTCCTTTTCGTCCCATACCCAAACAAATTAATTAATTGAAGTCGAACCTATTATCTCGGCGGAAAAATCGTCTGGGCGATAAATAGCTTTGCACCCTACAAATCACCTGGTATAGACGGCTGCTACCCAGTTATGCTACAGAAGGCGCTAGTCATTGTTGGTAGCGTTTTTTAGGGCCTGTATCATCCACAATCACATTACTCACATATGGAGACGAGCTAAGGTGCATTTTTTTGCGAAAGTTTTTGGCTGATAACTATGACCTCCTTTACATTAAAAAGACTGGATCAAGTCTTTGATATCCATTTGAGACAAATTATATGTTGTGTACCGGCAGTCCTCCACGAGGAAGTACGCGCAATTAAATATTCAATCCAGTACAAACAATATACCCTAGATGCATTCTTGGGTATAGAATAAGCCTTTAACAATGTACACATTGAAGGCAACTAAGAATCTCTAGCCGAACTCTGCGTAAAGCAAAGGCTTGATCAATGGATAGCAACTATGCTAAAGGTAAGGATAATCCAGTCGGAATTCGTAATCAGTCCTGCCGTTTAGCTGTCTCCCACGAAACGCTCTAAGGAAGGGTACACTTTCCCCTGCTGACTTGATGAAGGTAAACGGTAAACAGTTGGTCTAAGGACTGTGAATTGGCTGTGAATCTAAATAAAACTGAGTTTACGCTCTTCATCACAAAAACCAAAGTATTATACTTTGCTCTACCTAAATTAAACCGGCAGCATCTCTCACTATCCTCCAGTGTAAGGTATTAAGGTTTAATTCTAAATCCCAAACTAAATAAGAGCTCACACCTAACATGACGTTGAGGTTATACACAGCGGTGATGCATTTACGGCTCACTGGTTTGGTGGCCTGCGATGAGTAAGGCATATAGCCAGATCAAGATAAGTATCGAGCATAAAACCGAGTGCATCGGTACTCGCTCTATACTCCAACCAAAGCTCCCATTATGCTTCTGCATCTGTTTTTCTCAGATCACCACACCAAATAACAGGCATCACGAAATACAGCCAAGTGTATTGAAACTGGGTGCTGTGTTGGTAAGTCCTGTTGCAACAGCTATATCCTCATTTTAACACCTAGAGGACTAGTCGACACCTGAACTGACTACAAAATGCCTGTTATGTGTAATTTTTTATAAAAGATTCATTGTCAAGATTCCAGCTAAAAGGGATTAGAGAATGATTGAAGCGGCTAACAACTTCACTAACCGTTCTAAGATGTAATAAGGGTGTTTTCTTAGACACTGAGCATATCGAAGTTTTATGGGCTGCCGGACACATCGAGCGTCTGCCAAACGGAAGTGCTTGCAATCATGAAGGCGCTGTTTCTGTGTATTCATTCACCGAAACAGAATATAGCCATCTTTACAGATAGTTAATCTTCCATTAGGGCGCTTGACTCATTTACCATATCTTCAAGGGTGGTGCAGGACTGTCGAAAGTTACTTGTCGAAAGTTAGTTGGCTTACCGTAATGATGCATTAGGGTCCAAAGAGTGCGCTACGCTGCACCGTGGCCATGTTGACGGTATTCATATTCCAGTGGGCTCCCTTAAGAGGGAACTCTTTCAATAGCACTGGCAAACTCCAGATGAAGCGCTCTGAAAGTTAGGTTAGGATAACGAGCCTGTCTATCGTGGAAGGAAATGCACACTTAGACCAGAATGGCCCATTGTGACAGGTTATGCACTTAACCCTATTTAACTTCTAAAGAGAGAGAAGCTGACCTGGAATTCCTGATAGGCCGAGCTAGAATTCTGTCGTCAGTTGCAACTAGTTCTCAGGGAACCCAAAATATTGTTGACTAAAGCACGAGGTGACAATACTTACAGCCCTGTCACGTAACCGGAAACCATTTAGACCTCCTGATAAACCGAACTAAGTCCCTGATATCATTAGGACCTAACTCGGTTAACTCCATGAAAAAGATGGAGCCCAGAGACCGGTTCTAGCGGTTGAAGTCGGGCAGTTTCAAAGAAAATGGAGGATGGTTTCCTCTTCATCTTGGCAACTCCTACAGAAGTTGATTGAAGGCGCGACAGGTCTGTCGGTGTGTCTACTTATGAGGAAATGGCCCGAAATGACGGTCACGATAATGCCTATAATATTCCGTTCTAGCGAGATTAGCTCTCTTGACCACTTTAGTTCAAGAATCGGCTGGATCCGCCGGGTAATGAGGCAAGTGTATTCGCTTTGAGATCTTACATTCGCAGTCCTAAGGGATGCTTGTGCAATTACCAGCTTGCGTGTGACTAGCGGCTTGCCAAGTTGGTGATTTATGTCCGAGGGTGAAAGTTACAGATTTCTTAATTTTTTCGTTGTTTGTGTGCTAATCCTAGCATGCATACCAAATCTCAGCTTTATATGTCTTCAGGAAGTACCCAAGAGGTTTTGATGATTATGAGTGAGTCAGTGACGAAATCGACGAATGTTAGGTATTAATAGAATCTAAAGTATAAAAGATGAAACTTAGTGTGTTTCATTATCTTGAGAATTTAGGCTTTTTAGTATTATCCAGACCGAAGCATAAGGGTTCGAAAATACGACGAAATGCTCCGAGAAAAGGTAGGTAGTGTCCTGCTATATTTGGCTCGTCTTGGCTTAAGATTTATAGCTACAAAATTAGAGTTTTTCAACACAACAATAGTACTTAAAATAAACTCGTCTAAATGTGACAAACCATACTTTAATTACTGCAAGACAACTTGCTTTATAATTTTAAAACAAAAAAGTTTCTTTCACTTCAAAATTTTACTGTGTTGGCAACCCTAAGTGGTGCATTTTCTCTCCTAGTCACACTGATAAAATGGTCACCCATACAAAGAGAAGCAACTATCGTGAACACACGGAAATCGGAAAATTACACTACGATAGGATGTGCATCCAAGGTAACACTTTTCCGAGCTTACTTTTATTTCCACATAGTGGAAAACCCTCGACGCTGTCAGGGCTCACTTCCTTCTTTGTGCAGTGCCACGGTAGAAGTTTCGAATCGGGATTCCGCGGCTACGGGCGCACTATTGACAACCGTGCTTTTATGGGCTCTTTTATAATCGAGTGTAGATTTAACGATTTAATTCGCGAATTGATTACGAAAATGTGTCGTTCACGTAGTGCTTCTAAAGAAATTGTGGATACGTTGTAGGATATTTATTGGGATCGGGAAAACGGACAATGTTGTGCCACTCCGACTCTAGCTACTTCGATGCATCATTTATTAGCGCCGCTACCGTGGATGAGAGCACATAGTGGAGCTTTCTCAAAGATAAAGGAAAATCTTTTCTTAGGAGTTCTATTATGGTACTAATAAGGCAGTAACCGAAAGGAGTTTTGTTCTCGGATTACAGTTCCTGAAGTGCAAGGCGAGTACCTAGGGGGTGGTATTACACCGTGGCGATGTTGAATTTCTTGCTTGAATTACTCGATATAGACGAACTATACATGTGTGTGGCTGCAATAATGCAAAGGTTGTGAATGGTAATTTCATGACTCCCACGCCGCAAGCTCTGGATTTTTTTTTCGTTACGAGAGTGGTCTTCAAGGACGTGCTAAAGCTCTATCAGACACTTCCCCGTATGCAGTCACATGTGCATGTACCACGAGAAGTTCCTGCACTCGCATCGGACCAACTCCGTGAACGGTTCGCATTGTGTTGTGTGCAATTTTTCGTGTTCTATTCAGGATTGTTTCGTTGTCGTTTTAATTTATTTTTCGTGTTAGATTAAGGGAAAACATAATCCAAAACAAGAAAGTGATCAACTGTTTTCGTGCTGTGAACGTCTTTAAATCTTACTCAAGCCAACAACGTCGAAACTCTGTGCCTTTTTTGCAACTTGTTAATAAAAGTTTCTTTTTCAAAATATGTGCCAATTTATTCCAGCCGAAATAATTAACGATTGTTTCTTGGTTAAGTAAATGCTTCTTTTGCAACACTCAAAGTTTTAGTTATTAGTTTTAAAACTTACCTTTTACTCTAGTTATTCGTTATTTTTAACAGATTCTCTCTCATACACATTCTGTCAATCGTGTCACAAGTCCTTTATAGAACAGGCTATAGTTACACAACTCGACCTTGAAAACAAACAATCTATTCGGTAGAAATTAGGTCTAAGAGATGCTCCAGAACTGAACACTTATTCGAATTTTCCTCTTCATGGTCACAAAAGATGGCGCTACCATTTTCATATTGGGAACATATCTATTTCGCATTTTTTTCAAACTACTACAGACATTATTCGAAAACAGTTGTACCTTTTAACATTAATTTCATTTTGTGTATTACTTTATTTCCAGCAAAAGTCAGAACTAACAAAATCCGTTTTACTACACAATCTTTTTCAATTAATTGAAGTGTTGAAAAGAAATTAGACTCTTCCACTTGACAATACGTTCCGCGCGCACCTGAAGATCTTGTAAAGACTTAAGTGTTTCAAAAAACAAAACAGAACAATGGAACGTCTCTGAAATTCAGTTTTGGTGATATAAAACAATTCCCATGCAAAAGTAGAAAACAAATTAAAAAAACGAGTGTATTTTCGTGACTTAGAGCTGTTTCGCAAAAGTTGTTTATGACTACCGTCGGAGCCCAATTGTAGTTGTGTTCCTACAAAAGGTTAAAAAACGCCAGAGGTTGCTCAGGTAAACTATCTCCCTCCGAGTTCTTTGATTCCTTTGGGGATATAAGTCGTCGTTACAAGTGAAATGCACCCTTTCCAGTTTAAAGCTGAATTCTGTTGGGATTTAAATACGGATATGTCTAACATTGAGAAAATTTTAAGAAATTTGCCAAGCACCACAGTGTAGAATTATGCAGTCCGTGGAGTAAATGATAACGTGTCGGTCTTCCATCCAGGTTTCAGGTTTGAACACCACCGGCGGCGACCTATAGTTTTTTTCAGAATCTAGTTCGGAATTCACTTTAAATTGTAGGTCCACCATAGCATTTATTAACACGTACCACATTTCTTCAAGTCAGTCAGCTACCAAAAAGTCGATTGACAACCGATTCAGTATAAATTCAATGCAACCAACTAGAAGTTCAATTCTTGTAATTTTACGAGTACAATTGCAGAATAGTGAGCGGTGGGATTATCAGGATGGAAAAGAACTTTTTCTTTGCTCATAATCTTTACTCTTTAGAGACTGTGTGGAATATAATTTGAAAGGGCTTGCTCTAAGAGTTCAAAAAGATTAATTCTTTTTTTAAATTTTAAGCCACATTAATTTTTGAATTATGCCGACGAATGTACGAAAATATACCACGCCCGCATCCTTTATAACGGAAGTTTACTAGCCGATATATCTGATAATCAGGCATAGGACGTCTAACACGCCGATTTTCCACCAGGTCCGGTTGTGCGCTAACGCCTTCAGCTGTTTCCACGATTTTTTAATCTGGGTACCTTCCATGTGTTGCGCGGTCATCCAATTCGGTGTCTTCCTTGGGTCCCGTGCGGGTTCCAATGTAGAACCGATATTGCTTTGATCTTTTCTCAGTGTGTGGTTTAGCCATTGCCACTTTCGGTTGCAAACACTGGCTCTATCCCATTAAGCCTGTATTATTGTGTACTTCTTCGTTGGTAATTACCGGCGGAGACATCGGTCGATTGATTGCATCTAAGATATTATTTAACAGGTCACTTTCCATGTCGAATAGCCGTACATAACAGATATTACATTCGATTGGAAGACTTAGAGTTTTGTGGAGATGTTATTATTACAAGAGTATTAAATCGAACTCGAGCCTTATTGATACGAGCCTGTACATTAGCTTCAGCTTCGCCGTCTGCTGTAATTATGCTTCCGAGATAACAAAATTTATCCACTTGTTCTATTTGCTTCTCTTAAAGATAAATTTCATTTTGTCTCTTGGAGTAAAAGCTCGTTACTTTTGCTTTAGCAGCATTGATCTTAAGCCCTGCTCTGCGACCCTCTCTGCTCAGAGCTTTATACATTAGGGCTACATGACACTGATAAGCCTTCTCAAAATCGACAAACATTAGATATAGTATTGCTTGTGCCAATTGTTACAACTCCTGAGGACGCCTTCCTTGGGAGTTTTCATAATTACCCCTGTTTTCCATTCAATATGATAAGTCTCGGTTTCCCAACATTCCTCGATTAGGGAAAGAAGAATATCAACCACAGTAATATTCCATCAATCCCTGGTGCCTTACCGAGGTCCATCGATATAATTGCGTGCACCACCTCCAATCTTGTCAGACATCTGATGTTAATGTTGGCCACAGCCGACGGTTTCTCAGGCTCGGATGAACGGTGTTGTTTAGAACTTCAACAAAATATTCGCTCCACCTCCGCGGTTGATATTCCCCCGTAAAAGGAAAGGATCCATTGATATTTTTGACAGGATGTTCAGTGGCGAGAGTCCTCAAAAGCAAAGCATTCTTTCGCCTTTTTTTTGTTCGATGTAGTCGTCGGTGTTCTGTCGCAATTCATCAGGTTTTTGGCGCAACGTGGTGGTATATGCGCTGAGAATGTTCGGTGTTTAAAGTCCCTTCACATTGAGCTGTGATATATTAGATGTTGTATCTACGTGGGCGTACTGCTGCAGAGCATTAGCGAAGCTAAGCAGTGACAAGATTGTGATCGCTGCCGATATCAGCGCCGCGCTTAGATCTTACGTCGAGAAGTCAATTTATCCAGCATTTCAAAATAGCAATATGGTCAACCTGATTCTCAGTTCTGCCGTCTGGGGAAACCTAGGATGTTAGATGGCTTTTTTTATATTTAAATGACAAGTTGCCGCGGGTCACTCCCCATTTACGTTCCTGTTTCCGAGTCTGAACTACCCCAATACATATTCCGGGCCGATGTTGTTAGAGCCAATCTTAGTGTTCAGATCCCACATGACTATTTTTATATCACCTTTAGGAGCCTTATGAAAGATGTCGCCAAGGAGCTGGTAGAAGGCCTACTTGGTTGTCATATCCAACTGCTAAGTCGGCGCATGGCATTGAATTATTGAGATGTTACGTACCTTGGTCCGGAATCTGGCGATAATAATTCGGATATTGATGAACAGTCCTGTAGTGATTGGCGGGCAAGCTTTGTTGGCAACAAACCTACACTTGCCATGCCGGTTATAAAAATTGCTTCCTAATCAGAGTATAGCAGTATGGTTTCTAATGTGGGTGATGTAATCCCTTCACTTACTCTACATATTGTTTCGGTTAACTCCAAGATATTTATTTTATACTCGGCCATTTCCAGCTCCATCTCCATGAACTTCGCGTTACTACAGAGTTCTAACGTTCCATAGCCTGATTATAGTCCGTTGTTTATAGCCAAAATCTCATCGTCATCAAAACTCAGTCCGAGGTATTCGAGGCGGGCTAGATGTTTCATGTGTAGAGTTTGGATTTTCAGGTAAGCGTGTAACAAGCCTATCTATCCTATCGCAGACGGAGAGCCACTCCTTGAGGCCTCTTGGGAGTCACGAATAGTGTATTTTTATAGCGAATAGATTCTCTCGAAGCCGAGCTGTTCCGGTTGGCGCATGCGTTTCCCTCCTCCTTTCGCAGCCGGGCCGGGTACGGCGGAGTTGAGCATATTCTAAACAACAAAATAGAATAAAAAAATTCGGTACACCCGTTACGAAGTTAGGCTTCGCCATTACCAACCCCACCCTCATTCTAGATCCAAAATTTTGCCTACAGTAACAATTGCGGAACATGCTCTATAAAACAGAGAATGATTCATCCAAATCGGTATAAGCGTCACAAATTTAGGTTTCATGTCTTCCCCCACCAACACAATTTTTTCGACATGGTGCAATAGGAAACATACTCTATACAAAAAAAATCATCTAATTCGCTCAACGCGTACATCGTACCATTAGAGAAACATACTCAATGCGACTAGAAACAATCATCCAATTTGGACCATGCCTTACGAAGTTAGATTTGTTATTTCCTAATTCCTATAAAAATTGTGACACCCCCTCTTAACCCTTTGACCCTTGTCTTGGATTTAGATCTTGTGATTAAGCAGACTAGTCTAAAATGTTGCCTCCACCGTGTTTTGCAGTAGACACAATACTGTCTGGGACGACTATTCCTCCTCCACACGTCTTTATATAGTCATCGGTGGAGTAAGTTATGACGTATCTGACTTCCATCCCAGGCTTCCCTAATAATTAACCCCACTTTAAGGTAAATAATACGTTTATTAAAAAAGTGTAGTTGGACTTAGAAGTTGCAAAAATTTGTTGCAACCTAAAGACTCTTTTGTAGGGGAAACTATAAAAATGATTACGAGTAATTTGGTGACAAGCAGACATTTGGGTCGGTATCCTTACCCGACTTAAATCCTTTTTGGGTATTCTCATGTTAAGCCTTTTATTTCTGCTGTCAGGTTGCCACAATTTTGCAAATAAGTTTTTGCAAATGAAGTAGTTATAGTATCTTCGAGATATTCTTATGTTACAAAATTATAAAGGAACTGGCCTGATTTGTCGTTATGCGCAAATATTTGTTCCACTGAATTATGCACAATTTTCATGCGTGAATACGATTATGAATATCGGGACAAAAATCAATACCTTGTAGCATACTGACATTATGCAAATTGTATTCTTAGTGGAATTTATGTTTTCCCCAGGCGTCTTGTGGTTTATGAATTATTTTTACCTTCTTGCATAGGCAGTACTTCACTATAATCTAGGAAAATATGTATAAGGGCATGCAACGTATTTTCTCCTTTAATGAAGCTTAATTGGCAACAGAAACAATGACATTAAAACTTCTTTCAGTCACTTATAGGAAATATGTACTGCGCTACATTGTTATAGAAATTAAATTAATTGCAATGCAAATTCATTTAAATTTCCTCAAGTTAGTTAGTTGAATGAAAGAAGACCATTTTTGCTTTGTTACGAGATAACTATGATCACTTTCGCCTTTCATATAAGTTCTAGGGAATACAAGCAACATGAGTTGAACAAGTTCTTTTTCTCAAGATTGGAATACTTCACAGTTAGCCTGTGAAGTACTCAACAAAATGTGTCTGCAGAGGTCTATCGACGGAACGATCTTAAGATTGTTGTCTCTTATGTTTTTTTTACCCCTTGACAAGGGTATCACATGGAAGAGCTTAATGAGTAGAATACGATGAGCTGCATGACGTCATTGTAAACCCAATTTAGCGGATTATCTTTTTCTTAATAACCCCCTTCACATGGGTATCAAATAAAAGAGTTTGATGAGTAGAATACGATAAACTACGTGACACCTTCTAAACCCAATAAAAGTCGTTTTCTTATTTTCAAATATTGATTTGGTGTGTTTTTGCTTACTGTCTGTCTACTGGTATACTGTGGAATTTTTAACAACCCTATGAATATTTTCTATGGAATTTTTACAACAGAGAGAGAGAGAGAGTAACTTTCAGAATCTTCTAGATTTTGTAGTTGCGTTAGATGTACAAACTTTGTTTCAATTTATTAATTTTTATTATTCTTTTGATTTTATCAACTTTTTAAAATTTAGACCGCTTTTCTTCATTTTTAGAACACAGTTTTATAAAAACTAAACTTTAACTTGAGTAATAGTGAATTATTTAAGAAAATGAATTTTTGAAAATAAATATAAAACCGTCATACTCATAAAGTCCTTACTTTCACTTATTAATTGCTAATTTTTACTTAAATAATTTGTTAGTATGTGTTAATAGATTTGGCGAAAGAATTATTAACGCAATTACAAAATGAGAAGTAACAAAGAGAGGCATTCAAATAAATTGGCACATATTATTTTCGTTAATTTTAATTTCGTTCATTTTAATTATTATTTTTTTAAATATATATTTTCACAGTAATCATTGTGGCGTTCATTAATGACTTGTTTAAAGTACTCGTTTTGCGTCCCGTCCCTGTTTTTCAATTTAATTTCAATTTATTGATATTTTCATTTGAAGAAAACGAAAAAAAAACTAAACTCTAGAAAATTTAATCTTCGCAATATTTAAGGCGAAATTTCATTTTTGAATATTTTTCTACAAGTTGTTATTAAGACTACGTTTAAAATATTTATTGAAGAAAGGTCCCATAATTAAAAGAGTTTTATACCAAGATTTGTACCACAAATTGATTTTGATTTTGTCTTGTTAAATTATAATTTATGTTATTTTATAATTTTTCAAAAATAAATTTTAATATCTAAAAGCTTTTTCGAGAAATGTTTTTAAACAAATCAAAAATATGTTTTTTAATTATTTTTGAAACATTTTCATAATTCTTTCGTCAAAAAAATTCCTAAAAAAGATTTTTGACGAAACTTATCGGTAACAATGGCTCCAGTAATTGGCGTTTTTTTTCACAAGAAGTTAATAAAAATATTTGCTAAAAAAAAGGATAAAAGATTTACGCTATGTGAAATAATTAATTGGATTTTTTGATTATTGTACATATGATTTTCCCACACGGTAATTTTAAAACAAATATTACTTTTTTGACTTGCATTATTTTAATTAATTTGTTTTATATGTTTGTGGTACAAATGTATACAATTTGAAAAAAAAAATAATTGGACAAGTACTTTTAGAAATGTCGTTTCGCTCATGTACTGAATACTTTTATTAAAATTTAATTGAAACTTAAAATAAGAACTCAAATACTATAACACAAGTTGTCTTGGCACAAATTTTCCTTTGCTTTAATTAATTTCTTCAATTTTTTTCTGCATTATCAGATAAACACAACTAACATTTAAAATTTCTTAACGCTTGGACAATTGTATTCAAAGAAGTAACAAAATTTCAATTTACAATTTGATTCATGTTGTTATTCATGAGCCTGCCGACAGCTTCCAGATGATAAATTTTAGTTTTTTTTTATAATTTTTATTACTTTATTACTTAATTTTTTATAATTCTCAAATAAAATTGTTTGTTGGTTTGTGTTGTCTTCCTGTAAATGTATCCCATTCATTTTTTTCAAACATCGAACATTCTGCACTAACTATATCAAACGAAAACATATACCCTTTCAACAGTAAAACATTTCGAAAAACATACATGAACATTGTCACCATAATAATAGTACAAAAGTGAATAAACATAATCAACCGCTCTATCATATCATTGTACACCGAAAACAAACACAAAAGACTGCTATAAAATACGTTATCAGCGTAAATAAAATTTTTGTAAGACAAAAAAAAAATCCAAAATTAGATGTTAAATTAATATGAAAACAAAAACAAAATATTTTTGTACGAAAATAAGTAAATTTTAAAATAAATAAACGGGGCCAATAGTCCGTAAGTGTTCGGACAAAATCTAAATTCTTAGTGAAAAATTCCAAGCAAATAAAAATACCTAAAAAAAAAAGTAGAATTTTATGACAACAATGAAGTGCCAGTAAAATAGAAGGAACAATTTTGAAAAAATCAAAGAAACAAATATCTAAATCGAATATTTCAGATGTATAATTACAACATGGGAAGTCCTCCACTGCCAGATCTCTTGGGCCAATATTATGGTCAACCAGATCCATATGGGCCATCAACATCAGCACAATTCCCTTACGATACGACCGGAACGGCTGGAATGGCAACAAGTTATAGTCGAACCTCACCAATATCACGTAGACGTCGCTATAGTATCGGTGGTCTTCCATCTGCAACAATGACTGATATATATAATTTTTCAACGCAAAATCTGTCAGCTGATAGCTCGGCAGCGCATATAGCAAATTTATTAAACGAAACATCGAAATCAATATCACGTTCATCGCAAATATTAACGCAACGCTTAGGTAGAGCAATATCAAGTTATCCGCAATTAAATATCGTTGAACCTCCATATCTAAGCGATAATAATCTTATGCAAATGTCGACGAGCTTTTCATCGCAACCAAATATCTGCTTCCAACCATACTCAAATACATATGATAAACCAGGCGGACAAACAGCTGGAACAACAACACAACCATATCAGTCACGTTTAAGACCAACATTATCATCATCACAACTTAATTACTTATATCAAAGACCATCATTGTATAATAGTAGTTATAATCCGTATATTACATCGGCCTTTCAATCACAGCCATCTCAAAACTTGCTCTATCAGCGCAATCTAATGCCCTCACTTCATGCCTCAAATCCTGCATTCACTACATCACATAGCTATCATCCTCTAAGCCACCAATATCTTCATCCGTCTCATCTTCAGCAGCAAATTCAGCAACAATTACCACCGCATCAATATCATCTTCATCAATATCAACAACCATTTTCTAGCGGCTACACAAGTCAACACTTCGATCATCTCCATCAACAACATCCGTATCACGTACCACTATCGAAACTAGATTTAGATTATACTAAACCGCCTGAAACTAAAAGACAAGTAAGTTTTAAGTTTGACGTAGATACGCTATCGATTGACTCGTAAAGTATTTTTTATAACCTAATATTTGACAAATTTGTATTATTTTTTATTACATTTACAATAATTCTCTAGGGACAACGAAGCTTAGGCGATTGCATTTTATTTTGTTCGACATTTTGACACTTTTATACTATTTTCTACAGTTGGCCGCGAACAGAACGATCGATATTGATCAATACTTTCCTTTATTTAATTCGTTTTAATCGCTACAGTACAAATAAAATATTTTTAATAATTTCGTAGAGTGAGCTTACACTGAAGTCTAGCAATCAACAACTTAATGTTAGTAGTAGCAAAGGATATGATAGTGTTAAAATTACTAGGTGCAACCGAGGATTGATGGTAAATAGGAAGTAGTGTTAGGGCGTATTAAAAAAAAATTAATACAAACGTAAAATATTAAATGAGTTTAAAATAATATTCGTATCTTGTTGCTTAGACAATAATAATGCATAGATTGAATAAATAAAAAACGAAATTATGTACAGAAAAGCCAAATTCCTCAAGCCTCAATATATTCAAATCACAGGGTAGTCCAAAAGCAATTTTTGTAGGAAGATATATAATTTCTTTTTCTGCTATAAGCAATCTATATTTGGTATTTGGGCTACCTATTAATATATTGTATCTTTTATTTCCGATAACACTTTCATGTTATTTTTAATGCAGGTGATTGTCAGGAGATCTCAATATTGCAGTGAAATGTTATCTAATTCAATTGCCAAAAAGTATTATCCAGGACTTAGACGACTATCATCATAAGCGAAAAAGGTAAAAGATCCCAAGTATTTCGCAAACACAAGGTAAGATCTACCATTAATTTCCAGAAATGAGAAGTCCGTGGATATCGACGAATACTATTAATTTTAAGCGTATTTTATAGGTTTTTTTGTGTAAATAGTCAGTCTCCATTGATTTCTTCAAGATCAGTGGCTTAATATTTATTATTAAACAAAAAAAGATATTTTGCAATAAAAAAGGAAGAGGTTCACTAAGTTTTATAAAACAAAAATATCTCCAACACTATTTTTTACTCAAATATTTAGAATTATCCGAGCCAATTGAATTAGGCACTAAATTAGTATTTTTTTACAGATTAATTCCGGAAAAATGTTTTTTAATTTATTCTCCTATCAAAATTATTAGAAAAATTTACTCCAATCCAATTCAAAATCAAATTTATATGTTTTAATGTAGGTTCGTTCGGTAACCATATACTTTGGAGTTTTTTTAATCGAGTTAGTATAACACACTACTGAAACCGGTTGCCAGCCACTATTTTGGACCTCTTTACGGTTTTCCTTAAGCAGATCAAGCCACCACTATCTTTACAGCTCACGAAATGCCAAGCTTTGTCATCTATCCCCAATCAATTAAACAGCCTTTAAGTGAATATAGCGGTCTTCGTCGGATTTTGATCATGCTAGTCATGCTATGATGTAGTAGATTCGAGTGAACTAATAAACATTATCAGCGAGTTCTACCGGAAATACATTGCAAGCAGTTCAACTACATCCCCACTCATCCTGGAGCCATCCATGCAGATGGACCTTTCTGTAGCTGTTACAACCTTTCTACCATCCCAATCTATTTAATCAGTAAAGCCCTTCCAGAAACTGAGCACCTGGATGGCGTAATCCGTCTTCACCTACACGTAGTATTTAGGATGCTTGTTTCCACGGTCAGAGTCAATATTCCTCCAATCACTATATTCTTACAATCTTTAACCACTATTGGACGTTATGCATTAAGTTACGATGTGTAGTGGCAAGAGGTGGTATTTTAAAGCTTCTACAAAGCCCACACGATTGCACTTTCGAGCTTCTTGAGTGTATACGTCATTTCTTGTCCAAGCTTCCCACAGCATAAAAAATTGTTAAGGCCTTCTTAAAGCGTTCCCCAATATTCATGTTCGAATTTAGCGTGGTGTCCAGCATTAAACATAGCATGAGCTTTGTGTGTGCGTATATTCTTGCCTAATTCGGCAAGTTCTTTGTATAAAAACAGTCCTAATTACTGGGTTACTTACTCTCTCCCTCTAGTTTCTGTAACCCCTTGTGGGGCATGAGGCGGAAGAAGCACTTCATCCGATTCGAAACAGCGACTGCAAGTGGACCTACAACTTAAAGTGGATTCTGAACCACTGATATTGTCTTTACAACATACCTGGCCATTTTATCGTAATCTGTTGTCAGTTGAGAGCAACTATAGGTCGCCGCCGATGTAGATAGGTAAGCGACACGTTAACACTTACTCCACTGATGACTTTCTGGATTTACTAATATGTCACAATTATCCGCCCACCTGTTTGCCAGCACCTAAACTCTTTTCGCCACTTCAGAAATGATTTCTAAGAATGTGTAGGAAAACGTCGATAAGTCTTTCTACTTTAGTTTCCTTTCTATCTACTGAGATCAGAATAATGTTAACAACTAGTGGAAAATGCAGCGGTGACAAGAATCCTCCCTGAGAGGTCCGTCAACAGACACATCTTGGCAAGCCACTACTTCCCAGATGTGCCTTTCAGCCCCGAATATGAGGGTCAATATCCTGATCATAAGAGCTGACTTGTTCAGTTTAAGATAATATTTAAAGTTTCCTCAATATTCAGAAATGTTCCTAGAGTGCATTTCTTCAATAGTACTGGCCATTTTGTGCAGTGCAATGTTAGGTAACTAATTCTTAGTGTAAGCATGTTACTCTTGCGCAGGTTGTTGATGATGTCGTGCGATCTTAGATTTACCTTAAGAACCATTTTAAATAACATTGAAACAAGAAAGGTAAGTCTGTTCGGTCTTACTAGTCGAATCCCCGCTTTTTTCTGACCTTTTAACGAAAATCACCCTAACTTATTTTCCAAAGGAGCGAATGTGTGAGTATTAAAGGCAGATGATCTATATTACTTACATCCTCGGAATACCGGCCGATGATTGATGCATGATAGAAATGGTTCCACACATAAAAAGTGATTTAAAAGATACAAAATTTTGTTTGTACATATAGTCATGTCAAATGAGACAACGAACTTCACTTTGTGTAGACGCAGTACTTCCATATTCCACATAGTCACAGAGAGTCATAATTAAATTATCCGAGAAAATCGGTCTCCATAACAGTGAGACCAGAAAATATTTGGCCAACCATTGTAAAGCGTCTTCAATACTGGTCATCTCCACCTGGTCCGATTCTGTGCTAATACCTCTTAATCTTTCAGCCGTCTGTGATGTAGCCGGCCTTTCATCCCGGAGGTCCCAGGTTCGAATCTTACTTCTACCGACAACAAATTACGATAAAAACCTTCTTAGGTGTTACAGTATAATTGTTGTTGGTTCGGAATCCAGCTTAAGCTGTAGATTCACTTGTAGTCGTTACCCCGAATCGGGTAAAGTTCTCTTCTCTCTTTATTGGTAATGAGTTCCGAATGAAGGATGCACCGGCGATACCAGTTGATCTTATATAATAGGTTTTGTTGAACAGCCATACAATAGAAGATTTAAGGTTCGATTCAAAGATCCGGACTTGCTTCTGAGGATATTTTTTAAAGCTATATCTCTGCGGGGGTGTTAAACAACAACTCGAGCCTTGTTTATAGGAACCAAAACCTCATCTTCAGCTCCGTTATCTGCTTATATGCTTCCAAGATAACAAAGCTTATCTATATGCTTCATTCACTGATTTTTAAGTTACATTTTATACTTCCTTCGAAGCTTAGAAATTTAGTAGCACGGATTTTAAACCTTGTGTCCATATGTATTCAGTAGCATTCGAGCTACTAACATAACAGGGTTATGTTTGTTGGATAGAAGACATATCATTACCATTGTCTAGTGTGTACGATGTTAAAACAGTTTCTCACTAAGCCTTCGAGATGATCAGTTAGCAAGAGCGCTGCACATTACGTAATTAGTGACAATCACGAATAACAAAGGTGATAGTACGGTTCCTTGTCTCATTCCAATCTGGACGTTAAAGGGTTTCGACAGTTTCGTTTTGTAAATGTGCTTCCGGGTGGGTCTCCTTGATGACGGTAAGATGTAGTGGGATTTCCATTCGACGGAATGCTTGTCATTCAATTGTTTTATTAACTGGCCATGAGATGATTTTCGCTATCGCACTATCACGTCGTGGAGTAAGTCATAACGTGTAGACCTTCCGGTCCGGATATCGTAGGTTCGCATCCAACTCGCAGCGACCCATGGTAGTTTTTTGCTGACAACATATTACGGTAAAAAGCTATGAGAGTTGCAGAGAAAACACCAGTGGTTCGGAATCCACTTTAAATTGTAGGTCCACTTGCAATCGTTTTCTCGAATAGGGTGAAGCTCTTCTCTCACCCCATGCACCGCAAGATATTATGGGAACTAGAGAGAGACTATGTTGGAATACAGATGCCATGCCAATTTTTACAAGTCCTCATGCCGCTTGCTTGAGATAAATTTCACAACTTTTTTCCGAACGGTAGGAAAAGAAAAATATTAGTTGCATCAGTGAAATCCCTCTTGGATAGTTCAGTCCATCTACTCCTAGAGCTTTATCGATGTCCAAAGACTTTATTCAAACTCTGATAAAGAGATATTCGTCTGTCCAAAGCGTTGTCAAGGATTTCAATAAAATATTCACTTCATCTCAGCACTTTTTGATTTTTTCTGGTAAAATAGGTTTTCGTCGTTGGTGCTGTTTATAAGGTGATTAATTTCAAATCTTCGCTGTTATTGTGGTAGGATACCTCTTTTGTGTTACCTGCTAGCGTCTTGATGAAATTTCGTCACGCCCAGCATTAGTTTGGACGTTTATTTGTAGAGAAAATTGTGCAGATCTAAAAATTATTAAACTGCAATATTGAACAACTCTTATATTTTGAAATATGTGGAATTGCTAATCTATGAGAGACTTCCGCTCTACAATTGTCTCACCTATTCTGTACCACAACTCGTCTAGAAACAATTCCCAGTTTTTTCGACAGAGTAGTCTATGTTCTAACAGAAGTTATCATATTTTTGTCGCAATGCTAATGTGTCGTATGCTGTTGGGGTATACCAGCAAAATTTTACTAATAGTTGGTGATATCTGCCAATATCAGTATCGCGTTCAGACAATACATTTCTCCAACCTTTTGAAATAACTTAATAGCGAAATGCTCAATGGCACCAAATACCCAGTTTCTACGGATTACCAAATTTAACAAAAAATTCCATATTTGCGTTTCTATTTCCGTGTCTATACTTCCACAGAACGTGTTCTAGGCCGATATGGTTCAAACCTAACCTGGTGTTGAGATCGCTCATAACAACTTCTGAATTACCTTTGTAGCCTTGTCAAAAATGTCACTATGGAGTTGATAAAAGGTCTGTTTAGCCTTTATATTCCCTTACTCCAGAGCAGTTAATTTTCCTTGTTTATGGCTAAGTTACCTACACTCACAGGAGCAAGTACCCCAATGACAGTTTTGGTAGCTCCGTCGGAATTTTTATTTTGTTGTTTATTAATTGTCTCCCTACAGCAGGAAAATGTTATTTTGAAGGTTCTTTAACACTGGCAAGAAAATATTTTTAATAGCACATAAAAGCCACAACAACTTACCTTCGATTTGATATGTTTGCTGTTGCGAGAAAGTCCGATTTACATAGGTACTATCAGCCTACGTAAAATGCATACTAACAGATCTGATTACATTCTTGTTCTAGCGTCTTCTATTTTAGATGAATTTATTAATTTTTGTTTTTTTATTTACTAATTTTTACACTTTATCTGTAATTTGTTATATTATGTTTTTTGCCTACATTTATAGTTTCCGGAGGAAAAGTAGTTTAATTATTCATTTTGAACTTTGTTTCTAAAAAATTCAAAAGTATTAACGATATACAAAATTAGTAAAGAATAGTTAAGAGTAACAAATAAAGGCAAAGATAATATTTCACTGTATTTTTGCAAAAGAAATGCAATTAACGATTGTAATCATATCATGTAATTTGTTGTTATAGTTTAAGTAGTATAAGAAATTAGTAAGAATATAAAATTTAGGAAATAAAATATATAATAAAAAAGCTTAAGAAAACAAATCATTGAAAAAATCCATTCGATCTAAACGGCAAGATACAAATATTCTAAATATTTCAGCTAGTAGTAGAAAATTTCGATTAACAGAAGAAGTTCTAAACAACGCGAAAGTTAACAAAATTTTTAATGGAAAGAATAAATAAAAAATAAAAACAAGAAGCTTCACTATTTTGGCCTGAATGCTTAGCAACTCACTTATGAAACACATAACTAGCTTTAAAGCATACAATTTCCGAAGGAACTTATTCTAAAGCTGTGAAATGTAATTTATTACTAATAGTAAGTCTGCGGGCACCTTATGAAGGATTCGATATTATTTGTAATTTAGGACTAGATGCAAACCACCTGAATAGTTTTAGGTTTTAGTAATAGTTATTTAATGGTAGGTAGGATACAACAATTTAATAAAACGTAAACGTCTCATATCAATTTTCGGGTTGTGAGAAACCAAATTGATTTTAAAAAAGAAATTAAGAAAAGTAGAAGAAAATATTATTCTCAACGATCTCATTTTGTATCGATAATAAACTAAAAAGACTGAGTTATCAAAGAATGGAAGAATTAAAGTAAAAAAAGAAATCAAACTATTTACGATTGAATTGAGAATTTCGAAACCATCGATCCTCGATGCTGTGAGGTTATGAATTACACATCAAAATCGGTCTTATGATTAAAAAAAACATACTTCTCATATCATTCATTTTTCCAACAAGCATCTCCATTACAATCATCTTCAGAGCAAAACTATTATCCCGAAAAGTCAATTATTAAGCGTAATATGATATAAATATTTATTATAAAACGTAGTCTTAAAACGATTGAATCTGTTATATATTTTTTGGAAAATGTTGTTACATACAAAATTGAATTCAATCATATACATCTCAGATGATTCATATACACCTTGTTTTTGTTTCAAAATTATAATAATGAAACTATTTTGACATCATTTTAAGAAAACCAATACACAAAATATTGTACAAAAAAAAATATTTTCTCCCAAAAATGCAAACACATTTTTTATGTACTTCTCTTTGTGAAGAACTAAATAAGTTTTAAATTCGTATTGCATGGTAGTGTGTTAATTTGATCCCGTTATATCCCTATTATTTGGAAAAAAAATTTATCATTAAATTTTGAGATTTTGTTTTTTGAAACCAAATCGTATTCATAAAATAAGATATACTCCTCCTTTCCCTGTTGAAATATTTGGTAGAATTTGGATTTGTTTTTTATTAAAGTAGAGCTTGCATGCTTGGTATAAATAAACTTAACGAAAACAAATTTAAATAAAAATAAACAAAAATCATAAATTATGGTAAATACAAACACACAAAAAAAAAATTAAAATTTACCAAAATATTGAGCAGCACTCAAAGGGAATCCTTTTTAACAGTGCACAAAAAGCACTGATTTTATTTTTAATATTTTTCACTTTTGCTCAAAATTATAACTAAAAAAAACATTTTTTATGTAATTAAAGTTTTTCACCCGTTTTCAAGCTAATAACTAAATCATCTTTTCTCTAATAAGCTTTTGCTTTACTTCCAATTCGTTTTGTTCTTTAAAACAGAGAAATTTTTTGTTTTCCAAATAAAGCAAAACACGAATAAAAATAATAATGAGAAAAACATGTAAATCACAAAATACAAAAATTTATTGATTAAAGTTGGATGAATTCCGTCTCGAAATACAAAGAAGAGATCAGGAGATCATGGCAATGGCAGCCAAAATGAAGACATTGGAAGAGCAACATCAGGTAACTTTCTATAAAAACAAAAATATTTTCAATGTTTACATTTTGTACTAGTTGTTAAATTATTTTTTATTTTAAAGGATTATCAAAGACATATAGCAGTACTTAAGGAGTCACTTTGCGCAAAAGAAGAACACTATAACATGTTACAGACTGATGTAGAAGAATTACGAGCCAGGCTTGAGGAGAAGAATCGCTTAATTGAAAAGAAAACGCAAGCAGCTCTACAGGCTGTACAGGAGAGAAATCGATTAAACAATGAGCTTACTGAACTCAAGGATCATATGGATATTAAGGATAGAAAAATTAATGTTTTGCAACGAAAGGTAAGTTTACGCAGATTTTCTTTAACAATTTCCGTATATTATAAAAGGTTTATTGTATAACATTGCGCAATACTTAAATGGCTTTCCCCCAACAATTTAGATTTATCCAAAATCAATTGTGTTCGCAGGCATTAAATCGCTAAGCAAATAAGCATTAATTCCGTGATCACAAGCAATAACTGTCATAAGTCATAGGTGCTAATTTTGAAGGAACTCAAATTATTGTGTCTTATCCTTTGACCATAACTACTGGACTCTTTAATTGCTACTTCGTCTAATAGAAGCAGAGTAACCTAACCATTATATCAAACCTAATTGGTTAAATGGACGAAAATTAGCATGCGCTGAAACTATCAGATGATAATAGGTCTGTTTCTTTACTTGCAGAAATTATAATTCCTGCGCAAGAAACTGCAGAAAGTCGTTTTCGTACTCAGTTTGACAGCAGATTTTTGCTCATGTACTCAGTTTGACAGCAGATTTTTGCTGATGTCACCGCTTCCCCTCCTAGAGGAAAGTTTAGAAATTTGCAGTAGCTTTAAACTGCCGTACTTTACCTTACTGTCATCGGCTGATGTCAAATAGCTGAGTTGTGTATTTTTGAGATTATTCACTTGTTACTTTTGGCATCCTTCTTCTACTTTTTCAGGAAATTTCAGAAAACTGTTTTCGTACTGTTGACAACTGTACCCCCACCACAGAAAGAAGGAAAATGCAGGAATTTTCAGCTGCAGAAGTAAACAAATAGACCTAATATATCTATTCCCTGATCATCTCCCGGAATCCCGCATGTGCATGAACTTTCCCATTTTGCGTTCCTTCGCTTTCCTTGGCGGAGAGATTATTGAAGTCAGATATTCTTCTGTAGAACGAACTCACTGAAGAAATTTAGCTGGTTCACATTTTTGTGCGGGTTAATGAAATGTAATTTCTACCATCTTCATCTTGTTTCTTATGAACTTGCACGAAATTTGTTCCCTCGCTTTTCCAGGTTTGAACGAATTCTTCCCTTCCACTAAAGTAAGTTTTTACGCGGAAAGTTTTTGCAGGAAAATCGGAGGAACAGACCTAATATATGGTCGCAGTAAACTGTGTAAAGAGTAGAGATGGGTAACTCAGAACTGAACCGGCTCAAAGATCCGGCCCTCAAAAGTGAGTCAAGTGAACCAGATCTCAGTTTTGTCCCAATCATTTCTCAACATTTGCATCAGTTTGATTTGATTCTTCTTGTTGACTAATGAGAATGAGCGCTCATAAGAAAAGAATGAAAGAAAGAGGAATACATGAAAAAACAGAAGAACCTGGAATTAAAAGTTCTGCAAGAACTACAAATGCAGCGAACGTATCACTACGCTCCTCGGTTTAAAGAGAGACAAAATGTCTCAAACTGAAAGTATTCAGCGACTCTTTTGAACCGACTCTTGGAGCCGGATCTTTTAAAAGAAGCAGATCCGAAGAGTCGGGTCGTTCAATAAATCCGTTTTTCCCATATCTAGTAAAAAGGAAAAGTTTTCAGGGATTTACTTAAGGGGTGCTCGGAAAACTAGGTATAATACAAATATATTATAGTTTTATGAAGTAATTAAACAAAAGGACGAGACTACTTCAACTTGCCCTATCGTCGTGTCGTAAGTGTACTTTCATATATACACACATTCCGGCAAGTTTGGGGTTTTCGTATATTTTCGTATACTCTTGTGTAAGTGTAAAAGGGTGCGAGAGTGAGAGATGCATTTATAAGTTTCTTTGTGTTGGTCGAATAAGTAAACAACTTTTCTTTTTGTTTAATATCGCGCTATAAAAAAATCTTTATCTAACCCCTCGGGAGGACTTCACCCGATTCGAGGCAACGATTGAAAGTGGACCTACAATTCACTCTCACTCACATTTAATCTGCAACCACCTTGGAATTTTTTTAGCGTAGTATGTTGTCAGCAGAAAACAGCCATGGATCGCCGTCGGCGGGATTCGAACCTGGGACCTTCGAATTGCTAGGCCGACACGTTATCACTTACTCCACCGACGACCTAGGTAAGAAAATACTACCTTTTAATATTTTTAACGATAACACAAATCAAAAGCGAGCTTAATTCAATTTAGTAGTAATGACTCCTAAATGATTCCAACTTTGGTGACTTTTTCAAGACTGGATTTTTTTATGAAACCTGTGATATTATAATAGTTATAAGAATATTATGCACTTGACTAAGTTTCTAATAATTTCACTTCAAACAAGAGATCTCATTTTTGACTACGGTCTTAACATATCTTATATTTAAAAAAATTTCTGAGTGGTGTATCTCAGGAAAGGCATCTTGGCCCATTGCTATTCGCAAATTATATTAGTAATACACCATTGACCTGCAGCCTATTTGAGAAATTCTATGCTCTGCTTATAACTTTATAATCCTTTGCAAACTTTGAGCTTGATTGTGACCTTTTAAATTTAAATATTTAGGAGTCCTGTACCGTTATGTACATGTAGAAACATTCCCTTCAGTTTTAACTTAGTCAGTTTTGCATGTATTTTACCTAAACTTGATCTGGGTGTCTCGATAATTACCCACTTTTGGTTTGAGGATAACATTACCGGCGCTAGTAATAAAGTCAATATTGGGCCTTGTAAAGCGGTTGTTGAATAAACTTAATGATTCCTACACTTTTGGATTCCAGGATTTCCAAAGGTTCCAGATTCTTTGAACCCCACCAACACCGGCTGACAACAGATTACGATTTTATTAACAGTTTATCTACCACAATCAACTTATTATAATTCCCCAAATACTGCGTTTCTGCCATTGGCGTCAGCAAGTCGATTGCATCTTTACCGATTTTAGTAAAGCTTTCGACAGAATCACGGAATTCTTATTCATAAGTTACACGCTCTAGGTTTTCCTTCGATTTTTGTAAATTGGGTGTTTTCATATATGTCTGATCGTATACAGCATTGTTTCGTGCTTCAATTTTAAATGAAATACCTAACAGCTCAGGAGGATTCTTTGCTATACGGACGACGACAACATTTTTCGTACTGTTGCTAACGGACAGGACTGTTTATTTTTAAATTCTGACTTAGACGCCTTTCATCAAAGGTTTTTATTAGGCAGCTCCTCTGAACATCCAAAGTGCACTGCTATGTTCTTTTCGCGCAAAAGGCTATTACACACTTTAATTTTTTTATTAATGGTAGCATATTACCCAGACTTGACAAGACCAGGGTTTATGGGTCATACTTGACACTCACTTTTCCTTTGAGGACCACAAGTCTTATTAAACGCTGGTCAAAAGAGTCTGACGACCCAGCGTAGATTCTTGTGATTTGCTTTTAAGGGTCTACACTGAAACAATCCTCATATTCTGTTTTCCCACTTATAGAGAGACTCAAACTATTCTCACTGGATTCTGTTGAAGACAGGCGTAACAGATCTAACATTATTTTTGCTTTCGATATTTGCATAGTGAATTCTCCGGAGCTGCTAGGCTCTCTGAATATGCATCAGCTAAAAAGTTTGAGTAAGTTCGTGCAGAAGGAACATGTGACGTCGATTTTGTCTCAGCAATTTTGCCTGGCAAGAAACGCGATGGAACGCAAAATGGGTAAGTTCGTGCACATGCGGGATCCCGTGAGATCCCAACTTCTGATCAGGATAAACCCGAGTATGAGCTGAGAATTTACTAGCGAAGCACACGAAGCAGTTAAAAGATTAACATCTTGTTATGACCACCTCTACAGACGAACACGAGACAGTATTGCCGTTCTAAAGGTGATCTCCACACTCGATAACATCCATGAGGGTTCAGCTGAGGTCAGCTATAGGCAGTGGAGGTATGGTCAGCTACAGGCAGTGGAGGGAAAACGTCAGTCAGTTGATAACAAATAGTATACAGATGCCGATCCGAAAGCGTGGCACCCCCTTTTAAGTGTTTCGTACACAAAAACGAACCCTTTTAATTTTGTAATAAAATTTAAATTTTATTATTTGCGAAGTCTGACAACAAGAGAAATTAATATAATGGTGTACCTTCCCATATATCAAAAGTGGAGGTAAAAGTATTGTTTCTCGTACTCGTTGATAGTGAGAATTGTTAAGTAGATCACTTAAAATGCTATCAAATATGTATTCATTATAAGCGCCTCCAAATTCATTTTGGAGACATTTCACGATAGTCGGGGTTGGTGAAATGAGTTCGCTCGCCTCTCCTGAACAGCTCAGCTCCTACGATTTTCCGTGGTGTAGTGATTTTGGATTTTGCAATACCCTATATATGCCAATAAAATATTCACTGAAGTAAAAACAAACTATTTAAATCGATTATTTTTTTGCAGATTGAAAATTTAGAAGATCTTTTGAAAGAAAAAGATAATCAAGTTGATATGGCAAGAGCCAGATTGTCAGCAATGCAAGCACATCATAGTAACTCTGAAGGAGCCTTGACAAGTTTAGAAGAAGCCATAGGTGATAAGGACAAGCAAATGCAACAACTTCGTGAGCAGCGTGATCGTGCGGAACAAGAAAAGCAAGAAGAACGTGAATTACATGAACGTGAAGTTGCTGACTACAAACTGAAACTTCGCACGTTCGAAAGTGAAGTTGAAAAATTAAATACTCGCCTTGATCGAGCCTTAACCGAAAAAGATCGTCTTGAAGCAAAATTAGAATCATCACAAAGTGAATTAGGAAAATCGAAAGCCGAACTTGATAAAGCAACAAGTGAAGTTGGTCGAAGCAGCGCCGATTGGGAAGCGACTAAACAACGAATTGCTCGGCTCGAAATGGAAAATGAACGATTGCGGCATGACCTCGAGAGGTCACAGGTAAATAATGTTAATAATCACATTAATTTCGATTTACGTTGATTTTCATTAATTATTTTTATTTTAGACTACTTTTGGTCGTACGACATTATCAACATCGCAAGAACTTGATCGAGCACAAGAAAGAGCTGATAAAGCTTCAGCTGAACTAAGAAGAACTCAGGCAGAGCTTCGTGTTACTCAGGTGAGAATATTATTTGTTAATATTTTGATTAGAAAAGGTAATCCAGTAGGTCAAATGGTTGGAAAATTTTTACTTAAAAGAATCTTAAGCAAAACTGATATTTTATTTAATACAATATTACCATCTATGCTATAATTAGTGCTAAAATTTCACTTACTTCCGGGTAGTTTGCAAGGAAGTGGTTTGCTCATTTAACATCAAATATTTTTTCCCTCTAAGTAGTAGCCATTTGTTAGTTACTACTTATAATAATATAATTATTACTTTGTTTTATGCTGATAATGGGGGGGGGGGTGTTCTAGGACCAAAAATTAGGGAATAAAAAAATATGTATGCATATGTCCATTTCCAAGTTTCCACCTTACTCAATCAATTCAATATTATGTGAAGTTTAAATTTTGATTTTCGTGCATCAAAGCGCTCTTTTAAGGCAGTTTTACGAAAATAACACCTGTTTGTTTATTATATTGGGTACAGCAATGATTGTGAGAAATTCCACTATTTGTGCGGTAATAAATTCTATGCCTTGCCTTGCGAAGACATCTAATGCGAGTTAAAACAACGCTGGTCATTATGCATTGATATTTTAATTAGAAAGGAAAATAAAACATTAATTCAAATAATTTGCGTTGAAATAATTGAAATAAAATATTATTTGATTGAAATATCAATTCAGATATATTTTCATTATCTGGCGTTATTATTTAAAATAAACTTGCCTAAATATCTGTTGCTCGAAAGGAAATTAAATCAGCTAAAACATTTCAAAACATAGAAAAGGTAATTTCTAATGAATTAGGCTTTTTAAAGCTCCGGTGAAACCTATTGTGAGGATTCGGTTTGTTTCTTCACCGCCTGATGTATTTATTCCAGGTTATGATGATAATGATGAGTAAAACTGGGTCGAATCTCTTCGGTTGTTGACTCATCGATGACTATAAAAAATTATGTACCTCAATTGATTATTCAAGCAGTGATGGATATCTTTTGGGTGTAGAAAATGATTTTTAATGTGAAGTCCTAGTTTGCGGGTTGACTAACCCTGGAAATTAATTTGAATTATAAAGACCTTGCGAGTTTGTAGTCTGATAAAATGTTATTTGTATCTATAACTTGATTCTCACCAGTTCCCGTTACTCCTTGTGGAACATGGGGCAGTCCTACCTAATTTGATTGCAAGTGGACCTACATTTGAAAGTGGATTCCGAACCACTGGCATTTTCTCTGTAACCCAGTAGAACTTCATCCAATTTGATTGCAAGTGAACCTACATTTGAAAGTGGATTCCGAACCACTGGCATTTTTTCTGCAACCCCTATGAGCTTTTTATCGTAATCTGTTGTCAGCAGAAAACAACCATGATGGGATTCGAACCTGGGACCTCCGCATTGGTAGGCCGACACATTATCATTTACTCCACCGACAACTCATAACTTTATTAGTCCTCAATATCCCTTGACATATGTGTCAGTTTCGTATGCTGGTGATTTAATTTTGTCCACGGATAGGAGCAAATTAAGAATTCGCATGAATTAATTATTCCTTAATATTCAAAATTGGACGTGTAAATGCTTATAAGCCATTTAAAATAAGGCGGGTTGAATTGAAAAAGTAAACTAAAATTATTTGAAACAAATTATTAAAAGATATTATGTTTTATTTTCGATTATTAATTATCGGCACGTGTGGCTCTAAGATACCTATTAGCTAGAAGTAATGAAGTAATTTAAGAAACAATATTTACGCTATCCCAGTTTTTCAGTAAATCTAAATTTTTTTCGCCTACTTTTATAACGCTTATTACAAAACGACGAAAGAAACAAAAAAACCAAATAATTACTTAATTTAAAAAATGTATTACAATTGTCTGTCACCGCAGATAACTCTAGATACAAACCTGGAAGCATTTACAAATAGCTGCCCCTTGGTGGTGTAATCTAAAAAGGTCTTTAGAGGCCATCCATAAATTGTAAAGTGCTTTAAAGAAAGAAGGAGTCATAAAATTTGTTACGTTTTGTTATGGTTTGTGATGGTGGGAGGGGGGATGCTGGGTCAGAAATTACATGTATGTAGGCTGTGTATTTGAGACTCCTATAAGAAATCGCGCCTCTGTGGTCCAGGATCCACCTTAATATCAAGGACGACATCCGCTTTTTGAACAACTTATTTTTATAAAATGAATAATATTCTCTAGTCAGTAATTTGAAAATCGTTATTTAAAAAAATTATTAATTCGAAAATATTTATTATTTGAAACTTCAAATAATATTTTAATTCTATAAATTTTATTTATAAAACCAAATAATAGTTTTTTTGATTAAAACATTTAATTAATAAAATTATTATTAGGTTATTAGACAAGAATTTAAGACCGAATCTTGTTTAAATTAACAATAGTGCAGTAATTTTAAGAGCAAAGCAATACATTCATGTATGTAAGTGCAGTGAATTTTAATTTCCTTAATTATAATAGTACGTTTTGAAATCAATCAGCAACGAATCATGAGTTAATCAATAATTAATTTCAAAATTAATTTAATATGCTTGAAACTGTTATGTTGAAAAATTTACATTTTCTCAATGTTAAATATTTATAAGTCCCTTACGAAAATTAATTAAATTAAATTAAATTTTCGTCTTATTCTTACCAAATTTTTAACCATCAATCTGTTGACAGCTCGATTAACTAAGACGCGGCTAAGAACTTATGTGTCTTTTTTAGACGAAGCCGAACGAGTTTACCCTCAATTCTTGTGTTTACAGTGGAAGCGATCAAATCTGATTGTGTTACAAATTTAATTTCCTTCTTTTGAATATTCTGGATAATTGTTTTCCGCGTACCATTGTTATTAAAAAAAAATTAACGGCACGATCACCTAGACAGAAACAAGTCTGACTTGCAAGAAACGTTAACACGTAACTTTGCAACACGTGGATCGATTTGGATGGTTCTTTTACTGTTGTATAGAGTGTGATCACCCATTGCTAATAGAAGAATAATTTGGCCCAAGGTGGGGGGTTGGGCGAGAGGAGGAGTAGTCTAACTTCGTAACGCGTGGACCGATTTGGATATTTCTTTTTCTTTTGGGTAGAGTATGCTCCCTGGTTGATACCAAGAGAAAAAAAATTGTTGGTGTGGTTGGGGTGGGAGAAGGGGGTTGGAACATAACTTTGCAACGCGTGGACGGATTTGGATGGTTATTTTGCTTTTGTATAGAGTGTGATCCCCCATTGGTCCTATGGTGGTGGTGGGGGAGGGGGAGGGGTAGTAACTTCGTAACGAGTGGACCGATTTCGATGATTCCTTTTCTGTTCGGTAGAGTTTGTTCCTTGATTGATACCATGAGAAAGAAAGTTTAGTGGAATGGGGGTGGGGTAGGGGGTTAAAACTAACTTTTAACGCGTGGACCGATTTGGATGGTTCTTTCTTCGTTGTATAAAGTCGAAGACACTAAAATGTGAAAAATAAAATAGTTTTTTTAAAAAAAAGTTGAACCGACTTCACAAAAAGCGCTAAAAAGTATAAAATAATTTTTAATTTTATATCTACTACGACATTTTGAAGTCGGTGCAAATTAAACAAATAAAACAACTACAGAACCACAATTGAAAATAATACATAATACTACCTGAACGTTTCAGCTTACGGGATCATAACAAATGACGATTAAATATTTTTTTTGTAGTTGTTTAATTTGCACCAACTTCAAAATGTCGTAATAGATATAAAATTAAAAATTATTTTATGCTTTTAAGCGCTTTTTGTGAATTCGGTTCAACTTTTTTTTTAAAAACTATTTTTATTTTTGTGTTAAAATTTGGGAGTCTTGAAAAGGACTAGGTTGTTAATTGTTCTGAAAAAAGGAAGTAAATAAAAGTAATAATTACATATTTTTAAAATGTACTCCGTCACTTCGAATACACAGAAGAGCTCTTTTTGGCATGGCCCTTTTCAAATTAATTATTGCTAGATTTTCTTTAATTTTATTTCCAGCTTCTAAAATTCTTGTTAAGATTTCATTTCTTGTTGCAACTTGTGACACGTATACCATTTCTTTCATGGTCCCCAATAAATACAAATCAATTGGAGTTATGTCGGGAGAGCGAGCTGGCCAATGAAAAGTACCACGCCGCCCTATCCACCTACCCATGTAATTACCAAATTCCCACTGGAATACGTTTCTTCCGCAATAGACTGGCGCGCCGTCATTTTGAAATAACAGTTTAAATAGTTTAACCTATCCGGAAAGATATTTGGAGCAATATGTCGATTACCTACAATTCCTGCCCACAAGTTTCTGGAGAATCTGTTTTGGGACGAGGTCTATCGAGCAATTCTTGGGTTTTCTGAACTTCAAAAGTGACTATTATGTAAATGCACTATGCCACATTTAGTGAATTATGATTCATCCGTCCACAGAATCTTATCCAAGAATGTCCAGTCATCAAAGTCTTCTTCAAGTATTCAATTCTCTATAGCTAAATATGTCCTGCTGCTGAAGTTCTTGTACGAGTGTTACATGGAAATGATGAAGTCCTTCTTCTCGTAATACTCTCCATACCGTCACTGCACTAACACCTACGCTATAATCGTATTTTCTCCTCCATTTATGATGAAATTAGCGCAACATTGACCCCAGCTTGTTTCGAAAATGTATGAGCGCTTCCAGTTTCTCGAGCCCTTGAAACGCTCCTTGAAAAACACCACTCGACGGTTGTCTTATTTCTGGGAATCGCCGGTGATATTCACGCTCTGCTTTGAGGGAATTTTCGTTGCTAAATCCGTAACAGAAGATTATTTCCGCGTATTCTTCACTAGTAAATTGCATCATTATTAACTATCAAAACGACTTCTCACTATCAAAAATTTCAAGTTCCATCGAAAGAGAACACATTAGCCACTATTTTAAACCCAAAATAAATAAAATAGGACAATTTTTCAGGATATTTTGCTTTGAAATGAGAAAAATTGAAGTTTGGAAATTAATTCTTTTAAAACTATTAGAAGTAAAAAAGTTACACAGTCTTTACCACTATTAAGTTACCAGTCAACTGAGATATCAATAACGTCTCTAGCACTAAAACTGTAGAAGATATACGTTAAATGTAAGACTGGTTTTTTTCATTGTAAAAAATGTTAAACCCCTATAGCTGGGAGAGGGGAGTGTACATGTTACGGTTTTTTCAAATAATTGCCTTTTAGTGAATTGCTTTCGTGTCTTATTTACCAGAGATTTGGATTCCACATATATCGACTCCACCGCCCACACGATCAGGGCGATCATTCCAATAATGGTTGGTTTAAAGGAAAGACGTCATTATCAATATTGAGTTTAAGCCAAGTTTCCCAAATACATACTATATCTAACAATGTAGAGTTAATAATATCTTGAAAATTCATCGAAATAGGCTAAGATAACAAGTTTCAAGTCCTGCACCCCGGTCACACAAAACATTTAAAAGAATTGATTGAGAATTGTTCAATCTAGATGACATCAAAACTTATCAACATTAAGAAAATGAAACAAAAACGAAAGTGTAAAATGGAGCAGCAGCATCTATACCTTGTTCCAAAAAGATTGGCAGTACACGGTAAATGGCAAGTTATGATTCCAAATTTCTCAAACTCACCAAAAACCGTGTACAGCCATTGTAATAAGAACATTCAGCAGCCAGATGCTTGTGGACGACCGACAATGATCAGTACTCAGTGGTGGGTGGTGGGTGTTTTTACATGCGAAGTTCTCCGATGCAATACCAATTCGAATGACTGGAATGGTCGGAAAGAACATTTAGTGTAGCCAGATTATACCTTTTAGCAATAGGCCAGGAGGAAAAATAAGAAAATGTTCTGAGCTGAAATCGTGGCAACAGCGTGCTGAGGAAGAGGGATGGATGCATAGCGTAATGACGGAAAAATAAAGCAGACAGCAATAGTCCATAAGAGCGTGTACTGCCAATCTATTATTAAAATTAAGCAAACAGTTGAAGGATATTTTACACCTTACAATAATTACCATACCTAATAAAGAATTAGAGAAAACAAAGGATGTTTAAAATTATTTGTAGGTTAGCAAACCTTATGAATAGAACCCTATAGATAATAAAAACACACAGAAAGTTAATAAAAATTCTAAAAATAATCTAAACAATGAATAAAAATTATGGCTGAACAAAGCTTCGTTAATGGTGGTGGCTCCACGTTGTCCAAGTGTACCAATATTTAAAATGGTCTATGCTTTGTCATAGGGATAAATTCACCCATACCTAATGCCATTTCGGGAGTGTACGGTGCTCAGCTGTTTTTGTTTCCTCAAGCGCAGAACCTTGCGCTAAATTTGATAATTTTTCATAGTTAGACTCTCGTGAAGGAGAAAACATTTACCAAATCCGAAACCGAAATCTCGAGGCGATAGTTCTTTCCGTGATTATAGCATTTCCAAATTTATTTAGCCCAAATTCAAAAATAATTAACCCAAGTACAAAAATAATAAACCCTAGTCCAGAAGTAATTGACCGAAGTCCTATAACAATTAAACATTATTCAAAAATAATTAAACCTTGTCCAAAATCAATTAAACCTTGTAAAAAAAAATTAAAGCTAGTCTAAAAATAATAAAATTTAACATGGGCTTGGGTTAATTGTTTTTGGACTTGGTTCAATTGTGTTTGAACTACAGTCAATTATTTCTGAACTAGGGTTTATCATTTTTGGACTTGGGTTAATTATTTTTGGACTAGGATCAAGCATTTTTGGACTTGGGTTAAATAAACTTGGAAATGTTATATTTACATCACATATTATATTTTTCGCCTCACTATTTAACATTCAAATATAATTATTTGAAAATCAAGTCTATTTCGTACAACAGCCGACTTTGCACGGTTACAAAGATAATGTTTAAAAATATGAGACTATTTTCCAATATTTTATTTCTTTAATTTCTTTTATATTTGCATAAAAACGAAAGAAAAGTTTTCCAACCAAAGTAGTATGATTACCTTTTCACTGCTTCTAGATGTGTCAAATATGCTAATACTATACTAACATGCATACATAAAACAAATACATTAATAAATACCATAATTCCAACTCATGTAAACAAATACCTAACTCTTAAACATTTTTATATTTGCGGACTGTTGTTAAACTAATTTTAGGATGAGACAGAACAAAATTTTGTGAGTAATGATTCACTCCAAAGTTTTGAAAATGCGATTTTATATTATTTCGAATTTAATTTGTTGATGAACTCATTTTCATTCGCAACTTTAGTAAAGCATATCAAATAATAAGTATATAATATATTAATCAAATTAAAAGCAACTATACTATTTCATCTCTAATCAGAAGAGTTTTAATTGAAATTTGAAATTATTGATATTTTTGGATTGTATTGAACACGCATTACTGATTCATTAACATTTTACATAACCTAAGTAACTTATATTTACATTACAGTGAAAAAAATAACCGAATATAATTAGCTATTGTTTTATTTATTTTATTAACTTCAATCAACATTTGCGCAATGCACAAGTTTGGCTTAGAAATAGTTTTTGATACTGTAACCTAAAATTGCCATTGTAGATAAATACTTTTCGAAACTTAGGGCCTTTGATTTAATTAGCTTAACAATTTGAATTTTATCAACAATTATTCGAAAAGTTTTAGTAGAGGCAATTTTTGTTACAAAACTTTTTATGTTTTGCAGTCGGATGCGGAAAGAGCACGAACCGAAGCTGCTGCTCTTCAAGAAAAATTGGAAAAAAGTCAGGGGGAGGTTTATCGATTAAAGGCGAAACTAGAAAATGCACAAGGCGAACAGGAAAGTTTACGACAAGAACTCGAACGTTCTCAGAGTGGTGTCTCACGGATACACAGCGAGAGAGATAAGGTAACATTAATTTGTGTTTCTTTTGATTTATGTTCTTTAAAAAATATTATTTTATTAATTTTTTTTTATTAACTTTCTCTCTCTAATTCCCGTTACCCCTTATGGCATAGGGCGGGATAAAACGCCTACAGAGCATTCAGTATGGTGCTGTAACTTGCACTTCAAGAATTAAATTGTGTCAACGCCATAGCGTATGCTAATGACGTGATTCAACTCAGCAAGGACTTTAGAAGAACCTAAGCCTATTCCAAGAGGCGATCGAGAACCTTGGTATATCTATCAATTACGGAAAGTTGATAGTTCCATCTGGAAAAGATAAGAAGGCAAAGGTATAAGAGACCCCCTGAGTCTACGTCGACTAGTAACCACTCTCTCTACAGAAATGCCTTGCGCCAGTAAGGAGTACCTGTTGCCTTGTTTCCTCCATACATACCAACTGATATAACACTGGCTTCCTACTGCTCACTGATCAAGCACGTTTGCATAGGGAAGCAAGTGTACCAGAGTGGATTTTCATGGAGCACAGGTCACGTAAAAACCAACCTACCTTACAAAGTACCCATCCCCTCCCTAAAACTACAAGACTATCTAATGCAGGTGTGGGAGTACCTGTTGAATTGTTTCCTTCATACTTTGGTTCTAAGTAGTGACCTCTCACTTTCAATTCTGTGCATACCTGCGGAAGTGGTTGCACTTAACAACTGATGTGAACTGGGTTTCTGTTGCCCACTAATGACATCCTATGTGCATAATGACTAAATAACATCAAGGGTCTTTCAGCCTGACTACACTGCAGGAATCATCAATTAAAAGCAATAATATCGTATTGTGCAATATGTAAGTATTAGTGCCTCCTCCGTTAAAACATCAAAAACCCCGCGATCTAGCTTGAGTATGCGAGTTAGATATCAGTATATCTTGATAAAATATGGGTATATGTATACAGAGATGAAGTCATCGGAGAAATAAATTATAACTTGCCTTTTATCCCGGACGTCAGAGGTGCGAGTCGCGCTTGCGGCAACAACAAATTACAATAAAAAACCATGGGCTTTGCAGATTAATTTCGGTGGTTTGAAATCCACTTTTGGTTGCAGGTCCTCTACCTCGAATTTGGTATAGTAGTCTTTCTGGTGCAGAGTTTACGCGCTTCCTGAAGTTGGAATTGAGCACTATCTCTCTAGAACTGTCTGCCACCAAAAAACTGTCCCGGTGCTTTAGGCAAAATTGGGAGTTATATTTTGCCTGTTCACATTAGGTTGAAAACCCCGGAGCCAAGTGCGGGTCGGAGAACCGTGGACTCGATTAAAACTTTGTGCACGGCGCCTCACCGTATGCTTGATTGGTTGCTTTAAGCAACGTGGCGCTACCGTATATTTAGAAGTAGATTTTAAGGAGACTGAGCACTAACTTCCTCTCCACGTAGACTTCAAGTACTTGGATCAGGCATAAAGTCTGCCATCTATTTTATTCTTGTCGCCCAGAGCGACTCACAAGTTCGTCTAGCGAAACTCACCAATTCTGTCGAGGTAAGAGTTAGAGTCCTAAAAGTATTGAACCTTTTGTTGACATAACGTTGTCTCGTTCTCTAGGTCGCACGAGCACATGATTGTGCTGTATTTCCCTGTAGTATGGATATGCTTGTTCAGCCCGCAATGACCAGTGATTAGACCAATTGCTAGCTTTATATTGCTTTTATTATTTTTGATCAACCATTCACTTTTAGTTACGTCTATTTTAAGTAAGATTAACTTCGACTGTTTACAGTCCGCTCTGTCATTCCATTTCGATTTTATTCTCTTTTGGTTAGTTCCTTTATTTCTCGAATAATAAACGGCCAAGATATACCAAGGCTTGGTTTAGGATCCATCATGAGTTTTTGTGAACGAGTATCCAAAGTTTGACTGTGATTCGGTAAAGCAAACTTGTATGCAGACTTTCGAGCTTCTTCCTGAATGTATAATTCTAACGAAGGAAAGCAGAGAGCCACCTCCATTGCTGCAGTTGGAGTGGTTCGCACTGACCCTGCAATCCCTAGTCACGTCATCCTTTGAATTTTACAAAGGTCGGCTCTGCCGTATGTTTGATTGATTCCTTTAAGTCACTGTCAGATAGTTTTATTCTTGGTGAAATCATAAATCTGAACACATGTGATGCAAAGCACCTTGCAATTCCCCGCATTCTGCTCCAAAGTGAACAGGCTCATTGTGTGAAAAAACGCGCAATTTCATACAATCTTCAGGCTTCGAAAACCAGACTTGATTAAACCCAAGTGTAATTTATTTGCTGAATCCATCGTAATGTCGTATGGAGCATTCTTTCTATCTCGCTCAAGAAAATATGGTACACGCAGACATCAGCGTTGCTATATATGCTCTTTAGTTTCCAAAATGTGACCTTAGGGAGTGGACATGCGCGTCATGCTAGCGAAAGTTGAATAAGATCACAGTATATGATGTTTGCGGTAGCATAAATGATGGACATGTTGGCCTTCCACATGCGAGTGGCAGGTTCGAGTACCCACGTGGTTATTTTCTGCTGAAAATGGATTAAACTAAAGGCCATTGAAACTATTTAGTTGTTGGTGTGAAATCCACTTTAAATTGTAAGTGCACTTGCAAACTTAGTTATCTAATCGGGTGAAATTCTTCTTTCGCCCCATGCGGGTTACTAGAACTAGAGAGACAATTAGACAAGTCTTATTTAACTAAGGTGCAATCGTTTGGAATTCATGGACTCAACGACCTCAACTTCGCCTACTCCAGAACTCTACAATCCCCTATTATTCTTTGAGCCTAACTTTTTGTTAGCGGAAAAACGACAATACCTCGTTACTACCATTGTGATCGAACCTATGGTTTTTGTGGTACGTTATTCCGTCCACCACTTCCATACGACATCATCTCTTAATTTGATTTTATGTGACAAGTGACGCCAAAACTCACAAGCTAATTGGATTTAAAATTTGTCGTACGCATCCTTAATTGTGCAACAGTAGCTAAGGATTCCTTAACAGAATCGGTTCTCGGATTCAAGATGGTTTGGACATTGAGATTTCTACAATCTGGCCCTTCCGTTGTCTGAATTAGCTTAACACGGTCACTCTGAGTCATTCGTATTAAAAACTGTCAACTTAGATGACCAGTTTACAATAGCTGGCTTAGCGAGTCAACTCAGCGAAGAATTCAACTAGTATTTTAACTCATTATCATCCAGCTATCTTTCAATGCTTCAAAAGCCCCCAGAATTGGTAGATAAATTTCTTGTAAAGCGGGAAAGCAGCAAGGAAAGCAGTTGAAGAGTTTCCAAGTGATTATTTAATTCAAAAAATCCATCTGACATGCTGCTCAGTAAGCGGCTCCATATTGTTACAGTGTGTGCGGTTTATACAATGATTGACTACTTTTGAACCGTTTCAGTTGCACAAATTATAACATTCCAATCAGATCCTGCACAACGTGATTGTAAGTCATCAAATACGACCAGTTTGTTTGCTCTTCCGAAATAATTTTCACCTTACAAAATCCAGTCGTAGTTTTTGGCTTAATTTGCTATAATTAAAGCGGTTCAATTGTTGTCTTGAATCGAGATTACGAGAACTAGAGAGATGTAGGTATCTTATTATCAGGAGAAGTAACAAAAAAACTCTGGTTTGTGGTCGCCTATTTTTGTAAACACAACCTAGTTTACGCGATTACTTGAATACAGAACTTTTGATTTCTACACTAACAATAAAGGGTGATTGATTAACCCTTTAACAAAGGAATACTAACTCATCAACCATTCATAACTAACGAAAACATCATCAGATTCTAACTGAAATCTATTTACTTTTCAGGCTTTCGCTGAACTCGAAAAGGTGAAGGAGGAGCTTGAACGGTCGCAAGCTACTTTGGGTAAAGCACAACTTCAACAAGAAAAACTCCAAAACTCGCTAGACAAAGCACAGAACGAAGTGGACCACTTACAAGAACGACTTGACAAGAGTGTTGGTGAAATTCGACGTTTACAGCTTGAAAAAGAAAAATATACCTATGATTTCGAGAATCTCCAATCACAGCTGGACAAAGCATTGGGACAAGCAGCACGAATGCAGAAGGAGCGAGAAGGTTTAAGTCTGGACTCGGAGCGCATGCGGGATAAAATGGAAAAAACACAAGTATTGTTTATTGTTGTCTTTGTGTTGTGTTCCTTTGTGTTGTACTATCAAAACAAATTATATAGATGTCACTTGCTCGTATACAGAAAGAAAGAGACTCCTTTGCGGATGAACTGGATACTGTGAAAGAGAAAGCGGAAACATCGCAGAGTCTACTAATGAAGGCACAACGTGACAAGGAAGCCATACAAACTGAGCTGGATGTAATCAAAGATCGATGGGAAAAAGCCAACAGTGTGCACCAAAAATTACAGGTACCACAGGTTTTTAAAAGTAGCGACTAATTAATATACTCACTTATTGTTTTCAGATGGAAAGAGATAGCGCTATTACAGAAGTAGAAATATTGAAAGAAAAACTAGATAAAGCGTTATACGCTAGTCAAAAACTAATTGACGAGAAAGATACCTCAAACAAAGAATTCGATAAAATGCTCGAGAAATACGATCGGGCACAAAACGAAATCTACAGACTGCAATCAAGATGTGATACGGCTGAAGCGGATCGAGCTCGGCTTGAAGTTGAAGCCGAACGATCAGCTTTGGTAGCAACAAAAGCCCGCGAAGATCTCAGAAAATTGCAGGAGGAAAGTACGAGAATGCAGGAAGCTTGCGATCGTGCAGCCTTGCAATTAGCACGATCGAAAGAACTTGAAGAGAAAGCACGCGAAGACTTGGAGATGCAACGCGATCGCTTCGATAAGATGCAGACAGAGTTGAGAAGATCCCAAGGAGAAAAAGAAAACCTTCAGGGTGAAATCGAAAGACTTCAATATGAGCTAGAACGGGCACACAATACGCATTCAAAGGCCAGTACCTCATTAAATGCCGCACAAGAGGAAGTTAACCGTTACAGCTTAGAATTAGAGAAGATGAGAGAACGGTATGAGAAAAGTCAATCGGAACTTAGGCGGTTGCAGGAAACAGATACTTTTGGAAGGGAAGGCCGAAGGGTCAAGGAGGAAAACGAACGCCTTCGCGATCGTTTGGATAAAACACTTATGGAACTTGAAACGATGCGTGGTAAGTCACAGTATGAAGCCGAATCATACGAAAAATACAAGGAGAAGTACGAGCAACGAGAGCTCGAGATTCAAAATCTTGAATCAAAAATGCACGAAGCAACTTTGCAACTTGAGTTGTCCAAAAGTGAAATCGCTAAGCTTATTGCTAGCCAAGAAAAGCAACGCAATGAGCTTGAGAGAGCACATATCGAATGTGAAAAGGTGCGAGACAAGCATGAGAAATTACTTAAAGAAGTTGAGCGCCTTAGACAGACTAGTACTGCCATTAGTCCTAGTGTTATAAATCCAGGTGATAAGCAAGAAATTGAGCGGCTGCGAGAACGTTTAGATAAAGCCCTTCAGTCTAGAGATGCAACAGAGCTCGAGGCTGGGCGATTAGCTAAGGAACTAGAAAAAGCACAAATGCATCTTGCTAAACAACAAGAAGCTAACGAGTCAACTCGAATCGAGTTTGAAAGAATGTCAGCCGAATTAGGGCGAGTTCACGAACGTTTAGAACGGGCTGAAGCGGAACGGGAAAGCCTTAGACAGTCTGCTCGAGCAATGGAAAAAACTTCAATACAAAGTAATCATATGGAGAAGAATTTGATGAAATTGGAAGCAGATTGCAAACAGTTAACATTGGAACGAGACCAATTAGTCATGCAACTAGAAAAGAGTCAGGATATGTTGATGAATTTCCAAAAAGAACTCAACGCAACAGAACAAGAACTGCAAAGAACGCGAGAAGAGAATCGACGGTTCAGAAACGGGCAGCCAGCACAACAAAATCCTCAGGAAGTTCAACAATTACGGGCAGAAATTCAAATGCTCAAACAAAGACTGCAAGAAACAGGAGCAAGAGGCGATGAACTTGAGCAGTGGCGAAAGGTTGTGGAGCAAGAGAAGAACAGGGCGGATCAAGCGGAGAAAGCAGCGCAAGAGCTGCATAAAAGAGTCCAGGTACTGATTTTGCATAAATAATTTAATTTTTGAATAAATTGTTCGAAATTTAAGGTTATGGAAAAGCAACTTCAGCAACAGTTGCAACAAATGGCCAATCTTCAAAAACAACAACAACAAAGTGCACAAAGTAACGCGCAAGAAGCCCAAAAAGATATTGAAAAACTCCGAAAAGAACTTCAAGCTTCGAACGTCGAACGAGATCGCTTCCAAGCTCAGCTTGAGATGCTCGTTCAGGAATTGGAGAAGAGTCAAGTAAGTTTGGATTAATTTCTGATTTGACTTTGTAAAACATTATTTCAATTTTATAGCTTGATCTCAACGAGGCCAACAAAAGGCTGCAACAAGCACAACAAGGGAACGCGGCTAAACCGCCAGATGACGCTCAACGTAAACAATTTGAGGCTCAGGCAAGACAAATTGAAGAAGCCCGCAAACAGCTCGAAAATCAAGCCAAAGCAATCGATAGTGAGCGAAAACTTATTGAAGATCAACGAAAAGCAATTGAAGGCAAGAGAAAAGATATCGAAGAAAAGGAGAAGAACTTAGCTGAATTTGATCGACAGCTAAAGAAACGCAGAGAACAAATGGATCAGCTAGAGAAATCATTACAGAAGGTTAATTTTAATTATTATTTATTATTTTCGCATTAACAGATTTTATTCAGGCTGGAGGAACAGCAGCAGCTGCAGGAGAACTTAATAAAAAGTTAACAGAAACGCAAAGACAATTTGAAGCGTAAGTTTTCACTATTTTCTAATATTTGACTTTAAAAATTTCATCAATTTAACGTATTTCTGTAAATGCATAAAACAAATCGAAGAACTTACTTTACAAAAACTTGAATTTTTTGAACCAATTGTCTTCTTGTATAAGTCTCGCCTTAGTTATGAAAGCTGCACTATACTAGTATGTACCGCAAAGTACTTTCTGCTGACTAGGCCATTGTGAATTGCTTTAAACTGCAGGTTACTATTCAGGTAGTATTACTTAGCCCACCAGATGGCTCCATTGTACACAACCAATTGAGAATATCTGTAAATTTTGCTTCTAATATTAGTTATGACGATATCCCTTTATAGACCTGTTCTATAGCACTCCCAGTCCTGAATAAAATTCACCATCAAGCAATCAATCTCTTCTAGGCTTGGTATTCCAAAGGTATCACACTGAATAGATGACATCTTAGTATTGAGTCTCCAATTATTATGGACACGAGAATTTTTAGTGTTATGTGCTTTAATTAGGTTTAGGAGTTTTTTAGTTATGCCGAACCGGTGTCCTCCCCAAAGCTCTTTCGCAATTCTTTCTGTATATTTCTATGTTTACGGTTAACCCGTGATGTAATTCGTTTTAAGATTTTAAGTAAAATGGCGACAGACTTGTAAAACACTGCAATAATTTCGTAATGCATTACTTAAAATTCCATAAGTATATTGAACTTTACTTCAATAGGTGAGATTATGTTGGCTGCCTAAAAAGGCACAAGGAGGCGCATTGTGATACCACAGTTGAGGCTTCATTTTTGACCGCATATAAACCCCTAGAAAAGAAGAGAGTCTACATAATCCTCTCTGTGAATCGAGCCAGTTCCCTGTCTCCAGTGGAATCTAGTTCTCCAAGAGTCAATATAAATATTGGTTGGGGCGGAAAGGGATTAGCCTTAACACGTTTCCGGGAACCATTTGGAGCTCCTGATAAATCGAGCTAGGTGCTTGACGTTTCCTCTTCTTCGGTAATGCTAATTACTTTGCGTCCGAGTAAGTTCGCTAGTTCGACAGCTTAACAGTTGCCCGAAATATCACTATGTCCAGGCACAAAGATGAGCCGTACTTTTAAATGCTCAGCTATGTCATTCAGAGTTGAGCTACATGCTACAACCGTATCGATATCGAGGTCCAGATGTCCCGATAAGACACCTCCACCTACTCTCCTTTTCAGTTTGGAGCCGTCAGTGTAGAGATGCACTGACTCCCCCCATTGTGGTGGACCTGCCTTCCACTCTGATCTGGTGGGAAATGAGGAATCGAATTTCCTTAAAAAAAAGTCTTGGGCGTGGTATAGTCAATATTGCTGGCAGTTCTTCTGTCCAGAATTTTGGAGTGACCGAAGTCAGTTCATATCCAGGTCCGCACTGAGTTAAGCCTATTGGCAGCTGAAGATGCGGTTTGCCTACCGAAGAGATCCACTGGTAAATAGCTTTCAGGGCTTTAGAAGGCGTAGTTCTAAGGGCACCCGTTATCAGTAGTGTAGTACAATGCATTACTTTGCATTACTTTGCATTAAATTTGCAATACTTTGTACTTAAAAGAAAAACATTAAGTTCCAATTACAGCACACTTGAATTACTTTGGACTTTAATGCATAATACTCAGGGAAACTTCTATGTTTCGGTGGCACAGCTTTGCTTGCTGTTGTACAGCATTAATTGTTATAAAAGAGAAAAAGTTTGATTTAACATTTGCTGAATGCACAGGACTAGTAAAGGAAGTGAGGGGGTTAAAGAAAACGTTAAACTGTTCCACATTTGCACTATTCTGGTTAAGAGGGCGTTCCGAAATTTCACATACGGCCAAATTAGAAGTATAGAGTGATAGCCATTGCGCGAAGTGTGGTATGTACATGTAATCAATCCAGAAAGTTCGTTAAAGCAAAAAGTTTAACAAACTTAAAAAACAAAAGCTACGTTTACCGTTAGTTGTCTCTGTACGATTCGAAGAAGTAACAATTAACGAGAATATAGTCACATTCCAACCGAACTACGATTATTGTATTAGTTTACAACAAAGCGTGATCACTTTTGTAAGTAACTGTTTGTACAGGGTTAGAAGTAAGAGCTGAAAGGACAATATTAAAAAAAAACCATTAGGTAAAAGAACAGATCCTTGCGGTATATTGGCGTTAATATCATAATCAACCGGGGGAATAAAAATCTTTCAATCCAATGTATTGGAATATTATCAAAGCCCAATGCGTGAAAGAGCATCATGCCAGACTCTATCAAAAGTTTCGGGTTTCGGACTCACTAAAGTTAAGAAGTCCGAAGTTCCGTTCCGTCAAGAAAGCTAGTAGGGCGGCATAGCTAAAATCAAAGTGAGTTCAGTTGGCATGTAGAAATCGCCAGCCTCTGCTTTTTTAATTAATGAATGGACATGATTAAGTTTTCTCCAACACAGGCACAACAGTTAAGAGCTAGACCTACCGTTAGGCCGGACATCCTTCAAAACATCTCCTTTAACTTCCCAAGTGCGAAAGTGTAAAGGCGCTTGCCTCTAGACGCGCAAAAATGGAGCAAAGGATCTGCGACAATGGTGGTAGCCCAGCAGTTAATGCAATGGTATATCATACGAATCATCCTAGGTTCAAGTCTTAACGACACTAGTTACAAATTCTTCTTCGATTCCTAACAAAAGCCCCTATATGCGAGGCGAACGTCATATGGGGTCTTCTTCATCCCACAAATGAGACCACTTTATAGGAATGGGAAAAATTTAGCAAACGGCGTTATCGGATCTTGAACCAATGACAATGCGCATCATCCTAACCACTAGACTATCAATGGTTTTGCTCAGTGTTGCCTTGCCATCGATCAAACGTGTCACTAGATAGGGACTGAAAAAGATACAAAGTAATATGTATTTTTTTAAGATTTCTTCTAAATAACAAAATATAAATACTACTTTTCAATAAAAGACTGTATTTACCTGAATCACATGCGTATTTACCTCTAATTTGTGCGTATTGATGAACTTAAGTGCACTTTGATTTAATCCCATGTAACTTAAGCGTCGTTTAACTCCTTTTCAATTTGTAAAACGAAAGGTAGGAGAAACAGAGAACTGTTAAAATGTGATAAAATTCAAATTTTGTGGGCAAAGCGACAGAAAATGAGTATCGTTAAAAGTTTAAGTGTCCCTCTGGAAAATCATGAACTTTCACAGGAATTTTTTCAATTTGGGCCCGCTTGAATATGTGGTTCAACACTAATTGTAACTGAATTAAGTGGTAGCCCAGCAAATATCTGCAAAAATAGTCAAAAACAACGAGAAATACCGAATATTTACGTTAAAACGTTAAAAAATCTTAGAACATTTGGTGTCATTAGAAGAGGATAAAAATTATCAACTTTTAGACGTGTCTGAGAAAAGAAAATTCTGTCACCGAAAACACTAGATTTGGCGACAAAAACACTGATTTGCCATCAATGCTTCTGCTAATTCTCTGTTTCAAAATTCTTTTTTATGGAGAAGCCTCAACAACACATACATATACATATCAGGCGCCAAACATCTTCGGGAATATGTAAAAAAACTACATACAGTTTAAATCCGCTCCAAAAATTCAGAGTTTACTATTGATTGAGTTTGTCAAATAAGTTAAATAAGACATATTTAAATCGCGCATTCGGATCTTTACATCCACATCAGCTGTTACGTCACCTATGTTAACTGTGCTGTTAAAAAAAATAACTGACGTTTTTAGGGTTCCGTAGCTATGCTAAATGTATCATGGGGTTGCCATTTCGTTACGTTATAAAAAAAAACTGTCTACCCATCCGTCTTCGTCGGCCCCCCTCTTCACCATAGAGTGGTATTGTACTCAACATTCTTTTTGAATGGGGTGTCTCCAGTAGATCTCCTAAAATGCAAATGATTTAAGAACTTCTGATGTTATCCCTTCAGTAGATCAAGTTAGTATTTGCTTTCAACCTATTGATGCAAAATATCTAAAAAAAACACCTGAATGTAGCCTTTAATTATTACTTTTAATCAAAATTATAACGACCACTATAGCAAAAATAGTTTATGGACAATTTAGAAATAATTCTACCCCTATCATGTGTGCGCCCAACTCATTCTTAAACAATTTTTCTTAATTTTTTTTGTATAAGTGCGGTAATGACGTTTAATTTTTCGACTTTGCTACGTTACAGGGTAGCAAAAGAACTCGACAATGCTAAGGAGGAAGCAAAGAAGTCAACAGCAGAAACAGAGCGACTCCTACAATTGGTTCAAATGTCGCAAGAAGAACAGAATGCAAAGGAGAAAACAATCATGGACCTCCAACAGTAAATAATTTTATAAATAAATATATCTCTTAAATCAAATATTTAATTTAACTTTTAAATTTCCAAAAACTTTTAGGGCCCTCAAAAATGCTCAAGCAAAACTTCGTACACAAGCACAACAGCAAGAGGTGATAATCGCTATAATTTTATATTGCATTATTTTTATATATTTTTTGTCTTTACTTTTGATACTAATTCATATTTATTATAATTCTTTCACGCATTCAATAATATAACATGGAAAATAGGCTGGACCCGCCGGTTTTCTTAAGAGCTTTTTCTAAACTAACATTATAAATAAAATTAAAACACAAAAAACTAATTCCAGTTCGATGAATTGTAAAAAAGATAATATTTTAGCTAATCGAAGCATATAAATGATAAACAAATTTAAAACTAACAAAACGCTAAACAAAAAGACCAAACTTTGTACTCATAGAACGAGTAAATAACGTAATTTATCCAATATTCGATGAATTAATGCAAACAGACTGCGATTAATCTGTAAAATTTATCAACTCTGTAAGTAATAACTGCATGGCAAAAGTGTGAAACAATGAGACAAATTTCTTGTAAGATACAACAAAAGATAATGATAAATCTAGATATGTGTTATATTGTTTGTAATTGTATAAAGAATAAGACGAAGGCGATCAACACATTTTTTTTTTCATTTCTAAGAGTTCAAGAAACTTTGCTACAAAATTGGAGAATTTATTGCAACATATAAGCACAGTATCACAGCCGTCAATAAGAGAGAATTTCATGAATCTGGGAGTAAATCAGGACCAAGAGTACAACAATCCCACGAAATCCCAAAACACAATGCAAATATTTTTGGCTAATTACTTCAAATTGAAGAGGGCCATCAATAGGACCTGTTAGAAAAAGTTCAGAGCTCGCGTTTAAAATGAATTTTGCTTGACTGAGGAACCGAAAAACGATTGTATTGAGCAGGTAATTTAAAAGAAAATATTAGTAATTGGTTACGAAAAAAAGAAGAAGTTTTACTAACCAGCAAAACAAATATTTACATTTTGGAACTTATTAGTTTTTCAAGAAAGAATTACATAACTAATTCTTAATTACAAAAGGAATTACGATTTTAGGTTGTAAAATCTTAACTATAAAAAATTCAACATACTAAATATCTACAACTGTGTGTATAGCAAAACTGAATATGTCAAAAATTTCGAATTATTTTTTATTAAGTTATCTTACATGACTGTTTTATGTGGCATAGTCATTGACTATACATTTGGAGATATTTTAATCATTCTATGGGTTTAAACATGCCTGGAATAAAAATCTGGAAACTAAATTTATTTAGAAACTAGCTGACCCTACAGACGTCGTTCTGTCAAAAGCTATTGGACTGTGGCAGTCCCACAAACTTATCTTTTCTGGTTAAGTTCTAGTGATGGCGTCGCTTATAAAATGTACATGTCGTGATAATAATTGACGTGATATAAATAATAAATTTACATAATTTCAATATACTTTTCTATGTATTTTTAATGTCATAATCATAAACAACAACTACTTACAAAATTCAGTTTTCTATTTCGTACACTGCAGTGCTTTAGTAATATTGTGTTAAATCATATTTTCATTGTAATTCTTTATGGTATATGATATTTTTTGTTTGATTACCTGGCGCGTAAAGAAACAAACCTGTTGGTTCTCCAACACGGGAACAGGCAACATACAATTGGTCATGTGAGAAATACGGGTTTTCAAGATTAATGCCACCAACACTCAATAGGTCTGTTCCCGTACTTCTGCAGCTGCAGCGGGCTGAAGTTTACTTATTTATGTGATGGGGGATAAATTACTTCAGTACGGGAACAACCAGCTGCAATTTTCTGAAAAAGCAGAAGAAGATTTGTTTTGGAGAAAAAAATCTTTTCCTATTTATGGAAACTAAACAATCACAGTTCTCCCTTATAGGCTACTTCACTTCCTTAATCCGACGCTTAACTATTTAGGATATAAAACTCTATAAAAGGATTCACAAATTTCAAATTTACTCAAATGACGTTTGGGCAGTTGTCACTTTGACAGAAAGAAGATCTTTTAAGCATAGTGCAGCTGGTCAAAGTTGCTGCAGAATTCTTAAATTTTCTGCAGCAGGGGAAGTTGTGACGTAGGCAAAATCTTCTTGGAGAAGTGAATACGGGAACAGTTTTCTATAGTTTTCTGCAGATTTCTGCAAAGCACTTAAAATCTCTGCAGGTACGGGAACAGACCTAATGACTGTCCCTGAGATTTATTTATGGTCATAGCGAAAGCAAGCCGCACTGGAAACTGCAGTCGTTTAAATTCAAATGGTATGTCAGTCGGAATTACTGGAATGCGTGGTATCAAAACATCTTCTCCTTTACACTTTTCCTTTAGAATGGTTGCTTCGATCAGGTTGTTCAGTAATTTTTTCACCCTTATCCGTTTGCCGTTACAAAGACGTGGTTGGTTGATATTTCGCAACATTATGATCACCGATCCGATCTTTAATTGAAGATTGTGAGGTGGACATCCTGGTAAATCCAGCGAGTTCAAAAATTCGGGTGCATAGTTGACGACATCATCTTAGTAAGTAGCGGAATCCTCTTCCTCTGGGAGGAAGAGGTGTATTAATTAGGCTTATAGTTCTTTTATTAACTGCCGCCCCTCCCCCACCCTGCAGGAGAATATATTTCAATAGTTACTTAATAAAACTACTAAAATATTCGATCTTGAAATTTTAGAACAAATCACTTCAAAAAAATCATAAACAATTTTTTTTCCACCCCTTCCCTTTCGAGTCGGCATCTAGTGTATAGTAGAGTGTCTGGTAAAAATTTCAAGTGATTCTGAGGCTACCCATTTTCGGAACTCCTTTTTTTTATGATGTTGTCAAAGCTCAGGGGATGCCCTATGATGCTGAGCCTTGGCAGGAAAGGAATTAAAGATGAGGGAAATGGATCAGGAGGTTGAGTGAAGGAGGTGTCGATGTACGCCCCGTTTGAAAGTTTCAGGCTCATAAGAGGAGGGAAAAACCGAAGATGGTAAACTGTTCCACATTCGTGTTGTTCTGCTTAGAAAAGATTCCCGAAATTTGACGGTACGTCCAAATTTGACCTGGAGAGTACAGGGTTTGAGCGACTTGTAGATCTTGTATCGCGCGTTGTCATGTATCTACATGGAATCAGGCTAACAATTTCGTTAGAACAATGGCCATGGAAATAGCGATAGAAGAGTGAGAGACAATCGACATTCCGGCGATCCTCCAGAGAGTCAAGGCCCTCAGAGATTGAGGAATCGTCAATAAGTTTATTATTTATTATTATAAGAAGGATAAAATAGAAAACCAACACTTATTATGGTTTAGTATAGTAAATTTGGAAACATTTTTTTGATGATAAAAGGCACAGTTTAACATTACATTTTAGGCAAAACATTTCTGTTTCCGATTTACAACCAGCCAATTTCAAAGAACGTTGTTGTTTCTTTTCTGGTTTTTGTTGATAATGCGACAAACCATTAGCAACTTGAGCACGAAATTTTGATAGTTCTGGAGTCTTCTCTTCAGGATGGAGACGTTTATCAAGAAGATATGTTTTTGGGAAGTCGGTTAACAAAAAGTCAAAGTATAAATATAATAAGTAGTATTTAATACTTATTTTACAAAGTGGCCAAAGCCTAGGGGACAAACGTTTGATGCTTTGGCGAGAAGGAATTCGGGAAAGAATAGTGTGAAAACTTGAATGTCTTATTTTTACATTACTGTGAGCTAGACAACAGCCCAGAGACGGAGTGGAATTTTTAATTCAATTTTAAAAACCCACGGGACGACCTGGCCTCGAACCCGGGAACCATGGCATGGTGGCTATGCCGCTCAACCAATTAATACAACTCCATCACCGAAAATAAATAAATAAATTTCTTACTGTAATTCCGATTGTTATTTTATCCGTATTTAAATACATTGAATTAATTCTTTTTATAGTTAAGATTTAGCAATCTAAATTAATAATTATTAAAACTGAAAAACATTTGACTTTAAAATTAAAGTATTTCATTCCAAAAAGTAGTCATTACATTTAATATCATCAACTGTAATAGTGCTTACGCTGGTATTACAAAAAAAATTCTTTATATAAAGCATACATTTGCTAGTTAAAAACAATTAAAAAATTGGAAACAATATTTTCTTAGGAAACTATTCTAACCATTTTTTATTGGTCTAACTGATTCTAGTTAACCTGGTACTATGTTTAAATTTTTAAAAAAAATTTTTTTAAATTAATTTTAGGAAAAGAAAACGCATCGCATTCTGTTCCTTCAAAAATATGTTTTACGTTGCACATCTTGCAATATACCAATATTGCATGCAGATACCATATCCTGTAGAATTGAAGCTTTTCTTTTTCAAAGAAAGGCTTGGTTGACCTGTTCATACAACAAATTGTAAGTAACATATTGTCAATAACTTTACGCTTAAAATATATATTTGACTAATTTATCTCGTAGGCAAAGAGCTTTAGAATTGCTTATATCTGAAACGGATACCCAAATAGCCAGTTTAGAATTGTATGGTGCTAAGACGCAAGAGCAGGCTGAAAGACTTTGTCAGCTTCGTAGAAATAGATGTAGTTTGAATGAACGCTTAAAAGTAGAGGTAAGAATTTAACTTAGAAATTAGAAGAAAATTAAATTATAATCTGTTTATAGTAATTCTATGAAAAAAAGTTATAGTTATGTTAAAATTAAGATTATTATTAAAACTTTTTAAGGATACACATGTATTCACCGCCAATAAGGCCATACAGAACACATTTTTTACCATTTTTATTATAAGATCTACATCCTTACTCCTTCGTGGGGGGGGGTCATACAAAACACAACTTTTCAAGACGACTTTCCCTGAGTCGTTCCTAAGTTTACGTTTTATCGTGTTAGGAGCGTAGCTAGATTTCGGTTGAGGGGTGGTGGGGGGGGGGGGGGGGGGGGAATTTCCTCACTTGTCCCGGGTATATGTATATATAACCTGCAACAATTCCAACTAAGTCAACCCGTTCATAGCTAAATTTTTAATGGACGCAAGGACGAAAATGACCTTCTGCAGTAATAACACTAACCGGAAATCCGCACGTCGCCAAAATATTTAAAAGCATATTAATTCCAGGGTACATATCCATATAACAGTTATTTAAAACCATTAAAACGGTATTTCGAGGTAGATTTCCTTCTTCGACATCACGTTTCCATTTCGGAGTTCACAATTCCTTGCTTTCGAGACATTAGTTAACAAACATCTTCTTGATTGCATTGAAATAGCTGATCTTTCGTACACGGGTCATGCACGTAATAACCTATCTTGTCTATTCTATAATCTAAGTGCGTCTCTTTTGACGTGTAACAATTTTCATTTTTCGACATTTACTTCACTTTTTTACTTTTTGCTTTTACTTTTTTATTTTACTTGTAATTCGCATTTTAAGCGTTAGGAATAATGCGACACATTTGTTACGCATTCGAAATTACCTGCTAATATTTTTCTTGGATATTTTCACAATTGGCAAATATGAAGAAATGTCAAATGTTTCTTTTATGATATAACCAAAGCCCAGGGGACGAACCTATGACGCGTTAATGAAGGGAATTAGGGTAAGGGAATGAGGGAGCATGAATGTCTTGTTTTTGCATCGCTGCCAGCTAGACAACAACCCAGAGATGGAGTGGATTTTATAAATAGTTATTTTAAAAACTCACAGGGAGTCAGAAGGAAAATAGGCAGTAACACAGAACAGCTCCTCGAAGTTGATTAAGCACCTCTCCTTATAACAGTTACTGTCTTATAAATATCGGGTTGCCTTTCAAGTAAGTACTATGGGCACGGACCATGAAAAGACGCCTCAAAACAAATACACTGCTTGGTAGCCAATAATGTTGCGATTACGGCACCATCTGTCACAATTAAAAAAATATATGCCCCGAATAAAAGATTTGTATTTTTCCAGTCGAATCCGAATATGCAATAAAAAATGTCACCGGCTTAAAACACCCTAGTAAAAATAATTGAGTTGGTATATTCACGCCCAAAGCAAGGACAGACATTAATATTTTTAAAAGTATATACCCGCCCGTTGCGATCACGGATGTCGTACAAATCGGTAGTATTATGCACACTCCCGCTAAATGCCCAAAAATTGAAAAATACGCCTGCCACAGGGGTAAAAATACGCCCGCCAGTGGATTATGTAAAATCGCACGCATATAGACGCATGTTCACCGACCCACACGGCCACTTAATATTAAAATTGTTTCGAATAGTCGATGACTCATAAGATGAGTCATTACAATAATAATGATAATAATTACCTCGTTTTTGTTATTTTTATTCTTAGATATTTTCCAGTTTCAGTTGTAATCTTTATTAACCCGAGTAGAATAAGACTCAACTATACAAACGTTACCGGCTACTGCGAAGATAGTTTTATTATTTCAGACGTCGATCTCGAATTAGTTAATCTACGAAAATAATTTTATTCTTTTCATTTTAAATTTTAGTCTAGAAAAGGTGTGAGCGTACCGTGCTTAGTTTAGACTATTTCGTGCCTCATTTGAGTGCAATTCAAGCGTTTTGATGCTGTAAGTATTCGTTTCATGCTAGCATTGGGCGAGTCTTATTTTTACTCGGACAAGAACACACACGATGAGAGGCGATTTGATTTTTTGTGATTAAAGCGCCATCTGTCACGAACCGAATAAAATGTTTCGGAAAATATAGTAATATAGTTTTTGACGTACAATCTGTAATAAAATGTGGGTGTTCCTATTTAATAAATCAAGGTGCCCCCCCCCAATAGGGGGTAATGCAGGCGGGCTTATTTTATCACAGTCAGATGTATTCTTTGAAAATATTAAGGGTTCATTTGGAACCTTTTTTTCATACTTGCGTATTTCTCCAAATAAATGATTTGTCAAATCCTAGTTTTCACGATGGAAATAATATTCTACAGCATAGGAAAATTCAGAATTCCTAAATAAGTTATGCATTTTTCTATTTGATGCTGATAATTCCGACACCTTTGTAATTTGTCACCAAATACACCAAATAATAAGACCATTTTTTCTAATTTTCAGGATCAGAATTATGTGAAAATGCTTAGAAGATATAAACAGATGGAGAAGGAACTATATCAACTGTTAACTACTAAGGTAAATAATTAATTTAACATATGTAAAAAAGATTATATTAACTCATAATCGTTTTTATTCTTCTTGTTCATTTAGGAACCAATACTGGATCATCACGACTAAATCTCAATTTCCAATATTAAAATGTTAAAAACAATCCAGATAAGTAAAACCCCTAAATCCATTTATTTTTGTTTTCGGTTTTAATTATTATTTTATTTACGTAAAAAATCTTCTTTTGTACATAACTTTAGTTTTACAGATTTAATTTCAATTTAATTTTTTTGTTTATTTAAAAATTTCCAAACTGTGATGTTTCATTGATTACCTTACTTAAATTAGACTTCATTAGATAAGCGACTGTAGAGTCGAACTAAACAAATTGTAAATATTTTTCCCATAATCAAAATCATCCTGCTCCAAATTATCTTGTTACGTTTGTGCATGTATTTTTTCAACAGTTCCAGTATTTATTCAGTAAATGAAAATGAAAGACTTTAGAAAATCCGACAAAATTTGTGTGTTAAAAATTTATTCCGAATTTATTCGGTCAAAAACAAAAATAAAATATTATCCGAGCGGGAATAAAAACACGTTACCAAGCATATTTGTTGTACCAAATGCTAACGAGTTAAAATAAAAACAGCAATAAATTTAAAATTTTTGTAAATATTAGTGTAATGGGAATGAATAGTGATCATAGTGTTTAAATATCTCGTTATCGACATGTAAAAAGTTATCATGGAAGATACAAATAGTTGTAATAATAGAAATATTTATTAATTTAATTTTCCACTGCCAGATATTATAAAATGAATATATTTACTAATAAATATTACTGTTGTAAGGAGGAGTCATAGCGTGACTTAATAATAATATAATGCTGAAACGATAACAAGTAAATTTTTATCGCATATTTTTTGTCGTTCAAACTAGTAAACTAGTATTGTTGCCAGATGTTTTTGCGAGAAGAAATTGGATTAAATGCGTTTTTTAATAATATAAAAAATGTTAACTTTAATTTATTAGATATTTAGATTGTTAAACTAATTGTAACTGCAACTAGCAAAATTGAGAGATAAAAAACTACTGCAATAATGTGGCTGAATTTAGCTTTTAATTTTAAAATATTTTTATTGCTGTGCGTCTTACTTTAAAAACTTTTTACAATTTAACATTAACTATATTGTTGATTACTTGTAAACATAATCTACTATTTAGAAATTATCCAAGAAATTTTGTATTGAGTTGCTTTCCTTCATCATATTCTAAAACGTTTAGATATTCTTCAAGTTAGTAAAATGGGAAAACTTCTTTTTCGTTGGTTATTGATGCAAGTGTTAGGTGAGATAAATTAAAATATTGCTTTTAAACATAAAATCGTAAATGAACCAGTTACTTGGGCAATATCCCAAACTAAGGGAACAATTGGTGTTTATTCTTAGTTTTTAGGAATCAAATCAGTAAAAGACATCATGAGCCGTAAAGTACTTAAGTACATTTGGATTAGATTGTACTCTAAGTACTAGTAGTGGACTCAGACAATTTTAATTACTAGTATCGGTACATGTACTGAAGAATGAACAATTTTAGTCTCCAGTAACGGTAATTATATTTGTATTTGACTGCTTTACATGCGCATGACAATTGCTTTTAATATATTCGTTTGGACAAAATCTTCTTTATTATATTTTGTTTATGTACTATCTTTCGAAGGTTTTATCTTCGCTCTTATAATTACAAATTCTTCGGAAGTATAAGAGTATATGGTAACATTATCTTCCAATACGTTTATATTTAATTTCAACTCAACACCACTTCAGCGGAAGAATTGTGCTATTACAGTATATCTGTAGATTACAAACCGTCGGTTGACACCAAACGAGCGCCGTAACTGAGTAAAGACAGGTTGAATGGTTGGTTGGTTGAGATTGGCCATCATGGTATCTAGTTAGCACTATTATAGCGCCATTTTGATGCCACAACCAGTAAGACCCCGATTTTTGTTGGACTCAGTTCACTCACAGCCCTGATTGTTATCTCAAATTATGGTTGAACTCGGCTGAGTTTATTATGGGAAAAATAAACTAAAGCCAACCGGAGGAATTTAAGAATCTGACTATTTCCTTAATCTTTACCCCCAAGATTGCCTTCAGGTTTTCTGACTCTGACAAGAGCCGGATATTTACAGAAAAGGTGAATAATGGTTTCTTTTTCGTTCACGTCGTCATAACTGCGGCAGCGTGTATTGAAAGGGGTGCACAGCCTAGCTCCATCCTCGCCTAAAAGACAGTGGCCCGTACAGACCGCAGTGATTTTTGCGATAACAGCTCTCGGTCTGTTGAGTGGATCGGATATTCTACTTTTATTATAATTTGGCCAGGTTGCCCTGGATATGCTACTTGCTTTAAGCGCGCTCCATCTGGCATTTGGCAGCGCCAAGGAATGCAGAAAGAGCTCCCTCTAGCCACCCTAGAAGATATGGTAACGGAGTCAAGCGCCCTAACAGGTTGACTGAGTAGTTATATATTTTTTGGTCAAAAGTTTCCAAACGCGTCGAATAAATAAAAATATTACAGCGCGCCTCACATCGTCCTACGTTACTTTTACTTTGAAGCTGTACACAAATCCTTACATTAGTTCGAGTAATGCGGACTCAAGGGGTGGAAGGGCAAAGAAGTTCGCAAAAAAGTGCCTATGTAATTTGTGAATGGCCCCTACTAAGTAAGATAAATTCTTTAATTTTTTACCTTTAATGTGCTATAATTTTATTTTTGATATAAACGGTAGTTTTTAAGATACAACGCGAAATTGTATCTCCCGATTTCGTTATCATCGAGTTTTTAGTGAGTTTGCGCAGTAACTGCCAATTCAGCTGAACCGGCTGAGTTGCTGAATGATGCAGCTGCAGCGCAAACCTGCTTTTATGAACTGGCCATATGTTATCATAGTCATATTCTTTTCTATTTATTTTATTTTTAAACATTAAGATAAATGCTTTTAAGATCAAATATATTCTCCTTCATTTTCTGCAAGGCTTTTCCATCTTTCTGGAAGAATTGCAATGCCCCTCTTCCAAAATGTCCTTTTACATAGCGAAGAATATCATAAAAACCTAGTTTCAAAAATACACATTTTTTCGCCCAAATAATTTTGAAAACTTGCGAAAAAATCATAATCACATATGTCGATGTTAAGCAAATATGGTAGGTTGTAGGTTGTATTGCTACATGCGGCCAGGCGTTATTATGATGGGAGCGAATCTTTCGTCTTGAAACTAGAGATGATCATTTTTCCTCTAACAGTGATTTGTTTAGTTATTGTTTAGTTTAGGTTTAAAAATTCAAAGTGGATTCCTTCCTGGGTTTCACTAGAACTTACAAAACATCCTCGTCAAACTCGATTGACCTTCCAGAACGAGGCTCTTCACTTAGTCTGTACTATAGTTCCCGACTCAAGGCGTCCTCGTGAAGCTCGATAGATCTTCCAGGATGAGACTCTTCTCTTAATCTGTACTATAGTTCTCGACTCTTGTCCGATTCCTATATACTACATGAATATTCTTCAACTAAGTTAATGTTAGTAGTTTATGTTGCTAATAGGATGGCTGGACAATTTATTCTGTTTTTGTGTGATTTATTTGATGGTTAAGAAAATGGTTATTAGTTCGGTAATAAGGAACAAGGTTTCTTACTGCCGAAACCACATGATTTCTCCGCTTGAATTAACCATTGCTAGACCGAACAGATATGGTTCGTGTGAACTTATGTGTCTCTAGCAAAATTACTCAAAGTCTTATTATCTTAACTGCTTTGCTTTCCATAAGATCTAAGCTGTTGTATGTTTGTCTTGGTCTTTTAGGTCCCTAAATCGGTTATTAAGTCTATGCTTATTAACAGTCTATTAATTTTCGTTCGGAGCGACTTTGTTTAGTCTTTGAAGACTGATCAGTGGCGGGCTTAGCCTTCATGCGTCTCCTAGGCACGTAAGGCGCCGGTCCCCATTGGTATTATTATTATTTTCCCTTTAGATGTTTTTATTGTTCATTCATTTATTATTTTTTATTCATTTTATTTTCTTGTTCTGACGTGATTTTACGTTTGTTAAATTGCAAAACAGGTGTATCTACATCATTTATTTCAGTGCTTTTATCTTACATGGGCCTTTCTGAGCTACCTGACAAAAGTGTTCAGCAATTAAAAAGATGAAGACATTTCTTTCGAATAAGAGTCGTAATCCCTTTAGAGCTGCTTGTTAAATTGTAAAAAGCATTGAAAGTTTTATTTCAACGACATATACTTAAGAAGTAAAAGGGGACAGGAGCCGCATACCTCAATACTAAAAAGCCAATGAAGGAAAGCCTGAGGAGGACCATCTTAACTTTTGTCTTTAGATATAATAGACACCAGGGATATTATATTAATAAATAATAAATTATGTTCGTCATAATGTTTTCTCAATTGAGGCCTGGGGCCATCTTCGAGCTGCGGCCCCTAGTCACGTGCCTATGTTTGCCTTTGGGTAAATACGCTACTGAGACTGATCCATAGCTAGTATTCAATATAATCGTTTTAATTAGTTCTTTATCTTTAGAGAAGTGGCTGTATGTCCAACTTTTACAGTTTTTTTTTCGGTCATACCCAGACTTCTCAAATTAAGCGGCAGTTTATTTGATCGGAATATCAATAAAAAGATCAAGTGCTCTTTTCAGGCAACTAGAGGTGACACATTCCGTATAATTTCTTATGTGTTGCTCATGTTGTTTGAGGTAGTAACTGCAGAACAGTCCTGCAGAGTCCAATGTCTATGAGTTGTTTATATAGTTGTAGGTATTAGATTTGTTGTTGCCAAGAGGTGCTGTAAGGAACTGGTTAGATATTTGCAGCTGGGTCTGCTACCAATATGAAATAATATGATTTTTTTTCGAGTTTATGGTTAAACCAAGATTTTTTGCATGGTTTTCAAAATGTTATAGCTTGCCGAGATGAGACGTTGTGGCTATGGATGAGAATCGAAGGCAAAAACTTCGATATTTGGTACTGCAATGTGTCAGAACGTTGCGACTACTGAATGTCGATAAATTGAAAAAAATGTCGTTACTTGAAAGCATCGTAATTCGAATGATTAAATTCATAGTACCATCCCACACTTGTCATCGTTCCTCTTGTTGAAGTCCGCATCAGTCCCCAGCTCACATCTGTGGGCTCATATTTTGTATAGTACATGAAATGTAGTATGTGCAGTAATTATTAAAACATTTCTCGAACCGTAACAAACCATGAAGTAAGAAATATAATGTGTAGTGTAACCAATAGGGAGCCGACATCTGCTTCGTGGGCTTGCAAAAGGAGAACCTGGTACAATGTAAATTATAGTTTACTTTCCATTTAATGGAATTTATGTTTTGAAGAAGTCATCAGAAATCCGATTGATCAGGAGCATTTGAATGGTTACAATAGTAATCGTGAATCTGTCATTGGGTTGCTAAAAAGGGGCGTCTTCCGCTTCTGGACTACTCTAGTGTCTACTCGGCTGATGATGCTGATCACTAATCTCAAACCGCTTGCCACTTGCCAGCTTACCATACGAATCCAACTAAACGGTTCGCGCACTTTACGCGTCTTGACACTTTTAAAACAAATGCGTGCATCGCACGCTTTTACTGCTTCTAGTGCAACTTCTTCAAAAAAAAAAAATAAGCCTCAAACCGCTAAAACTGTCTTTCGATACTATGACAAATATCTGTATTAAATTTATTGAGGCTTATTACCATCGATTAAGTGGACTTTCGATAAAAAAGAGCCAAGTACAAATAACTCGAGAAATCGTACTGGTATCTTCCATCTCTAGTTGTGGCATCGTTGCAGCAGTCCCCACCCCAGTTAGGGTATCAAAAATACAACATTTAATATCAACGATCTCTGTTGTCTTTGCACCCCTGAATGTAGTGTTTCGAGTGTTTTGGATTTTATTTCTGTTTACTAATATTTTTTTGCATGGGTTGTGGGAGCCTCATTCACCTCAATATATGTTGTATTTTGGTGAATAGGTCAATTGATTCCAGGCCTCAGCCTGTGAAGTGCGCCTTCTGAGTTAGAAGGGTTAATTCTATATTGATGTTATGTACATAGATTCACTGTGTATTATGTTGAAGGTTTTTGGATTGAGTCCACTCTGCAATAGAACATTATATGCCTTGAATTCACAGAGCCCGGATGTGTTCGGAGTCTCCGAAAATTCTAGTTTAATAAGTGTATTCTGTAATGTCGACTGTGTCCAGTCTATTGAGGCCAACATTTATCGGTCACCAACAAAAACAAGATTTATGGCTCTCTTCGATTAAACATTTCCAAGCCTAAAGTGGCTGTTCATTTCAGATTCAATAGTAGGAGAAGCTGCAGCTGCTAATTAGAATTTTTAAATGGAAGAAAACCTTTTAACTCAGTCTCTGGTTAAGGTGCGTTTTTTTTCGTGTTATACGTAAAACTACTTTTATGGAACTCTAGCTTCAAAAATTTTAATAAATCCTTACAAGGCTTTAGTCTTGTTTTATAAAATTTTAGTCTATCGCCTAACCTTGAAATTTAATAAATCCAATTTAAGTCATTTAAATATAAAATAAGCAGACAGACAAAAAAGCATAATTTAATAATATTATATATTTATAAAATTTACTTTATGTATTTTGGAATTAAAAGACAATATTTTAGCCAATTTTACAATGAAATACTTAAAAATACTAATTAAGTTTATCCTAAATAAAAACTCCTAACAAAATAATTTATATTGACTCTCTCCAATGAAAACAAGCAAAATTTATCTGGCAATAATACAAATTTACTTTAATAATTTTGGCAAAAATAACCACCTTTGTTTTATATACAAAAAAATACAAACAAGTCATATCACAAACATTATCGTGTCATCACAATCAGTAAAAGAGAACTATTGACTACCTTAGTTGTTAGTAAATCTGAAAATGGTGTGTAAGAATGTATAGTTGAATAATTAGTCTAGGAAAGAAGTCAGAATACTGCAAAGCATATTTTACTAAACAATCATCAAATATTGTTTAAAATAATCGTTACAAAAACACCACATTAAACCCCCAAATCCATTTAATTTACGTTAGAATGAATATTTTGGTTCCAACGAAGCAAGTTAATCAGTATTAGAATTCCTACAAATTTAACTAAATAGTTTATGATTTACAAATTATTTAAATTGCCTAGTAATTTTTAGTGTTTTTATTGTTTTTTATCTTGAAAAAAAAGTGTCTAAATATGTACACATAAAGGGAAAGTATTGAATTAAAATGGATAAAAACCGCACGGATAAAAAATAAAAGACATTTTTATAGACAATAATAGTAAAAATACAGAGAAAAGATTTGAAATTAAGGACAGTTAAATTTAAAGAAAATATATCGAATAAAAAAAAGCATTAAACAATACTTAAATATTGAATATAGTCAAAATACTATAAAAGATTTGCGTATAGGAAAATTAAATTTGTTATTGTAAATACTTGCAAATAATTTAACGGATAATAATTGGTGTTTAAATGAAGTGAAAGATGCGTATTACTTGAATAACTAAATGTTGTTGGGCGAAAGTAGTTAAAAAAAATGTTTCCTTCAATTCTGGGATTGTATTTTTCGATATTTCTCAAATTCTCGATTGATAAAACAATTTGAATAACATTAAAAATTTATAAGTAACATTCAAGTTCGGTTCGATTAACACAATTTGATATTACACTTAGGCAAGACCTTGTTTGAAGTAGAGTGGCTAGAGTCAAACGTTTCTTATAAGTAATTTCAATATTGCCTCTCAAATTGCAATATTTTCCAGAGTAAATAGTAGGAAATGCAATGCTTACCGGATCAGTTCCTGGTAAGGCACAGTATTTACTTTTCCTATTACATAATTGATTACCTTTTCACGGAGATGTCCTAGAAATCAAAGGTCACCGCTAAAAATAGTAATAACCATATCATAGAATAAATATTAAATAGAAGAACAGCTCCCTAAATTTCCCTGGTCAAACGTTAACGAAACAGTCTGGCAATGCTCTAGCAAGTTGGTATGGAAAAGTAAATACTATCTGTCAAAAATCAGTGAGCGAGAATCAATTTTGTAACTCTCAAAAGAGAAATTTCCCTTTTCGTCGATTAATTCGCATAAGCGGACATCTACGTTGGTTTAGTATTTGACAGTTCTAAAAATTCACTACTTTCGTATGAAATTACTTCGAAGATCTTTTCTAATTCTTTCATTAAGTATTTTTTTCTTTCGCGAGACTACGAAATCTCTTAGTTTATATCTGAATGGGACAAGTTCACTGTGACCCTTATCACTTGGTCTTAATAATTGAATAAAAACATTCACGTGCAAAATCAAACTTTTTTACTTAGACGAAATGACATTAACAACATAAAAGATGACAGAGATTTCCCATTTGGGTAATTTCCTCTCAGCGACATTACCATTTAAATGAAAAATGGAATTAGTCGAAAAGAAACTTTCTGATCGAAATATGGAATTAACTGCTGGGAAATTTCTGCAGTTTTGTTTGAAGCTGGTCTACTATTTGTATTTATACTATGACCATATGCTGAGGAGTTAAGTACCTATTACTGTTTGCCTCATAGGTAATAACTTACTTCATCAAGGAAAGTTAATCGTTGCCAACCGTAATCAATATGTGTATTTTGAGGTAATATGAACTCACTGTTATAACAGTATTCAGTGCCGGGAACTCGCGTACACATCTGTTCCGCATTTGTTCACACAGTAGTAACATTAATATCGGTTTAGTTTTTTTTATACGTCACGTTGTTGAATTTTGGTATCGATTGAAGGTTTTGTATAACATGATATTGGTGTATGTTATTAATCGGCATAAGGTGAGATTTTTTTCCCAATTTCGGCCGAGTATGGTGGGTGACGCTACAATTCATGAAATGCGACAATTTCGAATTAATGAGCTGGTGCATTGTCTTGTTTGAAAAGCACTATTTTCTTTGTTAAATGGTACGGCCAAATCCTTCAATTTCTCGGTAAATCGGACAAATAATTCACTGTAACTCCGTGATCATGCTTCCTTCCTCCGAAAAGTCGTTCCTTTTGAATCTCAAAAAAAATCGAAGCCCTGACCTCGGATGCATTCTTGGGAGTAGATCTGCTCGGAAAACTCCATTGTTTTGACTTTTACTTGATATCTGCCGTACAACAATGGCTCCAAGATTAATCAACAGTGGTGACACGATGCAAAAACCCCTGCTGATTTTACTTAAAGAGGTCCAAAAACTGCTTCGAAATTGATATAATAATATTGATTACTGGTTCCATACGACACGCCTCTTCGACCATCTGGTCATCCACATTTGCAGTAATAATAATTTTTATTTCTGGTTCGTGTACAGACGATTTACAAACTTTTCTACATAGACGGTATAAAACTGAAGTTTCCAGAAAAGTGGTATTTTTTTGCACGGTAGAGATCCGAATGTCTCTGTTGGTGTGAAATTTGTACACACTAAAAACACCATTCTAAATTCTAACCGAAAAATACCACTTTATTCGGGTCCGTTTTCGTCCATACCCCTTGTCGTCTTAGCGTGATGTATCTGGACTCAGCCAGTTTTCCTTCCTAACCTCGATTCCTCATGTCAACGCAGGCATTTGCTTATGAGACATCTCCCCGAACCTTCTGGCCTCCATCTAATGATGTTCCAGCACTCTCTCCTTGCTAAGGCATAACACTGCCACACTATGTGCACAGATATCATCCTCAATGATGTTCATATTCGTTTAGAAGTTTCCATATTCCGTCGCTAGTGCCGTCAGTCATCTCAGAGCACTTCGATCCATATCTAGGGTCCTCCTCTGCACTAGTGGGCGATGGAATCGTAAAACTTGGCCTGTCTGCATGAGCCTGCGACGGTACACTATGCCCAGTGCTTTCGCGTGGCTAACGCCTCCAACAGGCCCTCCGCCATGCCCCTGACCAAGACAATGATTCCGGATATTGGAAACTCAAAGTAGCCCCCAGCTTAACCAGTTTGCCTACTCTTACATTTCCTTCGATTTCCAGATGTCCTCTCTCTCACGCCAATGCCTCTTCGATTAATGAAGCACTCGAGATGATTTTGTAGACACACTTCAAGGTCAGAACTGTATTGAAGTCTGCACTGTCCATACACCTGATTGTCGAGTGTTACCATTATCCTCTTACCTGTCACACAACTCTCTCGCAGGTGATCTACCAACATCCCCGTCTGATTGACTGAGGTGTACGCCTCCAGGCTTAGCTGGGTGTCCAGATTAAAGTTCTCACTAAAGATTCCTGCTCCTGCCCTTCCATCAATTCTGGATCCATCTATATAACTTCATCATATAACTTGTAAAATTTATATTATACGACTGGATAGAAATCTGTAGTCAGCATTGATTATCTAATCCGCCGGATGAAATTTCACATGGCCGAACTGTCAGTTAACATATCTGTTAAGTTTTCCAACATGAAATGCAAAGTCTTCCTAAGTGCTCCACATAAAATGAAAAAATTGAATGAATGATCTCGTGAATAGTGTTGAACGGTAGAATTTATTATCAAATGGCTTGATAATATCCCAAAATAATGCCTAACTTACCAGACTTAAAAATACGATCAGAAAACATTAATTCAATCCCAGAATTGTTATGGCATGAAAAAGACTAAACATTGGTGGTGCTTTGTCTAAATTCTTCTATTTTTTAAAAACAACAAATCTTTGAACTCTTGGCAAACTAATTTCCTTCTCAACATTTTTCTATCAACTCAAACTTCAGATTCTCCAAAAAGTATTCAGAATTTTTCTACGTGTTGTGTTTTTAATGTTTGCCTTAAAATCGCTGTCTATCTATAACCGCGCTTCACTAAAATTAGAACAATTTCTCCTTAATTTCTTCTAAAAATGTTTACCTACTCATTGTTGAAGTAATGCAACTAAAGTGAATATCATAAGTAAAAGAGTCCGTAAAATAACAGAATCATTGTTAAAGAAGAAAGCAATATTAATTAGAGTTTTATTAAATCGTTGAATTATTTGTTTAAAAATATAAAAAAAAAATATTTATTTCAAATTTTGTTTTTATGATTTGTTAAAATTTTTAATGTGATTATACTCTAGCATGAGAAGCGAGGAGAAAAATCAGTGTTCATAGAATATAAAATAAATATATTGTTGACAAAAGCTTACTTATAAGATCGTTAGAAGTAAATCTTGTTAAAAATCCGATATAAAGTATAATGTAAGTTGCATGCCCGCATAAGGTCTTCCTTAGGATGCGGTATTTAACAGAATTGACGAGAGTTCCTTACTTCGTAATATGTATTTCGACAACATCGCACATTGAAAGTTTTAACAAAAGGTAAAAAAAAACATCAGTATTTCACTCGATAAAAATGATTTGAAGTTCAACATAAAACAATCAAGAAATTGCATTTCCCACCTTTTTTCATCTCAAGCACTTTTCTATCAAATCAAACAAAATCAAAGGCTTAGGATTACCAGTAAAAGCAAAAATTCTACAAAACTTCTGTAATCGTACCTATACTCTACTATTACTTTTACTACTAAGTGAAATTAACATTAATTCGACCAATTAAACAAAGGCGTTAAAGAATTTTTTAATAAAGTAATAAACCTGTCTATAAATAAATAGTTAAATATAAAATTATAAATACGTTACTGATGTAAATTAATGAACCCTACTACTACCCCAAAAAAGGATAATTTATTTAAAACCACAAATGAAAGTATATTCATGTATAACGAGGAACTATATATACAAAATTAAGATTATTTAATAAATGCATTTAGAAGTACTATGCAAATATGTTACCAGAACGTTTAAATATTTCAACTTCATACCAGAACAAACAAAAACCTCTCAACTTAGGCGAAATACGGAAAATTTATATAAATATAAAAAAAAAACTTAGAGAAAATTGTAACAAATGGACAAAGTAAAAATAGGTTTATGTTTTTTCTCTCACTCTCTCTCTCTCTCTGTCTCTCCAATTTTCTGTGTTCTTTTATACAAAAATAAAACAGTTCATTTTAAATTGATATTAAAATTTAGTTGTAATTTAAGCTAAGTTTTCTATTTATTTTGGTTAAGATTCAGAGTATGGTAACTATAAATATTATAAATAAAATAAATTGTAATAAGTGTCGAAATGTCAGTTAAATCATGGATGAAAAAATGAACAAAAATGTACTTAAAAACTGCCTACATGAAAGTTTAAATAAAATAATTGAAAATATAAAAGTCTTTTTCTGACTTTGATTTAAGGATTTTAGACAAAACACTGGAAATACCGACAGTCGTAGTTATACTATTACGAAGCGTATCGTCACTATTTCATTTTTGTTTTTTATTTTTTTCAACACAACGATGAGGCTGAACCCTGAGTTAGTAGATTCGGTGTTCAGTAATGCTCGAGGTGTAACGCCCGATACAGGACAACTCACAGTTCTTGGAGACATCATTGATGCTTCTGTTAACACACTTATACACCCCCACACCACAGAATTAAACGAATTGGCGGATACAGCAGGATTATGTGGCATTCAAACTGCTCCATCACAGCCTCATGCATCCAAACCAGCTGTCACATATTGATCGACGAATTCAAACAGCCTGCACGGTTTGTGGTGGTGAAGGAACCCTGTTCCACAGATACTTCACATGCCCGACCTTTTGCGACTTTAATGATCTTGTTCGCGATATGTGCCAGCATATCTGTCCGACATTCAGCATTACAAGGGCATGTTACCAGGTGATTTGCTTGATAAGCTTTATTCTAACACTTGCTAAATCGACAGTTCACCTATACTGCATACGAATCGAACATGGGCAACAGCCCACTAACCTACAGTTTCACACACATGCACTTAAGAACCACTTCGTTGCCAGATTGAAGAGGCGATTACGTCTAGAGTTCCTGGCAAGGGAGGCCGAAACATTCAACAGCGGAACGGAAGCCTCGTCTTTCACTGGGAATAACTGGCTGCAGACTTGCAGCAGCTTGTCCACGAAGCTTCTCTTCGCTTTGGTATTGCTGCAAGTGCTACGGTAAGTCTCACGTTGGAATCGTAGAACTGGGAGGATGATGGGAGCAGTTTGCAGATGTCAATGACTCTGCAGACTGGTCCCGCGGGACTCTAGAAAAGTGGCGAATGGAGAGGGCATTTGCTTGGAAGCAGTGGTTCCCGAGGTAGGAACTTCGCCTGGTGCTACATCTACTCTCTGGGAACACTCAGACAATAATGTTCTAGTTTGATTTTTCGGTTTCGGTTCATTTTGTTCGGTTGTTTTAGGTTTCAGCTCTAAGTTTAGTTTCGGAATTTTTTTAAAAAATTTTAAGGAACTTTTCTTAGAGCTGGCACTCACTTGGAGGCATTTTGAAATTTGTTTATTTTCTTTTTTACAGGTTTTTTTTGCCTTCAAGTTTTAGAGTCCTTTTTATTTAACCTAATTACAGTAACGTAGTATATTGAGTCATTTTTTGCTATGTGCATTTTGATCCTTATTACTGTGTCTTTTAATGTTTGTGTAATTTTTAGGGTAGCTAGTTTTTGTAGGATTTTTACGCTTTACAACGATGAGCCAAATAAAGAGTCATATATAGATAAAAAAAAAGTATTAAATAATATTCAATTAATATTTTTTAATCATAGTACCAAAACTCAAGGGAGTGGCCTAGGATGCTAAAGCAGGAAAGAAGGATAAGACAAATAGGTTAATAGGTAGACAACCAGCATACTGTCGTAATTAATATGAACAATTCGTTGTAATTCGGAAGATTAATAATGCCGAAAACAACACATAAAGAAGAAGAAATTCTGTGACACCTGACACTTCGAAGTTCGAATTATTGTAAGGAAAACATAGGATTGTTTAGAATGGAGAGGTAAAAATTAATTTGTTTTGTTGTTAAAATATAAATAGATATAAAAATAAATAAGAAGAATGAAACAGAATTATTTTTAGTGTTGAAATAGAAGTCAGTGGTACTAAAGAATGCGAAATCGCGGAATACGTAATTGAAGCAATTGACGAGAACAGTGACGAAGGGTAACAAAGCTTTTTTGACGGCAAATTCGGGAGATACAACAATGAATTGTAATTTTAGGGAATGCTGTACCGATAAGGAACATATATGTTGTGAAAATATCCCTACTAAAAAGAAATATCTTCATTATCAACAGTCATGGGAAACGACTTTTGATTGGGTGCGAAGGAGAAACAATCGAGCGTATTGCACGGTCTGCGATAAGGCTCTTCAAAATCACTTAGGACACCTTAAAAGGCACGATAAAAGAAATAATCATCAGAAAAATTTAAATAACAAAAGAACTCAATTAGGTATTACCATTTTAAGATTATAACTTTTTTAACACAAACCGTAGGCTACAAAAACAAGAGAATTTTTTTCAAATTTCTTTCTTTCGTGCAGCTAAGAATGCATACAGCTGTAAATTGTTGGTTGTTTGGTTTTCGAAGTTGGAATGATGTGCGCCTTCCTTGCAATGTTGTCTTTAGTGGCCCGTTGTATGCCCCCTGCTCGGCAGCGTTCCCTAAAGTCCATTGTCGAACCAACTTATCACCGGAACCTATTGGATAATTCGATTATACCCCGATTTCTAAACTTCTCATAATTCTTCGCAGTACTATGTTCCTAAGATCCTAGACCTTTTTTTGCGTTAGGGCTGGGCATTGGCCGAGAACGTGTAATACGATCTCGTCTTCTCCACCGCATCCCCTGCATAGACTAGTGTTCGGCGTTCCCATTTTTATAGCATGAGCCCTTAGTCTTGCATGTCCTGTCATAAGACCAAGAAGAAGTTTCAGTTTGGCTTTGTTAATCTTAATGATCTTTTCAGATTCATGTGCATTGAGTGTTGCCCGAAACGCCTTTGTATGTCTGGCGATATCGGATCCCTCCAAGTTTTCTTTGTGCCTCCTCGTTACCCATTCCATGGTTTATTTTTTGATTTCATGGATGGGTATGCTCAGGTTGAGCATTATTGGATTGTCCTCATTTGCGCTTCTCTGCGCCAGCTCATTTGCTTTTTCATAACCTGGGATGCCACAGTGCGACGACACGTATATTAAGGTAACATCGTTTTGTGTCCCTAGTTCCGTCAGGGTCTGTTAACATCCCTCTATCGTTGTGAATTTTACCGCGGCGTTAGTTAAAGATTTGATGGACGCCTGGCTATCCGTGCGTATTGAAATCCTGGAGGATCTTATTTCCCGTGCTATTAGCTGATTAGCTTCTATCTCTATCGCTGCGATTTCACATTGAAGAAAGAGAAGTCGTTTACCCCTCCCCATAAATCCAGGTTTAGTTCCTCGCACGATATTCCAAAGACACAGCAACGCCGGCATTTTGAGCCGTCTGTGTAAATTGCTAAAGTGTTTTCTTGAATCACCTTTGTGGGGAACGGAGTTTTGAAGATTGCCTCCAAATTTGTGTTACCTTGATCGTATTTCCATTGCATAATCGGAAGATCTTCTCATGTTGGGTTTGAATTCCCTTAGCTTCCACAGTTTATTCATACGTAAGCGTATAGCCGAGATTAATGCCATTTGTTTAACACATAGGATTCTAGTGGCATAATATTTAGAATCAACTTCAAGGCCCTTGTCGGTGTTGACAGTTGTAAGTTGGTTTTAACACAGAATTTGTAATATAAGCTTTACCTTGAGCGGGACGTAATCTGGAGGAATCCAGAAGATTGAATTGCTGAAGACGAAAGAATTAATTGATCATTCGAAAACAAACAAGATTGGTACAAGTGTTTATTAGAGTTAATCGTGCGGTTGCGTATTATAGCCAAATCAGCAGAAGGCTGACATAAATTTTCTTAGCTTAGTATGGACAAGCTTGGATGTTTAAAGTTTCTCAAAAAATCTTTAAATTTTAAAGATTCTCGCTTAGTTTAAGTAGGGCATAGTCCACTAATCTGTCTGATAAAATTATTTCTTCAGACATGGTATCAGGAATGTATTCTGGAGTCTTTTGTTTTCTTTGATTCGAGAAAATGTTGTCGAGTTGTTATGGAAGACAAATCGTTACAACTCTTAAAAGGTAAGTGTTCAATGCGATTCCAGGTTTCTAACGTAATTGTCTTCAATTGAACTTCACCCGGTTCGGGACAACGATAATTATCACATTTTACTTGTAAATCTTCAGCACTCCCTAAAGAGTACGGTTGCATATTCCTAGCATACATAATACATCTTAATAAGTATCTAGTTATGCTATTTCCATTCTTAAGTCTGAGTTTATTAAGACATTCATAATAATTCTTTACAGTTGTCCATAGTACTGCTCTTATATAAGAGATACAGTAGGGGAAATAGTTATAATCCCACTTAAGAAAATGAATGAAGGAATGAAAGCTACATTCTTTGGATCTTCCTGCATTATTTATCATATTCCTAAGAATTCGATAGTTTATTTAGTGTTTAAACTTTCTGAGTCAATTTTAGTCATCCTTGCATTGATTGTTATAAACAGGGTATCAGTTTAGTGGTACAAACTTAATTCAGTCCTCGATATCGAGGGTGCTTTCAATAAAATCAAGCCAGAAGCGATAACGGCATCCTTGCCTCTCTCATCGAACTTATTGACCATATGCTGAAAACCCGGATCATTAACTCCAATTTGGGAGAATCTAACATGCAAAGAGTCGTTACTAGAGTTACCCATCAGGGACGTATCCTATCACCGCTCTTGTGGAATCTAACTCTTGATGAGTTACTCGAAAACCTGGAGCACTCAAGTTAATCGCCTACGCCGATGATATTGCCCAGGTTTGTCCAGGTAAGCACCCTAATACAATGGCTGGAGTGTTGCAACTCGCCTTCTCCAAGATATCCTCTTGAAGTGACGGGTGTGGTATAGGTACAAACCCGGATAAGACGGAGTTAATACTCTTCTCACGGAAACATGATGTTCCTTCTATGGATTGTCCTATACTAAATTAGGTTAGGCTTAAATTAGGCAATTCGCTTAAATATATAGGTCTCGTCCTAGTAAGAAAACTTACCTGGAAGTCTAACATCAAAGAAAGAGTACGGAAAGTTACAGTAACGCTGTATACGTGTAAGAAAAAGATTTGGTATAGAGCCAAGTATTGTTCACTGACTATTCATCAGTCTCATACGACCCATACTCACTAATGGGGTGGTCGTATGGTGGCAAGCACTGGATATAGCGACCCATCACAAAGCACTAGATAAGGTTCAAAGGATGGCAACACTACTAATAACAGGTGCCCTTAGAACCATACCTTCTAAAGCCCTAAACACTATACTCCACCTTCTACCAATGGATCTCTTCGGTAAGCAATCCGCATCTTCGTCTGCTATTAGGTTAAACTCAATCTAAATCTGGAAACTCACTGGCTACTTCCACTTAAAAATCCTGGACGGTAGAGTTGTAATCAACACTGACTATACCACGACCAAACCTTTCTTTGGGGCGAAATTTGATATATATTTTCCTACCAGATCAGAGTGGAACGTCCCTCTCAATGCATCTTTATACTGACGGTTCCAAACTGGAAGCCAGAGCGGGTCGAGGTATCTTTTCGGAACACCTGGACCTTAATATTTTATTTCGCTTACCTGACTACTGCAGCGTGTTACAGGCGAAAATCATGGGTATAAAGGTAGCCGCAGACCGTCTGAAACAGTTAACGCTGCCTACGGATGGTATCTGTATCTTCTCAGATAGTCAGGTTGCTATTAAATCCCTCAGGGGAGTTGTATACAACCTCCAAAACGATTACAGCATGCCGCTCAACTTTAAATGACATGGCTGAGCATCTGAACGTACGGCTAAATCTGGCTACCTGGACACAGTGAAATTCCGGGGAACAGTATAGCCGACGAACTAGCGAGAATTGGTACAACACCTCCCGAGTGGAATATTAACTACCGGTTTGGCAAGCCGCTAACCACCTCCCAACTGGAGATTTCACAGGCATCTTTCAGGATTGCAAATGTTAGATGGCCGGAGGACCACACCTGCCTTGTTACCTGACATATATGGCCGAAGCTTGACCCTAAGTGGTTAAGAGAGCTCATCTTACTCGAATGCAGTATAATAAGCGTTATCGTGGTCGTTATCCGGGCCATTGTATCATAGGCAGACACGCCGATAGACTCGTCGCGCCTTCAAACGACTTCTGTAGGAATTGCAAAGACGAGGGTGAGGAGGAAACCATAATCCACCTCCTCTGCATCTACTTGGCCCTAGCTAACCGGGTTTTGGGCTCTCCCTTTTTTTATGGAGTTAACCGAATTAGTCTCGAGAGATGTCAGGGATCTAGTTCGGTTTATCAGAAGTGATAAGGCTAAGACCTCTTTGCTCAGGCAATAATGTATACTGACTCTCCGAGAACTGGATTCTACTGGCGACAGGGAGCTAGCTCGGTCTCACAGAGAGCTATAGGTAGGTTCTCCTCTTTCCTAGGGGTTTATGGAGTTTGAACATACAGCCTCAACTGTGGTATCACAATGGTCCTCTTTGGCCTAAGTGTGCCCTTTTTAGGCAGCCACTCTAACCTAATCTACTTAATTCAGAGCTAATTGGAATACTTTACGGAAAAAATAATGAAAAGTTGAGGTAACATTTAATTTAAATATGCTACGAGGAAAGTTATTAACTCGAGAGAAGCAAACAAAAATCAATGTTTTAACTCGGTGAATCGCTGAAGAGATGGGAAACGGAAAACGCACACCGCCGTCGCCGTGAGAAATTTTCTTCGCTTAAGCGAACATTACAGCAAAACTAATAAAGAAGACAACGTCGTGCCATAATAGGGCTAGATGGAAGGAAACACAAATTCTTTTCAAACTGGGAACTAATTTAAATTATTTTGAACAACCGCGATGTGGTTCAATGGAGAAAAAGGCTGTCAAAACCGCCATTAAGTAAACTGTATAAGGACGTCAGACTTCAGTTCGCTGAAAGGTACTTTTCCTGGATCTCACAATAGCAAAAATTATATATTAAGGGCGCAAAAAGTTCCGGTTTAAATGGTCCAGATGATTGTCACTTTTATTGATATGATTTGAGTTTCTACAACCTGCCATTTGAAGGTGAAAGCATAGTAGTTTCGGCAAAGACGCCTATCTGTTGGATATCTACGGGAATGAAGCATGTAGCTAGGCTGGGCGCCCCTTACAATACACATTGTCGCAGTTGTGACGACGTGAACAAAAAAGAAACCATAACCAAACCAAACCATACCTACTCTGTAAATGTCCGGCTCTGCCAGAGTCAGAAAGAGGGCTATGGGGGAGTACTTTTTTGAAAACCTGATGGCAATTTTGGCGGTAAAGATTAAGGAAATAGTCAGTTTATAAATTCCTCCGGTTGGCTTTAGTTCCTTTTTCCCATAATAAACTCAGCCGACCTCTACCATGATTTCAGATAAGAATCAGGGTTATGAGTGAACTGAGTTCAACAAAAAACCGGGTCTTACTGGTTGTGGCATCAAAATGGCGACGCTCATCACTTAAACCACCCAATCATTTGATAATACGATGGTGAATCAAATATAAACGAGACTTTAGTTTCTGAGCGAGTAAGTTTGAAGAGAGTGAACGGCCGCTTTTAGGGGTGTAGGTAAGGGCGGGAGAGAGAAGGCAGTCGACAGGTTCGAATCGGTTTACCAGTAGTTTTCAGGCTGTCGGAGCAACAGGTCTAAACCAGTTATTTTGAAAAGATTGACTGAACAGTTTGGTGATCAAACAGTGTTATGGGCTCGCGTGTTTCTTTTTGTATAAGGAGTTCAAGGAAGGATGTGAACGGGTTGAAAATTAGAAACATGCTCCTCTACGACAGCGCTCAGCCCAATATCACACATTTAACTTGAAAAAATTAGAGGAAATAAGATGGATTCCACTTGAAAACCACCCCTATAACCCTGACTATCGCCCTGCGATTTCCATCTGTTTGAGACGCTGAAATAATTTCAGGACGAGGCGGGAGTGGAGACCTTCGTGCGCAAATTGACTTCTAACACAAACCTCTTCATTTTACCATGCTGAGATCAAAAACATCCCAATCCGATGGGAAAAATGCGTTTCGGAAGCAGGAGATTATGTTGAAAAATGATGCATGCTATTGCGTATTAAAACAAATTACAACTTTTTATAAATAAAGTCTCGTTTATATTTGATTCATCCTTGTATTAGTGATCAATTTAAGGATCGGTAATATCTTTAGTAACCCTGAAAGCTTTTTTAATTTAAATCAAGTAGTGTCAGTAGTGCAGTCAAGTGTCATCATTTTAATCACATCAGTTATCAGTTGAGTTTGTCCAGGAACAAAGGATAGTGTAAAAATGGAAAAACAAGAACGGTAGATGTTTAATATTTTTTGAAGTGTGAAATTATTTATTGATGCGGGGTGCATATACTTTCAGATTAAGCAAGAAAATTATCGAAAATTCGACCAGAAAAATGTTATGTCCGTCATCCCGCCGATAAAGGGCTTAAATGTAATCAATATTAAATTCGGTGTGGACGAAGTTCTGGGCGTAGTTTGTAACGCTCTTTAAACACGACTGAGCGATTTTCAGTTGATTTATTTTCGGTGTTATTATGCTGCCAGTAAGATTATGCCCAGGTCGAGTAACAATTTAGTACTATGGAGTTATTTTTGACATGACATATCATTACATAGTATTTAGTTAAGAGTTTGCTCACAAAAGCTGCGGTAAAATTGTGTAAAACCACAAACATATGGCAATTTTTTTTTGTATGAATGCAAAATGAAGCTGCAAAGAGCAAAGAAGCAATGCAAAAAGAATTAATTCTCAATTTAGGCATACACAGCAAACTTTTCCATGAATCGTAAAACACGGTGGAAATCTAACTAGTCAGAATCGTTTTAATCCAGGTAGGAATCTCTTAATTTTTTTCAAAAATCACCACACACTGGTAAGCAACCTAATAACATGTCGTGTTCGTGACAGCTCAAAGGTGCCGTTGTCCGCGAAACTATGAATATGATTGAAAGTAAGATAGTGTAAAAGTACATTAATAACAGAAAAAAGAAATAAGGTTGGTGTAGATCTGAACCCTGAGGTACACCGAGCTTCATTTCGTGGGGATCGGATGTAACTCCGTCTGTTAACACACGGATTAAACGGCCTGACACAAACCTTTCTATTCATTTTAAGAAGTGATGGTACAGACTTAATGATTCAAGTTTGGCTAAAAGGACCGCATGCCAGACTCTATCAATTATAGATAATTGTTATAATTTTTTAAAATTTATTTATTTTTTTGTGGAGAGGGGAAAATTCTCTATGCACCGTTAGGGCGGTGCCTTGCCCTGGTGTGTGGGACTCACATAAAAAAGCTTCTCCTTTCAGGCATGTCTCCACCCCGGGACTACTTTTCGTATTACTTCAAGGTGGTGCCTATTATGCCATCATTGGCCTCTTATGTTCTAGGTCTTATACTACTACAGTTCGTCCAGTGCTTCTGGGGTTTCCTTTTTCTTTTGTTGCAGGATCTCCTGGATAAATACTGCAACTCGGTCCCATTGCGCTTCACCTCTGAGCATGCTGTTCACTATGTCGTCGGGCGTGAATCCCCAGAGCTTTTCTTCTAGCTCCTGTCTCTCTGTGTTCAACCTTTTGCATTCGAAGAAGGTGTGTGGTGAGTCGCCGTATTGACAGACTGGGCTTTCTGTTTTGCCAATTTTATGGAGGTGTTCTCGCTTTAGCCACTTCTTCAGATCTGGTATTAGTCTAGCGGTCTATCTCCCACTTGTCTCTCTATCCCAGGGGTCTTGCCATCTCGTAAGGGTGTAATCGCTAGCTTCGACTTTCCGCTCTTACGCTGATAGATCTATGGGGTTGACGGCTGCCAAAACCAGAACCGCTGGCTCCGACACTGTTCTGTAGCCGGAGGTAACTGTAAGGGCTCCTCTCCTCTGTACTGCCGCCATCCATTTCCTGTACTTTTCGACCTTCACCGCATCCGCCCAGATCTCACATCCGTACAGTAGAATCGAGTGCGTGATCGACATAAGCAGTCGCCTCTTATTCCCTAATGGGCCTCCCACGTTGGCCATGAGCCTGCTCAACTGGGTTGTGGTCTGCGCTGCTCTGCCTGCCGCGTGCCTCATGTGTTCCCAAAAAGGTGAGTTTGGAGTACAGCCTTATTTCCAGGTATTTAACTGCCTCGCACGTCAGGATGTGCTCATACCCCACTCGCACTTCCCTAATCGTAGGGATCCGCTTTCTAGTGAGCAGGACAATCTCGGTCTTCTGGTTGGCTACACTTAGGCCATGTTCCTCCATCCATTCAATCTTAGCTGCGTGGCGTCGACGGCTCGTGCCGCGATGTCATCCGTGTAACCCACCAAAAAGGTGTCTTTTGGCATGTCCATGCGCAGTATAACATCGTACGCTAAATTCCACAGCTCTGGACCTAGAATGGACCCTTGCGCGGCTCCTGCTGTGATTTTCTTCCTGCCTGGTCATTCTGTGGTGTCATAGAGGAGAACCCTGTCATGTTAGTAGCTCTCTACCATCCGGAGGAGATACTCCGGTGTTCTAAAGGTGTACTCTAGAGCGTTCAGCATGTCGCACCATCTTGCGGAGTTAAAGGCGTTTTTAACATCCAGTGCCACCAGCAGGACTACTTTTCTTGAGTGGTGGTTTCCTTCTTGCGCCGCGTGGAAGACTTTTACCACTTTTGCTACCGCTCCAATGGTTGATCGCCCTTTCCGGAAACCATACTGTTTGTCTGTTATAATGTAGAGCACGTAAGTGAAGAAATGTGTATACTAAATTTAAGTTCCGGTAGACCCGGTACAAAATATAATTTTTCTTACATATGATTATTTTCTACGGTAGTTCATCCAAAGTGTTGTAAATATTCAACAATAATTTAAAATTTTTGCATTCGCATAGACAGGCCCTAGAATTGTAATTTTCGACGGCGTTTTAACCATCTGCTTTTGAAATATTGCTGAAAAGGTTCATTCAGTTTTTATAATACTCTTACATTCTGAATTTAACTAGCAAGTAAAATATATCAGCATGGGATTGTGAGGCATTTTGCATAAAAGTTATATAAAAACACATCAAATGCATATACACGTGTACATTCTACTTTGTTTACTTTAATGAATAGTTGGCATTCAGATAATTCTACATCCGTCGCCTTGTCACTATCAAAGCAGCTCTTTGGTAAAATTTGCCTTTTATGCACCGCAACTGACCAACGTAAATAATACAGGGTCTGGCATCCGGCCTCACCACGGCCAAATACATAATGATGCCAGCATAAATATATGCGCCTGACTCTTTTATAATGTTTATTCCCGGGGTGGTCGGAAATTTTATATCAGCGGTGTACTCATGTGAACAGCTTTAGTGTGGGGTTGTGGATTTTCTACGTTTTGTTAAAAATCCCCTTCATATGCATCCAAACAGCATAAAACTGAGGAGATATTTGTGCCACACCGAAGCCCCTTATTGATCCATTGACCTGGCAAAACATTTTCAGTCCGCCTAATATTGATGAGTGGTTGCTATTTTTGGGAACATATAATAAATGAGAACATGCATGACATTTTGAAATTTATTTAATTCAAATAACGCTCTGGTGTCCTTTTAAGCCTTTATCAGAGCTCAAGAGAAATGAACCTATTCAAAAGCAGAAAGATAAATTTGGTTAACAAGCAAAGATTTTCCGTTTGTGGTTAAGGAAAAGAAACGTGCTACTTTGTTTATATTCTAATAACATCTCTCTATCCTTGGATATCCTTTTCCTAGCTGCATTAAGTCAACTAGAATTTATATTTTGAATTTATACCTAAATTTTTGTTAGCAGATTTTTTAAGAAAGAAATGGGAGACCTTCAAAGAAAATCATAAACAAGTGCTAGATACACATTACAAAGATTTAAAAACTTATTCCGATGCTCCTATTTTGTCGGAAGATTTAGATGTAGACGATACCGATGAAATAGAGCAACATGATGAAGTATCATTTGAAGAAAGTTTGCCACTACATAAGAAACGCAGTAAGATCGAGAATAATGTGTCCACTGAATTCTCCACAACACGAAGAAGACCAAAACGGAAAGGAAATGTAGCAGAATATGTCGAAATTGAAAGAGAAAACTTAGAAATGCTTAAAGCTGAGGATTCAAAATTTGATGAGAACTACAATTTCCTGATAAGTTTTCTACCTTATATGAAAAGGATGTCGCAAACACAAAATTTGCAGTTTCGTGTAGACATGAGTGAACTCTTATTGAAAACTTTTCACAACACGGATTCGCCTGACTCAGATAGTTTTGGAACGCTAGCGCCGACATCTAGTAGTGATAGAAGAGCAACTAACTTTTAGCTGATTGAGGTAAAAATTTGTATTCCTTTCAATAAAAAAAATTGTTGTCAATATCTTTTGCAGGAGTGATTTAAAAGTTCGGTTATTTAGAAAGTAAGTAAGAGTAAAGTAGGAAAGTATGTGCATACAAGACTCTGTGGTAACTATAGTGAGAAAGTGGTCCAACAATCAATAGGGCAGTGGTTTGAATCGAGTTCTTATTTTAAAACTTTTATGGAAATAAAAGTAGTAATTCTTTTCAATAAATTTATGTTTACATTAAAAGTTATATTTAATTGTGCACACGCTTAAGCGTAAGGTACAGCTGATCATTGTCGAAGCAGTCCTGAAATACGGCAACAAAGATACTCCTATAACCATAGCATTAAATATCACCGGAAACTGTCCCATAGGAGCTATGGCCATTAGATTCGGCGTACCATCGAATGTGTTCTGTAGAAGCTGCAGAGATGAAGAAGAAATTGAGTTCGTAGAGCACCTCCTCGGCGAGTGTCTGGCTCTAAAAGAACGATTGGGAGCAAGGTTCTTTGACAATTTGGACGACCTATCTCAGATAGCACTGGTGGACCTAAATAGATTCATACAGAGATCTGGGTGATTTTAAGTTCTGACCATGCTTCTTCTTTTTAAGGGCATTCACAATGGGCTTTCATGGCCTCCGATTGAACTTGGTGCTTCTTAGCAACAAACAGCCCGACTAACCACCCAAACCAACCATAGCATTAAATTGTTAGTCTAAGTTAAAATTGTTGCAAATAAATACGTCGATCTTCCTCCGTGTCGAATTTCATCTTTGTAATTTCGTGAGCTACCAATTCTGTATAATAGAAACAGACGAGACTCAGCTAAGGAAATATGTTCTGACCGTTAACGAAAGCGAGTGAACAAAGCATCAAACTGAAGGAGGTAAAGATTTGACGATCTTGCTAACGAGATAATACCAGTGGGAAATTCAAGTCAAGATAAAAGAAAATATCTAAAGAATGTCACTCCAAATTTAGCCAAAGTATATTGCCAGGCATTGGAATCACCTATCCTAATTTATCTGAAATCAGGTGAGATATTTATCGGATAACATTGAGTTTATATAGGAGCGACACTGTCACAGCAAGTGAACACGTAAAGGCGGTAGCGTATTCCGGTAAATCTCTGTTAAAACAAGAGCGGAATTACTGTTTAACAAGGCAATTGTAGATTCAGCGAAGCATTTTTATAAGTGTTGTGGGTGGGCATTTTTCCTTCGAACAGATCATGCAGCACTGGAGTGGTTGGTTCTAATCAAGCAATTAACGCGCTGTAGTTTTAGTGCAGCAAATTGTTTAAATAATCAGTAAATAGCAGCGAAGGGTGAATTACAGTTCTTGGCCAACAAATTAGAAACACCGTTAAGATTTCCTAAAGTTTGTATTTAAAGATTCTTTTCAGTAGAGAACCTTGCATTATTATCAACAATTTGAATATAACATTAAAGTACAATACATTAGGGAAGAGATATCAAAATTTTACAATTAATATTTAGTGTTGCCACCTTTCGCTAACTTGACTGCGTCGATTCTTCTTGGCAAGCCTTAATGCATTTTTTTATCTCAGGCGCACCATGCCATATTTTTTTTTAATATTTTCGATTAACATTTGACGGTTTATGTTGTTTTCTTTGTGAACTAGTCGCTTTAGTTCATGCCAGAAATGTATTTTTTTTTTTAGATTTTTTTAGATTTACCGGGCAAGAACATGTGATGATTGGGAGAGATCAAGCCAATACAACGATCTATAGCCTGCGAATACAATATTGATTCAAATAATTTAGGTATGCAAGATAACTTCGCGATTGGTCTATAATTAGTTATAACGTTCTTATGGCCCTTCTTATGAACAGGGACTATAAAAAAAAATACGTGTCGAACTTAGAACCTATTTGTTTTTGGGAAGTCGGTTAAAAAGAGCTCTTCGACAAATCAGGAAATTTACCCACTATAAGGGACTTGTTGAAGAGAATCGCTAATGGAGTAAGAAGATCATCGGAACAGGACTTAATGAAGACTAGAGGGATACCGTCCGGACCAGAGGAAAAGTCCGATTTAAGTTCATTGATTTTCTCCATAATAAGATCCCGAGATATGAACGGCAAAAAATAGGATGAAGTGGGACGATCAAGAATAAGACCAAAATTATTTACACAAGACTCAAAGTTATCCGAAGAAAAGGCACTCCCGAAAAATAAGCAAAATTGTTTGCTATGACGGACACGTTATTACTAGAATACCCCCTATACCACATCGTAGATGGATAGTTGCTTGATTTCTTCTTCATCTTGACGAATTTAAAGAAATTCCGAGAGTTAGTATGCATATCATCACGAACACTAACAAGGTATTCCTTATAGAGCGAAGAGGATAGTGCCTTAAAGCCTTCTGAACAGGTCACAAAGTCAGAATACGCTATTGCGCTATTATAACGCAAGTAGTTTTTCCAGAGTCTCTTCTTCCTGTTCCTAAGACTGCGGAGTTCAGCGTGTCTGTCCCTACGAAAAATCTGATAAGAGTCATAAAGAATCTCTGCATCACTAAAACCATGATGAATCCAAGTCGCCGTCAACATGATAATATCGTAGCAGCAGGCAAGGGATGTCTGAAATAGATGGTTTGTTTTAGTTCTTAGTGCCCTTACATTCTGATAGTAAAGGGATAGCGTACTTAGTTTTTTTGAGCATTCGTTATTTCTCTTTCATGGGTACCGTTAGTAAACCTGCCTCGAGGCACAAATTCATGTGCGATAATATTCTTAGGCCAGAAGTCCGGAAAAGAAATAATCAAAAAAAGAGCCGGGGAAGTTGTCAACTTGAAAGACGATACATGTCCCTGAGACAGGCGAGAATTAAGACGCTGACAGCGTAGTAGTACAGAGTAGGCAATCTTTGACCTCATTCTGACATAATTTAGGATGTCATCAATAGAGGTAGAAGGATATAGCCGAGGAACAAAAAAAACTTAGGCATTGGGGCAGTCCTTAGAGAGAAGTCCGTGCTCTGCGCTAGGTCAAATGACCCAATCGGAGGTGCGTCCTGTAGGAAAAAAAGATCGACCTTTAAGGTAGTACTGGAAGCAACAATAGCAGGGCGCGAAATAGCACCCGATGTACTAGGTACACCATTAGCAGGCTCAGCGTTCAACTGGTAAACAATGGACACAGCATCAGAAATAACAACACGGTCCTCCGACATCGGGGAAGAACCAGTAATAACACCCTTCCGGCGTATGGCATTGCCTCTACGACGATGGTGTGATGCAGAGAGGAGGAGGGGCAGGGGCCACAGAGACGACAGGGATCACAGACGAATCATAAGGGACCCCAACCGGATGGTCAGAAACCTTGGAGACCAAACTCCTAACCTCCGTCGCTACAGAAGAAGTGAGTTCAGAGTCCCTGGAGACAGAGACTGACCAGGATTCAATATCACCTTTCAGATGTTTAACATCCATCCGGATGTTGTCCAGGGCTGGTTTAATCGAAGAAAACTTAATACAAGGGGAGAAGGATGACTGGCCAGGATAGAGAGGCGCAGTTTGAAGATCATCAACAGCTGCAGTGTGGATAGAGAACCTAGAATTGACCTCGTAAGATCTGGACAAAATGACTTCAGAATTGTCGCGGAGAGACTTAATAGAGCTAGCGATGTTGTCCAGTTTGAAATTAAACAAATTAACGTCTTCGGATAATTTATGAAGGAAGGCTAGATGCTGGCTTATCTGCTACAATAGAGAAATTACTGGACAGAGTTGCAAAGATATCACACATACGAAGGACGTGACAGGGCTTAACATCTGCACAAGTTGTTGGCCCACAAGAGGATCTAGAGCTACGCTTAATACATTTGGTATGGTATGAGCCACCGCAGATACCATCGCAAGCCACGGCCTCCTCAGTATTCGCCGCTGTTTTAAATAATCCGAAAATATATTTAGCGAAATATTGTTTGAGTGGATAGAGTTAATAAAGAGAAGAATGGAGAGAGTTAAAAGAGTTTAATAAATTAATTTATTTTGTAATCATAATTTGATTGAAGTTAATAAACTACATATGAACATGTTTTTTTATAACTTAAAACTATATTGTTAAATAAGTACGAATGTACGTTATAATAAATTAAAAATAAAATTAATATGATTATTTTAGTGTAACTCTTTAAGATGTCACAACTTATTTTGTGTGAGTAGTTATGTATAGGTAGGTAGGGAAAGATATGTATTATAACTCATGCAATAATTTCGTATCGCCTGCAATAAAAAATGAAATTGGAAAAAAATTGGATTCTTTATAGCTCGTCATAAAACTAACTGATTTACACAAATGTAATCATCGTTCTTTTCAAAGGTGTATAAATGTACATTTTCCAAATTATTCCAAATGGCTGTCGTCAATATCCGTAAATATTTCAAATTGCGCTCAATTCACAATAACAAAAAACGTTTCTTTTCGTGTAAGGTGTTCCCATATTTGATTGATTGCATATTTTGGAAAAATGCCGAATTTTTAGAGAAAAGTAAGAAGTGTGTTTGTCCTTTTTGTGTACATCAAACAATTGTTTTCCTTTGCAGTTGCATTATTGCCATTGAACGGTTCCACGTATCATATCATTTTAACATACCCAACTCTTATTCTCGAGATCAAGTCTTTAAGGCACTCAACTAGTTTGCTAAAAATCCTCCCACGCACCGAACAGGATGAACAATAAATACATCATACCTCATCCCTATTCTAAGAATGCGGCACTTAGAGTCGACCCTAATGCCGTATCGGTGTTTCCTTTATATGGGCCTCCTTGAATTATTGAACATAAATCAGTTGCCCAAAAACTCGTAGTTACTGCTTTGTTGGGTGGAGCTAGAAGTGTATTTTTAATAACAATGCGAAGATAAATTTTGCCGCATTCTGCAAAGATTTGCCAGCAAAAATTTTGCAACTTTGCAGAAGAAGTGCCTAAGTTTAACTTAATAATGCGAAAGTATCTTGCCACAGTTTCGTACACCTTATCGGCGATTATGAAACGCAAGGAAGAGGTAACAAGGAGCTACCAGCAACAAAATATCCTTTTAAGGAACCCATTACTCATTTGCATAATCCCTTTAAGATTAAGGTGTCGTCCTCTGCTACTGATATACTATACGAAGTACCTACACCGAATTTAACTTTGATATTCCTTTTGGGGTTGAGGAAATTTTCTGAAGCTACTGTGTGTGCTGTATGCTGGCAGATAAGGTGCTGAGAAGGGATTATCTGTCCTTGGTCCGAAATAAACCGTTAATGACACTTTGAATGAGATATCCTTTCTCCAAAGTTAATTTTCCTCTTGCACCTGTTTTTTCATCAACCCAAGAACGTTAGCTTGCGATAGACATTTGAACAAGATTTTCAGCATTCGGTTGCTGCTACCAAGAAGGGTTAATTTTAATAGATTTTCGCTGCAATGCTCCTTTATTAGATTGGAAAGATTACAACTTGCTCACGGCTTACTATTCTAAGGATCATTTATTCCAAAAGTATGTCAATCGCAGATTATTCATATTTTGTGAGCATTACGAATTTTTCGCCCTTTCCCCTTTATGATTTATAAGGTCACTTGTTTCCGTAAACGGTCCAACAACTTAAGTTACTCTCTATTCTTGGGGATTCTAATAAAGATTTATCGAAATTGGAAATTGAGCTAATGAGCTTATTTCTTTATTACTTATTTGACCTTTGTAGGCAGCCGTACGTGAAAACCGTTCTGAAAGTTTTGTGCATATTTTCTAGATTATCCAGAAAATTAGCCTAAGTTTGTTTACATATGGAGAGAGTTCTACTATGAATCTTTACTAAATAATAAGTAGCGCATAGAAAAAAAAATTCAAACTCTACATGCGTACTTGTCAATATTAACAGGTAGGAAGGTCTGTAGATCAAAATGAAATCGTGTACTGTCAGGTTCAGTTTATTTAGAACAATGTATATGAAAAATTCTGGCATTGTATGCATAGCATAACATAGAATTTGAGAGCAGGTCAATAATGTAGATGTATTATTGATGTAAACAATAAAAAGCAATGGTAACAAATGGCTGCTCTGCGGCATTCCGAAGACAGTAGAAATTATGTAAGAGACAGCATTAAAGCATTGGAGAGTTTAACCGTTTAAAGCGTTTATGATTGAGGGATTGATTTCAAATTTCTGTACAACTTCGAAGTGAGTGGATAAAAGTCCAATGAAAGTCTTGCTTGTTTCGAACTCTATAAATAAGGCTCAATGAGTTGGGTTTAAAGTCAAGGTTTACAAATGTTCTGAATATGTGGTCATGATAAAAAATTTCTCAATTAAAATTTTTATGTACTTTAATGGGAAGACTCTCTTTTGTGTTCGTTTTGTTGAAGTATTGAGGTTAGAACGCGTCAATGACATCAGCATTTCTATTTAGTTTTTGTTATGAAAGTTTGCAGTTTTATATGTGTGCACGGATTGGTTAATCTGGGGCACAAAAATACATTTTCCGGGCTTGTATCTAGAGTAGGATGTTCCTTTTCTAATATTACTAGGAAGGGCTTTCTACATTTCAATACCCCGAACAAAACATTGATACTTAGTTGTTCTATAACGAAATTGTGGTACTATTTAAGGAGAAGTTCGAGGGTCGAGACCACCCAGCAGGGAGGGCGACCAAGGCGGACTGGAGGGTTTCCATCTCGGTCTTTACATACAAAGCTATCAAGGATGCTATTGCATCCTTTGAACCATTAAAATCCCCTGGCACGGATGGTGTGTACCCGGTGCTCCTACAGGAGTAATGTGATATTCTCGAGCCGGTGATGTACATAATATACAGGGCGTCTTTTGCACTAGGATACATACCCTCTATCTGGAGGACTGTGAAAATAGCCTTTATTCCGAAGCAAGGCCGTGTAGATTACACACTTGCTAAGGCATACAGGCCTATTAGCCTAACATCGTTCATGTTAAAGACGATGGAAAAAGTCACTGATCGGGCGATCAGGAAGAGGTACCTGGTACACTCACCACTTCAGCACGCCTACCAAACCGGAAAATCCACTACAGCGGCACTCCATGACTTAGTACTCAAGCTGGAGGGAGCGGTTAATAGCAAGAAAACTGCGATTGCAGCCTTCTTGGATATAGAAGGCGCTTTTGATAATACATCATTTGATGTGATCACTCGGGCCCTAAGAAAGAGGCCTTGGGACGACCTTCTGTCGAAGGATAGATGTGTTGCTCAGGTCTTACCTTGAGTCTCCGCGACAGGAAGATCAGGGGCTGCGTCACAAGAGGATATCCGCAGGGTGGGGTGCTGTCACCCCTTCTATGGTGCCTTGTGATCGATGAGCTACTGGTGCGCCTTGATGAGCGGGGCTTCTTCGCGATAGGCTATGCAGATGACATTGTAGTTGTGGCATCCAACGTAATGGGGAACAACATCACAAGACAACTCCAGCGGGCAGTTGACTTAGTTGCAACCTGGTGTAATGATGTTGACCTCAAAGTCAACCCTGACAAAACGGTCGTCGTTCCGTTCACTAGGAAGAGGAACACGACGGGTCTGACTGAACCAACCTTCCTGGGCACTGTGCTACCCTTCAAGGTACCTGGGGGTGATCCTGGATTCCAAGCGCTATACTGGAACCTGCACCTAGATAAAACCGTGGAAAAAGCTCGGAAGTCCTTTTGGGCATGCCGTAGAGATTGCTGGACTACCTGGGGACTCAAACCCAGGACAATGCTCTGGATCTACACATCGGTAATAAGGCCTATGATAACCTATGGAGCGATTAAATGGTGACACAGAGCAAAACTTAATGTGATAAAGATTAAGCTTAGCAGACTGCAACGTATTGCCTGCCTATGCATCACTGGAGCCATGCGCACCTCGCCGACGGCTGCACTCGAAACCATGCTAAATATCAATCCTCTTATTTATTTATTTATTTAAGTTTAATACATGCTATAATAAATGATGACATAATAAATAAATAGTAAAAGCTACAATATGAGCTCTAATTAAAGTAGATACAGGCTGGAAGGAAGAAGAATTAAGAAAGGCGAACAAGATGGGCGGGATCAAGATATAAGGCTTTATGAAGGGATGATTTACTCAGATGGAAGTCAGAGGAGGAAAGGTCGTTGACTTTTCGTAACATCCTGGTAATTGGCTCGCTTTGACCGTAGTTTGTGTGATGGCGGTCGATTCGGAAAAGGGGAGTGGACCTAAGGTTGCGGGGATTGTATAGATGGGTAAAGATTACAGGATTGAAGGGCAGTCTATGGCACCACTTAATAGCTGATGAATGAACAGAATGTCGGAAACCTCGCGACGTTTACTTGATGGCTGTAAGTCTATCAGTTTCAGACGGTTTTCATAAGGTGGAAAGTTGAATCTGTCTACCCACGGAAGATCACGTAGAGCGAAGCGAAGGAACCTACGCTGGACAGATTTAATCCTGTTAATGTCGGTTGTTTGTGTAGGTGACCATACCTGGCTGGCATATTCAAGGAGAGGTCTAACGAAGGAGATACAGAGAGATTTGGAAACATAAGGACTGGAGAACTCCCTGGACCAGCACTTCACAAACCTTAGCGCGGAGTTAGCTCTGTTAATTATGCTGTCAATGTGGGAACGGAAATGGAGTTCACTATCACAGATTATTCCTAGGTCACACAAAGAGGTAACGATAGGCACTGGTACTTCGGTTACCATGTAGACTCTCGGGGTGGTGGTAAGACGCTTCCGGGAATAAGAAATGGACTGGCATTTGGAGAAATTGAGTTCAAGAAAGTTTTTCATGCACCATGTGGTTAAGGAATCAAGATGTTTTTGCAGGAGAAGAGAGTCGGTTGTGGAGGAGATATATTTAATTATTTTCATGTCATCAGCATAAATGGACAGCTCTGAGTGATTGATGACGCATTCAACATCATTTATTTTAAGAATGAAAATTAATGGACCGAGGTGGCTGCCCTGGGAGACGCCGGAACGAGCGAAAATAGGCTTAGAAATGGATGAGCTGAAAAGAACATTGTACCGACGGTTGTCGAGGTAGGATTGAATCCAGGAGATGAATCGGGAGGGGAAGCCTAGGCGATGAAGTTTGAACAAGATAACGTTATGGGAGATCTTGTCGAAGGCGATAACATCAACATCTTTACCGTTTTCCAGGGCACATAGTGTTTTGGAGACGAAGTCGGTAAGGTTGGTGGATGTAGATCTTCCTTTGAGGAAGCCATGCTAGGAGAGGGAGAAGATAGACTTACAGTGGAAGAACATGGAATCATAGATCAATTTTTCGAATAGTTTAGGTATAGATGATAATTTAGCAATATCCACTGTTATTATGTCCGTTTCACGTAACTTCCGGCCTCATTGATTACAAAACAATTCAATTTAAAGCTACGGAATTTTGCGTCAAATCTCAGCTGAAGAAATAAGCGAATGATGATTGTAGGAAGTGCGTCCGGTATATCTCAGTGGCGTCAGGTAAGTGTTGTGTACAATTCCCACTCCAACAAGAAACCGACTTTTAAAGTATGAGACACAAAAAGCCCAGTTACAAAACACTTGAGATTTCTCACTGAATCAGATGATAAAAATTTTACATCGTAAACAGTTTGTTAGCAAATATTTGATTTAAAGATTACCATCTTCACCAAATTTGCTTTCCCTTATTTGCCAACAATTTCAGCCAGGTAAAACTACCATAACTTTCAATTCACGCCTTTTATTGCTCATCCACTCCTTAAAACTATTCCGGAATTATTAGGTGTGTGTCACTTTTTTAACTTTCCCTTCGCAGTTTTTTCTGAAACTGCTGAAAAAGTTGTCACCCTTCCCGACCCCCATTTCATTTGCTCCCTAAAGTTTGTTTTTTTTTTTTTTGGCAGTCGGTGTCTACACCTGTTGCGCCCTTTTAAAATACGCGAGATTTTTTCTTTTTTCCTGTAGACATCAGAAGCTTTTTGTGTTTTGTCGCGCGGAGTCCTCTTGACTTTTTTTTGGTGTTTAGTAGGTGCATAAAAACTCCATCCATGCAAACTGAGTGCACGTGAGTAAAATACAGAAAAAAAGCTATGAAAAGTGTTTGTGCTTTTACTCTGATTCTAGGCCTGGGCGGATGTGTATATGCATTGGTGTGACTTCAACGATTTCGCGCCATTTGGATGCTTTACTTTATGTTGTTGGGGGCGATGTCACTCTTTGTTAGTGCCCAGACTCCTTTGATATTTTAAACTGTCGATGATGATGTTTATCACTTCAAAGGTGAAATGGTGGTGAAATTAGATCGGATTTTTTGACGTTGATAACTTTTTGGTTGTTTGGAGATGTTTTGAGTTTGAATAGACTTATTATTTGTTGTTTGAGGTTAAGAAATGTAGTTGCCTGGGAAGGTGGACGTTAGGCTTGCATAGATTCAAATTTAGGAAAGTAATGCCTTTTTTTAGGAAAATCTTTGCAATTATGATCCTGAACGAGTACACTATTTGCGGTGGTAAATGCTGCTATATTTAATGCTTTTAAGTTTATTCTCGGGGTACCATTAGGTTCCGCTTTCTGTCCTATAATTTACGTGTTTCTAAATCTAAATCTCTATCGCTTTTTTACATCTTTGTAATTAGAAAAGATATTAGAAAAGAATTAATACTTCAGAGATATATGCAAAGTAACATAAAAAAATCACTTATAATATAGAAGTAATCTAAAATTACGGCCGTTGCTGCAGCACTTTATAACACGAGGGAGGGCGTTCCACAGTCTCACCGATTGGACAAAAAATTAACGTTCAGAAACACGACAACCAAAACATATCTAAATTAAGTTAAATGTTCTTACAGATTGAACAAAATTCAATTTATTAAATAAGTAAGTAGGTTTCTGGTTCACAATAATATTTCGTATAAACAAAATTACTCTAATTGCGAGATATGATTTAAGAGTACAACCAAGCACAGATTTGGAGAATTCTGAGACTTTGACCATGTCTTAAACTATAAATGTAACGAATAGCAGCATTAAAAGCCACATTAAGTTTTCTCCAAGATAAAGAGTCAAGTGCATAAAAGATCTCACATCCGTAAATGATGACAGGAACCAAAAGTGATTTGACCAAGAACATTCGAGTCCTTTGGGGAGTATATGCTGCTGATGCTGAGAGTGCACGGAGAGTATAAAATACCCGTGCAATAACACGATTAATATGATGATTCCAGCTTAGAGTTTGATTAAAAATGATTCCCAGATTATTAATTTATTTATTATACGGAATGATCTCATCATTTAACATTAAGGCGGGAAAGTGGGACACATCCAGCTCATCATTAAAGATCACTAAAGAGGTAGACTTCGAAGCATTAAGTGTCAACTTGTTGAGCAATGCCCACGATTGTATATGCATCAGATCCTCATTAGCGCGACAAACCGCATCCTCAGTCAATCCAAGTGGTTTGAAAATATAGAACTGCCGACCACACAAGTTAAGTCGTTAATGAACATTGAAAAAAGCAATGGTCCTAGGATTGACCCTTGAGGAACGCCAGAAAGGACAGGGAGAACACTAGAGGCTCTACTACCAATAACAACTTGTTGAAATCTGTCTGTAAGGTATGACCTTATAAGCTTACAGGCGGGAGAAGAAAAGTTAAAGTAAGCTCCAAGCTTATTAATCAAAATTCTGTGGTCAACCCTGTAAAATGCCTTGGAAAAGTAGAGTATTGTCAGCATATTCGAATCAATTGAAACAAGAACGTCATCAGATATTTTAATAAGAGCAGTAGTATAGCTATGCTTAGCTCTAAAACGTGATTGCAGTTCCGATAAGAAGTTATTATTTTCCATGGTATGTGTTATTTGCCTATGTAAGATTTTTTCAAAAACCTTAGAAAGGAATGGGAGGATAGAAAAAGGCCGATATGCCAACGAGTCGGGTGCCGAATTCTTCGGTATAGGTATAATCTTGGCAGATTTCTAGGATGTATTCTGTCCATACCAACTGCATTAGATTTAACACCCAGCTACTGCTGCAAGCACCTCTAGACTCGTCACCTGCACAAAAGGAAATCCCGCAGAAGGATCACTAGCGATGAACTCAGCAGAACCGCCAATAGTATGATCACTAACCGCACTAATATATCACAATACCCAAGATATTAAGAGAAGACTAGATATTAGATAGGATTTCTGTTTTTTCAAGGGACATTAAAAAGCATTGAATTTTGAATAGGCTAAACATAACATGAATTGCTCTGCCCCAATCAAGAATAATATAAATGTCCTTGTTTCTCGATCCAAACATGCTGATCTATATATGCAGAGTTCCCACGAAAATTCACTACAGAATTAAAATAGTACACGAAATAAAAGATACTGTGGTCGGCGAAACTAATATTACGATTGAAAGCCAGAAAGAAAAGATCACTAAGAAAAAGAAGAAATAAGGTTGGTAAAAGAACTGAACCCTGAGGTACACCGGCATCTATTTCTAAGGAATCATATGTAACTTTTTCGATTATTAAACCGAATTAATATGCCTGATAAGCGATTTTCTGTCTATTTTCAGAGGGGCAGACCATATGCTTGAAGTTTAGCTAGAAGGGTAATATGCCAAAAGCTTCTGAACATTCCAAACCCAACCTCGTACTTTTTCATCAACGAAAAATGGCATGCAATATTTAAAAAAAAGCTGATATGTAAAAGAAGTGGTTCTCAGCTTATAAAGGTGGTTCTTCCTACAAAGATAGGAAGACATGTTGTATGTGCTCTTTTCTGGTACTTTAAACATTTTTGTATTACTTGGTGGCAAAATTGTCGGCAGGTGTTGAGCCATAGAGCTCTTATGATCTTAGTGGATTAGGATTACTTTGTTATCCGTCTGTCTTCCGTCAAGACTCTTTTTCTCAAGAACGACTACAGGTATATATGTAGTTGATATTAGTACCAAATATTAAGGTTTACAGCTTGTAAAAAATTCAAATTTGTAACTTAAGGGGGTCCTCTACTCTCGCGGTTTCAAAAAATCGATTTTTGTGTTTTTTTTTAATTTCAATCTATATGTATCTGAGAATACGCCACAGAAAGGATTTCGTGAAAATTACATTCCTTTGCATGTTTCTGGGAACAGAAAGGTACCCGTCTCCGGCCGTTTCTGAAAAACTAAGCGCGGCGCGCCACGACGGCGCTTGTCCAGTTAAAAATCATTGTCTAAAAAATTTACCGGTCCGTTCTTGAGAAGAATGTGGACAACCAAAAACATCAACATGATGAGGAAGGAGAACTCTACGGCCCCGGTATAGCAGATTAACTCGTAAGTTACTACAATCAAGTTATACACCGTAATTTATCATTAAACGCGTTTTCCCGAAAGTAGTGTTGTTTTAGCTGCCGAGTAAGACTTCTCATAAAAGTATTGGTCCGATTTCAATAATTTTTTTTTTCAATTGTTCAGAAAACATACCGCTATGTTTTCCCGTGTACGATCTGCAAAATTTTATTTCGGTCCATTTTTATAGCCTCTAATAGGTCAAAAAATGACGTAAAATTTGAAATTTTTACAAATTGCTGCATAACTTTTACAAATTGCAAAATAAAAAAAATCTGTCTCGGGAAAACATAGCCAACGTAACTGTGATTATAAAGAATATAAATTTTCAGATTACAGATTACCCAATTGGCCACAACTTTGCTTAAGCGGGACCCATGCAGTTTCAACATCAATGTCATCAATGACGTTTCAAGGTCGCGAGATTTATTTTTTTTCAAAAGTAAAATTGAAAAATCAAAACATGTATCTTCGAAATAAAAAAAAATAATTTAAAATGTATTCAGTAGATCCTTCGCAATTCATTCCCTAAAAAACCGCTCAATTTCAGGCCTCGAGAGTAGAGGACCCCCTTAATGCAATAGGAAGAAAGATATGGCTTTTCGAAGGCAATATTCATACTGACGCCTAACTCTCTGATTGGCTGACACATGATAATCTATAAGGGTACTTCCCCTTGGCCTAGAAGAATAGAAAACAAAATCCAGAAATCATTAATTTCTAATGCTATCTGGAATTATTTCTTGACAAACTTAATGCAGAGGTTTCTTTTATAGACACCCTACACCAATATCACCCATAAATACACCAAATTGCAGTACAGTTGCAAGCAAAATAATGCTGCTAGATGAACTCGTTTTTATGACACATCTATTATCCAATGATGTGACCACGGAATCCGAGATGGCAGAATAGTGAGTTTTTAAGAAAATTCATGGAATTTTGGCCCGAACTCGTAGAGCTAATCTACTTGAGGCAAAGCAAAAATAAAGTAAAATAATGTAAGTACAGAATCCGCAGCGCATGAACAACCTTGATATTTGACTGGTTTTTTTGTCATATTTTGACTTCCTTTTTATTTATAGTAAACAGGTCCCATAGGGCAGGCATAATTTCTGATGATCTGATCATATATTTTACACCATTTTAGCGCGGAGCTTTATCGGCTAGGCTGAGAGTAAAAGTGACCTAACTACAAGATCCGAGCAAAAGTGGCTAAGAAAATGTTTCGTGCAAAAACGAGACACGTGAGATTCCGGGTAAAAACAAATCAGAGAAAAACTTTGGGCTAAAACGCGTGCACGACGACATCGCAGCGACGGCGACAGTCGATAGTAACGTTCGGACGTGGCCAAGAAGCGAGGGAGATGTCATTTAATTTGTAACGACGGAAGTTAACATTATGCCCTATAACATAAAAGCCTGAGTGTGAGATTTAAAAGTTACATATAATAAAGTGCGTTAAGTAAAACGTTAACGCAATGACAGACGAATTCAAGAGGATTCATAAAAGTTCAAAACTATTCACTTTGAGTACGTAAATCAACGGATGTCGCAGAGAAGAAGCGTGAGCGTCGACAATGGAGCTGTACCGAGCATGTTATCAGGAATTACACATTGTATATCACTGCAAATCGCCGACTTAAGCTCGGAAACATTTCACGTAAAACACTTACAGCTATGCCGATTATGGCATACTCATTTTTTGAACTTTAAAGTCGTTTACCCCACCCACAGGAAATTTAATACATCTTATCTAAAACACAAGTGTCTTCTCTTATTTAGATACGTTAAAACAGCTGACTTTGACGTTTTAAACATATGTTACTTAAAAATATATACAAGATATGTCGCTAACCACTACGGAGAATAAGACAACATATTCTAAGTAAGGTATCATCTCACCTGAGTTCTAGAGGCCGCGTGTAATGCATACTTATCTAATAGCTATAACCACACCGTTTAGCATTATATGTAAATAATTTCTTCTCTTAAATTTTTCTACATTTTTCTCGAACAGCAATAGTTATTCAGCTTTAAAAAAATGATTTTCTGAACGCAAAACTCGAAGCTATGCCCATATAATCACACACTTCCGAGACGAGTGGGTCGAACCGAATCTCCTCCCCTATAATCATCCAGACAAAAGCTTCCCATGATTCAAATTTGATGCGCTTTCCGTTCATAAAAGCAAAAAAACTGGAGCTTCGACTCCAATTCGAAAGGATGCACAATGCACGGACGGGGGATGGTATGGCAGCGAAAAAGTGAAAAAGTGCCACACACGTACCAACATTCAGAGTCGATAAGAGGCGACTTATATCTGTTTTTGTTTGAGTGATTTTATGTTTTGCAGCATTCAACACATTACTACCCCCCTATGTCCTCACCCTTGCTACATTTTCGCTCATTTTTCATCGTATTCTTTTTTTTTTGGCAAAATCCCATCCGATATGCATGCTCCTCAGGGTTGCCTTACACGTGTATGCGAAAAGGTCACAAGTGTAGATAGGTGTGCTTTGCGGGGTTTTACATCCCACTCGAAGCATCGGCTGTTTTAATTTTTTTTTTTCGTTTGTGGATCCTGCGAGAGATCACTACGGTCGATGTCCTCCTTTTTTTGTGGCGAGATTTTTCCGGAATTCGATGAAAGGAGTTAAGTGGCTTTAATTGTTCGAAAGTGAGAGGAAGTTTATGTGCCGGGATGTCCCGGTGCTTACGAATATTCAATTGAGTTTGGAATTTCAATTTTCTTTCTTTTGAATTGGTTTTTACTTAGCCTGTGGAATGCCATATCGACTGCATGAAGAGGTGAATACGTGATTAATGGGACTCCCGGAGCACGAAACCGATGTTTACTTTGGTGGTTTGGCGTTATTTAATTGATTTGCAGACCGTCGATTTGACAGAATATTTTTGTGTAGATATTTAAAGCCATTAGAATTAAGGTTGAAAGGTTTTCAGCTGACACATGACATCTGTATTTATTTAAAAAGTTTTCAGGATGCACATAAGTTGGAAGCGTTAAAATAGAGAAAATGGTAACAAAAAAACACTATTTGTTTCGAGCTGACTGAAAATATGCAAAAATTCAAAAAAAAACTATTTTAAAAACTTAATAAATATAGGGCGCTGCCGTTTAAAAAGCCAATTTTGAAGGAGGTGCAGTATTCATCTAAACAAGGAAAATTATTAACTTAAAAGTTACAGGGTGATTATTAAATTTAAATATTTGCTGATATGTTACTAAGGGTCCGTTCAAGTATTATGTAACGCAGTTTTTGAAGATTTCTGAGCCCTCCCCCCTTGTAACCCCCCCCGCCCAGTAACAGTATTCATCGAAACAAGGAAAATTATTAACTTAAAAGTTACAGGGGGGTGATTATTAAATTGAAATATTTGCTGATATGTTACTAAGGGTCCGTTCAAGTATTACGAAACGTAGTTTTTGAAGATTTCTGAGCCCTCCCTCCTTATAACCTCCTCCCCCCCCCAGTAACAGTATTCATCGAAACAAGGAAAATTATTAACTTAAAAGTTACAGGGTGATTATTAATTGCTGATATGTTACTAAGGGTCCGTTCAAGTATTACGTAACGCAGTTTTTGAAGATTTCTGACCCCCCCCCCCCCCCCCCCCAACGTTACGTAACACCCAGAAGATTATTTTCACCTGAAAATGTCAATTATGTTGCGCAAAATACTGGAAGAAGAAGCAATGTAAATTCAATGGCATTTCAGCCCACTTTTGCCCTAATGTGTGTGCGTGAAATTCGTTAGTTTATGGCTTGTAGTTTAGGTGGTTTTGTTTCACCAGTCGGACTCTTAGAGTCCAAAATATGGACTCGTAGTACCCGGCTTATTGTGGTTATTTGTCATATATATACTTCTGTATACTCAGTGACGCGACTCTTTTCGTCTGTTAAAGAAAATATGTGTAGTATCATATAAACTGAGCCGTGAGTCACCATTTAAGAGTTAGGACTTTTAATTTTAACAAAAACTTAATGTTACGCAACGCATTGCATAAAATTGTAGTGAGTTTGTGATTTCAAACAAAATTTTCAACATTTCAATATTTTACATGATATGAAAAACAATTCAATTATTTTTAAAAATTTTGTCTGCCTGTCTGTTTGCTCGGGCTTATCCGGTTAATCTGATTTTGATGGGACTTCCACGCGAAGGTTCAGTATTCTCATACGCATAGTTTATGGTACCGGAGAATGGGAAGCAGGATTGGGGTTTGTTTCGGAGAAGTGGCATGTACAAATAATATAAAACGGCCGATATTGGTATGAAATCCATACTCTTCGGGGTCAGTAAGATGAACAATTACACTCCCGATGACGTTAAGTAATTTGAATGGGAGGGGGTGGGAAGACCGGTTCATGTACAAATATTCGAAAACCACTCGACTTAATCTCGGAAACGCCTAATCTGATTATGATGGGACATTCACGGGAAGGTTCAGTATTTTCTTCGGCATAGTTTGGGCTATGACGAAAAAAGGGGGTGGGGAGGGGGCGGAGGGTGACAAGTACAAATAATCGAAACATCCAATATTAGTGTCGAATCTATACTTTTGGGGATCTCTAAAATGAATAATGACACTCCCGATGCCGTTAAATAATTTGGTGATAAGACATCCCTAGGGATGGGATGGGAAGAGAGTGACATGTACAAATTATCGAAACCGACCGATGTTAGTGTGAAAATCCATAGTTTTCGGAATAATGACACTATCGATGCCGTTAGGTATAGTAAGATAGTAAGACATCACTAGGCAGGGGGGGGGGGGGGGAGGGGAAGAAAGGGATAGAAAAAAACAATCGGGATCACTGAGATGAACAATCGTGTGATTGTTTTTTATTCACCCTAAAAGGTGGCTGTGGAAAGGTAGTGACATGTAAGAATAATCGGAAGCGACACACACTTACCAAAAGTCCGAGCAACGGCGGGTACACGCAGCTAGTTATAAATAATCGAAAGTGACCGATGTTATTGCCGAATCGACAGCTTTCGTAATGTTAAGATGAATAATGATCTTTCCAATGCGGTTAGATAATGTGGCGATAAGATATCCCTAGCACCCCTACTAGGGGTGGGGGTGAGAAAGGAGTGGTATATTAAAATAATCGAAAACTACGGATATTAGGGTCGAATGTATAGTTTTCGGGGTCACTTAGCTGAACAAACAAACCTTAGTTACTGTGAGGGTAAGACACCCCTAGCATCAATAGAGATGGAGTAAGAATCGATTGACATGTAAACATACATAAGGTCTGAGAAACACCTGGGTTGGAAGAGGAAGAAGGGGTAACTTTTGGATTTTTGAACCAAAAGTACCATCATTCAAAAATCAACTCAATTTAGTTTTGCTTATCAAAATATATCAGTTTCACATGTGAATATGCATGTTGTGTTAAAGTGCGGTGGAGCTAGTATAAGGAACGAAATAAGGTTTTGAATTTTATTTGAAAATCAACGTTCGATTTGTGATACCACATTGCGGTAGATTCTCAACCCTATTTCATTTCTAAGAAAAGAAATAAAAAGAGCAAGCTCTTGATGAACCGAGTGGAACCCTGGTTTGGAGGAACCAAGAAATACCGGCTCTTGTGATTGGCTCGTAGGGCTGTTTAAAAACTCGAGCAATGTAAGAAATATGAAAATTTTTTAACACGATCGGCGTTTCTAATAGGGAAAAAATTCATAGAACTAGGGTTAGATTTAGCTTAGTTATACTAAACTGTCGAAGTCCGGAGGATCGAGAAGAGGCTGTCACGTTCGCAAGGGCAGAAGTAGATAATGTGCTTCATTCAGACCATTTTCCTCTGTGCTTAGATATACGCAAATAAGGTAATGTTGCTTGTCCAAATTATTTAGAATTGGTTCCGAAATTACAATGGCAAGAAAGCAATTCAAAAATAAATTGAACAGCCGAATGTTAGACATCACATTAGACTATCTATTGGATTGCATTAAGCAAGTGCGTTTAGAAACAGATGATTCGATAGCAAGTGCTTCAGAGTTAGGGCAAGAATATTCACGTTTCTTAATATTTTCAGAAAAGTCAACGTAGATGTGGCAAAGGACCTATTTGTGAGAACTATAAAAAATTTTGCAAGGAAAAAGAGAATAATTACTATAAGTTGCTATGGAATCGTTTAGGCTCTATTAAGAGCATTAAGGAATAGTGGTCAGCATAAAAGAGCTGAATGGGTATAAATTTAGGATAGACAATGAAATCCCGGTAAACGAATTTAGTGATTATTTTAGACAATTATAAACCCTCCTGCCGAGGGGCCGAAGATTCTGTATGCTGAACCGCAGATTCAGGACAGGAACTTAGATGCACCCATTAACTTAACTGGACTAGTGTCGGTACTGATGAAAGTAAAGGCAAATAAAGCACAAGACCCAGACCGTATACCCAATGGACATTACCGTCATCTGCAAAACATTAGGCATGAATTATATCCCCGGTTAAACTATGATTTTAAAGAAGGCAACTACTTGAATTTGCGCAATATGCAGTGGAGGGGTACAATATTTAGAGTCAGGGAAGTACTACTCAATTTGAATGCGTCTTTTTGGCAGGATAGCAGTACAAAGTGCTCTATGTGCAATTTGAATTCCGAAGAAAACCTCTACCAATTTTTATCAATATGCTCTTTATTGAGAAAATTTAGATTAATTTATTTTGTAAAGGATATGTTGAATATAGAAGAAACTATAGAATACATTAATGGGAAGAATTTGTTAGCATTACACGGGTATGTAGGTGAATCATATGAGTACCGGCAACATTTAATCGAAGGATTTAATTAGTTCCGTACTACTGACCTCGACGTAACTCACCGCACCTCATTTACAAGCGATAGAAAAGGAAAGGAGAAAGGGATATTTTGTGCATTATTTTTGCTTTTTATTCTTTAATTAAAATCATATAAAATATAATGGAACTTATTAGATCTGGATCTTGTATTATGTAGTACTATACAATAGCTAACTAAGTGAGAAATTTAAGATAAAATTGAACATAACTCTGGATTGCCGAAATTTTTGGTCCCAACTACTTGGTTTTCCGCCGTGACCGCCATCTCTCCACTTTGGACGCTCCTGTTGGTGGTGGTGTTTTGTGTGCTGTACGCCGTGACTTGCCTGACATTGCAGGCGGTGATTTGTTGGAAATCCTTTGCGTCATTTTGGGGCTCCCTCATAAAAACATTTACATCGCCACACCTTATATTCCACCTGGCTCGCCCCTGATATCTATGAGCAGTTAGCTGTTTGCGTCGACCATGTTGCTGAGCTCTTGCTTCCTTCGGACGACCTGCTGCTTTTGCATCCTCTGGATTGTCACAGGTCAATGGCGTGGTGTATGACTCTGGTAGGCTTTTGGAGTTTGTGTTCTCTTCTGATGCCTCTGGCACTTTTGTAAGGCCTATCGCCTCTGGTTTCTGAATCCCACCATTACCCAGCGCTTCACGTAGTTTACTATTTTGATCCTGTAAAATTTCATTTGATTCTAATCTAAATTTTTTTACGATATTTTGTCAATCTGTTTTGCAGCCTGTGTTCAAATTTCTAAATCCAATAATTCGCGTTTTTTTCAGCCCTGGCGCAGTAGATGTACTAAACACGTAAAAACCTTAAAAACTAAGGCTTGGAAAGGGTTCTGTTCCACAAGAAGCGATTCTAACTACTTAGTTTATTCCACTCTGTTTGATCAATTTCGGTCGTCTCTACGTGCTGAGCCTAAGCAATTCTGGAAGTTTGTAAATTCTGGCGCAATTTCGATGGATACCTCTCTACGTTGTGCCTTGACGACCGTGAACCAATGATCCTCTAATGTTTACCAATTTCTTTGGTGACTTCTTTAAGGCTACGTTTTTGAATTCCAATTGTGATGCAAGTTTTAAGGATTTTAGTCAGTTGACGAAACTTCTGCCGACTTATCTTCAATCGAAAGACTTAATATTTGACGAAGCTAACGTCTTGAAATATATCTCGAATGTGGCTAATATTCTCTCGTGTCGTTCTGACGACATTCCTGCGTATTTCTTGAAAAATTGTAGTTTGTCTCTGGCTCCTATTCTCTATGATTTGTTTAATTTGCCTATTTGCACACGTGCGTTTCCTAAACCTTGGAAATTGTCTTTGATTATCCCTCGTCATAAGAGAGGCGAGAAATACGATACCTCTAATGACCGACCAATTGCCAGTTTATGTTGTATTGGCAAAGTTTTTGAGGCTATGGTCTACGATGACCTTTACTTCCACTGCAAATCGTTCTTGTGCCCTTTCCAGGATGCATTCATGAAGGGTAAGTCTACTACTACCAACTTGTTGGAGTTTTAGAACTTCTGTATTCCTATTATTGAAACTTGAAAGCAAGTTCAGTAAGGCCTTTGACAGAATTAATCATAAGATTCTTATTCACAAGATTTCAGTTCTGGACTTTCCTCCAGTTGTCAGTGGTTATATCTTATTTGTCCGATCGCACACAGCGGGCTTTATTTCGTGGTGTGCTCTCTAAAAAAATTAATAACTCTTCTGGGGTGCCTCAGGGTAGTCATTTAAGACCTTTGCTTTTCATCATATATATCAATGACGTATCTTTGGTTTTAACTCATTGTCACAAATGATGATGACTGTGCCCTTTTAAAGTCTGACAAAGTGACCTTCCGTAATTGGTGCTCTATTAATTTCCTTCTCTCGCAAAAGGAATCCTTTGCTTTGTAATATCACTATGGGCGGTAGCTCACTGAACAGACTTGACAAAACCAGAGATTTGGCTGTTGACACTAATACTACATTTGAGGATCATTTTGACGCCATTATAAGTAAGAAAAATGCGACCCTGGGCTTCGTTAAACGATAGTCAAAGGAGTTTAATGACCCGTATATAACGAAGCTGCTTTACTGCGTTTTTGTTCGACCAATCTTGGAATATGCTTCACCGGTTTGGTCTCCTTTTTATGTTCCTCATATTGACCGCATTGAGGCTGTCCAGCGTAGATTTGTGAGATTCGTAAACTCCCCTGGGCTGATTCTCTTCGTCTGCCTCCATATGTTGATCGACTTCTGCTGCTTTCTTTGGAGCCTCTTGAGGCTAGACATAATAGGTTTAGAATTATTTTTACTTTTGGCTGTCTGCGAGGTGTGATTAATTCCCCCGAATTGTTGGCGGCTTTGAATTTGTCGGTTCCGTCTCTCTCCTTGAGAAATCAGAACTTTTTCATATCCCTTACCATTGCATTAACCATGGAATGAGCGAACCTATAACTTCAGTTTCTCGCTTACTTAATAGTCGTTTTGATCGTATTGATTTTCATTTGTCCAAGACGCAGATCAGGTATCGGTTTTTTTTATATATATATATGATGATGCCAAAGCTCAGGGGATGCCCTATGATGCTTAAGCACAGCCTTGGCAGGAAAGGAATTAAGGATGAGGGAAATGGGTCAGGAGGTTGGGTGAAGGAGGTGTCGATGTACGTCCCGTTTGAAAGTTTCAGACGAGGAAAAAACAGAAGATGGTGGTAAACTGTTCCACATTCGTGTTATTCTGCTTAGAAAAGATTCCCGAAATTTGACGGTACGTCCAAATTTGACCTGGAGAGTTTAGGGGTGGGAGCGATTTGTAGATCTTGTATCACGCGTTGCCATGTGTCTACAAGGAATCAGACTAGCAATTTCGTTAGAACAACGGCCATGACAATAACGATAGAAGAGTGAGAGACAACCGACATTCCGTCGATGCTCCAGAGAGTCAAGGCCCTCAGAGATTGAGGGATCGCCAATAAGTTTAATAGCTTTACGCTGGACTTTGTCTAACGCGGACAGTGCGGTGAGTTCGGCCCCTGCCCAATCATGGGAATTATATTCAAGTCTAGGCCTAATGTGGGACTTGTAGATCAGCGCTAAATCAGGTGGGGTGAAATATTTCTTACATCTCTGTAGAAAACCTAAGCATTTCATCACACTTTTAGCGATTGCAAATATATGATTAGTCCAGCTTAGATTGCTGGATATCTCGATAACCAAGATATTTAGGGAGAGCGAATTTGGTATATTTACTCCGTCGACTGTAATGGATTGGGGGAGAACCGGGAGTTTTTTAAGGGACATTAAACAGCATTGAGTTTTGGATGCATTAAACGAAACACGATTTGCTCTGCCCCAAGCAAGGACCATAGAAATATCGTTGTTTAATGATCTAAACGTGCGTTCCCGATTGGCTTCTGTAGCATTTCCTTTTGAACTCATTACAGAATCAAATGAGTACGCGAAATCAAGAGTGCTGTCGTCGGCGAAACTATGAATAGGATTGAGAGTAAGGGATAAGAGATCATTAATAAAAAGAAGAAATAAGGTTGGTGAAAGAACTAGGTACACCGGCATTTATTTCGTAGGAATCAGATGTAACTCCGTCAATTACTACACGAATTGAACGACCTGGCCTGAGAGGAGTTAATTGTTTTTCTTTTGTTTTCTTTGCGAATTTTTTACTCTTTTTTTCATCTCTGGTTATTTAAGTCTTATTTTATTTTATTTATTTATTTATTTTGTTAATTTTTTGTATTTTTTCTCTTGTATTTCTATCTCGTTTCTTATTATTAGTATGTTGCTTTTTTTACTTTCTCTTAAGCTGTACTAAATTTGTAAACTTGTTTACTTAATTTATTTTTCTTGTTATCACTTTCATTCTTGCTTGTTTCTGACTTTTCAATTAATGTTACATTTTGGTAAATAAATAAATAAATGGTAAACTGTTAAAGAAGAAACTGAAATAGTAAGTAAGGAATAAGTTAACAGTTATTTTAGGCTACCAGTCGAGCCGACGACCAAAAGTTTATGCTTTGGGTGTATAAGATAAAAGTTATGCAATGTAAAAAATCCTTGTTATTTGTTCACACAATAGTAATAAAACTCCAAACTTGGAAATATAATCAGTAGCAAACTAAACAGCTTGCTACCAAACTGAGCAGTCCTACAAAGCGATTACTGGGGCTCTTTTCTGGTGAACACATGAGAAATATGTTACAACAGTTAAGGACAATAAATTTGGGCTATTTTAATTAAAATATCTTATTTTCTACATTTTGCATTATAGCGAACATAAGTCTTCCTAAACATGTGAGCGCATAGTAATTTTTGTTCCTAATTAAAACACAAACATTTATCACTCAGGAAAATTAACATATTTTACCTTTGCAATAACTGCCCGTAACCAACCCTTACGTAATCTAGTGATTCAACTGAAAATTCATGTTTGCAATTTCCGCAATATTCCAACTAAAAAGTTAACCGAATAACATTAGACTTTTGTTCTTAAAAATAATTCAAAAACGTATAATGGCCAGAGGTTCAATTCAGTTGCGCCATTAAATGTGAAAGGGCATGCAGTTTAGAAGATCCTGTGCCATGCCATAGTGTTTAATGGTCAGTCCAAAAATTCAAGGGATTTGAGTGCCTTTTCAGAACTTTCCTGTCCCTTTTGTTTGAGACTTGAGGGTGATTTTTCGCCAGTAAAAGTTGTTCTTGGTTATGACTCTTAATGAATAAATTTTATAATCCGTTTTGTAATCTGGATTAGGGTGTGCTTTTCCAATGATGGCCAAGGTGTGAGGAGATGTGAAAAATATCAAATGAACAATAGAATTTTGTTTAACGTATGGTGTGAATCGATTTGAATGGATTAAAGGGCGATAATCCATTTTAATCTACTTAGCAACAGGAATTAATTTACTAGTGCTGCTAGCTTACACCGTCATTGTAAAGTAGCTATAATACAAGAACAAAATTGGGCATAAATTTGTATCTAAACGAGGAGAAAATTAAATGAACAAACAAGATCAGGAAGACTTTCGAGTGTGGCTACGGTTATCTCTACGTAGGTACGTAGGTCATTATGACTTCAAAAATTTTGTAATAATTCAATTATTGAATTTTATGTTTAGAACCGTTTTAGTTAAAAACATATTTATGCCAATAAAATTACAAGAAAAAATACTATATATTAGGACAGATTATTGAACTGTTTTTGTTAAAAACTCCTTGAAAGCATTAAGCAGATTATTTGCCAATCGGGAAAAGTTGATCAATTGATTTGAAACTTTTTTCCACATCTCCTGAGATCCTCTCTATCGGGTCCCTTTTCATTCCAAACAAATTACCGAGGATCATCTTAAGTACCTTGGTTGGTAGGACATTGTCACACTATATGACGGTGCATCTCCTTATCTTTCAGACATAGCATACAGATATCATCCTCAAAGAGTCCCATTTTCTTCACCGAAATAACCATGTTCCGATCCAAGTTCTCCTCTCTAACACTACTCCTCTTGTTAGCATGTTATGACATTACCAACGTAATTTTGATATACCTACACAAGTCAACTTCGTTCCACTGTCTTCACTGCTTTTCTATGGTCCACTTCTTAAGCAGGCATCTAACCTTGTCCCTTCCTAGGGCAACATATAGTTCCGGCCTTACAAGATCGAGTCATCATTCATTAAGTTTCCGAACACAAAGATGTGTTCAACTCCGTTTGTTCCATGTGTTTAATAACCGCTGTATTATTAAGTGCTATGAGTACGTTTTGACCATGACTTGATTCTCCTTCAAGTAATCAATTGGTTTAGCCGAACGACCACCATGCGATGGTTCCCGGGTTCGAGACCAGGTCTCCCCATAGGCTTTAAAAAAAAAAAATTGAATTAAAAAATCCACTCCGTCTCTAAGCTCGCAGTAATGCAAAAACAAGATATCACGTTTCCTCACTCCTCTTACACTAATTCCGTACCGACCAAAGCCATGCTAATGCATCAATGAGTTGTCCCCTAGGCTTTGGCCACATCGTAAAAAAGAAAAAAAAATACAACAGGACATATCCGAGATTGTATACGCCTCCGTTATCAAGTGTGCATAACACTGCAATAGGGGAGATTAAACTCCCCGTTGTGGCCAACCCTGGTGACTCTTTCACGCTTCTACAGAACCTTCACATTGAAAGGAATGAAAATAATCTTTGTCTCCTCCATGTGGTAAAACACGTTTTTTCCACTGTTTGTAATAAGCTTACCGGTCTATAAACCCGCCTCAGTATAGCCTCCCCCCCCCCCACCCCCCCACTCAGTCGGTAAAAAAATGACCTTGATCTCTATTCGTGACCAGAAAAAGCCCAATTGCCAAACATGCGAGGTAAGTTCTCCTAAGTCTTTTAGCAAGACACGACCACCCATTGTTATAAGGAAGGGGATAGTCTAGTTTTGCTGTCTTAAATAGGTCAAATTAGTCAATTGCGTGTCTTCGTCCATCCAATGTCACTACCATTTCTGCTTCAGCTCGCTTCAGCCTGTTAACCCCAGGATTCTTCGGTCCAAGAAATGTCAGCCTTGAAGCTTCCGGAAAAGTTAGTATACAGCAGGATCTCGTTCATTTGATCGTTCGTTCCATGCCTGTACCATCACAAGTTCAAGTCATATCAGAACATTCCAGAACATTTTCTGAAGCTGAGAGACTTCAGAAATTTTTCTAGTACTCCAACAGAAATCTCTTCACGATTTCCTCTTCTTTCTTCGCAAAGTTTTCTTCAGCGATCCCACTTAGGACTTATATTAATTATTATTTAAATGCCTTCTTAAGAGATTCCAGGTCCCCTCCTCATCATGTGATCGAATTCTGCTCCTCTATTTCGGTTGGAATGCAAGACCTACAATAAGCCTCCTTCAATACATTTTTGCTTTTCTACTTGTATATTATTTTTGGGTATACTAAGGCGAATAGAAGGTGTTAAACAACACCTTCTAGTGTTTTACCTCATCAGAGTTCTTAGAAATCCTGATCGTCTGACGCCTATGCTTATTGTGCGAGCCATACCGAATGTCACAAATAATAGCTCTATTTTCTGACATCGTGATCATGTGTGCCACTTCCTAATTGGACATCCTCTCTACAAAACTTTCAGTGTACAAGATCAAGTCAATTGCCTCTCTCTGTCTTACAAGTCCATTTAATTCCCCTGTTTAGGAAGGTTAAGTCGGTCTTTGCTGCAAATCCTAGTAGTTGTAGTCGTCTATTATTATATATGTGTTATAGAAGATAGCGTTGCAGCCCATAGCAAGATCACTACCTTTGTGTCAGTAGTAAATCACTAGAGCCTTTACTTCCCTTCCTGGAGGACGCTCCACTGAATCATAAGGCCGAAGCCAAAATAAATTCTCCGTACAGAGGTGTGGCAGCAAGATTACCTGGACTCTGTGTCACACCAGGTCTGCTCTCTGATTACAGTAGCAATTCGGTCTAAAAATTTACGAACCTTCTTTCGAAAAATTCAGTGGTTTTGAATTAGAGCTAGGTCTAGCTTCTTCTCTACAAAATAGTGATGCTGCCCTACTATGATGTTGATTGACTTGCTATACTTTCAGGGTATTTTCACCACCCTTCCTCGGCGCTGGCTCACCACCTCTCCTGCCAGCGTCTTTTCAATTTACTGAGATTGACTTCCAGTCGCCTACCGGTAGACAGCTCCGTGCTCCGGCTGCCCTGATTAGAACTTTATAAGTACCAGTTTAAGTTCGCAGTTTAGTTTATTCACTGCTTTACTGACAGCCTCCATTTCGTTTACCGTGTACCCTCCTGAGGCCTTATTCTCATACAGTTACACTCAACATAATTTCCAATTGGATTTATCTGTTACATAAATGGGTGAGTGGAACGATCATCACGCTATGATTGCAGGGTTCGAACCTTGGTCCGCCCGTGAGTTTTAAAATAAAATTTAAAAATTCACTCGTGTCTCTGGGAAGTTGTATAGCTCGCAGCAATGCAAAAAATAAACCATTCAACTGCCGTCATGCACTTTACCCTAAAATCCCCTCCGGTTAAAGCCATGCTAACGCATCAAAGGATTATCCTCTAGGCTTTGGTTAGATTCGGTTTCTCACAAATTGAATTGTAGGTCCATATGCAATCATGTTATCGAATCAGATGAAGTTCTTTCCACGCCCTAAGTAAAAACGTAGCTGAAAATAAAATACAATTGCCAAATAGACATGTTAAGAGTAACCGTTCAAGTTGACCATAATAGGAGAAAATAGCAACCGCAAATATACGGTTCTGGCGACTCTCTCTGATTCCCGTTCCCCATGTGCCGGGAGAAGAAATCTCACCCGATTCAACGACAAAATCTACAACGGGTCTACAATTTTATCACCGACATTCCTCTACAACCTACTTTGGCTTTTAGTGTATTTTTTGTAAGCAAAAAAAAAGAAGAAGAAAAAATAGATTGCCTACGGTAAAATTCAAACCTGGAATCCTCGTGATAGAAGGCCAACACGTTATCACTTAGTATTTCACCAACGACTCTGGTGACTTAGATTAAACTATTATGGAATTAATTAGAAGTCAATATGATTCGAGGTTTAAGGAGTAACAGTTCAGTTGCTACAAAGGAAGTATTAAAAATTCTTCACAGCGATAAATTTGGTATATTTTTCCACTATGTTTTGTTATGGTCAAATGTACATATAGGAAAATTTCTTCGACCGTATTTTCTAATAGCTATTAACTTTTTTCGGACTTTTCGGTCTATGTGGAAGGTTTATTTTTCTTCCCTACCTCAGTCAAAACATCATTTGGCAAAGGGCTGAAACCAACAGAGACATCCCAAAGAAAAAGTTTATGGAAATTATTAGACTCTGTTGAGTTTTTATACAGAGTGAAATGTTATAGCCAAACTTTTGGCATGCCTATAGAAAGTCCGCTTGCACCCATAATAGCTGATATTGTTTTGGATAAACTATTATGTGAAACGGTAGGGGACATGAACTATCTACCAAAATTAATTAAGAAGTATGTAGACGAAATTTTTGCCATTGTACCATCAGACAAAGTTGAACACACCTTGAACCTACTCAACAAATTTCACAAAAAATGAGTTTTTACCATGGAGAGAGAGAGAGCAATTGCACTTTGACATACTTGGTGAGTATGACTATTCGTAAAGTGCTGTTAAATTGGTATCAAAAGTGTGTATAACATTGGGTAGACTTTTGAATTACCATTCATAATCCTAAACACCAGAAGATCAATGTCACTAAGAACCTGATAAACATAGTCTTAGGTATTAGTGATGAATGTTTCTATGCTGAGAATGAAAGGAAAATCCATGAGATTCTAAATAAAAACGGTTTTCCGAAGTGCTTGGTGAATGCACTCATAGAAAGGCACAAAAAGGCAGCATTGGAGGATAGAGCAAAGGACCAATCTCCCAAATTTTACAAGAGCATGATATACGTTCCTGGATTATCGGAAAAATTTCATAAAATCAATAAAGCTTACAATCCTAATACAGGATTGGCTTTCAGATCCGGAAAATCTACTAGTTTAACAAACAAAACTCAAGGACAAGATAGAAAAAGGGAAAATGTCCAACGTAATTTACAGTATAGCGTGCAAGGGGAACGAAAGCGAAACGTGCAAATTACAATTACATTTCTGTTTTTATACTGATTTCATCAGAAGTTAGGCGCTGAAGCTCCGCGGCCAGGAAGGCTTATTGTGCTAACTCTCCCTACTCCTTGAGTCAAGCTGGAGCACAACAACTCGAGAAGCGAACTGCTTTCTACCTCTCTGGGCTCGAACAAAAGCTTTCCAAGGATCGACGTTCTCCGTCAGACTATGGCGCACGCATAAGATGTGGAGTGGTGTCTCGTCCTACTCCAAACAGGTACACATGGGTTTTCCAGACAAGTCCTCCCTAGGGGACTGTAGAGCAGTTCCATGTGATACTTTTCTCCACCTTTATGGTTGCCGGTTGGAAGAAAAGCCGGCATGACGCTGGAGGCTCTAGTCCACTCAAGCACCCTATCTAGGGTTTTCCTTCGGTGGAGTTCTTTTCCAAGTCCAAATCAAGGAGTTCTGCCCTTACTAATATGTAGGCAACGTGAAGAGATAAGAGGTTCAAGTTCTTCAGTCGGTGAGGTGCACGTAACTACAGTAATACTTAGGCAGGCCATCCATTGCAAGTTGCTTAATGTGGTGAAGATTACCTCTATGCTACCATGTGATCGCTGTATCATGGGGTCTTATTACCATTGTGTAAATCAACGCCATTCTTCAACCATGTCTAGTGCCGCTTCCAGAGGTCGGTAACACTGTAATCGGTTTGACCGATTTTCACGATCCTATTCAGCCACGTAGCTTTGGGCTAATTCCTACTTGCCACCTTCATCGCAGCTACTTCCATTTCCATCGCAGAGCACTAGCAGGCTAAAGATGCTACCTTTTCGCACTTGGGGAGTTTTTAAGGTACTCCATAAACCGAACGTGTCCAAGATTACTGAACAGTTGAGAAAATTACACGGTATGGCCAAACATGATTTGTAGATATAGGGTTTGATGGACATGAGTAGGCAACTAACTTTGTCCACTCGAAGAAATTTGGGGCGTCGAAGTTTTCGCAAGAACATTTAGCTGCAGAAGAATTGGGTTATGATATTTTTTAGTGTGTCGAAAGACTGTTCAATGGGGAAACGAATAACATCAAAAATGCATTTTTTTAAGTGATCAAAGCTAGTTTTGGAACCACTTACTTACTTATATATTTTTCGTTCAAATCGTTTTCAAAAAGTAGATTGAAAGACTACCGATGCAGTTGCCTTTAGTTTGAATGGATTTCTTAATTATAACACTTAAGTTTCTTATCCAAAATTTATTCACAAGTTTTTCATAGCACGAATTCTTTTTAAAATACTTCTGTTTCGACCTAATCGTCCTTTTCAGGTGATTATAAAATCATCCAAATTGTATAGTGTAATCTTTAACAAATCAACATTTTTAAAGATGTTAGACTCCAAAATGGTGTAATTATCCTGAAAATGATTTCAACAATTCAAGAGATCAACCGAGAAATAACTCGCATACGTTTACACTCATAAAAATGTTGCAGTAAAAGAAATTTCGTCGGCGGGACTGCAATTAAGTGATCAACCTGTCTGTCTACCTTGGCAGTGATTAGAAAATTGCATGTTGGGAACGAGTTAAGTGATTAGCTTTAATGCTGCAAAATAGGTCGATCGTCGAGAGTAGCCTAAAGGAGAAATAGATGTATTTTGGATTTCTTGGATTTAGAAATTGATTACAGTGAATTTTGTTCGTGGCTTCCTATTATCATAATATTTCAATTCAAAATAGTATTTATTGGGGAATCCACGGTTAGAAAACGTTCAAAAATAGGAGAAAAGACCAGGGCTTGTAAGCTAACAATGTCTTTGCGGCAACACCGAAAATCAAGTTTTTTGGAGCCGATGCTGAACATTTTTATATGTGCATAAAATACTTTGTATGTAATGTTAATGTAAGGTGAAATAGATATTTAAAATTATGACGATAAAAGTTCTGTATATGAAGAGATAAAAAGTTGGCACAAGTTGGATAAAGTCTTGAGAGGTAATTTGGAAGAAATGTGCACGATGTACAGGAGAGGGATGAAATTAATTTAAGCTATTATATTTTAGTAATTTTCTTCCATAACTTATGGATCCACCTCTGATTTTGTGTTTGTGAACTCTATGGGAAGACAGTTAGATCTTATCTTTTCTTCTGATTCGAGTAACACTATAGTCGAACCGACTTCTCGTAATTTATCCGCTATCGACAGTTTACATCCGCCCATTTTCATCTCTTATTGCTACGATGGTTTTAATATTGTTGACCCCAACGTAGATCAGTAAGTTCTTGACTTAAAAACTTAAGACTTCTATGATCTTTCAAACAGGATCCTCTCAATCGATTTCCCATCTTTTTTTTGTGACGACATCGATTATTGCGTTTCCGTGTTCTATGATAGGATTTATGACATGTTTAATACGTGCGTACCACTCAAACGGTCGAGATCATTCTGTCATTCTTTCCCGTGGTGTACTAGAGATCTACGGAGCCTTAAGAATAAAAAAAAATAGACTATGGAAAAATTACTTACGCTGGAGAAACACGTCAGCTTGTTGTGATTTCGTTTATTGTCATGCCAGCTTTTAAGATTTTTTTTATACGGGTAATACCTTGATAATGTTCGCGATAACTTATATAACGATCCTCATACCTTTTTTAAATTTGTTAATATGAAGAAGGAAACTGATAATTATCCATCTACAATATAATATAATGGATCCTCTAGTTGCAGCGCGTCCGATATAGCCGACAACTTTGCATTGTTTTTCGAGGGCGCCTTTTCATCTGGCAATTTTGTGCCTTCCTTGGAAGAGTTGGGTCATATCCAGGATCGTCGCACTGCCTCCGTTGCTTTACCCATTTTATTTCGTGATATTATCATAGATGGTATCAAGTAACTTAAACTGGACTTTTCTTTTGGCCCTGATGGTGTTCCACCTGCATTCTTGAGATCCTGTTCTGATGCCTTACTCACTCCACTGGAACTCATCTTCAACAAATCTCTTCGGGCCAGTAGATTTCCTACGTTATGGAAGAGCTCCTTTATAATTCCTTTTTATAAAAGGAGGCATAAAAACTTAATAACAAATTATAGGCCAATAGCGAAGCTTTCCTGCATACCCAAGTTGTTCGAATCTGTTATATATTCACAGTTTGTAGTGCAGTGTAAGGGGTTTATCTCATCTAATCAACATGGCTTTCTGCCTGGTAGATCGACGACAACTAACCTGGTTGAATTTACATCCCACAGAATCTCTGCCTTTCAACAAGGTCTCCAGAGCGACTGCGTGCACACCAACTTTAACAAGACATTTGATAAACTCCCTCACTCTGTGATTATGTTTAAACTTGAATGGTTGGGTTTTCCGCCTTTATTGCTCCACTGGATCTGCTCTTACAGATTTCATACTGTACAATTTGTGCAGAGAATATTGTACTAAAACGGCAAACGGCGCAAAGAAATTAAGTAATTGACAGAATCGGCTTATTTAAAACGAAGCCAGAAGAGAAGAATCTATTTGCATTGAAAGTAATAATAATATAGTAATAAAACTGGAGTGGCCGGAGCGTCCCGTAGAATTCAGTAAATACTCAAACCAACTTTAGTGTACTCGAAACGGTCAAAGAAACCCCCTTTAGCCACAGTACATAAAGAGACCAGACTGAATTTAGCAATGAATTGCATTTTCTGGACTAAGCAATGGCAAATATTGATGATGATGAAAATAATTTTAATTTTGATGGCTGCCGATACTATTGGCAAGGCTGATGCTGAGGAAGTGAGCTGAAATTTTGGGGAAGGTACTATCGTGGAATATGTATATGGATACAATGGAACGGTACCTTTGAGGTATTCGATGCATTCATAAATGTGATTAGATTTGCTACAGCTGTCCATTTAACAAAAGTTGTGAAGAAGTATTTTCACGCTACAAATATATAAGTTTTAAATTGACCATCACGTAGTCCGGGCTTAAACCACATCAAAAACTTATGGGGTTTATTAGTTCGTAAGGTATACGAGAAAAGTAAGTAGTATGGAACTACACCAGAATTTAAATCTTGTATTTAAAAAGCATGTAGTAAAATTCCGCTTTAAACTTTAAGAAACATAAACTTAAAGAAATTCTATTCCAAATCGCGTGTTTAAGATTACAGAATATCAGGGAGGCACTACAAAATATTAAAAGGATAAAGAGAAGGTAATGAAGCAAGCAATTAAGTATTATTTGCGATTTTTTAAATGGCTTTACATTTATTAATTTCGTAGTAATATTTTTTACCTATGTCTCGTGGAATAATCTTTTAATATCTCTATTTTACCGCCCCGTCTCAAACAACTTCTACCTCCGCTAAGCCGCCCATTCCACTAACCAAAACTCCTTTATCCGAACATCACTCATATATCGATCCCCTAATCCCACCTACAGTTAAATTGACTTTGCGTGCTGCTGATTCCAACGATGGACGATACCTCTTGTCTCGTTTACGGGACCGCCACATTTATGAAAACGTACGTCTATTTCTAGACTATCTTCACGAGAAACCGAATTCCGTCTGTGTTGACGGTAAAATCAGCACCAACCTCATGTTAAGTATACATCAATAAAGCCTGCCCACAGACCCAACCGTCGTACGCCAGCTTTTCAGTAAGTACCATGAAACATTTAATATCCCTTTCCATAAGGTTTCAGAAGATCTATCCACCTATGCTGCGTACGTCAGTTCTCGCCGCATTTCGCATCTCCAAAAAAGTCACAACGACTCCTTAAACTACTTTTGCTCCTAACCCCCCCCCTATTCCTGTCAGTCTATTACCAAACGTAAGAGGACTTCTCACAAAAACATCCAAAATTTTCCTTAACTCCCACAAATTCCCGCACGATATCTTTGCCTTAACTGAAACCAATCTAACATCAGGAATTCTCGACAACGAATTATTATCTCAAAACTATACCATTTTACGTGTTGACGGTTGTGTAGGCCCCATTGATCCACCAGGTCGCGTCGTTCTCATAGCTGCTCACAACCGTTATGACGCCACCCTGCTCAAGACCTCCGACTCTACAATATCAGAATCATGTATCAAATCAACACTAAATAAGTTTATTCTGTATATTCTTTGTTGTTATATTCGTCCCTCTCAACCTCTAGAAGCCTACGAGCCCATAATTGAAGAGATCGACACCCTGCTTGAGAACGCTAACGCCTCCGATGAAATCATTGTACTGAGTGACTTTAACCTCCCCCGTATTCAATGGTCATTGTCTGAGGACTGTTCTCACATTGTCCCCCTTAACGCCTCTTTCGCCAAAGAAGCCTTTTTTACCGATCAGCTCTACGTTTCTGGTCTCTTTCAAGTTAGCGGAGTTAGGAACTTCCTGGACAGACAATTAGACTTGATCTTTTCTTCAGACCCAGTTAACTGGGCCGTCCCGGAAAGCATCTATCTTCTCTCCTCCCCTGTTCCTCGTTTTCTCCTATGAACACCCTCACGCCATTTCAAACTTCGAGTCTTCACTTTTGTTCAATTTTCATAAAGACCACTTTGAGAAATTAAATCACTTGCTCCTCAACTCTAACATTGGCACTATCCCTCAACATCTTCCAATTGACGTTGCTTTAGAGGCGCTTGTCTTACACAATATATATGACTCTCCTTCTTCGTAAAAACTGCTCCTCATCATAACGCTCTCTCCGCAACAGGAGAAATAAACGGTGGCAAACTTTTCTTCTAACCCAGACTGAGTCTGACTCTTCTTCCCACCTATCTCTTTATACCTCTTTTTTTGAACGTTTTGATACTCTCTACTATGAGTAGCTTCAACGCATGGAAACTAGCCTCATATCCGACCACAAACGTTTTTACGACTTTATTAATTCTAAGAAGAAATTCAATGGTTACCCCTCCACCCTAAAGTTCGATAATACCTCTTCGTCTGATCCTAAGGTTATCGCCAACCTCTTTACACACTTCTTCAGTAAATCTTTCAGCAACAATTCCCTACAACCTGATCTTAACTACTTTTCATTCATGGACAAATGCACTCAAACGTCGTTTACATATTTCGACCCTGATCTCGAACTAGTTGCCGCCATTATTAACGGACTTGAGGACGATTTTCACCCAGGTCCCGATGGCATTCCGGCCATTGACCACCTCGGTCCATTGATTTTGATCCTTACAATAAATGATGTTGAATGTGTCATCAAACACTCAGAGCTGTCCATTTATGCTGATGACATGAAAATAATTAAACATATCTCCTCCATAGCCGACTCTCTTCTCCTGCAAAAAGATCTCGATTCCTTCACCACATGGGGCATGTACAACTTTCTTAAGCTCAATGTCTCCAAATGCAAGTCCATCTCTTATTCCAGCGAGCATCTTACAACCACCCCGAGAGTTTATATGTTAACCGACGTACCAGTCCCTATAGTTACCTCTTTGTGTGACTAAGGAATAATCTGTGATAGCAAACTCAATTTCCGTTCCGACATTAACAGTATAATTAACAGAGCTAACTCCGCGCTAGAGTTTGTGAAGCGTTGGTCTAGAGAGTTCTCCAATCCTTATGTTTCCAAATCTTTCTATATCTCCTTCGTTAAAGGTCTCCTTGAATATGCCGGTCAGGTATGGTCACCTACCCAGTCTGAAACTGATCGACTTACAACCCCTAAGTAAACGTCTTCATTTATCAGCTATTAACTGGTGTCATAGACTGCCCTTCAATCCTGCAATCTTTACCCATCTATACCAATCCCCGAACCTTCGGTGGGTAGACAGATTCAACCTTCCAGCTTATGAAAATCGTCTGAAACTGATCGACTTACAACCCCTAAGTAAACGTCTTCATTTATCAGCTATTAACTGATGCCATAGACTGCACTTCAATCCTGCAATCTTTACCCATCTATACCAATCCACTCCCCTTTTCCGACTTCAGCGCTATCGCACGAACTACGGTCAACGCGAACCAATTATCAGGATGCTACGAAAAGTCAACGACCTTTCCTCCTTTGACTTCCATCTGAGTAAACCAACACTTCACAAAGCCCTATATCTTGATCCCGCCCATCTTGATCGTCTTTCTTAATTTTTTTTCTTTCCAGTTTGCATTTATTATAATTACAGCTCATATTGTAGCTTATACTATTTATTATGACTTATCATTTATTATAGTTTACATTATTAGTATTATGTTATAGCTTGCATTTTTATTTTTAGTACTATTATGTTATAGCTTGTATTAAACTTAAATAAATAAAATTTACCAGTATTTCTTCTAGGTAGCTATAAATTAATTTCGCTGACTGTACCTTAGAGTCTTCTTCAAAACCTTTTAAAGTTACGAGTAAATATAAGATCGAAACAACTTTTTTGACGGATATAATTATTTACAACAATACGTATTCTATTTTTACCTTACTAGCAGTCATTGGTAATGAGGAGCAACGAATTTCCCATTATAATTAAATTGCAGTAACATGTAAATTATTTCAAAATGAACGCCCAGAACAGCTTGATTCCTCCGAGTATCAAAGTAACATTGTGCAAACTTGTTGCATTATTTTGCAATTTCCACATTTAAATAATAAAAAAAACACTAAACGCATCAGTTACAACCATCAGGCATTTGACTATGAGCTAATTCTCTATTTATAGTACCTATGCGAAATAAAAACAAGAACTATGTTGCCTAGAAGTTTTCTCCAAGGCCGAGAGCGTGTGAATAGTTTCATATGGTAAGCAGCAAGTTACATAACGTGATTTGAATGGCCGCAGCACGAGGAAAAACGCAGTGACATTGTAACAAAAAGAACGAGAAATGCAATGAAATACTTATGGAGAATTCTTGCTCGAGACTCCATAGCTAGTTTCTAAACAATGGCTATGGTTATACTTAAGCACTTCTCTAGACGCTAGATCGCAGCAGCAGCTCCAGTCGACAGTGTCATATTCTAACAATGAAGACCCATTACACTTTGGCTTAGTGCTGCGTATGAGTACATTGTATAGGCATGCTTGGGACATTCTATGTCATTCATGAAAGCCATTTGTCCGAGACTTCTTGGAGCACTTAACCAATTTTCCACAAATTGCCTACATCCTGCCCGGCTTGAGTTTTTATTGTCAAATTTCATAGTAAGGGTGGGCATGATACCCTCTGCGGGTGTGTACGCAAACACGTGCTCCAAATTGCCTATGTACTTTTATCAGGTTAACTCACCATCTAACATACTTTACATATACTTGGAATGACTACTTTGCTGGGTTGTTTATACTTGCTGGGGCATCTTTTTGTTTATTTTTAATTCACATGCCTACAATAAATATTTTCCATAGGTAAAGCCCGTTTAATTAGTACCACCTGGTGCTCTCTTTAAAAGTGTGACGTAATTGTTCGTAACTTTGAATTCTATTTGGGTTTTGATAAAAAAGTGGTGCAGCTTTCCGCAAGAAATTCCAATAAGCGAAAAATTTGGCTCTAAACAAAGGTTAAAATTTTTTCCGATGCTAACTTATTAGTCATGTTATAGTATAATCTTTAGTGATGCACTATATTACATTTAATTTTAATACGCAATACATAGTACGGAACATCTGTAGGCGTGTGGAAGCGGATATAATTAAATAAAGAATTCGATAAGAGCGCTTGGGGACGCACATGATAGTGTTCTGTAGAGTTATTTCTAAATTTTACATAAACTATTTTTGCTACAGTGTTCTTTATAATTTTCATTTAAGGTACTTAACAAAGATTTAATTTAAGGATTTTCCAGATATTTTGCATTGATAGTTTAGAAAATTACAGTGGAGAGGGGAGGGGAAGGGGGAGGGTACGCTTTGAGACTTTAAAAGGAAATATCTCGCAGCTGAAGTATTAAAATGAAATGGTCCTTAAACATTTTTTGTTGCAGTTCAAAAGACCTACCTAAACACACCCCAATCAATGGGATAAGTGAAAAAAGGTTTTGAGTCTACTTTTCACTCTATGTGAAAGATCCCAAAAAACTATTTTTCCAAAAGTTTCACCATTTCTGTTTTTGGGTCATCAATCAAATTTTATCTTAATCTCTGCAGAGTATAAAATAAAGTCTGCGATAAGTGCGCTAATCTTAGGAACCAATACGTGGATTTCAATGGGATTTCCACTGTTTTTAACCGACTTCCCAAAAACAAAGAGGTTCAAGTTCGATTTTTGTGTTTTTTTTTTGTATGTTTAACCGGGCATAACTTCGTAACGCGATGACCAATATTGATGATTTTTTGCTGGGTAGAGTGGTGGTCCGGTTCGAAGGATCAATGTTTAGTAAATGTCTTTGGCGCTTACCGCTGATGGGGGCGCAACAAGATGTTGAGGAGCTGTACTAGTAGCAGATAATGCCTTTTGCGCTTACCCCTGGTGGGGACGCAATCATCTTAGCACGGGTGGGGGCTAAGATAATCTGAAGTAATACACACTTTAGAATTGAAAAATATTCTGAATTTATTCTTTAAAATAAATAAAAGAGTGGTCAGCTTGTGACGTCAAGTTGATTGCAGGGGATTGCATGCCTGGGAAATGACCTCTTGTTTTGCATGGGCTGCATTTTTCTTGGTTACAATTTGTTGTAGAACTTTTGGGTTTTGTGTTTTTTTATGATCTTTGATCATATTCGTCGAAAAGGAGTCGAATAATCAACGGAAGATGAGAATGCAATATGTTGGTTGTATGGTGAGGCCCATGAATTGCTGCAGTACACCCTCCCACTATAACTATGGATACATAGTGAAGATAATCGGAGGTCGGATCGGGATGTATGCCCTGCCCTGATCGCGGGCATTTACGCACGAGCGGGCTATGACTGTAGATGCATTGACTCAAGATCAATTGATGCATTTAATTATATTAAAAATTTATGTCGACGTGTATGTTTTGGTATACATCTAGGATGATAAATATAGACGAAACTTGGTTCATATATTAATTGGAATCTGAAAAAAATTACGGTGAAGGTAAGATACCCGTAGCACCCCTAGGGGTGGAGCGGGAAGCTTAGGATATAAAACTAAATGGAGATGCCATAATATATCTGAACCGTGGCGCGGGGGTAAGACCGAATCTTATGCCGTGACAGCATGACGCGCTTTGATGCCGTCATGCCTTCTCCGTGGGAGTGCTTGTACTGCGTGTGCCTCTCTATTCGACTACAGTATACATAGTAACTTTCTTTCTAATATTATGGTTTTGAAAAGAACATTGTTTGAAATGCTTAAAGATTTTAAATCAGTGAGTTTAAAGATGAGTCACAGTGGCGATCAAGCGACCAAGAATAAATAAAAAATTGAATATGATCAAAGTGCAGGCTGCAATAAGATGTCTAAAACGCATGCCCAACCTTTGCTTTACGAAACATAATTTACCGATTCAAACCAAAGGTTAGTAAATCATCTATTAATATATTATTACCATTCCATTTTATTTGTTCATTTGAGGTTAGAAATGTGTATACTGATGTCCCGTGACGGCCACATATTTTTTTTTGGTTACACCAGTTTGAGTCAATGTCGATCGTCGGCTACATTTTAAAAAGGGGCCTATACGAACTTGTCGAAAATAATTAATTTAATGTTTTCATTATATATGTAAGTTTATCAGACCAATATTTGGCTTGGCTAGCAGAGTATATTTTTGTTCAAAATTTTTATGACATAAAATGAGTATACAAAAAAATATTTGAATACATTAAAAAATTGCACGTATCTTAAATGCACGACACCCCCCCCCCCCCCCTCTTTATGAAAACTTTCAACTTACATTACTTTTATGACCAAAACTCACACAAGGGACTGACATATAAAATTAATCAAAAACTACGGATATTAGCGTCAAATATACAGTTTTCGGAGTCGCTGAAATTAATAATGACAACCCCGGGTGCTGTTAGATACTGTGGAGCTAAGATACCCTCTAGGGGTAGGGGTGGGGATGAAGTTTCATGTAAAAATACTCTAAAGCGATCAATATTAGTGTCAAATCCATAGGTTTCGGGGTCGATGAAGTAAAAAATGTTTCTGGTGTCATTTAATGCGCCCCTAGCATCCGTAAGGGTGTGGGTAGCAAGAAGGTGAATATTAGTGTCAAATCCGTTGATTTCCGGGACACTTGAATAATGATATTCCCGATGTTGTTAAATACCGTGTTGTGGTAAGAAACCCTAGCGCCCCTATTGCTATGGTGGGGAGGGAGTCACATGTAAAAGTAATTGAAAACGGCGCTCACTAAACAAAAGTCCAAGCAACGCCGGCCACGTGCAGCTGGTTGGAATATGAATAGAAGGGATGTGACATACATACAGATAGACGGACGGGGAGACCATAACTATACTGGTTCCTAGTTTCAGGCAAATTGTCGGAAAAAAGCGGCTTGTCGAACATTTTTGGTAGGCGGAGATTTTTTTTGTTGGTCTGTTGGAGGGGGGGGGGGGGGGGGGGTCGACAGTGAGCATAAAACTCAGCTTCCGGGGTCGTACCACCTACTCATTTAACCACCATTTCGAAAATTAAAAATTACTAAATAAGAAATTCACGAGTAAATATTCTGTACATCTTTTTGTAACCCTTCACCCTTCTAAGAGATTTTGCATGACTAAACCAAGTAAAGAAGTATGTAGGAGCCTGAACTTTGTGTCACCCCTTTTTACTTATTTTTTAGAATAATCTTAAAAGAGTAGGAAAGAGATAGATATAAAAATAGGGTGGGCATTCTGTTGGTATTTCGAGTGGATCAGTTAATTGAATAAAAACAAAAGCGAATAAATTTCTAAAAGTGTTTTTATCAGGCGCAAACAGATTTTCGCGATCTCTCGGTAAATGCAAATCGTACAAAAATTGTATAAAGGGCTTTTTTGTAGCAAATTAAATTATTTAAATCTTTTATTTTATTTATATTATTTATTTATAATGTCGGAACAAAATTGCAGGTCCAATGTGTCGTGTCATGCAACTTGAAAGTAAATTTAGAGAATAAATAAATTTTAAAATTCTTTTTATAAAATGCAACACGACCTAGGTTGAACCGACTCAATAAAAAGCGCTTAAAAGTAAAAAATATTTATTAATTGTATGCCTAAGGGCGGAAACAGACTGCACTTAGCACGCACGGCAGTGTGACCATAATTAAGAAAGTATTGATTTGTTTAAATTTAAATTTTGTGTTTCGAGAAGCATTTTAACGTATTACGAAATATTTTATCGTTTAAATTGATTAGTTTGTAAGATTACTTACAGCTAGACGTTTCGGTCTCTCTCACGGTCACTACCTAACTGCCGAGTTGATGTGCTTCCCAGATGTTATATGGCCTTTTCATCGTTATCTCCTGTCAACAGAAAACAACCATGGGTCACCGCTGGTGGGATTCGCACCTGGGATCTCCGGAATAGAAGGCCGACACGTTATCACTTACTCCTATCTATCAACTGCAGTCGCAAAATTGCATAAACGGCGTTTCACATTAGTTCCTCATTCACTGAATTTACTATTCGAATAAATTTTCAATCAAATAATGATTTTTTTTTAAATCGAATAAAAAATTATTCGAATAAATTTTTATTCGATTTTCAATTTATTTTAAGTTATTGGCAAATATTTATTTGTTATTTGGTGCTCCTTAATCCAATTTCAAATAATTATTTGTTATTCGATCGTTCGTTATTCGATAATCAAATAATATTCGTTATTTGATGAATTATTGGCAAGTAATTATTTTTTATTTGGTGCTTTTTATTCGAATTTCAAATAATTATTTGTTATTTCATCGCGTGTTATTCGATAATCAAATAATTATTCGTTATTTGATGACTTATTCGCAAATAATTATCTGTTATTTGGTGCTTTTTATTCGAATTTCAAATAATTATTTGTTATTCGATTATTAAATAATTATTCGATAGTTCATGTCTCTTTATGAAATAATTATTTGTTGTTGGTGTCCATTAGTTCAATTTCAAAAAATTATTTTTTGGTACGCGCATTTCATATCACAAGGTGTCTCGTACTTAGGAAATTAAAACTGCCTTGTTATGTTTCGATGTTTACAGTAAAGATTTTAGGAAATGATACCATAAAACAAATAAGTATTCGAATAATTACTTCACATAATCGGATAACAAATAATTATTTGAAATTCGAAATAAAAGATAATTATTTCCGAATAAGTCATCAAATAACGAATAATTATTTGATTATCGAATAACGCACGATCGAATAACAAATAATTATTTGAAATTCGAATAAAAAGCACCAAATAACAAATAATTATTTGCGAATAATCCTCCAAATAACAAATAATTTCTTTATTCAAGTACATTTTTATTCGATTATTCAATTTATTTGAGCTTTTAGCTTTTATCTTTATTCGAATAAAAAATGCCCATCTCTGGACCAACTACTACCCCTTTTCGAGGTCGCTGAATCTGAATATCATAGTAAAATTAGGTTTTATCTATCTTCTGAGTATAAAGGAAAATAATTTGGCCATTTAAGGAGTTGGGCGAGGATAAAAGCTTTTTTACTGTGATATTCTTGTTCAGCAACCTCGAAAATGGGGATGCCGGATTTTCTTACATACTCGTCCAACTCATTGAGCGGGGCAAAGTGAGTCTTTTAAGTGATTGAAACCTTTGAATCCGACTCACTTAAAGGATTCGTTCCGAAAGATTCGTTCACTCGGACTCATTTTTTCTGCCAACTCACAACCAGTACTGCACGCAAGTACAGTGCCTGTCACGGTGTTCTGGTCCGTGTTGTACTGTTTTGGTTTGGTACTGTGTTGTGCGTGTGCTTGCCATATGTTTACTAATTGACTCGGACTTAGTGAATGAAGCGAGTGAGGGGTGCGTTTCATATTCAATGCTTATAGGTGACAACAGAAATGAGTCCGAACTCTGACCCGTAGTTGGAAGTAGCTAATGTGACTGGATCAGTCACTTACTTACTTGCTGTGAGATGGACTCAAAACTTATAAGTGAACGAATCTAACCACCGGAATTGAGTCTTTTCATTCAAAACATGGACTCGTTCCTTAGGATCGAATCCGTCGAACTCGACCCATCTCTAAAGCCTAAAGTGTGTGTCGTTAAATGATTTAGAATTTACGTCCGTTCACTGTAATTATTAAGTCCACTTCAATACTTCTGCTGAGAAATATATTGCAAATGTTCACTATTGCATTTATGTCGGCGCAAATCTGTTCCATGAAATTTTTCGGCAGTAGTGTGCAAATAATGGCATTTTTTGGCTAAAAGTATATTTAAAATGGAGACACCTAATTAGGCTCAACATTTACGGTTGAAGTTTTTAGAAGAAGAAAAGTAGAGAAAAGTGTTTGTTTTAATTAAAAAAAATATTGTTTTTAAATAATTTTTGCTTTTGTGTTAATCCTTTAAAAATGGGGCATATTAAAACACTTTTGAAAGAAGATATCGCACTTAATATCTTGAAGGAAGCAAGAGTACTTAAATCGTGAAATAGGGTACGGGCGAGAGAAAAGTTTTTCAAGAAAGACAGAATTCTTTAAAGTATAAACACATGTTCGAAGGATAAGTTTTAAGAATTCTTGAAATCATGGAAAGCGATAATAGGGGGTTTCAACAATGTGGAGCTAGTATTGACATAGCAATTGTCGGTAAGCATTGATTTCGTCAACAAAACATTGTGGCCTTGTACTGATATTAATATAAATGAAAATTTGTGATGATAGCTCTTAAGATATGTTTACACTGACGGAAAGCTAAACAACAACAAAGAAGAACTTATGCAATATTGTAATTACGGAGAAGCTTTCAAATCGATTAATTAAAAACTTTTATGGTTCATTTCCTTCATCATTCAGAAATTTCGAAGTAATTAGCAAATACGGAGTTGTTCATTATTGAAAGTAAATACAGAATAATTTTGAATTTAAGCAAATATGTTGTTTTATTTAAGCCGAACTTAATCAAGTGCCGCCCCTGCATCTACCCCTCAAGTAAAATTAACCACATTATTTGAATATCAGTGCATTTAAGAACTGTGTCCTGCCTCTTAAGTAGGAGGAAGTCGAGTCGATCGGAAGAGTGGGGAAACCCAGCCTTTCAAATTTATACAAAATTACGGAGTATGAAGTCAGTGTATATACATATAGTCTGTTGGCGTATCTCGTTGGAAGCCTGAAATAATGTGGAAGGAAAATTCCAGTAAGTTAGTAGTCGTTGATCTACCGGGCAAGAACCCATGCTGATTGGTGGAGATTAAACGCTTATAACGCTCAAAAAGGTTCAAATACATTATCAACTCAAATATCTTGGGTATACAGGATAACTTCGCGAATGATCTATATTCAGTTATAATGATCTTGTGTGTAAAATTAACCCCATTATTTGAATATCAGTGCACTTAAGAACTTTTCTTTTTTACAAGCTTTGTGTTACTTTCATCTGTCCGTCCGTCGTTAAATCTTGCAAGCCCATATTGATCCACTTCCCAAATTTCGATTGAGCTGAAATTTTGTATACGTGTATAAGTCCGGTAACAATGCAATATAATATATCTAATATTGTTCTAAAACTAATATGACAGACGCCACAAGATGGAAAGATTAAACTTTTCTTCACAACCCCCTAATATGCGTATCAAATGAAAGGGTTCGACGAGTACAATACCATAAACTATATGACGTCATTCTATTTCCAATATGGCGGACGGCCCGATATGACGGATTACCTTTTTTTCACAACCTCCTTGATATGTGTATCAAATGGGTTGGATGAGTAGAATAGCTGCGTGACGTCATTCTAAATCCAATATGGCGGATTACCTTTTTCCTCACCAAAGTACCTCGCCAAGTACCAAATGAAAGCGGTTTTTAAATAGAATGCGATCAGCGACGTGGTCAAATTCGAAAGCCAATATGTTGAATGCCCCAAGATTGTGGATCACCTTTCTCTTTACAACCACCCTGATATGGGTATCAAATGAAAGGGTTTGACAAGTAAAATACGATAAACTTTGTGACGTAATTCTACTTTTCATATGGCGGAAGGTTTTAGATTTTTGATTATGACCGACACAATAATAAAACTGAAAAACCGGACAAGTGCGAATTTGACTCACGCAGCGAGGGTTCCGTAATATTTTTCACGTGATATAATTATAAATTAACGCTCTTTCTCTAAAATTTTATCCATTTATGTATATGCGCAATACTCTTTTATTAAATCTACTTTTTATGGAAGGTGTAGAAATTGAAGCTAAAATGTCAATAAACTGTAAGTAAAGGTAAGAGAGTAGTCTATATTATGGTAAATATTCAGCAAAGTAGTGCTTGTAAATCGAGAAATTTACTTTAAATTTTTTAGTTTTTCAAAGTAACAACAAATAAAAGCTTGTTTTTTACTTTATTTTTTCTTTTATACTGGAAGAAATGGTTCACCGGTTAGAGCTTGGCTCAAATGCTTAAGTTATCGCTAAAACTTACACTTATTTTAAGATTTATATAGAGGTTATACGAATTACTACAAATTGGTGACTAGTTCTTTTATAGCTTATTGTGTTGAAGAAGGAATTCCATCTTTTATGGTTGAAAGAAATTTTGCCACAGTAAAAGAATAAATATTCACAATAAGGTTTCCATTCTAACCCAGAAGGCGCACTTCTAAGTAGGAGCAAAGAAAAATTAACCTATTCCATCAAATCGGTGGAGTAAGTTTTCCACACCAGCATGCATAGGAAGTAAAAGATACAAAAGAAAAGAAAAGAAATAAAACATGAAAGGAGACACATGATGAAACACAGAGAGTCCCAGGAACAGCAAAGGTAGTCTTCAGAGGCTATGGTGAGGCAAGAGTGCTTAAATCAATATTTGTATTCAAGAGCTGGTGAATAAATACTAAGTCACCTTTTAGAATATTCCTGATCACAGGGCAGTACAAATAAATCGAAGTCGTTAACTCCGAGAATTTTCTGGACGAACGCTTTACAAAGCTTAAGATTACGTTACTTGTAGATACAATATAATTGATATGCAGAGTAAAATCTAGTTTCCTATCGATTTTTACCACAAGATCAGTTTCGGACACCACGCGATGGAGGTAATTCCTTGCAAAGGTGTAATTAAATAGTTGTAGATTGAGACTCCTGGAAAAAGATATAGGCATTTCTCAAAATTTAGATGGAAGCCATTATGCCCGCACCAAACCAGGAACTTGTCTACGTCCTCTTCAATAAGGGCGTAGTCATCACTATCCTTAACATAGGAGATCTTCACGTCGTCACTGTAGAGTGCGAGATCAGAAAGACAATTACTTCAAAATGTCAAGAACGAATAGTAGTGGTCCGAGATGGCTACCTTGCGGCACACCGGAGGAAGTACTGAAAATTATTGAGGTGGAGTCAAGGAATATGTACATTTATAAACAATTTCAAATTTATTTATCCAAATATGCATTCTTATAATCTAATCAATTCAAAGGAGAAAAAACATAGAAAAATAAATCTCCCAGTATATTACTTATTTCAATAATCTAACATGTCTACAGCAAATTAACTTTCGACAATTTCGGTGTGTCCTGTCTCTTAAGTAGGAGGAAGTCGAGTCGATCGGAAGAGTGAGGAAACCCAGCCTTACAAATTTAAACAAAATTACGAAGTGTGAAGTCAGTGTATATATAGTCTGTTTGCGTACCTCGTTGGAAGCCTGAAATAATGTGGAAGGAAATTTCCAGCAAGTTAGTAGTCGTTGATCTACCGGGAAAGAACCCATGCTGATTGGTGGAGATTAAACGCTTATAACGCTCAAAAAGGTTCAAATACATTATCAATTCAAATATCTTGATATCTTGTATGCAGGATAACTTCGCGAATGATCTATATTCAGTTATAATGATCTTGTGGCCCTTTTTATGAACAGGATTTATAAAGGAGCTCTTTTACAAAGCAGATAATTTACCAGCCCTTCAACTTCTTGAAAAGAATCGCCAATGGAGTGAAGAGGGCATCAAAACAGGACTTAAAGAATGCAGGATCGTCGGATCGGAGGAAAAGTCCTTTTTAAGTTCTCTGGTTTGGTCCATAATACGATCTCACGACATAAGTGACAAGAAATCACATGAAATGGGATGATCCAGAATATGACCAAAATTACACTCAGAAGGCTCAAGGTTGTCGGAGGAGATTCAACTCTTAAAAAATGAACGAGAATCATTTGCTATGTTGGGCACGTTATTATTGGAAGACCCCTCATACCATATCGTAGCTCTAGTAATTTTTCCAAAGTTTGTTCTTCGTGTTCCTAAAGTTACGAAGTTCGGTGGTGTACTACGGGGCAGAGAAGTATGTAGGTCTCTTCCGTTAGAGTGAAATAAAAGATTTTAACAAATCATAGATCTTGCTATAAAACGGGAAGACATATACATCAATGTAATACTATGACGAAAAGTCAACTGAAAGAAGATTGCAAGTTATCTTGAAAAAGATCGTTCTCTTTAAGTCATGAACAAGGTGCTGCAAATTGAGATCCGCAGTAATGTATAGTAAGCAAAAAGAGAAGAAGATGAGAAGATGGAATCTGTCGATAGCGGATAACTTATTAGTAGCTAATTCTTATTGCTCGAATCAGAAGAGAATGCAAGATCTAAGCTTTCCCATACAGTTTTTCCATCACTCATTTGATGCAAATTCAAGGAAGCGATGGCGTCAAGAAATTAAATATCCTTAGCTATTCGATAACTTGAGGGAAAAAAGTCGTCGTCATTGTTGTTGGATACCCATTGAACATTGGTTCAATTAAAATCACGAAAAGAAGAATTTCATCTTCAGGGTTCGTCATATTTTAGGTGAAATCTAAGCTAAAGGTTCGAATATCACACATACCACGCCATTCAGTATCAACGCAGTTTGTTAGGTTAGGAGAATGTCACAACAGAGCAGAAAAATACAAAGCTTTGTCAGCGATAGCTTCAGAACCAAGAGTTAATAGCGCGCATACTTGAGAAGGCAGGAACATCTATTTAGCTACAATTAAAGTGCGCCCTGCATGCAACCAACACTCCTCAGAGTCGGAGTATCTGTCCCTGAGAAAAATCTGATAAGAATCATAGAATCTCTGCATCACTAAATAAAGCCAAGCCAAAACCACGACTCAGTCAACAATAGGTCTGTTCACGTACTTATTTTGGGTAAATGCATTATGATATTTTTACCCAAAGGTGTTCACGTACTTATAAAATGAATTATGAAAAATTTGCTGACGTAACATTTCCCCTACTTTCAAATGTTAGTCCAAATTTACTCGAAGAAATAAGAGGTCTGTTCCCTAACGAGCACTAGTGATAACTCGTGCTCAATAAATGACACTGAACGCATTCCCCAACTTTCAAAACTCGCTATCTGAATTGTCAAATCAACTTTCCCTCAAGCACTTTTTATCACTGAAAATTTTCCCAGTGCTATTGAGTGCTCCGTGTTATGAATTGTCAATTTCAGTGAATTGTCAGTTGACATTTCTCATTCTTGGCACTGAAAAGCACTCTGCGTTCCTCAACTCAGTGAAGTGTTATCCCCCACCAACTAACACTTTTTATCACTGCACTTTTTGTCACTGAAAGTCAGGGAACATACCACTTTTGTTATAAAGGCACTCATTGTCACTTTGACAGTTAGTGCTTTAGTTTTTGCCCACGACTACTCAAACTTGTTCACGTACTCTTGATATTTGGTAATATCTCCTATTTAACATTTTTACTCAGAATATTTCAGATCAAAAAGTACGTGAACAGACCTATTATAATGTCATAACAGCAGACAAGAGAGACCTGAAATAAATGGCTTGTTCTAGTTCTTAGCCCCCTTACATTTTGATAGCAAAGGGACAGCGTACTTAGTTAAGTTAGTTAGTTATAAATATTGCAAATAGCATAGAATCTGACAGTTGACAAAGTTTTAACTAAACTGAATACTACCGCATAATATGGTAGCGACATGTCTCGAGGGTGACTATTTTTTTGCCTACTTTCCACAGCTACGACTTTTCCTCACTATACATTTGCCTCCTAAATTATACAGGTCTACAAAAAATGAGGTGATGATTGTTATTGGGTAGCTGGGGCTCACTTCCGAAGTAGTTTTCGGCGCAGAATCCGAATTCGAGGTCAGAATTTGACCACCTTTGGCTATTTTTTAGGTTATGTACAGGATGTATAACATTTTCTTGGTCATTTTGTTCTATTGGCATCATTTAATACTACTCTTACCATTGAAAATAGCCTATGCGGTCACCTATGATTTTTTCTTGCAAAGTTACGACCATTTTAAGTTATGAAAATTTAAAATGGTCATAACTTTGCAAGAAAAAAACGTACGTGACCGATCAATAGCTTATTTTGAAGGGTAAGAGTAGTATTATATGATGATCCAAAAACATTGTGTGCATCCTGTGCATAAACTCTAAAGTAGCCAATAAACCTATTTTTTGAATACATAACCTCAAATATCTCAAAATCTGTTCTATTTCTGTTAAAATTTGGTTATTGCTTGAAATGGCAGGTATTAGCTGGACGTTTAGTCATGTAACTTAAGATCAGTAAAAGATTTTCGTTTGCTTCAAGTCTCCTTTGAAAGAAAGCACATTAGCCACTATTTTAAACCCAAAAATAAAAAAAATATAGGGAAATTTTTCAAGATATTACCCTTTGCAATGAAAAAATTGATTTTTTTCCTTAAATTTTAGTCTTTGGTACCATTGTGTTACCTATAAACTGAGATATTAATAACGCACTAAAATTTTAGAAGATAAACGTTAAAACTTTTTTTTCGTTTCTCACCTAGATCTACCAGATCCTTCATTTTTGCACACGCGCTGTGAAACACCCTGTAACAAGGATTGAAAGAGGCCAGCAAGTAAATAAAGTTGGAAAGAGCATATACGTCTTTTATATGCAGTATAAGATGTATTAGGCATTCTGTTCATTCTGTTAGTAGAAAAATTGCAGTCTTATATCATACATATTATATGTGCATGTCAGAAACTGTACTCTCAAGGATTCTTACGATTTCAAGATTGCCGTTTATGCAAATGGACATACATAACTACGTACCTTTTCTTAGCACCACCTTGTCAGTATTACTCTCAACTGTGCTTGATGTGGAGTAAATTTGTGCTTTTCTCGAAAGTGCATTTAGTACTTTCAAGGCGAGAAACATTTTTTGGTAGGCTATATCGAATCACACCACTTGAGATATTACTTTAAAAATCCCGGAAATGCAATTAAGGTTCCTATATAGGCCATAGTGAAATCCCACTACATGTCTAGCTTATATCTGCTGTGTTCTGAAAATTGTCCGCGCTAGCAAAAATATTATGCAGATTCGCAAAAAAGGCCTTAAAATGAAATTAACATTTTTGAAAATGGTAAATATTTTAAATTTGATTTTTAATTGTGTCAGATGATTATTATGCGATTGTGATGCTTCACATAAATTTTCGCGACCATAGACACATTGGAGTGGACAGATAATTTCGCATTCACACTTTTCAGCCAGCCTTTTTCTCTGTGGTCACACCATTTGCATGAAATTCACCTCAACTCATTAAAATATGTAATTAAAGCTTTAAAGGGAAAAGTCACCATTTGCATAGTAAAAAATAACAATTTTGTTCGGTTGCCATTTTGCAGTTGCGTCAGCAAGCAAAAATAAACATCATTATGGCAATTATCAGTACCTGTGCTAGGGCGCTTTGGCTCCAATAATTTATTTTCGGGGCCATAACGATATGAGTATCCCCATACCAGAACGCATGGCGGATAGTTTACAAGTGTAAACGTGATATACCTTATACGCCCTGGAAAAATATTACTATGTATTATTTTAGTTGGCAGTGCATTTATTATGCGACCAAATTTATAACGATATTGTGTATGCTCTGCAGCTTTAGGAAATGAATGTCCCAAAAGAGGTGAGACCGGTGTCCAACAAATCTAAAATTTAACCTACCTTGAAACGTTACCTGCCTACCTCCATTAATTATAAAATGTGGCCCCTTTTTAATTATCTACGGTGACATATTGCACGTAATGGGTAATATTTCTACCATTTGCTATTTTTATTTAAACATTTTTTAAATATTCCTATATAAATAGAATTGTTTTCATAGCTGTATTTAGCGGTTTTTTAATAATATGGAAAATCTATCTTTTCTATTTTCATTATTTATATCACATTTACGTTTAATACTCTTGGCGAACAACAAAACAAACAAATATTGCGAATTGAATAGCATACTCTGGCTTAAGTTGATTTATTTATTCATTAAAAACTTCATCAATGTGCTAATTAATACAAATTAGATTATAATAATAAGCGAAAAAAATCTAACCTTAACTAAACTTACCCTTTAAATATTTCATAGATAAAGTCGTCGCTGGATCAAGTAATAATGCTTTAGCCTTCCTTTCTAGAGGTCCCATTTCGCACCCCACCGGTGGCGTTGAGGATAACACGGCCAACTTCCAAGTATGAGGAATATTCAACATTATGAATTAATATATAAACTAAATAAAAAATAAATAACTTAAATAAAAATGACTCTAAAACTTGAAGGCAAAAACATGTTAAAAAGAAAATACGGGAAATTTTGAATAAGTAGTTCCCAAAAATTTTGAAAATATTCCGAAACATAACCTAGAGCTAAACCTAAACGGCCGAACGAAATAAACTGTAACAATGAGTCCCGCGGGAGTCTGCAGAGTCATTGTCGTCTGAAAACTGCTCCCATAATCCTCCTACGATTCTAACGTGGGACTTGTCCTTCCCTTTTTTTTATTTATTAATTTATTTATTTAAGATTCATCAAAGGGCTGATTACTTAACATGTAAATATAAATATAAAATAAAATATAAAATTACAATAATTAATAAAAATAACTAGAAAAATAATTAATAATACATAATTACAAAACAATAATAGAGTAGTTAGGAAAGTTTGGCCTTCATAGAATTTTTCGACAAATTAAAATCAATGCTGTTAAAATGGGAATTAAAAAACCGAGACATTGACGTGGCGGGCTCGTGAAAACCGTAATTTGTGCGATGCTGCGGAATTTTAAGATAATCTCAATCTCTCAAGGAGCAACTCGGAATCGATATGTTAAAAGAAGACAACAAGACTGGAGAGTCAACATTACCTTGAAGACATTCAAAAGCGAAAACAGTTTTAGAGATGTTACGTCTGAATTCAAGAGAGTCCAGTTTTATAAGCTTAAGCCTATCTGAGTACGGCGGCAGAATAAGAGGGTCGCTCCAAGGAAGCCCACGAAGTGCAAAGCGAACAAAACGGCGCTGGACTGCCTCTACCCGGTCAATTGAGTCACGATAATATGGTGGCCAAACACAACTAGCATACTCCAGATTCTTTTATTTTTTTTTAGGGAGGTGAAATGCTTTATGCACGCTGGGTATCCCTAACCAGCAGTGTCGGACTCCTGTGGCGCAGTTTACTGTATAAAATACCTCCCTTGCTTCACGGACACTAGCCTGGAACCGTTTTCCACATTACTTCCTCTTTCGGGAGGCCATCTGTGACACTCAAAGAAAGTGTGTTCTGCGGTGTCCGTTTGGCCTGGGCAATAGAGACACTCCGGTGACGCTACCTTTCCCATTCGGCGAAGATACGAACGAAAGTACCCGTGACCACTCAGGAGTTGGGTTAGGTAAAAACCTACTTCTCCATGCCCTCTGTCGATCCAGAGGCCCAGATCACTGATAAGCCTCGCTATCCATCGACTTGACTGCTGTCATCAGGAGGCGGCGTTTGATCGAGCATAGTCCTCCCACGTTGGCCATCAGCCTGCTGAGCGATGTGACAACCCTTGCTGCTTTGTCTGCAGTTTCCTTTATCTGCTGGAAGAAACTCATCTTGGTGTCAATCGTAACGCCGAGGTACCTCACCGATGGTCTCTTTTGTATGGTCTCCTCTCTGACTTGCACCGGAAGGATGGTCGGAATTCTCTTTTTGGTCGGGACAACGACCTCCGTAAGGGCGAACGATAATCCGTGCGCCGTCATCCAGCTATTTACGGCTCGCATCACCTGGTTCAGCTTTAGCTGCGCCTGTTGCACGTCGCGTGCTGCTATCAGTGCAGCAACATCGTCCGCATACCCGACCAGGGACGTCTCTTCGGGCAGTTCGATTCTTAGCAGACTGTCATAGGTGGCGTTCCAGAGATACGGTCCTAGTATCGATCGCTGTGCTGCCCCCGACGTGATTCTCCTTATTCGCTGTCCTTCCTTAGTCTCGTACAACAAGCATCGGTCGTTAGGATAGTCGTCCACTATCCGTAAGAGGTATCTCGGTGCTTGGAACGAGCTCTCTAGCGCTTCCAGCATGTCCGCCCATCGCGCGGAGTTGAAGGCGTTTTTGACATTTTACCAAAAGCACCACCCTACGCGAGTATAGGCTGTGGTCTTCGGCTTTCCTGACCGCCTCGATAACCTCCAAAATTGCATCCGCCGTGGATAGCCCCGCTCTAAAGCCATATTGTTTCGGCGAGAGATCGCCGGCATTTCAGATCGCTGATGTAATTCTCGCCCTGATGAGCTTTTCGAAGATTTTTCCAGCAGTATCCAACATGCATAAGGGGCGGTAGGCAGACGGCTGTCCGGGTTCCCCCTTACCATTGCTTATTAAAACTAAGCGCGCTATCTTCCAGCGTGAGCAAAAGACCCCCGATTCCAAGCATGTGTTGTACATGCGCAGCAGCAGCTCCGGGTTTCGGCAGTACACCATCTTCAAGACTTCGGAGTTCAGTAAAAAGTTATTCGCGCCAAATTAGAATTTGAGATGACTCGACAGTAAACATTTTTATCAGCCAATATGAACTGTTGTTGTAGGCTGCCGTGCATTCTGATTCTGCCTATAGCCCAAAAGCGCCCAACAAGAATTAAAAAATCGCCCAAAAAGTACCTAGTCGCAGAGAAAAAAATTTTCTCGCCCAACTCAAGGCTCAAGTAGCCCAATCGGCGAGAAATCACCAGACTTGGCAACTCTGGTATCAGGCAACATATTCTACACATCAATAGAAGAACCATCGAAATCGGTGCAAGCGTTACGAAGTTAGACTAGCCCTCCCCCTTAGCAATACGGCGGGATCACACTCTATACAACAGCAAAAGAACCATCCAAATCGGACCATGCGTGATAAAGTTGGGATCCACCCCACTCCCCCCCCCTTATTTTTTTTTCTCGTGGTATCAACCAGGTAATATACTTTAGCCAACAGAAAAATAATTATCTAAATCGGTCTACACGTTACGAAGTTAGACTAACCCTCCCCCCACCCTAGGCCAATTTTTTTACTCCTATTAGCAATGAGGGATCATACTCTGTACAACAAAATAGAACCATCCAAATCGGTCCACGCGTTACAAAGTTAGGTTTCAATTTAAAGAATTAAAAAACATTTTCTTCTGAACTTAAGTAAATGTACTAATAACTGAAAAAGTCGAATTATACATTATTTACCTTCTTACAGAAGAAAAAAAATTCATAAACTTCAGCCATTTTTCAGACCGCTCGACTAGAACCTACCCTTAAGAGAGAAAACTCTATTAATAAGATTAACTGCCAGGTCACGTCATTTTCAGTCTCGAGAACCTCTAAAATTTCTAAACATATTTGTAATTGTGTTTTTGTAAAGAAATTTTTATTTTCTTTAATGACTTTAAGGTGCATTAGTGCCAAGGTTCAATAAAAGTTCTATCTACATTATCTATCACTGTTTCCTGGTTTTTTATACCTCCGTAAGTAAGAGGCGCTACTTCCGTGCTTTTATAAGTCACAAACTAGCTAAGTGAAAGACTTCCGTAAGTGCGAAAAAATTCCCAGACCCTGGAACCATCGCTTACACAGATTCTACTGCATTATTAACCTTAAAAAATGTATCTCCCAAAAATTGTTGGTTTTTATTATTTTTGCATTGTATTCATTGTCCCCTTTAATTTGATAGCTCATTTATTGCTGTTACATAAGTAGAACCAAAATTATAAATTTTTTTACTTCCCAGTAAATGCAAAAGTTACACCATTTCCAAAATTTCACTTTCACGTAGCTAAGTTAAGTTAAGATAAAAAAAAATTCCACAATTAAAGTTCTCATAAATCTCTACCAATATGCAAATTTTCGTGAAAATCCAAAAAGGTCTACTCAGAACCTTGGACGATTTTTCGTGGAATAACCCGTAAGTGATAACGTATTCACCATCCATTCTAAAGGGTGCCAGGTTCAAACCCCACTGGCAGCGAACCGCGCTTGTTTTCTGCTGACAAATATAATTTACACCAAAGTAGTATTGTGGGTCGCAAAGTAACGTCGGTGGATCGAAATGCATCTTAAATTGCAGATCAAGAGTTTTCGGGAACTAGAACGATTTTAGGTTTAAATAAGTATTATATTGGAACAAATAACTTGTACAGCAACAACTGGATCCAATGTAATGTGTTGAATAATTTGAACTGCTACACAGTAAAATAATCAATTTGAACTTCTGTTTTACTGTATCAAAAGTAGTACCCTTCATAGTACAACAACTAATAGATTCCTTCGAGTAAAATGCTTCTAACCAAAAAAAATGTTTACCTTGCAAACACTCATTAGGCAAAATTCAAGAGTTTTCGAAGCACCAAATTTCCAATTAAGACAATGTTCAATATATTCGCAAAATGTTGGTTTCAATTATTTTCATTTTTTGCATATTGTCACGTATAATGCAAAGAAAACATGGTAAAAATTAGCATACTAACAGGTGTTCCACATCACTTCATATATATCCTTGTGCTCGCCAGTTCGCATGATAACAATCTTGTAGGCGCCCTTTTAATTGTTTTCCTTAAATTACGAATTCACCAGTCAGCCCCCCGTTTGGTTTCAATTCCGACTCCCGAGCGGTCCTCCCCATAGTGAGAGCGGCGAAACGAAGAACAAGTACCACGGGGACTTTCATTTTGCAAAAAAAAATAAAATTATTACCGTCGATTTTTTTTTTTTTTGAAATTTTTCATTTGAACACATACGCCGCACTTACGCAAGTATCCTTGCAAAAATTGCCCGTACGTGCGTATATTTCTAATTCGCTGTACGTGCAAAGTGTTCGATTCATTCATTCATGTACGCGAGTATCCTGTATGTGTGTCGGGGCAGAAAGGCAACAACAATAATGAAAAAAAAACCAAGGAAGAAGAAGACGATGACGACGGCTCTGAATAGTGTACACATATACATGCAAAGGCATATATCCTTTCTGGGAATATCCTTCCTATAGTGTCTCGTATATCGCTAGAGTCATCTATCGTGCGGTGTATACTCTCTGCTGGTATACATGTTGCTGCCTGTATGGCTCAAGTCGGTATGGCAGTATGTATATATGGAACATTCAGGCTGCATGCTATTTCAGATAAGCAAGAAGGGGCGCTCCATCAAGTTCAAAGTATGCACGTACAGTGCCGTATCCTGCCAAGATAGGCGTCTCTTGATGGGGCGATCGCCCCAGCAAGTTCCACAATCCTGAGGTACATTTCCATATAAATTGTCTTGGCAGAAATTCGTTAATTATTCGAAATCGGAAAGAGATACATCTATGAATTTTTTCCTATACAAAGGACAGACCTTTTCGGACTTTAGTTTCAAAAATCACCAAAATCGGCTTAACAACAACAAAACTATTAACAGTTAAATTCGATGTCTCGAGCAAGTTGAGCGAAATTTTAATTCGATTTTTTATTGGACAACGACATTTCGCCCGAAGGAAGTATAGAGTTCCTTGGTCTTGCAGGACTGCCGAGTTAAATCAGACACTTGCTAGGGTGAAAAACTGAAGGGGATGTATACTGGGCTTGAATTTTCTCAACGATTTTGAATTTTCGTATGCCCCGTCTTTCGCTCTCGTCCGCACTTCTTTGGCCTTCCCTTCCATTCCTTCTCACCCACCGGGTATTCATATAGAAGGGAAAAAGATTCTTCCAATATACATCTATACCCGAACCCGAGCTGTCATATATGTAGATGTGGCTGAATGTGTTCGCTTTTGGATAGTATGTCCGTGTGTCGGGGATGAAAGAGGATAATTTTGGACAAACTTTAAAGGGGATGTATTCGAACCCTGGAAGCTTTAATACGGGCATCCGAATCAAGGTGATGGATGTCCGCTGGGAAAGGATAACTTCTTAATGCTCTGCAGGACACTTTTAGCTGCTGTGATTTTGGGAGCTCACAATCAGATCTGTTCCTTTGACATTATCAGGTGAAGGCGATGTCCAATCACTTAAATCTCTTGCAACAACTTTTAGACTACTCAATGCTATCAGTGGAAATGCGCTGGGGTATCCTTTTAATTCAGTTCGAATGTTATCTATCGATTTTCGGTGCAGTTCTCCTTTAAGATATTAAAGAAAGTAGAAAAGCAAGAGAGGGGGTGGCAACGAAGGCGCCATATCTTGTAGGAGTTGGATGCGAATGGCAATGGCAAACGCAACAACAACAAATTCAGTAGCAACACCACCAACAGCTAAGGCAAGTTAGAAGAGGCTGCCTTACCAGGCAACAAAACGAAAAATCTAAGAAGACGAGTAGGGCTGACAAGAGCTGCCTTTAGGTGTATGTGACCGACCAGAAGGCGTGTAAGAGGCCACGGACAAAAAGTTAGGAACGCTCACTTCCTGCGATAACTTTTACCAGCGTAGGTCAAGAAAATGTTTTAAAGTTCTTTGTTTGTTCGCCTGTCGACTTTTTGTACATTCACCCCGCCCAGGCAAATGTCCTGGCTCCCGGGGGACCCGAAACAGAGTACCTGGAAACCAATTCTGTTTTCCCATTATTTTTCCCAGCTCTAATGTGTAAGCTCGTTGAGTTCCTCCACTTTCTTTAAAGTTGCTCCTGCAGGACACCCACTGTGTTGAGCGGTTGAAACTATGATGGGAAATTTTATTAAAATTCGTGTGCATGTGGGTCGATTGCCAGAAGTCGTCTAATCAAAATATGGCTGCATAAATATTTACCATTTGGACGGGTGGAAAGCGGAAAAGACATTTGGATTCTTAGTTCCTTGCCTTCGTTGCAAATGATGTCATTTGCATTTTGTGAAATGGAATTAGGTTACTAATTCTGATCGGTGGAAAAACAAACCTTGATGGTCTCCTATACGAAAGTAGGACATCTTATGAAATGCTCCTTGCTTAAGTTTTTAATCCAGAATTTTATATAATTTCCGAAGTTTTAGAAAAAAAATGCAGGAAAAGCAAACACAGATATATTATTCACTTTTTTTGCGGTTATGTAATTTGGGATAGATGAACACGAGCTAGTAACTGAAGCGCGGGTGGTTGACATGATATCGGCCGACTGGATGACCCAAAACAAAGGAAAAACAAACAAATAAGGATAATTTTCTGTATGGAAGTTGGTATGATCCGAACTAGGATAATTTATTTCATCAAAAAATGGCGACTGTTTTTCAAAATTTTGGTTTTTTTTTTTTGGTTAGAAAATTGGCTGAAAATCGGCAAATTCAAAAGCGATCCATGAGATTGTAGTTCGGACCATACCCACGAATGTATGCAACAACATACCGAAAAATCACAGAAATCGGGGTAGTAGTTTTTTTTAAATGGGTCAAAAAAACGTGGTTTGAGAAAAACGCGTTTAAAGTTTTGAAATGAAATAAATTTCCTCTCTAGGTGACTTAGTATAACACCTATAAAAGTAACATTTTAAATTGATTTTCGCTCCAAGCACAGTGACAACATGTTTTTCTCATATTTACTTTCGAAATAAGCAATAAAAAATTGATTTTTTGAAAATTTTAAGGTAGAAATCCCCCTTAAGAAAATTCTAATCACATGTTTCCTGTCAAAAGTGACGCTGAAGTTTTCTATGACCTTGACATGACCTTCAATGAGCATAGATTACAAGAGGAAAATGTAAAATCACTAATAATAATAATAATAATTTATTCACTCGCATAATTGTACAACAAGCAACAAGACATATCAACCTTTTAAACGTGTACGTCAAAACACAGGGAAGGAAGATTCGGAAGTTCGAAATGCATAGTTAATATAAAAAAAACAAAAGAGAATTAATGAATTCATGTGATATCGAAAATGTGCACGTATCGATGATGCTTAGTAAGAAGACAAAATTAAAAGTAGGCACTTTCAGAATATCCCGACCCACAGCCTACTCCAGATACAAGGCCGGAAGCTGACATTAACAGCTGAGCATTGGTGGTGTAAACAAATCGAAATTTGCCACAGTAGACATAATGACAAGTTTGGGAAATTATACTATCTCGTAGTGTTTCTCGCAACATATTTAAAGTTTCAAATTAGATTTTACTTGAGGTTAACCTACAAATCTTCTGATCATGTGAACACCATAAAAAGTGTCTCTCTTATACAATTTTCATGTGCTGTAAAGGGAAAACTCTCTTGTGCTCGTTTTGTTGAAGTATTGAGCTTAAAATGCGTCAATGACATCAGCGTTTCTCTTTGGGTTTGGTTACGAGAGTGTGCAGTTTTATTTGTGTGTGAAAGGATCGGTTAATTTTTAGAACAACAAAAATGAAATGATAACGAAACGCTTGGTAGTGAAATGGCCGAACTGTCATGATTGTATCTACAGTAGGGTGTGCCCGACCGAGTTCAAGCGCTGAAGATTTGAAGACAAGAAGTTCCTCAAGCGAACAGCATGGATAAAAAAGGGATGTAAAAACGAGGCAGCAGTAGATCGAGAGGTCTGGATGAGCGTAAGAAAGAAAACTGTCAATAGAAGTACGCAGGTTCTTTTATCTGAATTAATTTATGAATAAAGCATGGGCCCTAATGTCCGAAACCCTGAGCAGGGAAGGTTCCACAGCAGACCTTAAGATCAATTATGCTGAAAATAAACTTATTAGCTTGAACTTCAGGAGACAAAATGAAATTGTACTTGAAGAGCACCAAATAAAACTGGTGGATAAATTTTGCTATCTTGGAAGCATAGTTAAAGCGGAGCTGAAGCTGATGTACAGGCTCGAACCAATAAGGCTCGAGTTTAATACTCTTTCTGTGATCTGGCGCAATAACAACATCTGCAGACGTACAAAACTCCATATCTTCGCATCGAACATAAAATCTGTTCTGTTGTACGGCTGTTCAACATGGAAAGTAACCTATCAAATAACATCTAAGCTATAAGCCTTTGTAAACCGGTCTCTCTGTTGCATCCTTAATATCCATTGTCCTGAGGTCATTACCAACGAAGACCTACACAGAATTACAGGCCAAGACGGGATAGGCACCATTATTCGCAGACGAAAGTGGCAATGGATAGGCTAGATTGGAACACGCACGGAACCCAAAGAAGGGAATTGGACGAACGCGCAACACATTGAGGAGATCCGTAAATAAGGAAGGCAGCGGTAACAACAAATCGTAGCAACATTTTAAGGCGTTGGCTCAGAACCGAATCAGGTAGAGAGACGCCCTATACTTTATAAGGGGTTAAAGGACACAGCGAGAATATTCTTCTAAATTCAATATGGCGACGCCCCAAGATGTCGGATTACCCTTTTCTTCACAACCCCATTGACATATGTATTAAATAATTAACTATGTGACGTCATTAAAATTAAAACTTAAATTACAAAATTAACTATTATACGTAAGGATGTAAGTGGCGCAATGAAAATTTTGTCAGAGGCAAACACTTTGGAAAAAATATTGAAATCACTACAAAATGGCTACAGAACTTTATCATGTGCGTGCCGTGCCTAATACGCTCATTGCTGGTTTTTTCTAGCAAAGTCATTACAACTTTAATCTTTACTCATTACAATTCAGATAAAGGTTGACGGCCATTGCGTTTTTTTAAATAATTTAAGAACTTAAAGTTACCTCTCTATGCAAACAACAAAAATTATTTCAAAATAATTAAGTACAACTAAAGCTTCAAATTAAATAAAGTGCTCTCAATATATCTCATAAGTTTTATTGATCACTCATTACACTCTCCACAGAGTTTATTCTTGTCCATCATCAATAAAGCAAGCAGTACGCGAAAATTAAAATAAAAACTTCAGACATGATACCAAAGGCTCAATTTCCAAAGCTCTACTGAAAATTTAATGCAAAATGAAACAAGATGAAAGCTTCTGCCGGACTAGTTGGTATTTTACATAGTGGAAGTAATTAGTTAATTAACATTACCACTTTTGAAAATTATATTGAAGTTACGCTATTCTCCTAAATACATAATTTTTTAATATTCTAATGCGCTGTGGACTTTGAGCTGATTGAATGCACCAGACAGACCCCTAAATTAAAAATTTATTATTTTTTAATTAGTACATTATTTGAATTAAAAAGAGAATAAATTAAGACAAACTAATAAAAAGTAGGATGACACTAGTATTGTCGTAAGGTGTTTGGTGCTAAAAGGCATTAAGTCCTCTCGTAGGTCATGTAGGCCCATTGTGAATGCCCTTAAAAAGCCGCCGTAGTCAGAACTTAAAACCATCTAGACCTCTGCATGAATCTATTTAGATCCACCACGTCAGCTCAGTCGTCCAGATTGTCAAAGAACCTTCTTTCCAAGTAGAGAAGTCGTCGTTATGTTAGGGCGATATTTGCAGTTGACACATAGGCACACTTTAATGGCGATAGCTCTTCCTGTTGATGACACCGAGGACTGTTCGGGTTCACCTTCGATTGATATTAGGAAATTAGAAGTTCTGTTGATAGAGTGTTGACTAAGTACTATCTTTCAACTTGAATATTAAGGGATCCTGAACCCTTGCTACAGTCATATCTATATCTGTATTTGAATCATTTTTGGTCAGGTCGTCGGTTTTCTCGTTATATATCCTGGAGCCCAGCAGAGCCTAACCGTATAGTATGAAATATACCTTAGGGCTCTGATACAGTCTTACAAATAATTTGATTTTATCAGGTGGGAGTTTATCGCCTTTATTGCCTTGAGGGCTGTCTAATCGTCCACACAAATTCTGATCTCTTGGGGAAGTATCTGCCTAATGATTTGTGTCTTACCCTAGCGAGCGCAGGATAACCCGATTCTGTGCGCAGGCAATCCCGTGTGACAATGGCCAGTGCATATCCCTACCAGAGTTCTACAGCGAGTCCTGGTTAGGCTGTACAATTATAAGTTTTCCACATGACCTTTTATGCGCACGGTCGAATAAGTCGTCACTGAAGTGTTTGAGCTCGACATGTATTGGAGGTATAATTTGCATTGCCTCCAGAGCCTCCAATTCAGCCCCTTTCTTGGCGAGATAATCAGCCGCTTTGTTCCCAACTATGCCTCCGATACCCAACAGAGTTGCACTTTTCTATTCGTTCTGAGAGTTTGCACGCTTCTGTAGCAGTTTTAGATTTAAATTCTTTGGACCAGAGAGCTTTAACAACCGCTTGGCGGTTCACGTAGATGTTGACCGAGGCGCATATCGCCAGCAGACTGTGAGTCATTTCAGCCGTCTTATGTACAGCCACGGCTTCGGCTTTAAATATGCTATACCCGCTGGGAAGTCTGTAGAATGATTTAACATTTAGCTGTTAGCAGTACACTGCTGCCCAAACCCCAGATGCGGTTTTAGAGCCATCCATATAAATATATGCTACATTTACAGGATCCTCTGCTCTAGATTCGCAGAGTCCTCTGACGGATACCTTTCCACTCTTTTTCACGCTAGTTTGATAGTAATGATTTTTTGACGACTGTCAACCTCTTTAGGGAATTCTTTAGGACTGCGTTCTTCGATGAAGACTGTGGTAAAAGTGTTAATAATTTTACTCACTTGATGAAACTTTCGCTGAGCAAAACTATTCTCTGCTATTTGTGTATTTTGTCTTTTTGCTTTCCCTGGAAGCTTGTGATTTTTGGGGCTTTGGTTTGTAGAATTCTCTACTTTCATTCTAAGCCTGGTTTGGTGAAGGGCAGCTACACTACAATTAATCTGTTGGAGGTCTCCAATTCTCGTATTTCTGCCACTGAAGCTGGTAAGCAAGTGTATTGTGTTTTCGGAGACTTTAATAAGGTCTTTGGCAGAATTAATCATGGGATTTTTTCTTTTAAAGTTATATTTTCTTAGGTCTCCTTTTATCTTTGTAAATTGGTTAGTCTCGTATTTGTCAGAACGTGCGGAACGTTTTGTACGGAGGTGCCTTTTCTAATGAAATTCATAACACATCTGGTGTGCCCCAGGGCAGATATCTAGGACCATTACCTTTTATGATTTACATCAATGATGCATTTAAGGTTCTGAATAATTCGAGAATTCTCTTTCATGTGCAGACGACTGTGTTCTTTTAAATTTTGACTTAGGTACCTTATATAATTGGTGTTCTATTAATCTTCTTCCTTTGAATGTTGACAAATGCACAACTATGTCGTCCTCTCGCAACAAGAATCCATTGCACTTTGACTTTATAACCAACGCTAACCTATTAAACAAACTTGACGTTTCTAAGGATCTTTGGGTCCTTCTTAACACCAAGTTTTCTTTCGACCATCACATTGACGCTGTTGTGAAAAAGGCTAAGAAAACCTTATGTTTTGTTAAAAGGTGGTCAAAAGAGTTCGATGACTCTTAAACTACGAATCCGATCTTTAACTGCATTCTGTTAGTTCAATGCTAGAGTACGTATATGCGTGTCCAGTTTGGTCTCATTTTTATACTGTCTTTATTAGTCGTACTGAGGCGATCCACATCGTTTTGTTCTTTGAAAATTCTCTTATGTAGCCGCAATAAATCTGCTGTTTTATTTGTTTTCGACTGTTTGCAGGTGGTTAATTTCCCTGATCTATTCTCTGGTTTCTTTAACACTTTGTGGGACATAGGGCGTCTATACTACACCGACTCTTCGAATGGTCCGGTTATGTTATGGGGGCTTTCCTTTTCCACGGATGTTCTTGTTCTTTCTGCGTATTCCTTGGGTCCCGTGCAGTTCCAATCTGGAGCCCATTGAGCGATATTGTTTTGCTCTTCTCTTAGTGTGAGCCATATCCATTGCCACTTTCACCTGCGAATACTGGTGTCTATCCCGTCTTGCCCTTGACCATCAGAGCTTCTTCCAAGTTTCATATCACAAAACAGCTTATAGCATGCATGAGCTCATCATATCAATGTTTCGTCTCTTTATTACCAAGTGTCATGTAATAGATTTAATTTTACATTTATTTTTATTATTAATTAGTTTAATTAGTTTCCTTGTGAGCAAGACCATTTCTGTATTATATTTGTTTTCCGTGTTTTCCATTGTTTTTTAATATATTTGTTGACGAGGGAGGGATTCAAGGCTTTAGTGTTCCAAAGCATGGGTGATAAGACTCCTTCATGTGATGTGCCTCTGTTAAATGTCTTCGTAATGAAGATGTCTCGTAAATTTTCATCGAAGACCTGTTATTTAGCATTGCCTTAATCCAGTTCGTCAGAAATATATGTGTGCCAAATTCATCTAAGGAGGGATTAATGGATCCTACCTTTCGGTTTTTGAAAGCTCCTTCAATATCCAGGAGGGTAGCCGATATCATGAAGAGATTTCTCGATCGTTCTTGTAACCTCATATGGTTCAGAAGTCAAATTATGTAAATCCACATTTCGGCAATTTTCAGATGTTGCGTTATTTATGTATGCGACTGCCAAAACTTATGTAATGAAGTAATATAATTTTATTTTGCTTATCTGAAGAATTCCCTTTCGTACCTGCACAACGACCATATACCAAGTTCTTATACAAAGTTGAAGGTAAACCCGTCCATCCCTCGAAACGGTAATGTGTGAACTTAGCTTCTGAGGCACTCGCATAATGAAGTGTCGACGGATTTGCCTTTAAGTTACACGTGTTGCGCATTACACAGAAACTCGATTGACTTAAGATGTGGTACATGTAGTAGCTTTCCAGAGCTTTCTATAGAAGTGATGAGACCCTGATATTTTTCTTAAATTTCCCGAGTAAAAATAAGACTCGCCCATTGTTAACCTGAATCAGGTATGCACAAATGTAGCCCACTGCAGGTATGTATTAATAAAATACGCACGAAATAGTCCAAACGAAACACGGTACGCTTTCTAGATTAAAACGAAACAAATAAAATTATTTTCGTAGATTACCTAACTCACTTGAAACCGACGTCTGAAAATAAAACTATCTCCAGTATTTTTGGGTCTGTAGCGAGAGCGTGTATTCGCTATGCGTGCTAGAAACAGGCACATTTCTTCGTTATATGTGCTAGGGACGGGCGCATATATACTTTTAAAAAATTAACGTTTGTATTTTGAGCGTAAATATACCAGCTTACTTATTCTTACTTGGGTTCCCAAATGTGGATAATACGCAAGATGTTTTTTTTAAGCTGATGATTCAATCCTTTCGGACATAAACAGGGACATAGTAAGAAAACCGGCCAAGATCAAATTGAGCTCGCGCAATCATGTTTCAGAACAGAACTTTAGCAAAAAATATCCTAAAATATGTTAGGTTATATAAAAACATATTTTACATACACAGTCCATTATTGTCAAATTTCAAGAATACTCATACAGGCGGTCACAAGGGTGATCTTATAAGAGCTGTTCTTACTAGTAGCAGTGGATTTATAAGATTTTCTAGCAACTACGAGATTGACAAAAAACAGCGGCAGTTTTCCTATCATCTATAATTCAATACCTACTAATTGTGATAATATAGCTTTAGAAACCTAGAAAATGAAGGGGAACGATGTTTTTTTGCACATTTTCAGCTTTCAGTTCACCAAAAACTTTAAAAAAATATTTTTGAAATCCTTAAAAAAAGTCTTTCCAAATGATAGAAAAAAAACTTTTTTAGGGTAGTTAACTCAACCCTAAAAACGAAACTGTCAAAATATGTATATGCGCGTCAAGAAGACCTAACGTTAGCCAATATTATTTCAAGAAAAACGTTTACGACAGCTAGACAGACAGACGCAGGCAACAGTGATCTTATAAAAGTACCGGTTTTTTCATTTTGAGCTACGGAACCATAAAAAAACATATTTGATAAAAATATCAATAATAAACTATACAAAAACAATTCTTTTTTTAAAATCTTTACTTTGACCTTTCAATCGATGCCTTACTTACCTCTTTAGTTCTCATAAGGTCATGGGGCAGAAGAACAAGTTCACCCGATTCGATGACGATTGCAAGTGTAGCGACAATAAATTAAAGGTAGATTCCGAACCACCGGAATAACTCTGCAACCTTCAATGACCATAGCGCCATCTTTTATCAGCAGAAGCAACCGTAACTCACCGCCGATGGGATTCGAATCTGTAACCGTCATAATGGAAGGCCAGAACGTTATACTTAACTCCACCGACAACTCAATGATACTCTCTTGTCGAGAAAAATTTTTTTTTCAATTTTTGCCTTAGTTGTCATTTAGCCAATTTTAAGAACGTGCTACTCCTACGTAGCTTTACTAGTTTAGAAGTTACAGCTCTGTAAGAGACTAGATGGAAGGACACCGAAGTCACGCATAATGGTTTCGTTGTTACATTTTATGGTACGAAACACAGAAAACGCTGCTCTGATTAGGTCTTCGACTATCGATACAGTACAATGGGTTATGCACAAGATTTTCACCTAAATAAAGAGAAGCTAAAAAATGTTTTTTAATTCCGACACCATTTTAAGACTGAAGCCATTCCAAGTGTTCCCCTCTTATACTTCCACTTTGAAAACCGGTTGAAAACTTCAAAAAGCTTTTAAAGAATCATTCAAAGCTGTTGAGTGGCAATTTCAGCTTCGCTCTTCAATGCAACTTGAGCGGATTCCATATACGAAAGTATACGTCGGGCTTGGGGCTCTTTATTTACACAACCATTTCGTGGGTGGCATTCCAGGGTAACGTGAAAAAGGGGAGAGGTTTTCTCATACGTCAAGTTTGATTAGTGCCGCACGATACGAAGGCCTCGATTAATACCATTATCCACTCGACATAAGTCTCAAAGCTTCTCTGAAAAGTCCCATCAAACGCGCACGTACAGTGACAAAAGGAAACACGAAACCGGCTTTAGACTTGTAGGCCCGTCACATTTTAGTTCAACACGAACAGACGTACTCACACACATTGGCGAATATATAGATAACTGAAGCGCTTATTAGGCCAAACAAAGTGAAGAGTGAAAATTAAAGAAAAAAAGCCAGCGGAAAAGCAAAGCAAAAATTAAATTAAGTTCGTTAATTAAAAAATATCGAAGGACGAGAATAAGGAGGCGTTTCGCTGGCTTGAAAAGGGCGCAAGTTTTTATCTGGATTTCAATCAGAGAAATGTGGACATGAGAAGAAATAACTCAGGCTCTAATTCGGGGAATTTTTTTTCCCAAAGAAGAAGGAAAATATAAGGAAAATGTAGTGATTGGGCCCAGATCATTAACTTAAAGCCTCTGCAAAATGTTTGACTTTAAGAAACTTTTTTTGTAATTAAATTGAAGTGTTTTAATGATTTCTAGGAAATATTAAAAGGAAAGCAGCCACCATGTAATGAGAGAAAATGATGAAAAATATTTGCTCCGTTTCTAATTACCTGAATAAAATAGAAGATGACTTGAACAGTCAGGTTATAACAAAACTGTTAAAATACTGGCTGTAGTTTTTAAATAGTTTACCAATTTTGTTTACAGAACTAAACCCATTAATATGGGTCAAAGTTTACAATGATATTAAAAAACTAAAATATTCACAGACAATTCTCAAAAATCCAGAGCGATATAACTACTCTAAAAAGGAAACTCCTTACAGACTAATCAGGAGAATTATAACTTAATATCCCTAAACTTTCCGATCCTTGGTTCGTCCAAATAATCAATATCTCTCTCTGAACCCTGTAATATCCTTTAGCTCATGCCACGATTTTCGGATTTGGGTACATTATTTCTCTAAGGATCTACTACACGCGGTCGTCTTGCCTATGTCCCCTGTGGGTTCTAATGTAAAACCGCTGTTTACACCCCTGGTCTGTAAGACTATGTAGGTATTCGTTGGTAATGACCCCAGCCAATGAATGTTCAGGATGCGCCGGATACATTGGTTGATAAAGGCTTGTAGCTTAGATCACAGCCTACTCTAGATACAAGCCCGGAAGCTGACATTAACAGCTGAGCATTGGTGGTGTAAACAAACCGAAACTTGCCACAATAAACATAAGGAAAAGTTAGTGGAATTATACTTTCTCGTCGCTCGTGCGCTCGATTGTTTGCTTGATTCGCATTAAGATGTTTTTTAAGGAACAGTACCATGCCAACTGTTACAACTCCCCAGGTCCCCTTTTTGTGAATCTTCACAATTTTACCTTTTTTCCATTCATTGGTTCCGATTCCCCAATATTGCTGAATTCCGGGAACAAAATGAGTCGCAGCAATGGGATCCGCCTTAAGCAATTCCGCTGGTATTCTATCAATCTCTCGGATCTTATCAATTGCGAGGACTTTATTGCGTCCGCAACCTTCAATCTTGTCGAAGATCTGATGTTAATATTGCCCACAATTGGCGATTCTTCAAACTCAAATGTTGTTTAGGATTTAAACAAAATATTTCTCACTCTAGTTCCCGTAACCGCTTGTGGGGCATAGAGCGGTTCGAGACAACCATTGCAAGAGCACCTACAATTTAAAGTGGATTTCGAAACACTGAGTGTAATATGTTGTCAGCAGAAAACAACCACGGGTCGCCGTCGGTGGAACTCAAACCTGGGACCTTCGGATTGGTAGGCCGATACGTTATCACTTACTCCACCGAGGACGCGCATTCCTTTGCTTTTCCCATTTATCGTCAATGCAATGCTCGGTGTTATGTCAGTGTTTTGGAGCAATTCTTATTGGCTGAGGATATTCGGTGTTTAAGCTACTGTACATTAAGCTGTTATACATTAGATGTCGTATTATCTAGGCTTAGTGCTGCCATGCTTAAGCGAAACTTCGTTGTTATAAAGTGGTGATTGTTGCCAATAACAGCATCACGTTTGGATCTTACATCAAAAAGGCAGTTTCTGCAACTTTTTTAAAAGAAATATGTTCTATCTGGTTTTCAATTTTTGTGTCTGGAGAAATCCAGGATGTTAAATGTTATATTGTATGTTCCCGAGTCTAAAATTCCCTGTTACACGTTCCAGACCGATGTTTGAGCCAATCTTTCATCCGGCATCGGATAATCCTATCTGTGAATGGCAGCACGGTTTCAGATACGGGTGATATGAACTAACCAATTACTCTCCACTTACTTTCACTTAACACTAAACTGTGTATTTTATACTGGGAAATTCCCCGCTCCACATCCATGATCTTAGTGTATCCACACTTATGCCATAGAGTTCTCACGTTCCATAGTCCTAAGTTTATACCCAAAGGTCATCACAAAATCATTGCGAGGTATCCGAGTCGTACTAGACATTTCGTGTGTAAGGATTTATTTTTAGATAAGCGATTTAGAAGCCTATCTACCCTATCCCAAGAAGAGTGCTGCTCCTTGAGGCATCCTGGGAATCACCGAGAATGCTTTTATAGAGCACATAGTTTCTTTTTTAACCGCTATGTTCCATCATCTTTCTCAAGCGGGTTTGGGACCATCTACAGCGGGGTATCCTTATCGGAACAAATTCTAGTTTTAAATTTAAATCTTCATCTTGTTTTTGATTTTATGATTTTGCTCTTATATCTACATAGAAAGAAAATACTCCAGATTCATTAACTTTACTGCAACCTTCATTAGCTTAGCTGTTACCTTAATGCCATCTCGGTTACAAATAGATCGAACTGTTGTAGATGGCAGTCGGAATACTTTCCTCGCATCGGCACGACTTAAATGAAGCAAAGATTGCAAAGCCTTTACAGTTGAGCAATGGAAGAAGTCTTGTCTTCAAATGGCCGTAAAGCATCCACCTTGCGTCATGATCTGGTGTGTAATAAGCGTATTCTATCCGTATACAATGTGGTACAACGGATCCTTCAGTTGCAGCGCACCCGATATAGCCGACAACTTTGCATTGTTTTTTAGCTTTTCTTCTTGCCATTTTGTGCTTTCCCTGGAAGAATTTGGTCATATGCAGGATCTCCCCGCTGCCTCCATTACTATAGGCCATATATCTCACGGATAGTATCAGGGCACTTAAACTGGACTTTCCCTTTGGTGCTGATAATGTTCCTCCGGCATTCGTGAGGTCCTGCTCTGACGCCCTACAATTTTAATTGGCACTCATCTTAAACAAGTCTTTTCAGGCCGATAGATTTTCTACACTATGGAAGAGCTCTTTTATAATTCCTGTTTATAAAAAGGGTCATAAAAACTGCATAACCAAATCGTTCGAATCTGTTATACATTCACAGCTTGCGAGCTTGGTTAATCTCGTCCAATCATCATGGCTTTCTGCCTGGTATATCGACGACAACTAACCTGCTTGAATTTACGTCTCACATAATCTCTAACTTCCAAGTAGGTCTCCAGACCTACTGTCTACACCGATTTCAGTAAGGCATTTGATAAAATTCATCACACTGTGCTCAAAATTAGAAAGTTGGGTTTTCCGCCCTTATTGCTCGATTAATAGATATTGCTCTTACTTAATAGATAGGACATATCGGCTGTCTTTTCATAAAGCTTTATCTAGATTCGTTAGGGCATTATCAGGTGTACCGCAGGGAAGCCAGCTTGGTCCGCTACTGTTTATTTTTGCCATTGATGACATTATCCTCCTGATTAGGCGGACTGTACGAAGATTTTCTCTTACGTTAGAAACAGTTACGACTCTTTCCGCATTCAGGATGATTTGAATATCTTTAAGGACTGGTGTGGATCTAATGGCCTGCAGCTCAACTTGGAAATACGTGAAGTTATATCATTCTCGTGGAAACCTCAATCAGCACGTGTTTAATAATTTTGCGGAAATTAATATCCATCGCGTGCTGTCCGTTACTGAACTTGGCCTGAAGTTTGACAAAAAACTCGATTTTACTCCGCACATAACATATATTGTTTCTAGGAGTAATTCAGTTCTGGGTTATGTAAAACGGTGGTCAAGGGAGTTTTTTGATTGGCAGGCCTTAATTCACTTACACTATCCTTTGTTTAGACCAATTCTTGAGTATGCATCACAGGCTTGGTCTCCTTGCTATGCTGTTCATTGGAGACCCATTGAGTCGGTACAGAGGGGTTTTGTAAGTTTCGCACTAAAAGACCTCCTGCGATGTGGATCGCCTCCGATTGCTTAATATGCACTCTTTGGAGGAACGACGTAAAATTGCTGACCTGGTCATTATTCGCCAGGAATACCCCTTATAGCTTATGGAGATTGCCTTTACTACATGTCGTTCACTGTCGGTCTAACTATGAATATGTGCCCTATTTTCGACTTAACTCTTACTAAGTATGCGTTGGCACGATCTCTATTCCCTGTGCATCCCTGATTGGTATTTTGGCTATTTATGGTTTTTGCATGCTGGTTTGCGAGCCTCATTCACCCCAATATATTGTTATATTGTGGTGAATAGGTCAACTGTTTCTTGGCTCCTGCCGGGAAATTCGCCTTCTGAGTTAGAAAGGAAATTTTTAGTTAAAGAAAAAAGTATCATGAGGGAAGAGCAATATATTTGAATGCTGCAGCATACACTTTTGCCATAGTTTGAAGAGTTTCGTATATCTGCAGAACAATACACCTTCAAACAAGATGGTACATCATGCTACACTGTAAAATTAATCAAAGGTTTTCGCACTTCCAAAAGTATTCTTGTTTTGCCATTGTCTGGTAACTAACCCACCAGACATTAACGTCACGAAAACTGATGGCAGTTACTTAAATATAAGGTGTATTCAAGGGTATATACCAAGCTAATAACATTAATTACAGCTGCAGCATGAATAAAAGCATACAGCTCTATGCGACTATCAAGAAAGAAAATAAAAATAGTAGGTAGTTAGTCCATAGGTTCGGCTCTACAAGTTCAATCGATTATTCACGTAACCCTTGCGTAATGTTCGCTAGATAGAATATACTATTGCTACTACTGCCCTAGTATGCTTTAAAAGCTACTTAAGTATTAATTAAGTAGAAGTTGTTCTAAAAAAGCGTTTTGTAATATCTTACTACAATTTACCATTTTTTCCACCATACACAGAAAAAATATTAAAGTGCGGAAAAACCAAAAGTTACGAGACAGCAAGCCTGTAGGTACAGGGGAGAAATCCCACTGTGGAGCTATAAGAATGAAAAATGTGTCTTAAGGGAGTGAAGGGTGTAAAGTAGGTAGGGTGCACTGAAAGCATTCACCATGTAAAACTAAAGTCATTCCAGAGGGGTAAAACCTCAATGGGAACAACCCGGCGGCCTCTATTCAAATTTGTTGCTGCCTCAAAACATCAGCCCAAGCGCACCAAATGCTCTTCCTGAAGGCAATGAAAGGGCGAGTTCCGTATTTTCTCATTTTTCCTTGTTTATTTTTTAAATTCGCATCTTTTTTGATACTATGTAATCTCAGTGTGAGAAATATGCTGTCTGCAAATGTAAACAAAAGGAGGAAACATGAAACGTAAACTAGGGCTTACTCACTCATTGCGAGGATTAAAGGGTTAGAGAAAATTTAATAAATCATCAACGACCCCGACTTTGCATGTAATGGGTAAAGGCATTTACGGGGTCATTATTTAATCATATCACGGTCACTGGCGAGTGTGATTAATATTTGGGTCAGGTGTTTACTTTTGTCTTTGCTAAAAATAAAAAAAAAACGTGATTGAAGCTACCAATTTAGATATAAAAGCCTTTCTACTTTCCATAATGAGAACCAGCCAGACGGGAAATTTAATTACTTTAATTGCTCAAATTATATTTACTGCAATAATTATTTTGTGTGCGATATTATTCTTGTTTCTGTACTGGAATGAATATAATTTAGCGAATTGTGGTAATGTTATGGGCATTGTTTAATCTCTTATTGTGCCCTGCTTCCTGAGGGGGAACTTAGTGAAGACTTAGTGATTCTTTCATTTTCCACTGGACTGTATGTGATGGTGTTAAGTAGCACATCCACACACAATTATTCTCATTAACCTTCGATAAATGTAGTTTAAATATGACTGTATCCTATAGTTGTTCTAGCAAGATAAACTGAAATAAAATCCTCTTCCAATCAGGTTAAATGGCGACACAAGGACAACAGGACTTGCAAAATCCCAGTGAATAAACTAATAGGTAATCATGGATTCAATTCTGTTAAATACTATTTTAAGATATTTAATGCTCAATTCAGGTCTTCGTGTATTTGAGATGCATAAAACCATAAGCTTCCTACTAAAAAGTAAACTAAAGTGTCATCCCCGGTTACCGGCCAGAATTTGGCAATACTGGGTTAGTGCGCAAGCTTTCGCGCTTTCTGTTCCGTATTATATGGCAAAATGTGTTAAAACCCTAAGTGCATGTTAATAGAATTTATTGAGTTCTTTGAAATTTCTATTATAGCTTGTGAAAAGTCTTATTTTCTCCCGCTTTTTATGTTTTATTGTTGTATAGTTGACTTTAAACTTCGTCATAGAAAATACACAGCCTACTCTAAATACAAGCCCAGAAAACATGACAGTTCGGCCATTTCAGTACCAAGCGTTTCGTCATTATTTCAGTTTTGTTGTACCACAGATTAACCAATCCTTGCGCACAAATAAAACTGCATACTCTCGTAACCAAAATCAAAAAGACACGCTGATGTCATTGACGCATTTTAAGCTCAAACTTTAAAAAAACGAGCAAAGGAGAGTTTTTCCTTTAAAATTTAAATTAGAAAGTGAGACACTTTTTATCGTGTTCACATGTTCAGAACATTTGTAGGTTAACCTCAAGTAAAATACAATTTGAGACTTTACGAATATTGCGAGAAATACTACGAGAAAGTATAATTTTCCAAACTTTTCCGTATGTTTACTGTGGCAAGTTTCGGTTTGTTTACACCACCAATAGTCAGCTGTTAATGTCAGCTTCCGGGCTTGTATCTAGAATCCTTCTAGTAAGTATCCGAGTGATAAATAAAAGCGCATGAGAGAAGCTAATGAAAAAAATAAAAAGCATCCAATCACATCACACAGTATGTGTTACGCATGACTTCCATCTTTTCTGGGACGTCACAAGTCGAAGAAGGGACCGTGATCTGAAGAAGCTCTGTGTGAAGCAGTTAAAGCAGTTCTGAAGAAGGAAATTGGGTACTTTAAAGCAGAACAATCGTTTTCGTTCCCACGACTACATTAGCAAGAAAAGTCAAAGTGCTCTTACAACTTCTAATGATCTAATGAGAATAGACCTATCAAAGTACCGTTGGGCCCTAAATGTCCAATTTCTTCTACGACTGTATGAAATGAGCTTTGTAATTATTTACTGAAAGTGGAAGAAATATTATATGGGCTTCCAATCAAAGATTTAAATCGGTTAGTTTATCAGTTACCTGCAAAAAATAATAAACATTCCTTTTAAAGAAGATTTCTAGTGTAGAAGCCTATTTTCTCGAAATTTCTGTGAAAATTAAGGTAAGTACAATGGTTGCTGGAGGATGCACGGATGAGTTGAAGCCTTCTAGGATACGGTGATCCTCATCCGGACATTTTTAAGTGTTAGTCACACCTTCAAGCGGTACTAACCGGGCAACGCATCCTTGAACGTAGCCAAGTAACTAATGCGGGAGGAGATAACCTCTTGAAAATCCCCCTAACTCCAAGGTTGTAGTAGGCCATGCCAAGGGAGTCTGCAGTAGTGTCCCCTATCTGCAATACCCAGGGGTAATTGGGTTGCGAATGGCGTCTCCTCAGGCACTTCTGTCGGAGTGGAGGTGGAGGGTTTGGTAGACCCTAATAGGTTGGCTATACCCACGGTACCCACAATACAAAAATAATAACTAGCACTTCCTCAGGTGCGGCGGTGCTAAAATGATAGACTCTAACGAGTTGGCTATCGCCGCGGTACACGCACCAGTAGAAGATGCAGACCTGCCTTCCGAAGGGTTAGCTGAGGTTAATCCGGAGGAGGTTACTGGTCCTCCCTCTGGACTAAAGCTTTATAGTCTGGATCCATTCAATGCCGTGGACAAACGGGTGGAGGTTGTAACTAACGCATGGACCAAGAAGGAACACTGGAGATGGTGGAACAGCATGGATACCTGCAGATAGGCTAAAATTCTAGCAGTGACCCAGGAAACCGAGGTTAGTGGCGACAGTGGGATAACTGGATACTCAGTTGCCCCTACTAAGAAAGACTGGGAGGGAAAAAAAGGGACCCGATTCTATGTGGTCTGTTTCGGCTGATCCCCAGAGAGGTGTTTTTAGTGAGTAAGAATAATCTCACACTACCGTAAGGTAGTCATGTGTCTTTTGGAAGGTTTTCACCTCTCCCGCTAAAAAAAAGGTAAATAGAATTAAAAGACTTTTTCCTTAAGATAAAAGATACAAAAAAAAACATTGTTTTTACATGAGCACGCTACATGGCGCTGAATCTGCCCCCATTGAAAAAAAAACGAAGCTGCAAGACGCGCAGTGTATCATCCCTTCCAGTTAACTAAAATCAAAAAGTCGGTCAGATTCTTAAAGTAGAGGCTGTGGCTACTATTCCCTGATCTGCACTATACAAATGGCGCGAAATTCAAAAAGGGTTAACAAATTTTGAAGTTTCTTTTTTCGTCTTTGAGGGTTGTTCGTTACTTTGTCCTTGATATCGAGAAAAATCTGAATCAGCTCGCGGCAAAAATCATATGTCTGCCAAACATTTAGAGCCCGAGTTTGTTTTAGTACTTCACGCCAACTCAAAAAACGTGATTTCGAGAAAAACGCGTTTAAAATTCTGAAAGTCCTCTGACACGATCCGACCTGCAGTCATGAAATTGTGTATAACTCATTTTCTAGAGCAGATATGATAAAGAGGTTTAAATAGAGTTATTCTAGAATATCGAGAAATGCAATAAGAACAAAAAATGTTGATGCTAACACATTAGAAGTCGAAAAGGAAGAAGTTGGTATAAGAAGGTTGGCAGAAAAAGGAGAGACAGTCACAGTTGAAATATGTTTTAATGTGGCTGGTAGACCTAATGAAAAATTCGCAAGCTGGTTTTTGGGGTGACATCGCAGATTTTCCTCATATGTTTCAAAAGCTGCGGTACCTTTAGTGGAGCATCAATTAAAAGACCTATACCTTTTTTTTAGCTTCCACAAAAACTATTTATGAACCTTTTAGTTCCTTAGCATGGTTTCTGGGGGCTTATATGAATCCTTTTGGCAAGACGGAGTTGCATCAATTGCTTGAGTGGCACGATCACCACCTGATAACTCAGTTTCGCATTGACGGATCTACTACGAACTCAACGATCTCAATTACCATTTGCCATTGCCATACTGCACGACGGCTGATTGTATAAATTTTAGCATTGAAGTCAATTGCTTTCTAAGAGACTAGCTAGTCAACCAATTAATGAAAAATGCATTAAACTTGGCATCTTCCTTGGACAGTCAATCTGTCGCCGTATTTCTCTGAATTCCTTCATGGCAAGAGACTTCGTGCACTGCTCATAAGATTTGGAGACTATCCTAGCACGGATATACCAAGCAATCAGTGGCGATCTGCCTTCTCGTTTATAAATCTATTAAGATGAAATTTGGCATACAGACGTTACCAAAAGGAGATTTGAGATATGAAGAGACTGAATTGGGGGGGGGGGGAGGAGGTTTGAACCCGAACTAAATTTTCCAACGTAACATTTTTACAGCTGCGAAATATGTAGCACTCAGTAGCAACCATAGTAGTATAGTGTATAAAGATAATCTGGCTTGGGTACTTAATGCCAGGATTTTGTCAACCCTACTATAATGTAAGAAATATTGTCCGCTGCCCTAATATCGACCCTGTGATATCTCAGCTTTTAATTGAAGAAATCCAGTGGCAAAATATTAAACTGACAGCAACAGTAATAGGTAGGTGTTCAAGGACACTAACTATTAGCATTATCACTACAATATTTCGCATTTTGAACTGAAGGCTAAGATATCAATGGGGACGATATTAGGGCAAGGGAGGACATTTGGCGATTTAACCCTACATATTTACATAAGACCTAGTTAAGCCTCGTGAGGTTTCCCATACATACCATGTGCCAATTATTTGTATTGCAGTGGCACAATGAAGTAAGACGTTAAGGCATGTGCTCTTGCTTCCAGATTTTCGTTAGACTCCGTGATGCCATTACTACTAATTTTGCTATTTAGTACATTGGTGATATAAATTGTGTTCATCGGGTTTTTTCTTCAATTTTTTATTATACTTAAGCTTTAAAACACCAACGAAAAGGATTATGTTAACCTCATGCCGCCCTTTGTCATTTATATAATCCCTTCAACTTTCGGACATGTTTTATTGAAGGGTGTAAGAATTTGTATTGAAAGCGCACTTCCGCAGCCTAGATGTCCTTGGAGCGATGGAAAAATGTCAATGTAAATTACACCCACTGAAATTAATTAAATACGGCAATTTTGCTGGAGTTGCAAAGTGAAGTCTTGACCGCAGTTACACAGAAAAGAGGTGGAAAGTGCATATGCTGTCAGCAGTATTGGGCCCGTCCCTATGACCCCGGCCCACAAAGAACAATTTCCCTGATAACGAATTGTTTTGTTAAAATCTTTTCACAGCAATTCATTTCAGCTCGAAAATAATGCAAATATACGCAATTTTGCAGCATTTTCAAAAAGTACTCTATCCACGGGCACTGCTCACATAACGTGGGAATAGTAGATTGGCGGAGCACTGCATCTAGATAATTATATGTAGGCAGTTACGCTTTTATCTGCATATATGGGCTTGTACTTAACAATTTATTGAAATTGCAAGCATCTATGCATGTGGTCATGTACACGAGATAGTGCGGCGCACGGCAACAGCGAAAAAACGAATAAAATTACATTTTATGTAGAAAAACATATGCGTCCTCGGTATCGATGCGACTATGTGGGTAGACGTTCATATTTTAATGTTTTGAAACGAAACGCATATTCATTATGAGCAAACTGCAAATTTGTGCGTATATGGTGCAACTATGTCAGGTTGGGATTGGAGAGACCGAGAGGGACCGAGTCCCGGGCCAGTTTGAATGCCCGGACCCGCATCTCATCCGGATCGAACTGCATTCGAATACAGTGCAGTATGCACACGTCGATGTGCGGTGCGATGAGCACCCAGCTTTAAGGACTTTAATTTTAACGCATTTCATGCAACTCGTTCAACTTTAAAATTTAAAATAATATAAAATTCATTTTATGTGGAATGTTATACATATATACTGAAGCGGACATATACGAGCACACGGGCTCAGACTACTATGAAAAATGCAAGAATTGAGCTTTTCATAGGGAATATTTGCTCTCCGTATTTGTAAGGCCGCAAGGGGTTATGCTGGGGGTGTATGTTTGGGCTCTCGTGTATTCCAAAAGCATGTAATTTAAAATCTGCTTCATATAATATATAAAATTGGATTCTGGCGGTGCTATTATATTTCTCGGCTTTTTATCCGTTCCAATGAGGTTGCCGTTGCATGCACATGCATGCCACAAGCGTTACGAAATTCATTGCTTGACTATGGGCATGGGGTTCTTTGGAAAGGCGAACAGTAGGGAACATTTTCAGCAAACAATGGGAATTCTATCAAGTTAACAGTAAATTCCATAGTCGAACTTGTTTGCTTCAATATTATGTTGGAAATTTACAATTGTTAAGCGAAATATCCGCTGAAATTAATTCTTAACCTTTCGGTTTCCTTTCAAGTCTTTTTTTGTTTGTTCAAATTGCTTGTAAAGGCATGGAGGTCAAACAATGGCAGTTGTATATTTAGAATCTATGACGGGCTTTTCTGTAAGCTTTAGAATTTCTGTATATATTACATTCGAATTCTCCATTAGTTTTAAAATATACACTACCAAAAGTTTAGAAGCTTATTCTTGTTATTCACAATCGGAGTTGGATCAATTCGTTGAGCGGTACGACCAACATGTCATGGGTCCCGGGTTCGAGACCAGGTCTCCCCGTGAGCTTTTAATAAAAAATTAAAATAATCCACTCCGTCTCTGGGTTGTTTTCTAGCTCGCAGCAATGCAAAAACAAGACTCAAGTATTCTCACCTCCCTTACCATAATTCCCTTTCGGCCAAAACCATGCTAACGCATCAAAGGACTATCCCCTAGGCTTTGGCCATATCGTATAAAAAAAATCCGCAAGAAACAATTATGAAATTATCTCGATCCTCAAACCATCGAGTCACGAGTTTCTGATTGAGACCACCATTATAACTATCTAACTAATACCCAACTATCGAAATCAAATGTCGAACGCACTGTTGATGAAAGGTTTTAGTATACCACTGTGATCAAAAAATAGTAAGACTTTTCCCATTTAAATCGCGGGAGCTTATCTAAAAGAGCAGTTTTTTTTCTTAGTATTGGTAACACTGTTACTTGACATCGGTGTCAAATTGCATGCCAATATCTTCAGTACCTAGTTAATGAGATACGCTTGTTTACTGTGATCTAAATAAGTGAATTTCTCGATTTTTAAAATGAGTGAAAAAGTTCAGCAAAGAAGTTGCATTAAATTTTGCGTCAAAAATAAAGTTGCGGCTTTGAAACGTTGGAAATATTGAAAAAGGCTTTTGGTGAAAATGCACTGTCCAGAGCGAGTGTTTTTGATTGGTATAAGTTGTTCAAAGAAGGCAGAGAAGGTGTTGAAGACTATGAAAGTCCTGGCCGTCCTTCGACGTCTACCGGTGAACACCACGTCAAGGTAGTAAAGGATTTGGTGCTCAAAAATAATTGACAATAAGAGACCTTGTTGACATTACGCAAATATCGTTTGGGTCGATACCATCGATTTTGAAACACCATTTGGGTCTCAGACGCGTCGCATCTCGTTCGGTTCCAAAACAATAACTTTTTTCCAAAAAAAGCTTCGTGTTAATCTCTGTGAAACAATGATTCCTGACTACCAAAATGTCATCAAATGCATTATTAAGGGAGATAAGACAATTAAGTGATAATCGTGCCAAAGGTTAGCCAAGACCGAACAAAGCTCGTCAAAGCAAGTCGAAAATCAAGGTGATGTTGACAGTTTTCTTCGATTTTCGTGGTTTTTCGCCAGAAGCGGCCAGAATTATGGGCAGAAAACTCTTGGTTTGTGCATCACGATAATGCACCTTCTCATACTGCATTTGTTATTCGCAACCATTTGGCCAAAAATTCGACTCATATCGTTCTGCACCGCCCCATTCGCATGATTTAGCTCCGTCTGACTTCTGGCTATTCCCGAAACTCAAAAAAGCGCTCCGAGGACATCGTTTTGACTCGATTGAAGAGATACAAGCCGAATCGAAGAAGGTTTTGAAGGCCATTCCGGAAATGGATTTCAACAACTGTTTCGAAGACTAGAAAAAACATTGGCATAAGTGTATTGTATCGGGAGGGGATTACTTTGAAGTGGATGAAATAAATTTGGAAGAATAATAAGTCGTTTGTGTTTTATTTAAAAAGTCTTACTATTTTTTGATCACAATAGTATATCTATGAACAAAACGAAACGATACCAATAATAAGACTTCTGCAACAGTTTTGTTTTCTTTATATGACCGTCATATCCCATAAATTTTATTATGCTTCAAGCGCAATAAGGCTGCTTGGCACCAATCTAATCTCAGCAGGCAATCTGACTGGTCACAGGAAAATTCTTGAAGAATTCAAGGATGATCCGGTGATCAACTTAATCTTAGTTGTCATGCCGAAAAGGCACAACTTTGTATACCATATGGATTTACAAAGTAATCAATGATTACGTCATGATTATTTAATGATTCCTCAAAAGTAATTCAAAGTTACTTCAGGATTACTGAGCAACTACCTTACGACTACTCACATTAACTTACATTTATTATTCCCATCTATGAAAAAAACAAAGGTTAATGATATTAATTTAAAGCCAATTGGAGCAAATTAGGTTAAGGTAATTATTTTCTGAAAACTTTTTAGGGTTCCAGAAAACTAGTAACGATTATAGTTTCAGACTGTCCGTGTAAGATGAAATTCGCTATACGGACGTAGAGCAGAAATTACGAAAAACCAAGATTCTTCCTTAACTCAACCTCTTAACCCATTGCCCTCACAGTTAATTCCTTTCCTGCCAAGGCTATTCTTTAGCATCATGGGTTACCCTATGAGCTTTGGCAATATCATATTTAAAAATTGAAAGTGTACTCAACATTTTCTTTGGCACAAACCGCATTAAGTGGAGTGTCTTTAAATAGGTCTCCTAAAATGCAACAATACCCAAATCCAAAACTTTTGATTTTAACCCTCTTAACCCCTTAACCCTTTAGTCACGAGATGTTTGCTTTGAAAATCGTTATCAAAGCGCCCCCTTTAAATGTAAAGAAGAATTACTGAATTTAGCCTTTAGTTAGTACTAGTAATTTACTGAAATTGAATTTGTTTTATATCTATTTAGGGATCAAGGACCCTATTCTATGTTTTGGTGCCGCTATTGAGGATGACCTAAAGAAATTTATCTTTTATATAGAAACACCGATTATATTTTAAAGAAATTAGCTTGTGCATCCTCCTCTTGGGGTGAATCGAGGCTGTCGCCTTCAACATGTCCAATTGAAACAGATATTTTGAGAAGGATAATGTTTAGTTAAATTTTTAGAATGCTCATTTTTAGGGTTCCGTACCTCAAAATGAAAAAAGAAACCCTTAAAGGATCATTTCGTTGTCCGTCTGTCTGTCAAGACTCGCAAATATGTACATAAAAACCTATAGGGTACTTCCCGTTGTAAGTCTTTCTAAATCGTTTAGCCACGTGAATAAGGGCGTCATCAATTAAAGATTGATTTACTCGATCCAATTGATCACAGTAAAGATCTGCATTCACAGTGAAGGTCTGCATTCACAGTTTGTCCACTTCAAAATGAACGAATGAATCATAGGGGATCAATTTTTCATCTCCAGTGATCAAGCTATCAGAAAAGGCTATTAAAGCAATAAGTTGCATGTGGTTAATCGGTTAGCTTTCTTTCGTTCGGACAGACTATGCGGAACCCAAACACCTGATCTGCATACTTAACCAATTTGCTGCAAATGATCTTAGATGGTCGTTCAAGGTTGATTAAGATTGTTTCACAGTTCACAGTCTGTAATTGCTTTGCTTCCACTTTCGCCCTTAACACATGTCATAATGACATGCGCAGAACAACATTACTTTCCGGTCCCCTAATAATAACGAGGAGAGAACCAATTATTGAATCCTGTGGTACACCAAGTGATATCTGATTTGGGTCTGAAATACTCCCAGAGACTCTAGTACGTAGAGACTCAGTACATATATTTTAAACCATTCCTCTAGTACATATATTTTAAACGATTCCAATTCAACATCCATATCGTTCAAGTTTTTGAATTAGTATTTTACGGGCAATAGTCTCAAATGCTCTCATCAAGTAACACAGAGATCCCCTTATTTTTACCTCCTTCCGGCAGATAATTCTTTGGTTTAACGCTGATTGACACGAGTACTTTTTTCCTGAACGGTACTCAATCAATACTTCTGTAGATACGTACGTTAAAATACATTGGAAACTTTTTTCATTAAAAACAATTTTTCACGTAACTTTTTTTTCGAAAATGGAAACTTTCCTTCTGTTGTGCGCCATTTTAAAAAAAACCTAATTTTGCTATTTTCGCTACTTACTTCTCGAGCAAATCTTATATAAAAAAAATATTTTTGTTTTTATGGTCCACGTCGAAAATTGAAAGAGAACCTTTTTCGGCCGCGGAACACTACTCGTAAGAAGAGGTTTTTTTTGCTAAGCTCTGGCAAGATCATTTTGTGAAACACCACCAATTTTTATTGTATTTACAGTATTATTATGTGTTAAAAAGTTGTTATTACTATTTAATTATTTTGGCAATCATGGTATCGGGAAAGTTTCTTAACGTAATCAGCGACAAAGTGTAGTGTGCGCTAGGCAAAGTTAGCAAATGGTGCCAAGACCAATTGTCTGTGAACTTGGCAAAGACCAAGCTGATGCTCATCACTACACAAAGCAAAGTTCACAACTTTGCCATGCCCAAACTAAATGGTTCTCGACCCCAAGTTGAACTGGAAGCAAAACATTGAAGAACGAGTAAAAAAGGCAAGTCTTTACTGAATGACCCTATGGACCATGCGCTGCTAACAACCCCAACGGAGGCTCTTAATGTCATTCTGCGCCTCCTACCTCTGGATTTCCACATAAACTATCAGGCGTTATGCAGTGCGGTCAGAATAAAGAAGTCTGGTTGCTGGGTTGTAAAACGTTACGGCCATAGTATGATCCTCGAATTAACACCGAGGGGATCTTCTAATATAGTGTCTGATTACGCTGTACCTAACCTGGATCTTGCGAAGGGATTCAGTGTCAGAACGTTGGCAATTTCACTGACAGCTAGGCTGCCATAAAGGCGCTTGACTCGGTTACCTTCTCCTCAAAGCTAGTGAGGAGCTGTAGGGAGAAAATTACCTCTCTTGGGGGGAAACTCAATATCAGCCTTCTCCGGGTTCCAGCTCACAGAAACTTTTGAGGGAATGTTAGCACGGATGAACTCGCGGGGAACGGCTCTGTCCTGCACTGCTCTGGAGCAGAAGCAGTTTACATTCGACTAAACATCCTTAAAAGGGAGTTTCTCCAACATTTCTTACCGAAGGCTAATCTCAGATGGAGCGCTTCCTCTACCTGTGCCATTTCGAGAGTGACTTGACCGAAATTCAGCAAGAATAGAACATCAGAGCTGCTCAGCCAATCTCGTGAACTCATCTCAAAAATAGTCGCCGTCTGCACGGGCCACTGCCTGAAAGGCGTGCATGCAAGCAGAATGTGACTTCTACACAACAATGCCACAGCTGCGGCATCCCCAATGAAAGAGAAACCGTGCTTATTTTTTTCTGTAGGTGCCTAGACTTGGCGAGCATCAGAAAGAAGTCGTTAAAAACCTACAAGCAATCTCAGGTGTAAATATTGGGGCGTTAGCTAAATTGCTCAACTCCGCAGGTTGTCTCTGATCTTTACCGCGTGTGTGTGTGATTTGCCGTGTATAACTTCAAGGTCTTACAGATTGTGGTGACAAAACGGTGCATTTAGCGCTAATTGGAGGGCTGGTCTCGTTGACCGGCTCTCGCCACTTAAACCTACCAGACTGGCATGACCATTAACGAAGAATATGAGATATTAGAAAGCAAATTTTCTTATTCTAGATCTAGTGCAAAGATGTGCTAAATCTCATTGATGGTCATTAAAATCGTAAATCTAAACTAATTCTTCCTAAAATTTCAAGGAAAACTTTCCATGTTTTTAATTTGTTGTTCTAATACTTGTCTTATTCGTATCTTAAAATTAGTTGAACCTCTTGTTGCTTGCAACACTTATCTTATTCTATTAATGTGTTTTTTACACAAAATGCTTTAATGTGGCCTAGAAAAATATATTGTGTGTCAATTGTTCGCAGCCAGCGAAGAGATTATGGTCTTCTTTAAGGGGGAAAACCACCCTGGCGAACACAGCAATTTTCACGAATTTTTTTAAGGGTTCAAAAACAGTCGAATCATTTGGGCTTTTTTACTATATGATTGCATGCATTTTCAACTGTATTACAAAATATTTTTTGAATAAAAAGATTGTTATTTAAAGCCGTGGTAGCCTTCGGCGCAATCGGTCCTGAAACAAGATAGAAACAAATCTTTTAGATTTCCTTAAACTATATAAGACTGGCTATCATGTAGCATAAAATTTTTCAAAAATTCAAAAAATTATAAAAATTATGGCAGTTTGAAAAAAGTTTCATTTTTCGTGAAAAAATTCCAATTCTTCTTGTATCTTTGCAATCACTTCGAATATCAATAAACCATTTTAGAAGGTCATTCTGGACATTATAAGGAATAGATATATGCAAAAAAATCGATTTTTTTTAGTAGTGGGAGTAGGTAACCGTAAGGATTATTGTTGTAGTGCTGATCCTAAATTTTAATCGATTTAAATCGACATTTTTTGTCAAATTCCTATTCCAATAGTCCACCGACAACTGTGATTGCACATGATCAAAGGTATTTTCAATTTTCCTTCTTTTTCGTTTACACGGGTTTTACTTGTGAAATTGAAAGAGGTGTTAAATCCATTCAGACGAATTGTGTTGGTGTTTATTAAAATCGTATTGCCTTTTGTTTTGCCAGAGATTACACATATCTGTAATACAAGCTTAATGAGCTCCGCCTTCCCCATTAACTGGAAGAGAGCAACGATTATTCCTATCCTAAAGAAATCTACTTCTGATTCACCCGAATATAGACCGATTAGCATTCTGTGCTGCTTGTCAAAGGTTCTTGAGAAGATCATGTTTGAGCAGGTTAATTCCTACTTATTACTACTACTACAGATTTTATTTATGCCGTCCACTTTTAAATTTATCTGTTTTATTACGTAAATTATACTAAATTATCATATATGCTCACTACCAACATTTTAGTTGACAAACACTTCTGTCGCAAATTAAGCAATACATTTTTACCCGGAAGTTTTAGAACTTTCGCAACCGGATATAAAATGTATTTCAAATAATTATTGGCTTAAACGTGTCTACTCCACTTTACAACCGATCGGAACACATCATAATTATTGGTCTCTCAATTTTTATTATTTTTACAATTCAAAATTTTACTTACCAGAAAGATTTATCATCATTGATCATTAATTACAGGTACATATATGCCAGTCCTGTCCAAGCCGTCTGCTTACCTAAAATTTTTCCAAGAATTCTTTCTGAATCAGAGACGCAGGCACTTCATCGATTTCAACTGTGGCTATCAATTATGTCGGTTAAAAATTCCTCAACTCAACATAAATTGAAAATATTCTGATTGTAAACGCACCCCAGTATAACAGTTAACAAAATGCCGATGTAATTATGCAGCAGCTATACGAAAATTCCTCTTCTCTCCACCATGTACTTCCAACATGGCTGTCTAGCGAAATGTCAGAATTGGTCGCGAGTGCTGTAAATTTCTTTTTAGAAACAATAATTGATAGTGTTTCGGTAGTAAATTGTTAAAATAACATTCCGGACAATATTTAGCGGTTATACGTGCTGTTTCAGTGAATGATGGATCACAAGAAATCACCGATACGTCGCCAAAAACGTCAATCGAAAGTTTTAGAGGATAATTTCTGGGACTGCAGTGTTTGTACATATCGGAATACAGCTGAAGCATTTAAGTGTTTAATGTGTGACGTACGAAAAGGTTAGTGCACTTTAGCTATCCTAGCCGTAGATTTCATGTTTTGTGGGCACTTGCTCCGGTTTCCATAGGTGAGGTGTGATTATTTACCGTTCTAGTGAAAAATTAGATGTTTCGCAATAACTTAGCTCGCAGATTGAAACTTGCATAATCCTCGAATGGGTTGCATTCTGGGCATCTCATTGGTTCGACGTTATTGTTATCCGCAGTGTGTAGTGCTTCTGCCCGTTCCGGATCCTCTTGCAAGGAGTCATTTCGGAAAAATCAATAACACAATTTCTTAGATAAGCAAATTCCTGGAAACAAAAATCCCCTAGTATTTTGGTATGCGTTCGTAGCGCTGAATAGAGTTGTGTAAGCTTTCGTGGCATTGAAGTGAAAAGAAATTAGGCTGATAGCAAGATTGCTGCTAAAATCATAACACTATGTGATTATAAACATATCGCAGCTGTCCCCAAATGCATAAAGTCAGCTGGTTCTCGTTTACCCATAAAATCATCGAGTTATGGGCTTTGTTTATGTTGCCGTTACCGTCTCGCCCAAGGTATATTTACTACACGGGCGCATCGCATGTAAACAAGAAGTAAACATGTGTTGAGAATTGAAACCTGCCAGAAGAGTTAATTTACAGCGGTTCTTGTAGAAAAGTAGAAGAAGTTTATGGTATAACAGTTGTACTGTTGGTTAATGAACTTGTGATATTTTTGTTGTTTTGGAAATTGGCAATTGGAGCCACTCCACTGCGTAATTTATGGGTACTTGCAATTTTTGTAGTCTTGCAAGAATTAATGCGAATTAGAATTGTCTCCGTTTACTATCGTGCAGAGCAGTACGCAATTAATTGTGATATACAAAACTAAAAGAATTATATAAAATTGTACTTCGAATTTACTATTCTATAAATTGTCTTGACGTTCGGTTATTGTTGCAACATATGTACTTAAGATTGTGTAACTAATTACTAAGATGATAGCGCAAAATTACTTCAATTATTACGACACTGCTTTAAACAAAAGCTTGGGTCCGAATAAATTCAATATACCGTTTTCTATAAGGATTTACATTCACTTCTTTCTTAGTACATCCTAGAAATTTATAACTGAAACCCTATTTGACCTTTTAATATTTAGCGGTAGCGCATTCCACATTCTAATCGCCTGAACAAAAAATTTTCTCTCAGCTGTAGTACAATTAAAATGCGGAGTCATTATCGAAAAATTTCTGGAAGATCGCAGAGAAACAACGTTTTCACTGAGGTAACCGGGAACTCGGGTAATAAGTAGATTGTTTAAAAAACATAGCGAGCGATATTGAAAATAAGTCTTTAGAGAACAACCGAAAATAGAGTTGGCATGCTGGGAAATGTGATCATACCTCCGAAGTCCAAATATATATCGTACAGAGAAATTGTGAGGGACCTGTAACTTCCTAAAGGATACGGAATTTGTCTTACTAAAATCTCACTTCTATAAGTTAGAATGGGAGCAAGAAGTGTCTTGACAAGATATAGACGTGTTTCCCGAGGTGTAAAGTAAGCCGATAAAGACAGTTTGCGTACGGTTCCATAAATTTTTGCGACAAGGCTGTCAATGTGACTATTCCAAGATAACTCACTATTGTTCAAAAATTCCCAGATCTTTAACAAATTCCATGTAAGGGATGACCATGATTGATGAATTACTTGAAGCCCTATCAGATAAATGTCTCTTCGGAACTTGTTATGCCGACGACCTAGCGATAGTAGTCAGAGGTAAGTTTGAAGAAAACTTGGGATACATACTTCAAGAAGCAATCGACACGGCAACCTCTTGGGCGCAGGATTACGGACTGAAGATAAACCCAAGTAAAACGGAACTCTGCTGCTTCACTAAAAGACATAAATTAAGAAAGATAGTTCCCCCGTGTATCGGAAACACTAGGCCAAATTTCTGGGTGTGCTGATGTAAGGGAAACTAAATTGGGCTAGGCACCTACACGAGAAGAAAAACAAAGCGGTAAGAGCTTCCTGGACGTGTAGAAATTCTATAGGTAAGGTATGGGGACTATCACCTTATATTATAATATAAATATACACATGTGTAATCCATGATAACACATGGAGCGATAGTCTGGTGGAAGGTGGGCAGAAAGCAGAAGATTTTGGACCAGGCCCAGCGTATGTGCTGCTTAGACATAACAGGGGCTACTAGGTCAACACCGACAAGGGCCTTGGAGGTCATTCTAAATATAACTCGACTGGAATTCTACGTTAAACAAGTAGCACTAAACTCGGCTATACGTTTACGAATGAATAAACTGTGCAAGGTAAGGGGAATGCAAACCCAACATGAGAAGATCGTCCAAGTATGTAATGAAAATACGATCAAGAGATTCTTTGAGGAAGAAGATTGCTGGGGCTTCAAAACGGGTAATCCAAATTTGGAGGCAATCTTCAAAACTCAGTTCCCGACAAAAAGTGAATGGATCATCAATAGGATGATTTAAGAAAACACTTTAGCGATTTACACAGACGGCTCAAAATGCGAGCGTGGCTGTGGCTTTGGAATATCGTGCGAGGAACTAAACCTGGATTTATGGGGAGGGGTTAACGACTCCTCTTCGGTTCTTCCATGTGAAATCGCAGCGATAGAGGTAGGAGCTAAACAGCTAATAGAACGAGGAATGACATCCTCTAGGATCGCAATATGCGAATCAAATCTTTAACTAACGCCGAGGTTAAATCCAAAATGATAGAAGGATGTAAACAGACCCTCACGGAACTAGGGAGACAAAACCATGTTACCCTAATATACGTGCCGGCGCACTGTGGCATCCCAGGAAATGAAAAAGCAAATGAGCTGGTGCGGTGGGGTGCAATTAAGGACACTTCAGTAATGCTCAACCTGGGCATACAAATCCATGAAATCAAAAAAGAAATCATGGAATGGGTAACAAGGAGGCAGAAAGAAAAATGGGAGGGATCCGACATCGCCAGACATACGAAGGCCTTTTGGGGAACTCTCAATGCACATGAATCTGAAAAAATCATACAACTTAACAAAGCTAAACTGAAACTTCTTGTTTACCTCGTTACAGGACATGCAAGACTAAGAGCTTATGCCAGAAAAATAGGAAGGGCAAACACCAGTCTAACACCAGTCTATGCAGGGGATGTGGGGAAGAAGACGAGACCGTATTTAGTAGTAGTATGTTCCTTGAATCTTAGGAACATACTACTGCGAAGTTTTAGCAGAAGTTAAGAAATCAGGGTATAATTGAATTATCCAATTCATTACGGGGATAAGTTGGCTCGACAGTGGATTTTCCAGTACGCTGACGAGCAGGGGCGTACAACGGGCCACTAAAGGCCTCAGTGCGAGGAAGACATGCATCTTACCCCCCTCGAAAACCAACCAAGGGATGACCACATTATCAATAACTATGGGAGGTAAACAAGAACTATCAAAGTTCGACTTGTAAATAGCAATAGCATTAAATTTCGACGCATTTAATACGAGTTGGTTCCTCTCAACTCAACCTAATATTGCAGTAAGGTCCTCACATAATCTATCTACTAGGTCTCCAAGACCGGGACGGGCGGACGGGATAGGTATATTTTTTGAACGTCATCTCATCATAATTATGATATTTACAATTCTTAACAACCATAGGTAGTTAATTAATGAAACACAAAAAGCAAAGGTCCAACTATCGACCCCTGCGTTACGCCACTGGAAACAGGAAGCAGCCACACACAACACATTGAGATCTCCCCCTTAAGTAGGACCAAATAAGCCTACCGGCACACCTTTTAAAGCCGAACCTACCACAAACTTTATCGATATGAGATAATTGTCAACTTTATGAACTGTCAACTTTATATTTGAGAACTCAAGCAATGCAAGGACAGTAATCAGTTCCGAGGAAATACGAATTAATTTAACGAATATATTCTACAGTTTTAGTGTTATAGACGTTATTAATATCTCGGTTGACAGGTAACACAATGGTGTTTAAGACTTTTTATTTTAACTACTAATGGATTTAAAAGAAAGATTTTCAAACATATTATCGGGAAAAAATTTTTTTTTCATTTCAAGAGGTCTATACGCCTCCCTTCCGGGCTCTTAAGAAGAGGGAAAACAGAAGTTGCCATGTGCGTGCAAGGAATCAGGCTGGTAACTTCGTTAGAACAATGGCCGTAGAAATAGCGATAGAAGAGAGAGACAACCGACATTCCGGCGATGCTCCAAAGAGTCAACGCTCTCAGAGATTGAAGGATCGGCAATACGTTTAATAGCCTTACGCTAGACGTTGTCTAAGGCGAACAATGCGGTGTGTCCGGCCCCTGCCCAAATATGGGAATTACATTCGAGTTTAGGTCTGATGTGAGATTTGTAGACGGCCTGACAAAACACGAGGTGAGGGTGTAGACCAAATGCTTATAGTTTGGCTAAAAGGGCAGCATGCCAGATCCTACCAAATGCCTTGAAATATCAAAAGCGACGATTTCAAACTCACCGAAATTATGGAGAGAATAATTCCAACGATCCGTTAGTAAGCCTCCGGTTGAGCGGCGCCTGCGTGGAACTCGTACTGTCATTCGTTGATAAGATGGTTATTTTCTAGATATTTAATCAACTGAGAGTTGAGTGATTCAAAAACTTTAGGTCTGTAGTTAGAGGGGTCGCATGTCCCTCCTTTTTTAAGTATTGGCTGGACGTGTAAAGAAGCTGGAAGTGGCGTCGATTAAGGTGGCAAGTACGAATTAGCAGCAAACAGGTTGGCTTTGTCCAATGAGCCAGTAAAAACATTTGTCGACCAAGAAATATCGAAAGGTTTTTGGCGAGTTTGGGAAATTTGGCATCATACCTTGCCATTTACCGTGTACTGCCAATCTAGGCAATTAGGGTAGGGGGAGTGAGGAAACTTGAGTCTTGTTTTTGCATTGCTGCAAGCTAGACAACAGCCCAGAGACGGAGCGGATTATTTTATTTTCTTAATAAGAGCTCACGGGGAGACCTGGTCTCGAACCCGGGACACATAGAATGGTGGTCTTGCGGCTCAACGAATTGATGCAACTCCGTCTCCGTTCTATGAGGAATAAAGCGACGCATTTCAAACCATAAGATGTTCAAAATATAATCGGTGCTTTTGTCAACGTCTCCAATAGAGAAGTAATCAGACCAATCTAGCTCTCTGAGATATTTATTAAGTCCCACCCAATCCGCGTTTTCATAATGCCACACTAATCTTGTGGTGGAATTTAGATTAGTGGGAGAGAGGGATGGAGAATTGCGCAGAGATAAGACAATGGTCCGGATTGCCCAAGGGAGCAGTTACCGAAACCGAGTATTTCGTTTGAAGAATTAGTTTTTAAATCCATTAGCAGTAACAAAATAAATTACAGTTTTTAACATCGGAGATATTAAAAACGTTTATAACACTAAAACTGTAAAAACTTTGAGTTAAAATGTAAGATTGGTTAATTTTATCGTAAAAAAAATGCAAGCTCCTATGGCGTGAAGAGGGGAGGGGAATAGACCCCCCCCCTCCCAGGTCTCCTAAATTTTTTTTCGTTTCTCGCCTAGATCAACCAGCTCCTTCATTTTTGCACATAACCTAAGAAATATCCTGTATATTAATGTGTTCTGAGTATGTGACGAACTACAGTCTCTTAATCTCAAATCAACATCCCCATTCCGCAAGTTATATGGTTGTATATTTTCCACGAATCTCAACCTCTGTCGTAGATAATGAGGTAAGTTTCCATTTTGTAACGCGAAAACGAACAATAGCACTTAAGTTGTATCCTTTGTTTTATATTCAACCATTTCAATGTTGAAAGCTCTAGTTTAGTAGTGTACATTTGCTACATTGCAAAATAATTCTTATTGCTTAATTTTACATCCTTTGCAGTCTTTCGATTGATTCCTGCATTCATAAGAATATAACAATACTCGAAGTGTGGCTTAATCATTACATTATATATATTAGTTCCACTTATTGTAAATATCGATTTTTATAAATTTTTAAAATAATATATGTCATTTTTAGAAATTTATCAACGACAAAGCCAAATGCCAAATTTATCAAAGACAACGCCAACGACAAAGTTTCGTTGTAAGCACTTAGTTTTTATTATAAAGCTTTAACTTTTTAGAGCCCAACCAAACTTTTACTTCTTTCAATTGACTTTCTAAATGTATTTTTATTTCGTTCACGTCATCACCCGCGCTATATACAAATGTAAATAGTGTTAGTTTTATATGCACCAATCTTGTTTAATATTATTGATATATCTTATAAATAATAACGTTTCAGGCACCGAACCTTAAGGGACCTCTAACTGCTATTCTAACTCCATTGACAATGTCTCATTCACTTTTGTTTTCTGTGTTGGCCTATCCAGGTAGTCCTTTAATCATCTAGGTTCCTTTCCTCTTATTCCATATTTTGATAGCTTGATCCATCTCCTTCCATCTGCTGACTATAAAGTTTAACTACTTCTTACCCGACTTCCCAAAAACAAAGAGATTCTAAGTTCGACATGTATTTTTTTTATTTTTGTTGTTAGTTAGAGTATGCTCACCGATTGGTACCATGTCAAAAAAAAATCTTGGTTGGAGTTGGGGTGGAAGCTAACTTTGTAACGCGTAGACCGATTTGGATGGCCCTTTTTTGTTGTACAGAGTATGATCCCCCATTGCTTATAGGGGAAAAAATTTGGCCTAGGATGGGGGGAGGGGTAGTCTAACTTCGTAACGCGTGGACCGATTTGGATAATTCTTTTTCTATTGGGTAGAGTATGTTCCCTGGTTGATACCACAGAAAAAATTTTTATTGGGGTGGGGGTGGGAGTGGAACCTAACATTATAACGCGTGGACCGATTTAGATGGTTCTTTTACTGTTATATAGAGTATGATCCCCCATTGCTAATAGGGTAAAAATTTGGTCTGGGGGGGGGGGGGGAGGGTTAGTCTAACTTCGTAACGCGTGGACTGATTGATGGGGGTTGAGGTAGGGGGTTCAACCTAACCTTTGTAACGCGTGGACCGATTTGGATGGTTCTTTTTTTGTTGTACAGAATAGAAGACACTCAAAAATAATGTAGGAAAATAGTTGAACTGACTTCATAAAAAGCGCTAAAAAGCATAAAATAATTTTTAATTTTATATCTATTACGACATTTTGAAGGCGGTGCAAATCAAACAAACCAAACAACTACAACAAAAGTATTTAATCGTCCTTCCTTATGATCCCGTGAGCTGAAACGTTCAGGTAGTTTTATGTAGAGAATGGGCAATACATTGAACAGTTATTGCAAAAATATGCAAACACTGTCTTTTCTCTGACTAAATGTGCAAAGTAAATTATTTAAAATTCAATGCGGGATGTTATACAGGGTGTATCACATAAGGTGTGCCAAAATAACTGGGGTGATAGATCTCACCTAGCCAAAAAAATTTTATGGCAGAGAGGGAGGGAATCTCAACCATTTGCGAGTTACAGGGTGATTCATAAATTTGCATTTTTCACGGCATGCACGTCATTATTTTATTTTTATCTGTTAATCGACTCAATGCAGCGACTTCAAACAAACGCCCAAAAACTATCATCGCAATGTTCTTTCTAAAAATGTCAACAAAGTTGATCTAACACCTACCAATGCATGTACAGTCACTTGCGGAAATAAAATCGCATAGAAAGTCATTTTAATTATTTCTGTTCTATTTTATCTTCTTATGTACATTGAAAAATAAATGCACTTCTGCACGTCTCCTAATGATCATAGTCAACACTGCTAACAAACTAATAATTTTCTAAATTTTTGTCTTTTCCCTTCACGAGTACGTACATAGATATCAATTTAATTTTTTGTTGCATTTCAAATTAAGATAACTTGACAGTGGGATGGTTTAGTTTCTTGGTCTGTTAATTAAAAACAAGTTGTTGACACTCTAGACTAGACCATTATATTCGGAACTAAATGCCGGAAAAAGTTCAGAAGAAATGTGGTCAAAGTAAATTAAAATCTCGAATAATTTAAATTTAAAACATCAAATCTATAAAAAACATGAGAGCATGAGAACGTAAAACTAAGATTTATGGCTTTTTAACGTCTGGACTTCAAATTATATTTTTTGTGTAAACATCACACTCTCGTATTTTCGCAAATTGATTGAATTTACTACGGGATTCTCAGTTCTCACTATCTTCTCTTTTGCTGTGTTGTTGTTGAAAAAGGAAAGTTGAATTTTTAATAGAAAGTGATGTGGAAATATGTAATGTTTGATGAGAGGAACAAAATTTTTGTAGATCTGTCCGGTAATTGGGGGCGTACGAGAATTGTTGCTGTAAACAAATTTCGTAGATAATTCTTTAGAACCATCGACGTCGTCGATGGAGTAAGTGATAGCGTCGCTTGTGTCCAGGTTCGAATCCCACCGACGGCGGATTACGATAAGCAGGGGGGGGGGGGGGGGGCAGAGAAAATCTAGTTATTCGGAATCCACTGTAAATTGTAGGTCCACCGTTCTCGGTCCCCGTTGTCTCGAATCTCGGTAACTAGATCCCTAGGTAACTAGATTTCTTATGATCCCGTGAGCTGAAACGTGCAGGTAGTATTATGTATTATCTTCAATTGGAGTTCTTTTATTTGTTTAATTTTGCACCGACTTCAAAATGTCGTAATTGATATAAAATTAAAACTTATTTTATGCTTTTTAGCGCTTTTTGTGACTTCAGTTAAACATTCTTTTTAAAAACTATTTTATTTTTCCAACAATAGTAATCTTCTACGAAAAGAACCATACAAATCGGTCCACGCGTTAAAAATTTAGACTCAACCGCCTACCCCCACCTCCATACCACTAACATTTTTTTTCTCGTGGTATCAATCAAGGAACACTCTACCCAACAGAAAAATAATCATCGAAATCAGTCCACGAGTTACGAAGTAAGACTACCCCTCCCCTCTCCCACCCGTCACTATAGGACCAAATTATTCTCCTATTAGCAATGAGGAATCACACTCTATACAACAGCAAAAGAACCATGCAAATCGATCCACACGTTACAAAGTTAGGTTCCACCCCCACCCCACCTTTTTTTTCTCGTGGTATCAACCAGGGAACATACTAAACCCAACAGAAAAAGAATTATCCAAATCGGTCCACGCGTTACGAAGTTAGACTACCCGTCCCCACCCCAGCCCAAATTTTTGTCTCCTATTAGCAATGGGGGATCTTTTTTTGACATGGTACTCTACCCAACGAAAACAGAATCATCAAAATCGGTCAAAGCGTTACGAAGTTATGCCCGGTCAGTTTTTGGGAAGTCCGTTAAAAATGCCTTTCAAAATGTGTACATGCGTGCAGAAAAACTCTGCTCTCATCCGTTCGCCTTCTGGTCCTCGTGATTTTTTCAACGCATCCTTTTAACAGAAATGCAAAAATATATAAACAATTTCAAAATAGTCAGAAAAACTGAAAATTATAATTTTTAAAATTACTTCAATTGATTTATATTTCGCGCAGCATTTTTAGGGTTCCGCAGCAACTGTATATCACACCCTCTCATCCTCTCATTTATCCCCATTCCTCTCCCCATTCCCCATTCCATCCTCTCATTCATTGCTGTCCCCACCTTACCTTCAAAAGTATCGCTCAAAATTAATTAAGAACCCAAAAAAGGATTGTATTACATTAGGTTTAAGGAGAGGGGGGGGGGGGGGTGGTTGTAATAGGAAGTGAAAATCAAAATTATGTAAATTATGTAATTATGCACTAATTTTTCTGCATATTAATTTAAAGACTACTAAAAATCTCTGTCTCCAAAAGAAAAAAATTATCACGAGCAAAATAAAAAGTGACGTGGCATATCAGTTTGATCACGGTATGGAACACTAATTGCGCAAGTCCTACACTTAGTCGGTATTTTTTCACTTTAGATAAGTCTTCTTAATTTAGACAGGTCTCCTAAAATACAACAATAAATGTTTAAGGACCTTTTGATTTGAACCCTTTAGTCACGAGATATTTGCTTTCAAAGTCGTTATCAAAGCGCCCTCTCTAATTTGTAAACTACATATATAAAAATATCTGGAAAAATTGCTGAATGTAGCCAGCCTTTAGTTAGTACTTTTGAAAAAGTTCTCTAATAAAAAAGTGTTCGTTCTGTAGTCAAAATAGTTTATAAAAAATCTGGAAATTACTTTACGGAACCCTGTCATGCCCAACAACATTTTCTTCAGCATGTTAATTGAATTAATCGAAATTTCTTGGTGACATTCCATTTTCAAATATTAATTAAAACCGAAAAACGAACACTAAATTTATCTGTAGCCTTACTTTAGAAAGCGTCCCTGCGGTTTCGCCACTCTCCTCTAGGCATGATTCAACCGTATCCTTAAAACTGACAGAAGGGATGAGTTCAACACAGGGTGATCATTTAACGTTTTATTAATTACTAACACGCTTTATTAATTACTAGCTGCATGTGCCCGGCGTTGCTAAGTTAGTAAGTGAGTGTCGTTTTCGAATATTTTTACATGTCGTCTCTTTCTCACACCCTACGGGTGTATTTCTCCCCTTAATCTCATAGAATCCAACGACATTCAGAGAGTGATTGTTCATCTCAGTGATCCCGAAAACTGTAAATTTGACGTTAACATAGGTCGATTTCGATCATTTTGATTTCTATACCTTCCTTCCCACCCCGCACACCCCTAGGTTTTACTACTGCAAAATCTAAAAGCATCGGGAGTGTCATTATTCAAAATTAATATCGGTCGTTTTCGATTATTTGTACATGTCACTCTCTTCCCATCCCCATCCCTAGGGGTATCTTATCACTAACTTATTTAACGGCATCGAGAGTCTCATTATCCATCTTACTAACCCCGAAAAGCATGGAGTCGACACTAATATCGGTCATTTCGATTATTTGACATGTCAAAACAAAGAACAACTAAACTAATCAATTTATACAAACATATAACCTTCTTCCTTATGATCTCGTAAGGTGAAGTGGTGAGGTAGTTTTACATAGATTGTGGCTAGATAGTTGTTTTAATTTGCACTGACTTCAAAATATCGTAGTAGATATAAAATTAAATATTATTTTTATTTTTCAGTGCTTTTTGTAAAGTCGGTTTTTGTTTAAACTATTTTACTTCTTCAGTGTTTTCAGATGTGCAACTCGCAAAATTCTGCTCGTATAAACAAAGCGATTGCAGTCGGTCCAGAGGTAGTGCACTCTATAAAAAGAACACAGAATCATCCATATCTGTCAATGCGTTACGATGTTAGCCATAGAGCTTCATGGAGCCATAGGAGATCATAATCTATGCAACAACAAAAAATCATCCAAATAAGTCCACGCGTTAAGAAGTTGTGTTACGCCCCTCCCCCGCCCCACCTGATAAGTTTTTGTCACTTGTCGAGGTACCAATGGGAGAACATACTATATTCATTAAAAAAAACCATCCAAATCGGTCAACACATTACGAATTTAGGCTAGTCTACCTGCCCCACCCTATGTCCTGCATTATCCTCATATTAGCAATTGAGATCATACTATACAAAAAAAAACGAATCATTCAAATTCGTATTAATAAGTTGGGTTCCGCTCCCTAACCCACCCCAACCCAGTTGCTATTGGTGGAACATACTTCACACATAACAAAAAGAACCACCCCCCCTCCACCCGCCGGTACCACCACCACTACTCCCCACCCCAGGCATAAATTTTTCCTTACGGAGATCATACTCTATTTAACAACGAATTAATAACTTGCATTCCGCTCCCTAACCCACTCGGTTACGCGTTAAAAAGTTAGTTTCCTTCCACCAACAAAATTTTTGACATGGTACAAGTAGGGAAACATCGACATCACAATGATTCTTTAAATGTTAATATATTTGTTCTCACAGTAGGTATATATTATATAGATAGTATTGGAATGACCACCCAAATGAACAATTCACCAATTCTTCCTTTAACGATGACAACTTTTGTCTAATGCTTTAGGTGTGTCTAAAAAGAATAGACATTCAATAGGAGCTTTTGCTGATTTTGTTTGTTCAAAGCAGAAATGCTCCATGTTTGATGGTCTGATTCGTAAGATTAAAATGAAATTCTTAAATTTTCTCATTTTTCCAAAGGTCTTCTATACCTTTTGTAACATAACCTTCTACTTAGAGATATTCTACACTATTCTCAGCTTAACATGTGATATTGCACAAGTTGTAAACTGGATACTCAAAGAAGATTTGGAATTTCATTTTCAAAATTTCAAAGAAAATTTTCTTAATTTAATCTCGCAACGACGGGGTTCTGTAACCATAAATTGAAACATAAACCGGATGCCAGAAGGTGGATTCTGTGTAGATTCAGAGGGTTAGGACAGTTTAATATAGTTCTAGTGGTGATGTTGGTTGCTAGTCGGGTTTCCTGGTATCGTGTGGTCAACTGACCAACAAAGTGAATGGTCATCGTGTGCTCCAAAAACCAAAATTAGTACCAGAAGGACACACACATAACGTTTTATTGAGGGGGAACATCCAACCGAGGAAAGGAGTACACACTGGGGACTTGGTACAAGATATCAAGCCCAATGTTGGGGCTGATGTGCGTTCATGTTATTCGGTCTCGGATGAGGGATTCAGGTTATATATGAGTTGTGTGTCCTTCGACAAACCAAAGGTCCAGATGAGTTGCCTCTCTCTGAGCTTTGCGGGCATAAATTATGCCGTTGTACCACTTTGTTCCATGAAAGATTTACCTGAACAAGAGCAATGGAATCACAATGTCACTTGTTTATGTCAAATCAGCAGCCGAGTCTTTTGGGAATAGATTGAAAATGTGGTTGAATGTCAATTCTTTTATTTATTTGCTTTCAAATGTGGAATTTTGGACCCTTTCCTGAACCCATCTTAAAGTAAAGTTACCTCGTACAAATTGCGGCATGATTGACAAGTAAAGTTCATTTTCTTTTCTTGCCAAGAAGGCAGATAGATGAGGAGAGAATTGAAGATTTGAGGTGTATCTAAAATATTTCTCAATTTTGGGCTTTATATGTTTTCTGTTCTCCATTAACTTCTTGATACATATTTGAGGTTTGCATTGGTTAATCGTGTGACATACAGGATAACGTGCGGGTGATAAACGTCGGCAAAATTCTGACAAAACAAAAAATTAATCATAAAAACCGTTTATTATTCAAAAACTTTAAATTACATAAAACCGTTTATATTAGCTGCTCTGGGTGAATGGCGAGCACGTTCTCGTTAACTGCTCTGGGTCCAAATCATTAGCGGCTTGGACGGATGTAAGAGAAGGAGGGCCTGGACTTGATAGTAACCATTTTTAAAATAGTTCAAAGGATTTAAATCGATAATATTCAGATGTAAGAATTCCTTAGATCTGTCCACTTAGTTGAAGAGCCAAATTTGTACGGTCACTTTGTAGGCGTATCATATTACCTTCTCACGACTCTTCAATAATTGGTTAAACATTTTTTAAGCGACATCCCCCGGGTCTTCCGAAACATATCCTTTCTACACCCTCTCCAAACTTCTTTGAAGTCGTATACTTTAGTAAGATGTTGTAATTAGAAATCCAACCCGAAGAAGAATATTACATATTTCAGGCGCAGACCTTACAGCGCATAGATCTTCAACTGTCGGCGATCTTTGGATTATATTCCGCATACTTTCTTAGCTCTTCTGAGGTTATTTTATATTAGTTGTGTAAGTTCACTGCATAGTCTTAGGTTTCAAAGCCTAGGAAGCACCGCAAGCTCTGCGACAAACCCCCAAAAGGATTTCCTCGCTTTCTCGGTTATGTTATCTACGTGTAGGTTTCAGTATAGTTTAAAGTCCAGTGTTATTCCTAGATATTTTACCTCTTCACTATCTTCAAATAACCCTTGCACAATATCTTCCTGGTAAAAGGAATTGGTACGGTTATATCCCAGTTGATTGCTCAATTTCGTGGGACCATTCTTCAATTGCATATACTGTTACTCGCAGAGGCTCGGTAATTCGGCTACCGGCGTACCGATTATGACGATTACTATGCCGTCTGTCATTAATGAGTTTCTGTCATTAAGCCACACCAAGAGCTGTAGAGGCGCCACAGTAGTAGAGATAAAACCCCACTCTGACGGTGGTGATCCGGATCGGCCCACCCAGAAAACTCACTATGAGTTTGTATGATCTGAGCATTAAATCCATCCATCGACAAAACGTCTCTCCTACCCTTTAAGGCTCATGTGATTACCTCAAAGAATGTGTTATCAAAACCAGTGGCGGCGTAATATGGGGTAGCACCCGGGGCGGTTTTCTATTAAGAATTTTAGGCTGCACAACACCAAATGTTATGAGGATGTCATCCATTGTTCTGTAACGATTGTCTAGTTCTTCGTAAAATCTATCAAAACACTCTTACATTACTCTCTGCAGCTCTTCTGGAAAATTAGTCCAGCATTTCTAGCTTTTTCTCCTGGCATGTGTTTTCAGAATCTCCTCTCTCCTCTTCTTTCAATTGAAATATCCAAGTCCAAGCGAAAGTCCAGATGTCTGTATATTCTTCTGTGTCTGATTTACTGCTTCTAGGACTTCACACCAAAAAGAAAGCTTGCATAAAAAACTGAAGTCACACAAAGCTTATAAGAGTGAGGATGCTGCTTCTTTTGTATCGATGTTTACTCTGCTGCTGCTGGGATCACACACCTCTTCAACAATGGCACGCGGTAGATGTGTACGTGTACTGTGCAGTGAGAGTGAACTGCTGCTATGATCAAAGAGGTTGCGGACGGTTTCCTTTGTCAAAGTGCGTGAAACTGTCACCCCTTGGTGCTTGGCACCCGGGGCGAAGCGCCCCCCCCCCCTTACTCCGCCACTGATCAAACCCTACCTCAATAGCACGGAACGTCTTTCTTGTCTTACACATCCGTTTTGGCTGTTCCTTCGGCCAACAAACAACGACTGCTGAAATTTAGCGGGAAATTTAAATTAAACTTTGTTCAGATTGTGCTGACGCACCTATAAATTTTCAATGTTCAAATCAAGTATCATTGGTAACTCCTTGCTAAGTTCGTCGTTTCTGTAGCCCCATTTGGAAAAAGGAAGGAGATCTTCATGTGCCTGCTAACAATCTATTTCATGATATGGGATGTTATTTGTTTTTGTGATAGTATTTAATTAATGTGAGGCTTAATTTCCACTGACATTTTTTCTCTCGTTTGCTTTTATTTGTTAATAATCTTATCCAACATAATGTAATAATCGCCTATACGTATCTTGTAGTGTTAAGATCTATTACAATATAAGAATTTTCATAATTGCAATCTCTCATATTTTAATCTCGTTCAAATCTAAATTACCTATATCTACGATCTATTATAATCGAATCGTATTCAGTGATACGGCTCTTGAACTATTTGTAAGTCATGGCTGGGATTTTCAATTTGTATTTTATTTCCAATAAAGAGCAAACATTGTCTTATTTGCATATTTAAAAAAGAAACTAATGAACTTCAGGTAGAAGGAGACAAAAACTGCAAACTTTGTTGAAAGTTTATTATAAGTCTATACAACTCTTTAATGTAAATGTTATTGTAGCACTACTGCAAATATTTGACAGTTCAAATAACAATTTTATTATATTAGCGTTTTTGAGAAAAACGTATAAGACTGCAGTTTAATCCATTAGAGGAAATTAGTTGACAAAAATTACAAATTGATATTAATCTTTTCACCCATTTGCCTATTTCAATTGCTTCGTTATATTTTCTTGTGGGTTATAAGTTTTTACTCAGAGATTGTTTCGGTTAATTACTTCTATATTTTCAGTTTTTTTCACAAAGAAATTTTGTAATATATTTCATATATTTATGACTATCCATAAAATGTAAACCAAACAATTTCCTTTCAATGAAAAATTCCCAATTGACCACCCACCTTCTCATGCATACATCCATTCAGTATCCCCTCCACAGTCCATAGTCGTGGAGTATAATCTAAAAATAAAACGTTTGTTTTTCTTCCTGTCTAGGAACATCAACGCGTAAACCGCGCCTAAATTCCGCCTTAGTTGCCCAACAAGCTGCCACATTGCCAGGTGCTTCTGGTGTACCAAATGGAACCAAATCATCGTCATCATCGAAAATGTCATCACGTCATAAAAATAAACATAAAAAATATCCAGCACGGTTAAAAAATGTTGACAGATCTACTGCCCAAACACGTGAGGTAACTGTTAATTCAGTGACTGTTGTTATAACAGAGTACAAACCGAAACCCGTGGTTAATCGAAGGGAATCAAGTGAGCAAAGTTTTAGTGAAAGTAACGATTCACGTAGTTAAGTAAAATATAGCAGATATTAATAATGCATCTCCTCCAATTTCTTCTTCCCTTATGTTATTATTTTTATTTAAATTATTATAAACCTCCTAGATGGTAAGGTGAAAAGTTTATGTCTTTAAAATGCTGCAAAAACGGGTTTCGGTGTATCGTCATGGTTAAAGCCATGTTTAGTAAGTGTCATCACCTGTAAATTGTAATTATCACCATTTTGATATTTTTACATTTTTAATATAATTTTTTTTATTATTTATTTTTACCTACAACACAATCCCTAGTAGTTACGAAAGTCTGACCGAAGAGGGAGAATATTCTTGAGTGTGATAAAATTGTAAACGAACATTCGTTCTTATTTTGGTTTACTAAAAGTAAATTAAAGTCAAAAGAGCTAATGTAAAAAATAAAAAAATAAATGGTAATGTTTAAAATGTATTTTTGCTAAAAAGTAAACAGCATAAACAGCAAAAAAATCTGAACGAATTGAATATATAGGCAAGTTTTTATTGTAGGTTATTGAAATATTCAAAGAAATCTCTTGTGTGGTGTAGCTGAGATCATTTATTGCAATTAAAAATATACAAAATGTGAAATTACTTAAGGTATCGTTGTTCACGTTAGAAATTTTTAAGTGTATGTAAATATAAATTTATTATTTTTTTAAGTTATTTCACTCATTTTCATGCACATCATTGTTAAATTTATATCATGTCACATCACAAAATAATTTATAATATTTTATTTTAGAGTTATGTTTATTTTTGCATAACTCAAAAATAAGTTTTGTAAAATGTTACGAAAATATTTGTTTAACGTAAAGTTTGTAAAGCTAAAGCAAAAAAAAATTATATTATTTAAATTTTGGGATATAATAAGCAGTGAAAACGATACTTTCTCTTTAATAATAATAATGAATTAACTGAAAACATAATAATGACTGCCATGTTAAGATGTTCTATCGTCGTGTAATATTCTTGTTGAATTCACTCGCATAACATTATTTACTTTTATAGACTTACAATACCTAATATTGATATGATTGTAATATTTTGGTTTTATTTTTACCGTCAAAATAAAGTAGAATTAAATTCAAACAAATTGAGATAGTTTTGTTTATTCCTATTTCCTTCTCGAATCATTGAAGCTGTAAATCAGGTTTTATAGTTAATAGTGGACACAAACCAAACTTATAAGGATCATACAGGTTATCAGGCAAGTAATACATAATAATTTTAAAATATTAATGCGACAAATTGTACATCTGGAAGTTAGCGCTTTACACATCTCACTAATAAGAAAATTAGAGCACCTAAATCGGTTATTGTATGTTCTTACCCAACATAGATATAGTGATGCGTTAGGTAGTTCATTTAAGTATCTAAGTGCATTTTTTGGAAAAAAATGTGTACATGCGTCAAAAATATAGAACCAGAGATGTTAGATAAATGGAAGTTTTTATAAATAGCTTACTTTTAGTGTTTTTTTGCTCGAACAGTATCTCGGTATAATATCCTATGAGGCAATGTTTCATAAAGATTTTGTATCTTCTTCGTGTGGAATTTGTTTCGGTTATTGATTTTTTATGCATGTTAATGATGACAATTGTCTCTGCATGGCAACATCCTCTAAATGTTCTCAATTATATTTATTTAAGTTTAGTGACAACACTGGCCAGGAGTAATGTTATTTTCAGAAAACTGAAAAGGAATTCCATATGGTAAGATCTGTTCTTGCAAAAGGTCCGGTATTTTACAGCATTCTTTTTGGTAAGTAAAAAGGTAATTACTACTTTTTTCTGGTAGCTCAGACCATTACAGATCGATTTAAGGGGTTACATGGGTTTCCTCGGGTAAAAAATTGCTTATTTTTAACAATTATTTTTTTTATATAAAAAATGAAATATTTTATTTAAACTTTTTACTGCCTTAAATATACACATTTGAAAAAGAATTTCTGAAATTTCTGTAGAAAAATATTTAAAACTCTGCCATTGCTACGTCATTTCCGGTGACCCCTCGGAAAAAAGGTGCTTGCGCGTTGACAGCAGACCTCATGACAGGATCAACTTAACTTAAAAAAAAAAATACGTGTTTTAGTTAATACCTCAAACAAGAATTTGGACAAAGGAAAAAAAATAAAGTGAAAATTGGATTTTTGGCAGACCTTTTTACAAAAAATTAAAAATTCCGGTAAAATTTGCTCTAAATTTTTTTTTTAAAGAAACAGTCCTTCGTTTAAGTCCTTGTCAATAATATCCTGTAAAATTTCATCAAGATCGGTTCAGTAGTTTTCGAGAAATCTTGACAACCGACTTTGAAAATACTATTTCGAGAAAAACGCGTTTTAAATTTTGAGTGACAATAAAACTGGAATAGAATCATCGATTCCTGGCCCATAAAGTTAAGGACCTGCTGCAGCTGCAATGTCCAGGGCATCCTTTTGTTCTTGTCTGTAACGAATCCTGGCTTCGTGAGTCTTGCTCGCAGATTTTTTCTAAGCAGCTGTTCCAATATACCTGCGGCGCGCTGAGCCCAACTGGCTTTGAGCGCGCAACTTCCCAACTATTACTCCGATCGACTTCCGTAACTATTACTCCGATCGACTTGAAAATTTAGGACAATATTCTAGAGATGTTGTAGAATTTAATAAGACAACAAAAAAAATCGATTTTTTGATGCCGTGAAACCTATGTAATCCCTTAACGCCTAGACGAGATACGCTATTTCTTGCAGAAATCATAATAAAAATATTTTTACCCATCGGGCCATTGAAATAATAATTTTTCCTTATTCCAATACATTTTCGCTTAAACAATGAGTTATGTATTTATAAAAAATATTAAAAAATTAACTGAATAAAATTTTTATTAGATAATTTATAGTTGGATTTCAAATAATTTGTTTGTTGTTCTATCCTGCCTTAGTTGGAAGGTCAAATAATTTATCGTTAGTTGATGTGTCGTCACTAAATAATTATTTGTTATTTGATGCTCATTAGTTGAATTTCAAATAAATATTTTGGTATTTGTTTTTTGCCAAATTCTAGGGGACAACAACCCGTTGACGGGTTAGCATGACCTTGGTCGGAAGGGAATTATGGTACGGGGAGTAAGGAAATTATTTGAGGTTTGTTTTTGCATTGCTTTGAGCGAGACAGCAGTCCAGAGACTGAGTGGATTTTTTGGTTAAGTTTTTGAAAACAAACGGCGATACCTAGTCTCGAACCCGGGAACCATGGCATGGTGGTCGTGCCGCTCAGCCAATTGATCCAACTTCGTGTGATAACAAGTTATAATTTTGGTGTACAAATATTCCCTTGTACAAAAGTTATTCGATCCTGCGTTAGTTTAGAATCAAATAATTACACTACTTTACAGAATTTTGAAAATTGTGTGCCCGTGGAAAATGAAACCAAAATCCGAATCCGGGCTCAGAATTGCTCTAACCGGGCAGGTTTTTGAGATATTCTAACCTAAAAGTGCAAACAACACTGCCTTTTGACATATTTGAGGTTATGTAGAACCGCGATGTTTTTTTTGCCTTCAAGAAGCATTGTCCAGGGGCAAAATCTTGTAATGTAGTGTTATTAGTAAGTTGATGCTTCGCCATCAAATAACTATTTGTTATTTGATGCTCGATAGTTGAATTTCAAATAATTATTGGTAAATTTTTTGTTGCTTTTCGAACGACAAGTTGTTTTATAGTTCGGACATTCTCTGCGTTGTTGTCTTGCAATGGTGAAATTTTAAATTTTAGTTTATTTGAAGTTTGAGTCGTATGCCATATTAAAGAAAATATAGAATAAATTTTTTTTTTCATGCATAACTTTTATTTGGATTTTATATTATAAATGAAAGGGTAGAATGCGTTAAATTAAAAATGAAACGAAGTTTAAATTGTTATAAACGAGAAATATAATAGAAAACACTTTGGAAGTGCTTAAGATAAAAATATAAAAATAGGAGATACATTTTCATTATTACATCTTGGTTTGGTTTTTTTATTCAGTAACAATATTTTTCTCGTGAAGCGTTTCATCTTCTTAGGAGGACATCATCAAATCACTTGATGATGTCCTAAGAAGACTAAACGCGTCGCTAGAGTAATATAGTCATTGAATAAATTTGCAGAACAAAAAAAGTGTTTTCTCTGTTTAAAAAAAACCGAACCAAGATGTATACAATATCGTTCTAACGTCAGTAATCTCAATTTTCATTATTATTCATTTTATTGGCACAATTCCCTTACACTGAATTCCTTTCCTGCCAAGGCTGTGCTTTAGCTACATAGGGTATACCATGAGCTTTGGCATAATCATATAAAAAAAATAAGCGTAAATTCGTTTGATTTACAATATAAAATGAAGTTGTCGGTGGAGTAAGTAATGACGTGTTGGCCTATCAATCCGGAGGTCCCTGATTCGAATCCCACCGGCAGGGACAGCCCTACGATAGCCGGAAGAAAATTAGGGCAAAGGGAATAGGAAAATTGAATGTCTTGTTTCTGTATTGCTGCGAGCTAGACAACAGTCCAGAGATTTTAAATTTATTGCAATCACAAATTAAAAACTACGCAGACCAAAGTTCGAACCTGCATCCATTGTGCAGAGATCATGCCACATCCATTCATCTAACACCTCTAGTGAACAGAAATGAAAGGCAGATATTTATCGTTTAAAAAACGCACCAAAATTAACAAAACAAACAAAAAAATAATAACTTCATATTCAACTAACGGTTACCAATTTAAAAAAAAATATTTGCTGATAACCAGGCATCAACTAACGAATAATTATTTGATGTCCAGGTAACACAGAATTAAATGAAAAATTATTATTCGAAGTTCAACTAACGCACACCAAATAACAAATAATTATTGAATAAGGAGACATAAATTAATAATTATTTGAATCTAATAACTAACAATTATTTGTAAGCAATTCTTCAATTAACAATACATTTTTATTCAAATCTTATTCTTATTCGAATAATGAATACCCATCTCTGTTGTACCGTCAATCAATCGAGACCATTATGAACGGCGGTTTACTTAAGAATAAAATCACGGAATGAAGGCGAATTTTAAGTTTTTATTTATTAGAAAAAATGTTAAATGTAATTAAATTTTAATACTTCAACAAGACCAGAGCGATACCAGCCCGAAAATAGTAAGTAGGCTTTTGTTAAACTACATCGTGAATCAAAATGAAATCTACAATATTGCAATTTAATCGTTTTGTATTCAGTAGCTTCAGTTTTTTAATGTACCCCAGGAAAGTCATCTAGGGCCGCTGTTATATGAATCATAAAGTAAAATAAGTAAGCGTCGAAAAATTGTGTTCGTGATAAGAACAGATTTTTGTGCCACTACTCTCAAAACGTAGTGAAAAGTGCTTCTCCGCATGATGCCTGTTTTCTTTGCTTTGAGATTACTCCCACAATATGTGACATTTTGGAAGATAAATAATCGTCTCAACGAGGCGAGACTAGATATTAGATATCCACAGTTTTTAATAAGGCATGAGAGTATTAACAAAAGGATTCTGCAGTACAAACTTAGGTAACCAGTCTCTCTTTCAATTAGTTATATTTTTACTTCTCTGATAGCAGCCATTGTTTTCCATCTATTAAGCCTCCTTAAAGGAAGCAACTTCTCTTCATGCAAGCAGACTTTGAACTAAATGTGGATTTCGAGCTATGTTCAAGTAAGTGTATTCTTTTACAAAGAATGTTAATTAAATACAAGAAAGAATTAACTACTAGTTATTACTTAAATTTCCTAACACAATAAAACTACTTCAATGGCTTAACTGGAGACGGAGTTGGATCAATATGTTGAGCGGCAAGACCAACATGCCATGGGTCCCTCGTTGGAGACCAGATGACCCCGTGATTTTTTATTAAGAAATTAAAATAATCCACTCCGTCTCTGGGCTGTTGTCTAGCTCGCAGCAATGCAAAAACAAGACTCAAGTTTCCTCACTTCCCTTACAAAAATTCCCTTCCGGCCAAAACCATGCTAATGCATCAAAGGGTTGTCCCCTAGGATTTGGCCACATCGTATAAAAAAAAACAATACTTTTTTCATAATTTTCAAGTCTTATCCTTCTTTTCAATTCATATTCCCACTATTCATAACTTAAAATATTTTCTAATTCTTACTCAATCCATAATGCTAGTTAGCAAATCGATCTCGATTTATTTTTACTCCTCACTTTACGAATTTATCCTTTGATTAATGTTATTATTTACGTCTATTCTATAATCGTTTCATGGCCTTAAAAATCTCCTTTTGTCTTCCCGGCTTTTATAATCATCTTTCAAAATATACAAACTTCGTATCTGCAGGCAGCTATTACAAGATGATATTGTACTCTTACAACAGTAAGTATAGCATTGGAAACTTTAAACTTTTATTTGTGCAAATATAAATATAATCGATATCCTTTTAGTATTAAGAAAAAATGAACGTAGTTATATGCAGGATGGATTTACTGACGGCATCAGTTTTAATTGTTTTTGAGAGACTGTATATCCTGTAAATGTAGGCTGGCTAATTTTAAGACTTCTGATTAAAAGGAGTAAGACTTCTGCCTTACGAAGCCTGTTGTAGAGGATGTTCTGCCAGTTGGTGCTCGTTAGTTGAATTTCAAATAATTTGTTTTTTATTTCTTAGTTGATTCGTAATTATAAGATAATAATTGGTTATATCATGGTCGTTTTTATTAAATAGTTATTGTTATTTTATTGTAGTTAGTTGAATTTCAAATAATTATTGTTTTTCCATTGTGCGTTTATGTAAAAATAAACAATTATTCGTTAGTTGTTTGTCTCCTTATTTATTATTTGAAATAACGGGAACCAAATAAAAAATAACAAGACACCAGTTAACGAAAAAATTATTTAATTTTCATTTTGACGCAGGTTGGAAACAAATAGTTTTAATTGAAATTCCAGATCTACGATAGATGCTCATATTGTGATTTGGCAAAAGCTATTGCAAATGAGAGTGTAAAGGTATATCCTTGAAAAAAATAGATTTTTTATTTTAAAGCAAAACAAATCTTAAAACACGATCAATTTATCTTAATAAATGATAACTACAAAACAGTGTGGTACTTTAGTAAACAACTATCCTTTAAAATTAAAACCTTGTGTATGGATACAGTCTTATAACTCCTGGAGGGAAAAATTCAAATGAGAAAAGATCAGAGGACCAACTTTGTCACTCTTTGATGAGCATGTATTGAAACTTTTTTAATTGATTGTGGTTTTGTCCTCGCAAGTCTTTCTCCTCAAGACATTTTCAATGATACTGAACTCTAGATAATAAACAAACCAATCTAAAATCAAAATATTCTCCCTGTCTGACCAATTTATTCTCGATCAAGCTATGTGAGGGCGAGAATTGTCTTAGTAAAATTCAAATGTTAAAATACATCTCCCACTCGAAAAATGGTAAAAGTCTTCTACTGAACATTACACGTAGCTTTTTCGATTAATTGGTGCTGTGATGAATTCTCTACTATTGTAGAGGAAATTCTGCGAGCGGCAGCGTTCTTTCGGAAGGCCTCAGACCTTCACTTGCCTATAACCCATTACAAACTTTCGTCCGGAAAAGGACTTTCTTTTAGTCCTCAATCGTCCAATGTCTGTAAGTTCTGCATCATTTAAGTCGTGAATTGGCATGGCATCTTGTTAGAAGAGGTTTTCAGGCAGCCGTTCTTGATAATATATTTTTCTTGCAAAGTAATTTTGGCACATGCCCTGCTGTCTACACAGGTGTCATGCTAACGCATGGAGTATTTCTAAACTTCTTGTTACTCCTTTTTTGTTGGTTATTCTTAGCAGCATCCTGCCAACTCTGGGTATTTTTATTTTCCTGGCGAGCAATTCTGCTGAGCTCAGCCGATTTGCTGGAAGATTTTGATGTTTTGCTCACCCCGGCTATTTCTGAAATGCATCTTTTATGTTAATCCACTTTTATACAGTTCAAACACCTAAAATAGACATGAAAGCATAATTAAGATTGCATTTAACTCACCTCACATAATTTTTCTACAGCTCTTCTTCCCATAAGCAATAGAATATTGCAAATTTTATAAGATACCTCCTCGTTTTTCGATTACCACAAAACTACGTTAAGTTATTGCAACGGCACTTCATCCGCAGCCCATGGCTACAAAGCGCACACATTGTTCACCAAAGCAACACACTGTTTTCGTCTTATCATTATGAGCAGTAGTTTATTTAGAAATTTATTTAGTTTGTTGATTTATTTTGTTTTGATAATAAAGGTAGATAAATGAATTGATTGAAAAAGAAGGTCAAGCAAAACCAGCATTTTCACATTGGTTCATCAATCACCCAATAATGTATTTGAGGTTTAATTGATTATTTGGTATCGATATATCAACTAACATAATTATTTGAAATTCAACTAACGAGTTCCAACTAAACAATAATTATTTTCAAATAATAATCTTTTTAATTAAAAACAAATTTTGTTTTATTTTTCAATTTATTTGAATTTTTAGAACTTATTTATTTATTTATTTTATGATAGTGCCATAGGTTAGGGGATGGATACCCTATAATACTAAATCACAGCCTTGGCAGGAAAAAAATAAAGGAATTAAGTGTTAAGAGGGTAGGTGACGGTGTACACCTTGTATCAGGTCTAGTGTTCGCTCTTTTTTTTATACCTACCTGTGACCAAAGTCTAGGGGACAACCCTTTGATGCGTTAGAATGGTTTTTGCCGGAAGGGAGGTAGACAACAACTCAGAGACGGAGTGAATTATTTTAATTTCTTGATAATAATAACAATTCCTTAAGGGGGTCGTCTACGTAGCGGCGTGATTTTCGAGAATGTTTTTCAAAATTTATTACGAAGGAACAAAAAAAGATATTCACTCACTTTTTTTTGTTTTTTGTTTATTTAATCGTAATCTTTCAAAAGGGGAAAGTCATTGAAATTATATTTCTACATATTCGAATGCAGGATGACCTTGAACGTGCCCTCATCATACAACAAAAAATGAAACTAATCTATAATTGTTATTACATCAGCTATGCTTAGACACAAGCTTTTTGTAAAATTCAAAAATCTCTCAAAATGGTGGACATTTCTGAAAAAAAAGTTATTTTTCCCTTGTTTTTCAAATGTTTATTGCCTGTTATAATAATAAAAAACAATATTTCGTCAAAAGCTCGTCTCTAACCATAGCGACATGTTTTCTGAGCAAGTAAAAAAGGAAATCGAATCGATACGTGTAAAACTTTTCTTAAAATCGTGCAAGTAAGTTAGAAAAATACGACTTTCGGGAAAACGCGTTTAAAGGTTTACACAAGAAACAAAATATTTTTAAAGGATCTTACGATTAATCATCTATGCCGGGGCCGTAGAGTTCACCTTCCTCTTCCTGGAGTAACTCCGAAACAGTTTAGATGTTTTATGATCGAGATTCGGTTTTAAACTGAAGGAAATAGAAAATTCGGGGTAGCCGCGGTCACAGGGAGCGCGCGGAAACACCGTGAGCGAGCGTGCTCAACGCTCTATTGCTCAATAACCGTGAAGAGTTTACCCAAATCCTTTGAAAATAACATTCCTCACATCTTCCAAATGAGTATTATGTAAAAAAAAAAGATTTTTTGCAACTTCATACGTAGGCGACCCCCTTAATAGACCTGGGCTCGAACCCGGGGCCCATGGCATAGTGGACGTGCCGCTCAATGAATTCATCCAACTCCGTCTCTTTAAAGAATAATAATGATTTCGTCTATTCGCTCCTACTTCCTTCTTTTTACCCTAATTACGATTACTGGAAGGCAATTGCTTACTTTACAGGCAGCATGTTTCATCTACGAACGGTCGTGATTTTTTATTATCGCTGGGAGAGAATAATGGGAGGTTCATGTGGTAATATATTATTACTGCCACATGAATATTATATATTAGAGTCCTTCCTCCCTGTAGACACCCTATGCCCTTAAAGGGGTCAAATGAACAAAGAGATGCGGTACGATTAATGCATTAACGTTTAAAATTGCTACTGGAAACTATTAGCATACTCTAATTTATACGCTCTATTTGCTGAATCAAAGGTCACTAAAAAATTTATCCACTAATGTATGATTTGTATTAAAAGCTCGAATTTGTACAAAGTAAGGTTGAACAAACTAAAAAATTCCGCAAACGATTGACTAAATCATTGTGGATAATCAAATCAGTGTTAAGCCTTCAAAGAAACACTCTTTTACATTTCCCTGGAAAAGCTCGTTTTTCACAGTCATTAAACTCTTCTTTTTTGCCCGTGAAATGGCGACAGATTACTTTACACAAAAGTTGGTCGTAAAAAAGCTTTAAAGAAATCAATTACCGATCAAAAACCGTCAAAAGCATAAACGAAACGAGAACGCGAATAAATCGCACGTTGGTCTGAAGCCCGAAGCTGGAAGGCACAACAGGCTGGGAACAGGGTCAGACGACTGCGACGGATTGCGGGGGTGAGCACTTTTTCAGATATTTCGCCGACTTGATTTGATGTATGCATCCAGAGCATACGTAAAAAAAACTGATGGGGAGCAATCATTTCACACATTTTTTCGGTATGCTTCCCGCTTTGGTTGGAAAAAATATTCCCAGAAAAAACTAGGTGTTCCGAAGGGGGCAATTAAAAGCGTAAACAGGAGAGTAACCGCTCGGATATAGTGGCATCAGGCAATCATTTTGGTCATTTGACAAACGACATCAGAGCGGAAGATCTATGAAAAGTGAAAACGAATATAAGCGGGGCCGTCTGCTATATGACGTTGTTTGGGCAACAGGACGATGATAGGACATGTCATCCTTTAGCGAAAACTAGTGAATATGACAATTTCGCGGTTAATTAAAATGCGCTGAAAGTGATTACGAGATTTTTTCTGGTTCAGGTGAGAGAAATTTCTTTTTCATTTAGTCGATTTACACGATATTAAAGGTAATTTGATAGGCAGCCGATGGTGTAAAGGGCTATCGTGTTGGCTGCCCCGTTGGTTGGAATTCCGCCGGCCCGCGGCTACTGCAATTTGTTTTGTGCTTACAACTGATTACGTTAAAAAAAGACCGTTGGGGATTACTGAGTAATTGGGTCAAGTTTTTTTCCCACAAGGAATTAAGGGAACAAAAGAGAGAAATTTTATTCGACAACATTGAAAGTAATGTAGGAAGTAACTCTATCTGACTTGGGCGACTACAAGGGTGATTGTTTAAACTGAAACTATTGGGATCCAGAAGATTGGCAATGACTAATTCGGCCAGATAATGTAAAATATACTGCTTAGGATTGATGCTATTGGTTCTAGATTATGGTTTTGGGCTGTTCTACGGCCTATGGAACCTTTGCGTCATATAGAAGGCATTTCGCGTATAAAAACATTCTTGAAGACTTTATCTTTTAGAAACTTTTAAGAATATACGAGGGGGAACCCAAAAATAACCGGGATTTCTTTATTGTAAGCATTTACTTTATTGTTTTTCAAATACAACCTTAATCTCCTTCAAAGTACTCGCCATTAGCATTAATACACTTGTCCAAGCGTTCATTCCAGTGTTGGAAGTACCTTTTCAATTCGTCCTCATTGATACCTGCTAGCACCTACGTGATATTGCATTTTACGTCTTCGACATCGGCAAAACGCTTCCCTTTCAAGTCCCTTTTCATCCTCGGGAACAGGAAAAAGTCCGAGTGGGCTAAATCTGGCGAATACGGCACGTCTTCCTTGAGGCCAAAAACTGGTGAACACTGAGAGCCGTGTGCGTGAGAGCGTTGTCGTGATACAGGAATAAGTCATTTTTTCTTGTCACGTTTTCACTGTACACACAAACAGAACTGCCAGAGAAAAAACACTACTCGCTGTCGGACGACGCCGCTTGGCGGAATGACTCAGGAGAGTTTCTACAACAGCACACGGGCGGCGCTACCTGAAAACAATAAACCCCCGATGCGCGGCATTACGATTCCCGTTACTTTTGCGTCCCCCCTCGTACATATATGAAGGAGGATATAATTTTCAGCACGATCGAGATCAGAAGCAATCGGTAAAAAATTGGTTAATTCATAAGTTCTGGTTGCTCCACAGAGCCCAGACATGAATCCGATAAAAATTTTGTGGGCTTATCTTAAGAGGATATACCATAACCTGGATCAAACGGAGACGGAGTTGGATCAATGCGTTGAGCGGCAAGACCAACATGCCATGGGTCCCGGGTTCGAGACCAGATGACCCCGTGAGCTTTTATTAAGAAATTAAAAATAATCCACTCCGTCTCTGTGATGTTGTCTAGCTCGCAGCAATGCAAACAAGACTCAAGCTTCCTCACTTCCCTTACCCTAAAATTCCCTTCCGGCCAAAACCATGCTAACGCATCAAAGGGTTGTCCCCTAGGATTTGGCCAAATCGTATAAAAAAAAAAAAAACAGAAATGATCAATGCAAGATTAACCGAGTGAAATATAACCCGGAAACACCAAAGAAATGCACCCAGTGCACAGAAGCAATAAATCAAATCTCAGTTAACTTAAATAACTGGAACGATATATGCTCATCATATCTATGAACAGCCAAGGAAATACTAGGCTCATAGCAAACAACAGGAATCCATCGATCAACAGTGAAAAGCCCTCCGTGCTAGGATATCACAATATGACCCCGCATTCAATAGACATAACTATGTGGATCTAGCCCAAAAAGACAAAAAAGCAGCAAGGAAAGACAAAGGTAGATGCCACGCCAACATATCTAGAGAAGATGAAAAAAAAAATTTATATGACATGAGAGTAGGGCTTCAAGGGTCTAAAAAAGACCGAGGCTTTTGCATATCTCGGTCCGGGTCTCGTCAAGACGAACTGTGAAGTGTTCTTTGCGTACAGTTCGACAGAGGGGAGGTGTAGGATTGTGTCAAGAGCACGGGAGGGCGTATTTTTGAATGCACCAGTGACCAAGATTCCCGCTATTCTTTGTATGTACTCCAATCTGGAGGGATAAGTTTTCTTGTCCACAGCTGGCCACCAAACTATGGCTCCGTAAAGCAAGATTGGTCGCAGTATTGGTTTGTATGATGCTGGGCTTCAGTCCCCACTTTGCACTGAAGAGTCTTTTGCAGTTATAGAAAGCCTTGTTTGCTTTAGCAATCCTTTTTTCTGCGTTTAGTTTCCAGGTCAGTTTGCTGTCTAGTATCTAAAATGAGTCCCTGACATTTAGCCTGGGGTTTGAGTTCCAGTTTTCTTATACGATATGCTGCTGGAACAGCATGCCGTATAAGAATGATACCCTATACTTCCTAGTGAAGAGTACTATTTCGATCTTGCGTGGGTTGATGCCAAACCCCCTGGTTTTCTCCCATGAACTTAGTTTCCGTGATATAGCTAGTCGTGTTCTGACACTAATATAGCTACATCATCGGCGTAAATGACCACTTTTACAACCTTACTCTCAAGTGTCACAGAAGAGGCAATAAGACTCCTCAATGTGGTGTGTGGTGGCCCATGGCGACTGCTTTTCGAAGAGTGCATCCGCCCCACTCTGAGTTATCACTGTGCTTTTTAGTAGCGTGGCTAGAAATTTACTGATGGCTTTCAACCGACTTTCCTTCAGGTGTGCATGGTGAGTCCTGGATAGTAGATTGAGGTCGAGATTTTCCTTCCAGAAACCATTTCAGCGACTAATAGGAACAGGAACGAGGTTAGACTGATCGGTCTGTAGTCACTGGGTTTTTAGTGACTTGCTCGCTTTGGGGATGAAGACTAGTTGTGAGTGAGTCCAGGATGCGGGAATATGGTTCAGCCTCAAACAACCTCTGAAAATCATCGTCAACCAAGGGTTAGCAGCTCAAGTACCTTCTGTAACATGACTGGCATTATACCATCTGGTTCCGGTGACTTTTCCGGATCAAAGGAGTTGATTGGGAGATAATTTTGTCTTGGGAGATAATTTTAGAGTTGTACCTCCAGTTTGCAACCACTTAACAAACAAATGGCAGATGAAAACTTATATTATTTAAGTAAATAAGTAGAAAATATGAAAAAAAGTAGCATTTCTGAACCTTTAACTAGGGGAAGTTTCGTTTTGTTTTTGCCTCTAATGCCCAGGGATTCGTGTTTGCTTTCAGGCTTGTATTTAGTTTAAGGTGTGGGTGACCTCATCTGGCCCTCTACGCCTAAATACTAGCAACTTCAACTACTTCAACGCCCATTTCAATACCTTGTGGCCTTTAGTCTGACTATATTTACGCCACTTAGTTATAAATACCCATAAAAGTTACTTTCAGAATCTTCGACAGAATCTCTATAATATGTATACGGTGGTTATAGCCACACGTAACATCAGGTAGATCTTTTAGGGTCTCTGGGGTACCGCCGCTTAGTTTGATAGATTTAGACTCGCCAGTATTTTCTCCAAACGTTTCCAGGCGATAATTTCGTTTATTTTACTATTTTAAAGATCAATACACTTCGTAAGAACGATTCCACACCCAAGAAAGATGTCAGACTGATCGACTCGATTGATGTTCTTCCACACCGTATTACCCGAAGGGGTTACGTAATCTAGAGAGAGATTTGCATACTATACCGTAAATGAAATAGCTTACCTAAACTAATGTAATTTCGAATGCCGTTTTGTTTCAATCTTAACTATGGTATAAGTAAACCAATAAATAAAAGTGTTTTAAATTTATCTAGAAGCTTTAGTGAATTACACATCTTAAAACAACTTCAGACAACTAAAAAATTTGACCGTTCCCCGTTTTCATATATGGTTCCTTAATGTCTTGGAAAAACAACTGTCCCTACGCAATCTTTTTTTAGCAATTTTCCGCTCTCAAGAAACACGTGTTCAAGCTAAAACCGTAAACAGTGTTCCTTAGAAAATCAAGGTAAGCATGTCCTTAAGTTTTCTTGCTTTTTATCACGCGAAACGAAGTTAGCTCGTTGACTGGTCTGCTGTCAAGTTCGTTCTATTTATACATCCATCGCCTTTTCAGTGTCCTCTTGGAACATTCACTCGAAAAATTTAAGTGTAAAATTGCTTGCGATCAGATCACAGAGCGATTAATTCAACGTTGACTTTTCCAAGTGTACTCCACTCAGAGTGTAGAGTTCTTAGAAGATTTTAAAGAAAAATGGAGTCCACTTGAGAGGACGAAGTTATCCTTAGTAAGAATTTGCTCCAAGTATTAGTGCTTCCATACGCTTTGAAATCGAAAGAGATGGAGCAACTAAGTGTGCCGTCATTTTTGATATTCTGCAGGGTATTTTTCCCATTTATTCTACTTCGTCCCGTGAAAATCCTTTTCCTTTAAAGGTTGTGCCCAGTTCCTGTAGTGGACTTTGTCCTAAGTACGAGCCCCACCATACGATGCTGTCCTTTAAAACATCTCTAGGGCCCTTTTGCGCCCCATTCAACCTCTTAAGTATGTGTGCATGTGTGTACGTACTTTTCTTGAAAATTTTTCGTCAAGTGTGCGCTTTAACGTTTTTAAAGTTCGCTTCTTCGGTTTCTAACCTTAAAACCTCCCCCTCGTCTCATCTCAAAGTAATTCTCAGCCATCAACCAAGAAGGATACTGCCATAGCAGGGCAGCTGAACTCTCCTTCCCTCGACAGCCCACGACTTACCACATCGACATAAGGAGCATAAGGCAAGCACATCGCAAGGATTCCAGACGAACAACCCCTGGCACTGCTGCTACCCTCCTCTGTGCTTTGTGAAAGCCGCACACACTCCTACACGCTAGCAATGGAAGACCTTAAAGAGACTCGAGGCTGGCATTAAAGGTGATATACCCTTCTGTGGCAATGGGTTAGATGGGAAACTTAAGATAAAGGGGTGGACGAGAAACGGCTGGGTGTGAGGCATCCGGAAGGGTAGGAATTCGCTTTAAAGCCAGCACAAACACTCGTGCACAGGACACACACTTATGCGGCACCGTTCTGTGGAGCTTGAGTTCTTCCGTTTCCCTTCGGATTGTGCCAAAGAATTTTTCCTGGAATCTACACCGAACTAGCTAAAGGGGCTGCGGACATTTTCCCTTTGAAGTGAGTCTTACGAGGATAATAATTGTTCCAGGTGAGAAAAGGTTGCTTTTTGGGAAATGACCCCAAATGCACTGGCTAGGTTCGTATAGGAAAAGGGTTAACGTGTCCTGCTGATTACATCCCAAAACTACAATTCAGTCGCTTCTCAGGTCGTTACCCGAAAGATCAAAATAACTTTCATTCCCTGACATGAAATTTGGAAAATTGGAAAGGTGAGATGCCTGAAGAAATATTTTTGACTTAAAAACCATTTACAATAGTGGTGTCAGGCTTTGGAAATGAATTGCACCTTTACAGAAGGGCTAGCTTTTTGCATTCGAAAAGAGTTTGAAGAGAAAGTTTAGCCGCAAATATCTGAAAATTAAATTGACTTAAAATCGTCTAATGCGTCCTTTGAATTTCGCTTACAGTATTAAGATGGTTACATATTTACGTACCTTTTACCTTTTGAAACACCTGTACACGAATATAACGACAACATACGAAAATTTATATAGATAATTAGTTAATCGACTTTAAGCCTTTTAATGTATTACATCAGATGTTAGAATCATCTGCATTGAAGGGTATATTAAAGGCTCTGTTAACAGAACAAGCTTTGATTAAAGGTAATAGCGTAAAATAGTGTTATTCCCTTGTAGTACGTTCAATTGGCAACTGTGGTACCAAAACTGGGGTGTTTTCAGCTCGTTTGTAGTAGTAGGTTTAACTCCCACCGCGTAAAGATCCTTTGGGGTTGAGCAGTACTGCCGGTGTCATCCTACTGTCATACCTGAAGTTGAAAGGTTTAAAATTTAAGCTCAATCTGTTGAGCAGACGTGGTAGACATTTGTTTAAACTTATTAAATTTGAAAATTTTGAAAATCATTCAAATTATAATTTAAAAATCTGCTAAATCTAAGCTTTCCATCAGAACAGATCAAAGATCCGGAGTTTCGTGCTTCTGGAGATTTTGCTCCTTACCACAGCGAGAGTATCAAATGCAACGCGAGCCTTGTTGTTTAGAGTCGGTACGTCAGCTTCAGCTTCGCCACTTGTTACTTATTTTCCGAAATAACCAAATTTTTCCAAAGTTCTTTTTGCTTCTCTTTCATGTAAATTGCATCCTGACCCCTACAGTCCAGTCCTACATATTTTAGCAACAAGAATCATAAGCCCTTCCGCCCTTCTGCACTCAAGGGTTCGGCTATTTGAGCTGCATGACTCTGCTTGTAAGATTACAGAAATCAGCAAGTCGAGGTACGTCAAGTGCTTTCTTGAATCCCACGCGATGGGTGGCTATTTAGGGCGCTGCATATTACATTATTGATGACGATCAAGTATTGCAAAGGTGACAGTATGCATCATTTTCTCACTAAGTTCAGCACTTGGAGAGGGGCTCAAACAGTTTTCCTTTCTGAAGTATGGGGCATTGGGCTCTTGTGCAGGATTCGCTGATTATGGTGATAATTTTTTCTGGGATGCCTTTCCTACGTTAAGCTGCCGATATGTGTGATCAACATATCGGCAGCTGTCAAACGTCTTCTGGAAATCGACGAATATAAAATGTAATGGAGACCTACATTCGACATATTACTCGGTGATAAATCGGAGGGTGTTGGTGTGGCGGTTGTAGGAAAAATCCTCACAAAAACTATGTTCTCCATCGTTGACAGTGTGCTCGATTGTTTGTTTGCTTCGAGGTAAGATATTTGTTATCACTTTGAAGACTTTGAAGATATCATGCGAATTGCTACAACTGCTCTGGTCGCCTTTTTTAAAAATCTTGAAATTTTTACTTTATTGCGTCCGCCGACCCCAACTTTGTCGAAGATCTAATGTTAATGCTGGTCACAGTAGGCGGTCCTTTATGCTTCAACGACGAGGTACTCGACCGTGTTGTTTAGGGCTGCAATAAACTATTCTCTCAATCTCCGCAGTTAATGTCCCTCGTTCACTAGTAGGGTTTTGGATGTGTCCCGATTTTCTTTCCTAGACATGGTGATTTTATATAAACTCCTCAGTGGATTATTCCACGGACGGTCTCTTAGCGCGAATCTAACAAAGTTCCGCTGCACCGACTCAATGCGTCCATAGCAGGGAGACCAAACCTGAGAGACATACTCGAGAATTGGCCAAACCAAAGAAATAGTAAGTGAATAAAGGCCTTCTCATCAGAAAGCTCCTTTGACCACCGCTTTACATAACCCAGAACTGAATTACTCCGAGATACAACATAGTTAATGTGCAGAGTGAAATCGAGCCTTTTGTCTTGCTTCAAACCAAGATCAATAACGGACTGCACGCGACGAATAGTAGTATCCACAAAGTTATAATCAAACACTAGCTGACTGAGGTTCCTAGAGAATGACATAACTTCACATTTATCCTGGCTATTTTATCCACACAAAGCCTTCAAGGTATTTAAATCATCCTGAATGCATGAAGAATCATAACTGTTTATAACGCATGAGAAAATCTTCATATCGTCTGCGTAGATTAAGACTTTTGAGTGCTTAATCAGAGGGACAATGTCGTCAATGGCAAGAATAAACAACAGCGGCCCCAGATGTACTAGATGTAGATGACTCTAGATAAAGTAGATGTAGATGACTCTAGATAAAGTATTACGGAAAGATACTCTGTAAGTCCTATCTTTTAAGTAAGAGCAGATCCAGTTGAGCAATAAAGGCGGAAAACCCAACCTTTCAAGTTTAAGCATAATCACAGTTTATCAAATGCCTTGCTAAAGTCGGTGTAGACGAAGTCGGTCTGGAGACCCTCTTGGAAGGCAGAGATTATGTGGGATGTAAATTAAAGCAGGTTAGTTGTCGTCGATCTACTGGCACTGCCTTTCAAGCTGTGAATTTATAAGAGATTCTAACAACTTGGGTATGCAGGAAAGCTTCGCGATTGGCCTATAGTTTGTTATTGAGTTTTTATGCCCCTTTTTATAAACAGGAATTATAAAGGAGCTCTTCCATAACATAGGAAATCTACCGGCCTGAAGAGATTTGTTGAAGATGAGTTCCAGTAGGGTGAGTAAGGCATTAGAACAGGATCTCAAGAATGCAGGCGGAACACCATCAGGGCCAAAAGAGAAGTCCAGTTTAAGTTCCTTGATACCATCCATGACAATATCACGAGATATAATGGGTGAAGCAATGGAGGCAGCGGTATTATCCTGGATATGACCAAACTCTTCCAGGGAAGGTACAAAATTGCCAGATTAAAAGGCGCCCTCGAAAAACAATGCAAAGTTGTTAGCTATATGGGGCGCGCTGCAACTAGAGGATCCATTGTACCACATTGTAAATGGATAATTATCAGTTTTATTCTTCATATTAACAAATTTATTAAAGGTACGAGGATCGTTATGTAAGTTATCGCGAACATTATCCAGGTATTCCCTGTATACAGATGAGGATAGCGCTAAAAAGCTGTCATGACAATAAACGAAATCACAGCTGACGTATTTCTACAGCGTAAGTAATTTTTCCATAGTCTATTTTTTTTTTATTCTTAAGGCTCCGTAGTTCTCTAGTATACCACGGGCGAGAATGACAAGATGATTTCGACCGTTTGAGTGGTACCCACGAATTAAACAGATCATAAATCCTATCATAAAACACGGAAACGCAATCATCGATATCGCAACCATAAAAATGAGATGGGAAATCGATTGAGAGGATCCTGTTTGAAAGATCAGAGCAGTCCGCCCTTTCAAAATTAGGAACGTACTGATCTACGTTGGGATCAGCAATATTAAAACCATCGTAGCAGAAAGAGATGAAAATAGGCGGGTGTAAGCTGTCGATAGCTGATAAGTTACGAGAAGTCGATTCGACTATAGTGTTACGTGAATTAGAGAGAAGATAAGATCTAACTGTCTTCCCATAGAATTCTTTACATCACTCATTTGGTGTAAACCATAAGAGGAGATGGCGTCAAGAAAATGGGAGTCTTTAGCAGTAAGACAATTTAAGGGAAGATAGTCATCGTCATCAGCGTTGAATACCCATTGCACGCTGGGTAAGTTCAAAGTCGCCAAAAAGGATGATTTCATCCTCTGGGTTCGTCATATTATTAATAAAATCTAGACTAAGTATTAAAATATGGTAAAGACTTCGACCATCCGCATCCGCATAGTTTGTCAAGTTTGGAGGGATATAACAACAGAGCAGGAAAATGTGCATATTCACCAGAGAAATCTTAAGAGCTCGATTGTGAGCGTGTCGGAGAAAGCAGATATATCAACCATGCCGCAATCTAACTGCGATTTGCATGCGACCAACACTACGCCACCACGAGCCATGGAGTCAGGGTATCTATCCTTACGAAAAATCTGATAGGACTCGTCAAGAATTTTTGCATCATTAAAATCGTTATGAAGTCAGGTCTCGGTCAGAGCGATGACGTCGTAACAACAGGCAAGAGAAGCCTGAAATAACTGGCTTGTTCTTAATCCCCTTAAATTTTGGTAGTAAAGAGATAGCGTACTAAGTTTTTTTGGTTGCTAAGTGGTTCTATTCTGAGTGCTTCCCGCAACTTTACGACGGGGCACAAACTCGTGAGCGATATTCTCAGGCCAGAAATCGGGAGCAGACATTATCTCGAAGAGATCTGGGGATGATGTCAACTTAAAAGACGACATAAGTCCCTGAGAATGACGAGAACTTAGAAGTTGACAACGGAGGAGTGAAGAGTCTTCAGCAACACTCACTCCTTTCCCTCATGTAGCCAATAACGTCGTCTACAGAAGTCGATGGATCAAGTCGGGAAACAAAAAAGGAACTCGGTAGTTGTAATCCTCAGAGTAAACCCTCATTTCGCGAAACATTAATAGACCTCAACGGGAATGTGTCTTGCGATGGCTGAGGATTATACTGAGAGGCGCTGGAACCTATTATATTCCCTACGAGGTATTTTACTGATTAGCCCATGGGTCTCCAACCATCTTTTTGGATGGACTTGTTGGTTGTCCACTCTATGTTGTCAGCGAATCCCACAATTGTCGCCTCCCGTGACCTTTAGAACATCGTCGTACATTATATTCAACAGGAGTGGGCCCAGCACTGATCCCTGCGGCACTACAGCGGTTATATGGTATACCTGTAGCCCTTCTTACTACCTCCTTTCCACATCTTCCCCTCTACTGCGTTGAAAAGCATTATTACCGTTAGTTCTAAAATAAAATATTAAAAATTTAAAATAATCCAAAAAAATTACCTTATCCGTAGGTATTTCTGTGTAGCGAAAATTCCTTAGGTCCTCGTCAATAAGACCGCAGGGAACGCACACAACCATTGCTGCACTAATCCAATGTAATCGACTTTGCAATCTATACATGTCCGCAATTGCATTGAATATTCAAATACGGCATCTAGCAGCTCGCGCATATCGGGGACACTTTTCACGTTACGTAAAGTTGCATGCATACGGCTGAGAAAAAAAATCAGAACGGCCGGAAAATTAATAAACAAAAAATAAAATTCAAAGAAAAAACGAAGAATTCGAAAAGGGAAAAAACAAAAAATGCACCAGGCCAGGCCAAACTTGACGAGCGGCTCTTCTTGCGTTAGCTAAGAGTAGCGCGCACACACTTGACAATATAATATCTATTCGCACATGAAACGTGTAAGCTGATGTGTGTGTAAGTCTGAAATGCATGCAGCCTATACACGAAGCGTTCGCTGTATATATGCCTGTCCGTTTCATCACTGCCCTGTGCTATAGGTTGTATATGCAGGCTGTATAGCAAGCACACAGAAGTACACTCGGTCCAGCAATCGCCGCCGTCGCCATGAAACACATTCCGGTAAACATTCCACCTAACTACTGAGTCGACTGTACCGAAATTGTGCCATCAAGTATTTGAATTTTCTCTTGCACCTGCCTAACACACGAACTTAATACTTCATGTTACGATCTGTATTCCCGTTCCAATCGAACAAAAAGTACCGAAATTTTATGCATACTGCCGTAAGTTTGACATTTCTCGAAACTTAATGGCGCGACACCCCGCAAAGTAGCAGAATTTTTGTCCGGATGCTTTTCGTACACGGGAAAATGGGTACTTCATGGTGCTTATGTACACCATCAAGTCTCAAAATTTTTCCCGGATTCAATTTCGAACAGGATAACTGAATACTTGCTGGGACCGGTTGCCCCATGAAGTTTTTGAAATGTACTAGACGCCGTTATTGGTTTGAAAATCTCGAAACTTGATGGAGTTTCCTTCCAGCGTTCTGAAATTTTTCTAAAGCAACTTGTCATGTGGAAGATAGCTATGTGTGAGTGCGAATAGTTGAGGTAAAGACACTCACTCAAGCAAATCTTATTCCCCACCGAATCCACAAAGCGACAGGGCGCTTGGATCGGTACAAAAGAAGGAGACAAAGGGAGTGCACCAAAACGATTTTGCTCATCGCAGAGCGACTTTTAAGAATGTGTGTGTGACTGTTCACCGCATGTGGCGCGACGTTTTCCCATTTTCTACGAAATTTTGTCCTTACAGAATCCGTATTCGCACGAGGAATGAGGAGGTGTGTGTGTGCTTAGTCTTCTTGAAGAATTCTTGAGTTTCGTTCTCATTTTTCTCCTTCTGTTTTTATTTTTAAGATCTTATCCAGCGTGTACATACGAAATACGAATTTTTTTTTAAATTTCCAGTTTTCATTTTCTAGATTAGAAAATCGCCTTTGTATTCGCTGGCTCCCTTGCCGTTTCCTCGAGCGGCGATCACTTCTTTTTTTTTTTGCTCGCAGATCTGGCTGGTGTTTACTGTTTACTCGCATGTGTTGCCGTTGTGGGGGATTTTTTCAGTCACATTGGAACTGGTTGGTCTGCAATCGGGTCGCTATTGAGGAGACCGAGGGGGCCGCTTTTGCTTGACTCTCTGCGGCTGCTGGTTTTGATTTTTCGACTTTTAGCGCTATCGTAAAATTGTCGACTCATGCGGTTTAGGTTTTTGGCGTAGAAAACTTTAAGAAGTCCGTCTCTGACCGTTGCTAGCATTAAGTAAAATTAATTTTCTCAAGGTTGCATCAAATTACAGTTGCCACTGCAAAGCAATTTCTGGGGCTTGGGTTAATCTCTCGGCTTTTGTTGCAAGTAAAGTAGTAGAATGGCTTCGAATTAATTAAACATCTATTCTAGAACCAGAAGCATATCAGACTGGAACTATTAAGGCGAATTCCATTAGATTATTGCGGAGCACTTGCACAGTTGAAGTGATTAATCAAAGGAGGCAAATTGCCCCTCTCATTGGTTAAATTAAGTTTTCGCCGCATGTGACCAAGTCTAGTGTATTAGGAAGGGTTCACGTACTTGGTATTTCTGTCAAAAATAATAAAATATTGCTGTAATTTCTTAGATCTTCACGTAATTCACTACTGTGCAAAGATAATCCAGGAGCTGTGACTATATTACAGAAGAAATAGATGTGTTACGACAGAAACACATGTTACTATGTACCTTACCCTATTTAATATCGTTACTTAGATTGGAATGTGCAGCACCGTCGCCGACATGGAACATGACAGCACATGTTAATTAGTCTTGCTCACAAAAATTTTCGCAGGTAAGGATTCCATACGCTAATGATGCACTTCCCTAAATGACGTCTGCTAATAATGTTTTTTTTTCATGGGGCCGATTACTAGAGCAGACGACACGATAATCAAACTGTTTCTTATTTCAAACGATTTTATTTTGGCTTTTGTTTATAGTACGGCGTTCTCCAATTAGTGTGATGGAATTTCTGATAAGGTTGGTAGCCATGTTTATTTGTATTTTGACATTTTGGTCCCTGAACTCTAACGGCTACAGGGCCCAGAATTTGCACCAAAACAATTCTTTTGTAGGTAAGGGATTAACTAAAATAAATTACGCTGATATAGGGCAAAATTGCAGTTCAGGTACTACTTCAAATAGGCTGAAGCTTTAATCGCGTTTTTCTCGCAAACTATTTGCCCCTTCGAGGTTTCTAAGGGGTATGAATCAACCATTCTGAATCGATTGGCGCTATCAATATTATTGTTTAGTGCAATGGAACAATGTCTACAAGTTATCATTAAAATCAGTCTTCGATTTGCCAAACTAACCATGTACTCGGTGAATTTTATAGTCGAATTAATCGTCCATCTGAGCAAGCTATTCGTCGAGTGGTGTAAAGGTTTAAAAACAATTATTCGTCCCGTAATTTGACAATGCATGTAGGAAAAAGTGGAAAGGAGTGATTCCAATTTTGCCGCTGTAAAGGGCAAAAATTGGCAACATTTATTTATCTATTTATTCATTCAGGTTTGTCACAATAGACTATATGTAAATTATCAAACTAAACTAACAATTAAAAGCAAAAAGTAACAATGGGGCAGCAGTGATTGAAGTTTCGACCAAGACCTGCCTGAGAAAGCCCCTCAACCACAGCTTGGAGAAATCCATATCAAAGTCTAGGTTGAAGAGGCGAGACATCGACGTGATGGGCTCGTGCATCCCATATAGAGTTCGATGGCCAGGGACGCGCAGGAATTTGCGATTCCTCAAAGAGCGTTGTGGAATCGAGATGTTTACAGCCTCTAGTAATTCGGACGAGTTTATCGTTCCCTGCAATAAATCGAACAAAAATACCATTTTTGGCAACATTGCGTCTTTTTTCAAGGGACTCGAGAGAAATCAGTCCCAAATGATCAGCGTAAGAGGGAAGTAATAAAGGATCAATCCAGGGAAGTCCACGGAGAGCAATCCTAAGGAAACTGCGCTTCACTGTCTCGACGCGATTGATGTGGTGTGTGTTGTGTGTTGTAGTCTAACGAAAGTGCAGCAGAGAAGCTTGGTTAATTAGGGATCATCAAGCTTCTTAGACAATATTTAAACACAATTCAACATCCAGTTAGCCCTACTAACGATCGAGTTTACATGATCCTCGAAAGAAAGACGAGAGTTAAAGACCACGCCCAGGTCTTTCACCTTATCAACCCTACCCAAGACAACACCATCGACCGTGTAGTCGAAGAGGAGAGGACGTCTTCTACGGGAGATGGTCATAATAGTGCACTTGCCGGTACTTAAATTAAGGCGATTGCGTGAGTACAAGTTATATAACGCAGTCAAGTCAGAGTTCAGGAGACCGCCGTCTGATTCGTGAGAAACACTCCGAAAAAACTTAGCATCAACCGTATAACACAATATTTTACTACTAGACAGGAAAATTGAAACATCATTAATATATTGTAACATGCACTGTTGTCTGGCAAAGGCTACGTGATGAAAACGAAATCAAGTTGTGCAATGCGCATGTCCCGAATTTCAGCAACCAGGAAAACGTCGGATACTGTATGAAGTCAAGGCCGACTCGAACCTGTGGTGATTTAGTATGGTGAAAATGAATAACGGAAATTGCTAGAACTAAGTTGCTGAATTTTCTAGAGTTAAGATAAGTATGTAGTATAAATGGGGCCTAGTTAGTTAGTTGTACTTTAATCCGTGAAGTGATAACGGCTAATTAGAAAAGTGAAACGTTGTTATATTGTGAAGAAAACGTGTAAAGGAAATTGTGAACATTTATGACTGTAAATAAATGTCTTAATTAATCCGTCGAGCCCAAAGAGCCCCATTTTCGTTACAATATAATATAAAAAGCGGGCCAAGGATACTACCCTAAGGCACCCCCGAGGTGACAAGGACTTGGTCGGAAAGAGCACCCGAAATATGATGACAGCCAATCGAAGAAGCAATAAGGAATCCCGAGAATAGACAGTTTATCGACCAAGACTCCATGATCAATCCTATCGAAGGACTTGCTGAAATCCGTAAATACACAGTTCACCTGCTTGCCCGTTGCAATGGTCGACGAAGATTAATCAACGAATTCAAGAAGGTTGGTGGTCGTCGATTTCCCCTTGAGGAAGCCATGTTGGAAAATCGACTTACTGTCTTTCTTATGGAATCAACACAGAAGTCTTCCAAAGTTCAGCAAAGCGACTGAAACGCAAATACAGATTGAAGAAATAATAATGAATGCTAGTAAAAGACAATTAGATTAGTTCAGCAACACGTGCATTGTCAAATACCTAGTCTTTCGACTCAAGGGAGGTAGGCGGGAACCGGGTCAAGTGGGTAAAATCCGAAGTGGAGATATCATAGAAAGAAGTTCGGAAAAATTCCGTGAAGAAATCAGCAATTGTAAGAGATTCGTCGCTTTCACAGTCACGATACCTCAAAGAGGAAGAATAAGCGTCACAATTGCGCTTCGAATTGATAAACCTCCAGAACTGTTTAGGATCGTTACGCAGCGTGGCTCTCATGCTAGACAAGTACTCAGCATGGGATTCCTGTACCCGAGCGGAGAAACGGTAGCAAAGATCTAGTAAACTATGTAGTCATCGTGGCATCCTGTGACACAAAACCTCTTCCAAGCCTTACCACTTAAGTTCCTCAGAAATTGTGAAGCACCATCAATCCAGGAACGAATTATATGGGGGATGACAACTAAGAAATACCAACAGGAACAAATCGGGTAAAACAGGCGTAAAGAACATCGTAGAAACCGTCCACAGCAGGTCGACGTCACACTCTCCCAGCACACCCGACCAATCATAAGAAAGAAGCCAGTCATCCATGGAAGAGGAGTCCGAACGTTTGAAGTAAAAGTAGAAGTTGCTTAGTAGGGAAGGAGATACGTCAGCGGTGTCGATACACATAACAACCAGGAATGCAGGGTGATGACTCGATTCAGTAACCAGAAGGATCAGGCATCTACTCACAGTCGCACCGTCTGGGTCAGACGAAAACATAAAGTCCAGAAACCTACCCAAATCAATAGTAATATCGCAGCATTTAGCCAGGCCGGAAGAGGCTACAGAGTCCAAAAAGGACAAAGCATTTTGGATGGTAGATGTGAATGAGGGTATAATACCATCAATGTTAGCAGAATGTACCCAGCCTATGCCAGGAAAATTGAAGTCATCAACAAATAAAATGTCCGAGGGAAGCAGAGAGTTAGACAAACTGTCGACAAACGCAGCGCAGGGTGAATAAGGGGGAACATAAACTGTCAAAACAAATAAACTTTTGGTAGGAAATCTCAGCACCACGTACAAGAGCTCGAGATCGCGAGAGTCGGAAAAATCACAGGTCGGATAGGTGGCAAACGCGTGAAAGACCTGGAACTCGGGGCCGAAGAGCTCCGAGTCAGAAATTTCAGCACACAGCCAAGTCTCAGTCAGGCAGATAACATTGGTGTTGGACGCTCAGGAGGAGAAGGAAAGCTGCGTGGTTTCAGAAGCCTGATTCCTTGTAGACATATAACAAACCGCGATACCCCCCTCCCCCCCCGCACCCGTACAGCTTTCAGGTAAGATTTAAACCTACCTACGTGCAAATATGTCGGGAACTTTTCCAAAGCAGACCACCACCAATGTGGAACAGTTTACTATCTTCTGTATTTCTCATTTTATGAACCCGAAAATTTTAAACGAGGTATACATCGTCTCCTCCTTTACTCAACCTCTTAACCGATTTCTTACCCCTATCCATGACTGAAGAACAGTCTTGTAGGTGGGTTGATCTTTAGCATCATAGCGCATCCCGTGTGCTTTGCCATTACCTTTCACAAATCATGTTTACCTGGGAATCTGAATTCCTCAAGCATTACAAACATATAGGTCACAATATCCAGAATCTTGAAAGAAGCCCTGATAACGCTGTTTGTTCAATCATATTTTATTGCTAAATTACACTTCAAAATCATCTTTAAAGATCGATTTTTCATTTCGATTTATTTCGTTACATATCGATATTAGAAAATCGATTATCTAGTTTTAACTTTCTCTCCAAATGCCCACGTTAATTTCAGGTGACTTATTATAATAAATAAATAAATCTAGCAACTCACGCAAGTACAGTATTTCTTTGAAATCTCATTCAGTTCTAAATTTACAATATTTACGATCGATTGCAATCGAATCGTATTCGGTATAAGACTGCAGAAAAACATTAGTTTGTAGGTGTCAGACGGCCAAATTGATCTGTAATCTGAGACTTTCCATGATAACCAATAACTGGTTAAACAATGAGATATATAAGATCGCTTCCTATATGCAAGTAACTTCTACCAGACTAAATTAACTTAACCGCTTGCAAGTGAAGCCATCCAGAGCGCAGCGGAGTTGCAACATTTCATTAAAGTTACGCACAAGAGAATCCGATTTAAATGCAACAAAAATGCAGGTCTGCCGTGAAAAACCTACTCGAGCTCGGTTGATGTCACAGATTGTTGCATGGGTAGCACATGGATAGGCACCCACAGAAAAAGGGAAAATGGAAGAAATCGAATTCAATGTGAAACTGGCAACTGAAATGGCTGCAAGCTTTTTGATTTCTTTTATTACTCCCCAGTTGACCGCAGATGCGGTGAAATGATATCCACTGCATTAAATCTGTACAGGTAAACCAGACGAAACTGCTGATCAGTTTTTATTGCATTGCATACACTTTTTCGCGAACCGTTCAACCTTTTCGGCTCCAGGTTTCCATTTGCATTCGCGATGTAAGTACCACATGCCCGCAGTTTTGTACAAGAATTTTATCTTGAACTTCCGCTCGCATCCTTTGTTTGCTCCAGATCTTTATGCACCCGGACATTTTTGTGCGCTCCATTTCCTTTCTGCACTGCTACGAGCCAGATCTAACCAACAACAACAATTCCAGCCATTCACACATCCTGTCACGTTGTCTTTTATCATCCGCTTACATTTCTCTGTACGAAGCACCCTGTGTGACCTACCGCGCTCCTGCAGAGTGCACTAAACCTGCCATCGAAGATACAAGATTGGTTTGGTCTGGAGATTTTTTTGCCCCCGGTTAAATTCGATCCTCCTTTCCCTTGTGTTTTTGTGCGCGGTTCGATTGGGACACAAAATAAATCCTGTTCTGCCAGCACATTACCTTAGGGAACTCAATGCGCAGGTATATGGGTTTCATGCGCACAGGATGTGTCATTTTTTCTGATTTTTCACGTTTCTTCTGCCTAACCTTTGGCCATTGTCTGATTGAAGGGGATTGACAGGCGGGACAGGATGGCTCGGGATTACTATTACCAGATGAAGGTGCAACGTACCCTGGGGACAAAAGACGTTTCGAGCTCAAATAGCGATGTGTTGAGAAAAATTTTGTAAAGAAAAAGAAAATCGAAGAATTTTTTTGGGAAAATAATTTATTGACCCTTTTTTAGATTTGCAAAGGAATAGGTTTCTTTGAGAGACCGCCATTGAACAAGTTACGTTGACCCAGAGGATTAGGGCAATAAGCTAAAACTAAAATCTTTGATTTCAAAATTAAGTGTTACAGTAGAGAAAAGTACATGCGTCTTCCAACAGAACTGAATTAAACTTGCCACGTCCTTCTCTCAACTCACTTCCAATTATTGAAAAACATAATTAAGTTAAACCAATATTCGATGAAAACCTTGTTTTGTTCATCGACATAAATAACTTTTTGAGTACAAAATCTATAAAACACCTTTAACCTTCCCTTGCAGGAGCTTGCATGCTAACTTCTAATTAAACTTTGAGAGAAAATTTCTCGTGATTGACTGGCTACTACGTGTTTCCGCTTGCACACATTTATGTACTTGAGGTAAACTATTAACACACGAACTGATACCAAACTAAATTTGTTGAATTTAATATTGAACAAAAACATCTCATGTCATTAATTCCGGAATGCCACAAGGCTCAGTAACTTTACTTAACTTGTTTTTTCGTTAAGGAATATAGAAAATATGGTGGCGTGCGGACGTGTTAATACAACTCTTGACAAAATATAATTTAATACAAGCTTTTAGTTAAGACTGTACTTGGTATTTGTATTTTGTATTTGCCAATCACGAGTATATACATATATACATCACATTCAAACATAAGTATAATAAGAAACATAAGTGTAATATGAAACATAATCGATCTTCTTCTTCTTCTATCCTCAATATTAATAAAATTGGATTATCTGTTTGTGATTTCAAAATAATTGTCATTTTATAAGCTCATATAATTATTTACATGATATGAAAAACCATTCAATTACACTGGTTTACAAAAAATAGTGGTTACTATTTGACCAGACCGCGTAATTCTTAAGTATTTTGGTGCGAGGGCTCCGATTTTATGAGTCACGTCAGAATTTTGAAATAAATCCGTTTTTTCAATATAACGGGCGGATATGACGTCATTCTATATGCAATATGGGGGACACCCTAAGATGGCGGATTACCTTTTCCTTACCAACCCCCTTGACATGGGTATCAAATAAAAGGACTAAATGAGTAGAGTACGATCAGCTACGTGACGTCATTCTAAATGCAATATGGCGGACGCTCCAAGATGGTGCAGTAGCTATAAATGTGAAATTACTCTTTTTCTTACAATTCTAAGAAACATTTTCTATGGCAAAATAAATAAACATTAAAATTTATTGCTGCGAGTAACGAAGATGAGTTTGGTTATTCTGGCATAAGCGGTTACTCCAAAACCCCTTTAAAGTTCAATCATAGCGAACTTAACGACTTAGTGAGAGATTTCGACTTGTCTAAGGAAGCATCGGAGAAGCACGGCTCAAGGAGAAAGGATGTCTGGAAAAAGGAACGAAGGTCACGCATTATAGAAATAGGGGCAAGCTTTTTCGATGATACTTCTCCCAAGACAAATCATTGGTATATTCCAATGATATAGACGGTCTCTTTAGCGAATTAAGACTGGACCATCATCTTAAAGAATAGAGGTTATTCATCAATTCTTCAAAGAAGAGCCTTAAAGCTGTTTTATGATGCCTGCACCATACATAATGCCTTCAGTTTCTTCATAGCGCTCATTTTCATCCAAAATAGCCTGCCTTCCTTTCGTTCTGGCTTCCTTAGAGGCATCGCTGCTGCGGCGGATCGCAACTTGTATGCGTGTTCTGTCACGGTCAGCGATGAACTGCACGGCGGTCGGGCCGATTTTGACGCCCATTACTTCCAAGATTTTTAATACTGGCTGTAATCCCACGTTAAAAATACAAGCAGCTGTTTGACATGATATTTCAACAATTTTTTTTCCGCTAAAGATGTGTTTGGGAGCCATTGACCAGACGCAGTTGTTGAAAGATTCGTTATTATTCTCCGTGTTTCCGCCGAAGCACCAAGTAGTTCTTGTTTTGTCAAATTGTCGTAGATCGGTTTTAGAACTTCTTGAACATCTTCAGCGAGAGCAGGAGAATGTTTGAACTTATGAACGGATTTATTTTTTACAGCTTTCTTGTATTTACACCAGGATTCAGAACAGTATGAATGCTGTGAATTGCTGTCAGTTGAAATCTTATGATAAAATCCTGTCCAGATCTACTTGCGCATTTCCAGCATGACAATGCTGCTGCATATTCGGCCAAAAAAGTAAAGGAGTATTTTGAATCCACGAATATAGCCGTTTTGAATTGACCATCACGTATTCCTCACCTTAACTTCATAGAAAAGCTATAATAACATAGCTTCAGACAGGGATAGAACTTAAGGGGGGGGGGTCGTGTTAATTCATTTAAAACCGTGTTTTATTTAATGAATTGTCGAAAGAGATGTCATTGGTGAAAGTTTTTTACTTAAAATATTGAACGTACTTTTCATCAACAAAAACATTTGAACTCTCGCCAGAGAGGCGTTCTTTCACGTTTTCTTTAGAAAAATATAAGGAGGAGTCTTGCTGACCACACTCCAGACAATTAGAAATTAAAAAGTCAAAAATACGTTAAGCTAATTTAAAGTTGAATTTTTCCAATTTACTCCGCACCAAGAAAATAAAAAAAATTATTCCATATTCAGGCCGGTATGCTCAAATCGCTTAAATAAAACTACAAAACAAAAATAGATAAAAAGAAAAAGATAAGATAAAAGTGTGTCGCCTGCTAAGCTTATGATGATTCAGAGTGTCTGACTGTGAGATATGTAAACATTTTATCAGACTATTCCCTTATCAGTGAGTACGTTCACCCTTTATTCAATGTTTTCGCTTGATAAGCAGTAATGTGATAAGAATTTCAGAAACGAGTAAACTATAAAAGATACTTTTGTTTAAAATATGCTAATTCGAATTGGGAGTTGTTATTTTTATCTCAATTAATTATTAAAATGTTTGGTGTTTTACGGAATGGGCTACTAACAAAATTCGAGTTATATCGGATTTCCACCTGTAAAAATATGGCTCTGTTTGGAATTTGTTTTCGAGATCAAAAATAGTAAACAGAAGTTTTCACCGACTACAAGTTAAACGAATAATTGATAAAGTTACGAACAGCTGATTAATTTAATTATACACTACAAAAAAGTAGTGTTTATATATTTCGCAGTAACTTGTCATAGGTGGATGCTTGTTTACGCACAATAAATGCCATTTAACTTCTTGGGTTTCCCCGGACGGCAAAAGCGAGACCATATACGAAATGATCTTCTTGATGCAAGGTCTAAACGCGGTGCTGATATTGGTACTCTGTAAGGCAACCTGGAATGATGGAATAGTACCAAATTACAAAAGTGGTTTTACTACAGGAATGATGAAAATCGGGTTTTTTACAGCGAAAGAAGGATGGTAAGAAGAGGGTCATATGTGAGTATCGATCTTGTGTGGGACATACACGCGAATTTACTTCAGGGGAGGTTACCGTTCATAGGCATGAAAAATGCGTCAATTTTGGGATTTTTTTCGGGTATATAATGAATATTTATTAAAACGGCAGTTAATATAATTTATTTCCACATAAATAAAGAATACTTTAAAAAATTTTTATTAAAAAAAAATCCAAAATGGCGACTGTATGTCCTATAAACTGAAGCTATGCACCGCGTGCGATGTTCTGCGCGGGGCGTTCCACCCTTTTGTCAGCTAATCCGAAAAAAACCGGTAAAAAATTATTAATCTACATGAAATTTGGGGGGCCTTATCGTTTTTAAATTTTCTGGAAACCCCCGTTTATCAATATGGTGGGCGTTTGAAAAAAGACTGTGTTTATTTAGCTACAATGGACGCAAAAAAAAGTTTAAGTCGGAATTTAAAAAATCGCCTCGATAAGGCCCCCGAAATTAAATTTCCTTTACGGTTGAACAAATTGCAAGTCAATCGGTTCATCCGTTGAAGCTGTAGAGCGCCCCGCGCACTGAAAAATGCTGCTTCGAGAAAAATGCTTTTTTCTCAAAACAGCAGTTTTAGGTTATAAAAAATCGTTTTGAATGTTTATTGATCTGGTTTTGCTACCTTGCGTAGATTAACTGACCAACGCCATCTTGAATCCTGAATCCTAATCGCATATTTGACCTTTTCTTGACTATATAAAAGGTCAAATATGCGATAAGGATTCAATGAAATGTATGCCTCAGGTACCTGTTTTCCTGCCGCTCAATGCGCTGTAACTTCTAAACTACATCAGATTTTACAAAATCCTTTTAACTGCACTATAACTAGACAATATAAGGATTCAAATTATGTTAAAACAAAAAAAAAAACTATTTTTTGAACATCATGAACGGTAACTTCCCCTTAAGGGGTCGCCTCCTTCTGAGGCTTTCTATTTTTATGTTCTTCAAAGAGCGTTCTTAAGGAAACGGATAGCGATAAAGATATGTTTTTTTTTTTTCAAATTTTTTATTTGTCTTTTGACTCATTTTCAATTTTTTTCTCCGTTCGTGGCGGGTCAGCTGCTGCAAGACGTACTGAAATCATTTAAAATCACTGGCCGTTCGAAAAGCTCGGATCCTAAGCATAATTGATTTTAATCTTTGCATTACTGGCTATGGCATGAACCAAAAAATCTTCAATATATCATCAAATAAACTTTTTACGACAATTTGATTTTTTTTTCAATTTTAAGAATTTCTTTTCCAACTTTGATCGGTAGCGAAATGAAAAATATTTATTAGTTATATCGGTTTAGTTATGATTCGTGCGATAAGTGCTCTTGTTCTGAACGTCCACTCAAAATTTCAACAAAATTGGATATATAGTTTCTGAGCAAGTCGAGCGGCGAGCACTAAAAACATTGTACTGAGAAAAATGCCTGTGAAAATTGAGGTATACGCAGTGTAACGGATGAGTGTTTCGGCAAAGAATTTTAGAGTGTTCTTTTGGAAATAAATTAAATATTGGAGCGACAAGAATCAAAGACCTAATATTACCTGCGACCGACAGCTTTCGCCCAAGAAATATACGTCGATCAATTTTGCATTATTGAAAGCGACTGTAAGTATGTTTGTTCGGCCGTTCAATCGGTTCGTTTTGCAAACCGATGAGTCTTGCACTGACGATACCGTTTAGGCATGATTCAAAATCCGGCGAAAACTTTGTGCTTCGGTTTCTTAAAGGTCGTTCAATCCCCCCCAAATGACATCGCAGAAGGCGCTAGGCGGTCTCAGCACTGCTAAGTATCGCTGCAGAAGAATAATGGTGGTGGGGGGCCCGGCCCATTACCAGGATTTGCTCGTGGGGGGGGGGGGGGGTTATCTAATTTAATTACAAAAAATAAAGGAGCTATACAAAGAAAACTATCAAGAAATGGATGTACATAAAATATGATATATTATGCAATTAAAAAATATAGTCATATACATTTTAGGTTATTTTTTTATAGTATTTTTTAGTATTTTCTTAATCAAGAAGTTCAACCTCACGTTGAAACTCGTCAATTTATACTCGCTCGAACTGGCGGGCGTGCTATAGGAAACAACAATTTCTTCGTGATTTTACTTTTCTGATGCTTGGAGTAAAGTAGTGGTTTTGCCTTTTCACTAGGCGGCACAAAATCACAGTTCGAATCTTCCACATTTTGCGAAATAGTCGTTAAATTCTTCATGGTTGGTTGGTTGGCTAGTCGGGCTGTTTGTTGCTAAGAAGCACCAAGTTCACTCGGAGGTCATGTGACTGCATCGTCAGAACTTAGAACCACACAGATCTCTATATGAATCTATTTAGGTCCACCAGTGCTATCTGAGCTAGGTCGTCCAGATTGTCAAAGAACCTTGCTCCCAAACAGGTGAGTCGTCGTTCTTTTATAGCCCGACATTCGCAGAACAGGTGCACTATGGACTCAGTTTCTTTTTCATCTCTGCAGCTTCTACAGAACTCATTCGATGGTAAGTCTAATGGCCATAGCTCCTATGGGGCAGTGCCCGGTGAAAACGCCGACGAGTGTTCGAATGCGCTTTCTATCGAAGGATAAGAGATTTTAAATTCTGCTATGATTCAGCTCCGGCCAAAGACTTCGTGTTGTGAAGCAGTAATTGATATTTTTCCACCGTTCCGAAGTCATGTTGGAGTAATGTCTATAAATTTGACTTTTTGCTGTGTTAAGGAGAGGGCGTACCCTTTCCACTATTTCTGTATTTGAACCGTTTTAGGCCAGTTCGTCGGCTACCACCACGCTTGCTGGTCAAATGGTCGAACTGTCATATTTTCCGGGCTTGTATCTAGAGTAGGCTGTGATTACAACCATCCTACAAAATGTAAGGTAAGGTAATGAAGTAAGGTGCCGGTGTGGTGCAACCGTCACAAATTTTGGTATTACACGATTAACAATCATTGTGGTTAAGCTGTGACGTTATCTTTCAAACGCTTTTATTTGTCGCCTAATATAGGCATTACAGGCGATGACCAAGAGACCATATCCCTGTTAACCTGCTTTAGGTTTCTTCTGTCACATTACTTACATCACGTGACCAGAATTTTGGAATATAGGTCGATTTTTTTACCTGATCTTTTGACTTATATGTTACCTTAACATTCACTCCATTTGCACATCTATTATGAGTTTCCCTTTCATTTTCCATATTTTTGATAAGTTTCAACAATTTCACTTGCGCTTCATACATCAGGCAAATTAAACGGCACCGAATACTATCTCTTGGGAAAAATCTTATTAAAATGCAAAAATCTGATGACCATCGCTGCATACAGAGAACAATCGACTTCCTCGTCGTGATTCTTTTTGGTAATTTTTTTTTCTTATTCTTCTCCCCGTTATACCATTAACTTTTGTAATCACCTTCATCTCAACGAGTGGGTGCCCTGCGTAACCAAGCTGACACCTCTCACACGTGAACTATACCAGCAGCTTTTTTAACTAGTGGCGAATCATTTTTTTTTATTTCGTTTTTCACCTGTGAATGAATAGCTAGCTGACTTTCAATGGCAGTGAAATACATGAACGGAACACCTACGAGCGATCTAAAGATTTACGGCAAAAACAACAACAGCAACAATAGAATTCCGATTGCTGCGCTTTTGCCTCCAACCTTGCTCGCTTCTATACTTCGGCGAGCAGGAGAAAAACAGCAAAAACCGTCTCGGCAGAATGACATTTGATTTTCTGACATTTCAAGGCAAGGAGAAAAATTAATAATACGGCAAATGGCAGAAAGAAAAACCAGCGACGGCTACAGCACAGCAGCATCCAGCATCAAATAAGAGTAACACGCGAATCTTATATGAAGATGCTGCGCTGATGCTGGAGATTCGAGACTGCCGGGATTTTGTTTTATTCGAGAGATTCTTTGTGATGTAGATGATGTTCTTAGATACTTTCTTGGGCACGTCTTTTTAACGTATTCGAATAGCTTGAGGACAGCACATCGTGTAAAGTGCTTTTAATAGCTGAGCAATCCGCGTGCATATGCAAATATTTCGCGTTGCGTAAGATGAAACTCTAATCGAAGAAGGCCAGAGGAGAAAACATAAATTAAACGCGAATGGCAGAAGCAAGTCATCATGTCGGAATTCTTTAGCAAACAATTTCGATGCCTTTTCGAAGTCTCAATAAATTCATCACACTTTAAAATAAGTTTATGTTCTTCTATTGGAAACGATTTTTTTTGTTATTTGAAAGTGATCGTAAGGTATCGTGTAGCTTTTTAATCTTTAATCGAAAGGAGGTTTAAGAATTTAAAATGCAGTAGTTGGTCCAAAGATTTGCAGTAGTTTAAGCCAAATTGCAGGAAAATATTTATGTTACTATATGCAGACCAGGCCCGTAGAGACAAAATTCGGGCCCGGGGGGTTCTACAAACGGGCCCCCGCGAAAGGAATTTCGGGCTCGGGACTAAGCGTTTACCGGCCGATATACAATCGAATGAGTGACTTTCAATTTAAAATCTGTCTAGTATATTACACTTTTTCGATCGTGAAACATTGTTGGAAAAAATTGTCTGTGGATGACTTAGATGACCGGGCCCCTTTTGAAAACCCGGGCCCGGAGGGTTTACCCCCTTCGCCCCCCCCCTCTCGACGGCCCTGATGCAGACTTCCAAGGGGAAGGTAGACTTAGGCCGTAATTGGCCATTGCAATACCACGCTGGGGCTAGATTCTCGTCCCTATGAAAAAGATACATAAAACATCTTGGAGCTCCTATTGAACAGAACTAGGTCCCTGATATCAGCAGATCGCAATTTTTCCATAATCCTCAGCCATGTCATTTTAGCAGATTTAGAAGTCGTATACATTCTTTTGTAAGATCTAATAGCAGCCTGAAAGTCTGTGAAGATACATATATCGCTTAACGACATTTTAATGTTACCTTTATAGTCATGTTTTCTGCTTGAGAAATACTTCAGTAGTCTGGCGAAACCAAAAGAAATGTTTAGGTCAAGGTGTTCTGAGTAGAACCTCCACCCACTCCAAGTTAGACATCAGTGTTAAGATGCACTGGGGGGCTTCCTCCCATTCTTGACCTGAGGGAATAGAGGAGACTAGTCCAGCGTTGAAATAAGGCTTGGTATGGTGAAGTCAATATTTTTTGTTATGTATTTATCCAAAATTTTGGACTTTCCGTAGTCGGTACGTGTCCAGGTGTTGACTGAATTGAGCCCAATGGCAGTTGAGGATGCGGTTTGCTGACCGAAGGGTTCCACCATGGAGGATTTTGTTAAGGGCTTTGGAGAGTAATGTTCCATATGATCAGTAGTACTGCCATACATCATGCCATTGATCACACTTTTTAGTGCAAGCAACCAAATGACTGCCCTGTAAGTAAACGTAGGCCTAATAACGCCGACATGGAACCAGTACACAATTCCCGACTTCATGCCCCATATTTCGCCAACTGCCTTTTTGCATGAGCACAAGACAGCCGTCGCTTTCCGTACTCTTTTTTGGATGATAGGTTTTCAGCTGAGTTTCCTATACAGAACAAGGCACGGATATTTGACTTCCCTTAATTTCAGTTTGACCAGGTTTAGTATTGGGATGTTAAAGGGAGAAAGTCTATGCTTCCGTAAGAAGAGTACCTACTCTGTTTTATCCGAGCTTATACCAAGATCACATTTAGTACTTTAGGATGATGGTTTCCAGAGGACATGTTGCTAAAATATTTGGTTGTGTACTCGAGGTTAGCAGGGCAACTTCGTCAGCGCAGACAAAGCAGTACTTAAGAGTATTTAATCTCGTGGTTCATTTAGCTGATTGCTTTTCTTCGTCTGCTGACGCCATGCCTGCTACAGACTTGGGTGCTCCAACACCTCTGACTGAGCCTTGCCTTGATCTTTTGTGCTCCACATTTACTTCTCCTTCTCAGGATTCTACATCTCAACAACCAGCTAAACAATGATATATAAATTACAATATCTCCAAAATGGTTAATACTATAAGTATTTTTTTTGTAGAAAATTTTATGTGTTAAGGTTAACTCGCAACATTTTAAATTTTTTTTCAGAATCTTTATTTGTTTTTGATTTTATTTTTTCATTTTATAGGAATTTTTCGGATTATATTTATATAAACATTTTATTTGCAATTTTATAATAGCTCGTCCTCACCCCAAAATTATTTGAAAATTCGTTGACGGATTTCTTAATCACTATAATCATGCAAAAATCCATAAATCATCAAAATTGTCTCAAATCCCAGAAAAAGGTACCTCTATCTCATCTACCCATCACAGCATGAAATTTGACTCCAGAAGGTGAATGCCATCTTTCCTGGGCTTATCTTTCACCTGAGATCATTTTTTCTATGAATTTCAGAAAGAAATATATTCTTCCTGTGATCTCAGGATGACCTCCCTGGTTGATAAACCGATAAACCCTCACCTATGGTGCAATGCACCTGTCTTGACTGGTGTTTGCTGCCAACTTTGCTCCATAATTTCTCAATTGATCAAAATCATCCTCTTGCAATCGAATACTGCTGCAAAATATCCTCTGGCATATGCTTCCATGGTTGAAGATCAGTGTATGCAACTGCTTCCTTGCGACCGATCAGATCGAATCATATGCTTAGACTGTTGTATCGATGTTTCATTGCGTGATAGGGGAAAGTTTCGCGAAAAGTTCACCCCATCTTGTCTGGCCCTTAATGTGAACATAAATTCAGGTCCAACAACAAAATTATGAAAAAAATTCTGCAAAATTTTCTTGATATTCGAGGAGTTGGCGTCGTAGACGGAAACATGTGTGGTAGCCTTAAGAATAATCTTTTTTTGTTGAATTTTTTTCTTGGGAATTCTTTGGCGTTCAAGAGGAGGCCACATGCTATCTTTACCAAGAGTCTCAAGCATACTATGTTGGATCAAGAGTTCTGAGCACATGGTTGGGATATATGTGACAGACCCCGACAGTGTGAGGTCTTTAAGTGCTGCCTATGGGACCGGTTAGAGTGAAACTGAGTCGAGTAAGCCAAGTAAATGCTGTAAATCGAAAGGCTCCTTCGAAAACGATAAAAGGAAAGGGGACAATAAAAAACGGATCGAATACGGACGAAAAGGTTTCTTGAACTTGACCATATTCGAACGTGAGGATGATTTTCGGCGCCCTGTTATGGTGGTTAGCAAGATAAATACAGATGAGGTTTCTTTTTGGTATTTCTGAATTACCTTTCCCAATTTTAGAGAATTATTGTTCTGAATTTTTATTTTTCCTTGGGAATTCTTCGTAAGTATTTCGTTTTAATTAGGTACAGGTGATAACAGGTGTTGCCATGTCTCATTAAGAAGATCTGTGCAAGCCCTGCAAAACCTTTTCTGTTCCCAATGCAATTAAAACTTTTGCCTATACCTTATATTTTTGCAAATGATAAAAGATTGAAATCGAACATAGTGTGTTGTTTATTAAAAGAGATCGCAACCTGTATTTTGACAACTTACTCCTAGATAATTTATGCCAATAAAGACATTAAAGACAATTTAAAGAAAGCGATTCCAAGTTTATGTCACGTTGGTCCGGAAGTATTGACCGCGGTCGTGGGTGCGTATCTCACGAGTAGTACAAAAAAATTCAAAAAGAAGAAGGTCCTGCGCTTTTTCATAGAACCCAACATATCTCACAATTCTCAGCTTATTTCTATTCCTCGCCTCCTCCCCTTCCCATCTGAAAAATAATAACAAAAACCACGGGTCTACCCACGGTAAGATGGCAATCCCATAAGTCGAATAGTCTACTAATAGACAATCACTGAATAAAAATTACACTATTTGCAAGAAGAAGAGAATAGAAGGACGGACGTAATGGCATCATAAGCTGGCTTACTAAACATGATAAGATTTCAAATATGGAATGTGAAAACACTCGAAGAACCCTCTAGACTAGCACAATAATGAAACGAAATGTACGCGTATGATTAGAAAGAATTCACAACCCAGAATGGTAAAGTGTTTCAAGTCGAACGGTAAGTGATTAATGGTGTAGCCAGGCCCGTGCACACGGGGAGGGTTTTGGGAGTTCAACCCCCCCCCCCCCCCCCAGGAGCAAATCCTTCGCACGGGCCTGGGTGTACGAGCGATAAAAGTTGTCAATACCAGAATTTAACAGTGAACAAACTACTGCAATACTAGCAGATCAATACAATACTATCGGATCAAGGATACGTTAAAAGTAACGGTTCGAGATGGCTGCCCTGCGGTACACCAGACGTAATCTCGATAATAAATGAGTATGAATCAAGAAAGCGAACACGCTGAGGCATATGTAGGATTTTATGTCGGGTGGGGGGGGGGGGGGGTCAAACAACGTGTTACGTAACATTAAGTTTTTGTTAAAATTAAAAGTCTTAACTCTTAACTCGTGACTCACGGCACAGTTTAAATGGTATATCTATACTACACATATTTTTTTACATGCAAAAAGAGTCGCGCCACTGAGTATACAGAAGTATATAAATAGCAAATAACCACAATAAGCCGTGTACCACGAGTCCATAGTTTGGACTCTAACAGTGCGACCGTTGCGGTCAAAGTAATGTTAAGGGGGGGGGGGGGGGGGGGGGGGGGTAACCAGGCCCGTAGAGACAAAATTCGGGCCCCGGGGGGTAACACATACGGGCCCGCGCGAAATGAATTTCGGGTACGGGTCTAAGCGTTGAAACATTTTTTTAAATATAAATAAAATGGAAAAAATTTTCTGTTAATGACTTAGATGGCGGGCCCCTTTGAAAGCCCGGGCCCGGGGGGTTTACCCCCCCCCCCCCCCCCCTCGACGGCCCAGGGGGTAACGCGACACGTTACGGCGCGTTATATCCCAGGCCAGAAATCTTCAAAAACTACGTTACGTAATATTTGAACGGACCTATAGCTAGAAGGGAGACCAAGAAGCATTAGTGTATGAAGAAGGATACTATGGTCCATCCGGTCGAAGGCTTTGCTGAAATTAATAAAAATGCTAGGTTCACTGCATTAGCAGCTTCAAACGCTTTAACAACCAAGTTATGTCTAAGATTCAAAGCTCCTGCAGTCACTGTTGTTCCTTTTTAATAAGTGAGCGATTATTTTGCAAAGTCACTGAAGTCAAGTTGGGATTATAACTTTAGGAAACAAATTTGAATCACTAATGGGGCAAAAATGTTAAACGAAGAATATGTACATTGTGATTTTATAAGGATCATCTGCTTCCAAGTGCTCTCCACCCCGCAGCGTGGCTTTGAAAACAGTAAATATTGGCTAATATCGTCACTACGATGTCCACTAAGTCCACTTTTGCGGAAATCTTTGATTTTGATGCCTAGCCCAAGTTAGTTGAATGACGAACGTTTTGGTGTGAACAGTGGTTTTTTTTATAAGTCGTGTGCGCGAAATAATAAAATTTTGAAAAAAAAATTTACAAGGCTTTAAATCGCATTTTACTGGAATGCGCACGACTGGACTTAGGATAGTTCTGCATCGTAGTGACGATATATTGGTTATATGGTTCAATGATAGACGTGGTTCCAGACCACGCTCAGGAGTAGAAATAAAGTGTCTTGAGGGTTTTTCACGCAATTCCTTTCATGTAATACACATAAACATGCAAATATGGCCAGAATAATATTTGCAATTTAATAAAGGCGTTTCGACCAGTGCCATATTAGATCCGCGATTTAGAATTTTTTTAATCAGATTACGGATTTGGAATCATTATCTTCGAAAATCCCCGAATATAACTTTTTGTCCGCTTATCTCATTATTTGACAGAGATACGAGTTTTGGACCCATGTTTGTTTGCTGACAAAAGATTACGAAAAAAAAAACAATAAGGGATTGCAGAAGTGATGTTGGCGGTTCAGAATCTACCTTAAGGGGGATTTCTACTGTGATGGCCTGTTTTTGATACATAACTTCGCGATTTTTTTTTTTTTGGGTAAAGTGAGATGGTTGAAATTATGAAACTTTGTGCGTCCTTTTATTTAGGACATAAATTTTTTTTATATATATATAATGATACCAAAGCTCAGGGGATGCCCTATGATGCCTAAGCACAGCCTTGGCAGGAAAGGAATTAAGGATGAGGAAAATGGGATACAGAAAAACAATATTTTTTTGGTAAAACAACCCAAACATGGGGCACTGCAGTTCGCTGAATTTGGTTCTTCCAAAAAAAACACGGCTCCACGGTGTGTAAAGTTCTAGCCCTTCTCGTTATCAGAAATCAAAAAATCTGTCAGATTCTTAAATTAGAAGTTTGTGTTTATCATTCTGACCTGACTAGATTCAAGTCGAAATTGCGAAAAAATGCCGGGCAAGTGCGAGTCACACTCGCGCACAGAGGGATCCGTACCTCGGAAGATTGCTGATTTCTAAAAAAAACTGTGCTAGTTAGAAACTTCGTTTTATTTTTTCTGTAATATTTAGATGAACCTCTATAAGTTCCAATTTTTTAAAGATTTTTCACCTTGTTTGCGAACTGGTGATAGGAGAAGGGGGGCCATTTTTCATCAGAACTCGAAAAGGAAGGAAATGAAAATATATTTTGTAATGATAATACCAAAGCTCAGCGGATGACCTATGATGCACAACTTTGGTAGGAAAAAAATTCAGGGTAAGGGAAATTGGTTAAGGAGTTGAGTGAGGGAGGTGTCGATGTATGCCTCGCTTGAAAGTTTCAGGCTCATTAGACGAGGGAAAAACAGAAGATGGTAAGCTGTTCCACATTCCTGAAACTTGCCATTGTAAAGAATAGGACAAGGTTGGAAAATTCTATTTTCTCGTAGTATTTCCCCTAATATTTTTAAAGTCTCAACTTGAAATTTACTTGATGTGAACCTACAAATGTTCTAAGCATGCCATCACGATAAAAAGTTTGCCAATTACAATTTTCTTGTGTTTTAAATGGAACACTCTCTTGGATTCGTTTTGTTGAAATCTTGAGCTTGGAATGCGTCAATGGCATCAGCATTTCTCTTTGGTTTTGGTTAGGAGAGTGTAAAGTTTTATTTGTGTGCAAGGATTGGTTAATCTGTAGTACAAAAAAATGAACTAATGACGACACGCTTGGTGGTAAAATTGCCGAACTGTCATGTTTTCCGGGCTTGTATCTAGAGTAGAGCTGGTGTGCGTAAAAGAAATATTTTAGGAAGTATATAAGTATAAAAATTACTTGCAGAAAAAGTAAAAAAGAAGAGCTTTAACTTTTTTTAAATGAAAATGTGCTACGTAGTACAATAAACGAAACCATAAAATGGTAGAGAATTGGTCAACCAGCTCAGGTGTGTAAGCGAACTGGTCGCACACTGTAGTTGGCTTCTTCAAAGTTCAAAAAATTGGAGCGAAACTTAGGTCTAAAACTTAAAGTTTCTCACGACACAAGGTGTAAAATCTTTATCAAAATGGGACTAAAATCTAAGAAACGAGCAGTTGTTCCTCGTCATACCTAAAAACAAGCCGAAGAGATTCCAACAAAAATGCAGAAATTCCGTTTTTTTGACAAAATCTATTCCTTAATAAAAGTAAAATTTGTAAAATAAACGAGATTTGAGCCAATAAGTCTCGTCGAGATCGTAATATCTGAGGCTGGGATTTTACAACCATATAATTATACCACCAAAGCGTTTGCATTAAATTCAGAGATTTACCAGAAATCGTGCCTAACAAAAGTTAAAATATTTATTAAAAAGCATAATGATAAGGACGACGTTATATTCTGGCTCGACTTAGCCTCGTACCATTATCATACAGCAATAACAAAATAGTAAGAAGATAATGGTATACTATTTGTTCCTAAGACGTCAAACCGTCCAAACATCCCAGCAGCTAGACTAACTGAACAATTTGGCTCTCTGCTCGCTAATAAGGTGTATGAGATCGGTTGGGAACCAAAATCTGAAGCTCAGCTGAAGGGGCCCGCCGAATATTGTTTAGAAAAAGTGCACTTATATGTCTTCTAGGTGTAAAGAGAAAAATCCGAAAAATTTAAGAATTAGGTCCACTAACATTTCCTTAATAAAAAAAGAATATCCAAAAATAAAAAATTAAGTTTAATATATAAATAAATTCTGTGGTCACAGGGAATAACTTGCTAAGTCGAAAAATGGCCAAAATGAAATAGGTGTACTGTGGTCATCTCCAATGTCTTATACGCACTGTTAAGCAGGTGGGAACTCATGACCCTAATACTCCCAAAACTGGATTTACAGCAATTGTTCAAAATTAAAAAAGTGCTGCCCTGAAAAGTTGCGATTTTCGACTTACCAACATATTCCCTGTGACCACAGAATTATAAGAGTAATAAGCAGTTTTATTTTGTGCAAGAGCTTTCCTTACAGTCCTTGTTATGACTAAAATATGTACTTCTTTTTATTTAAATAAAAATAATAAATTTAAGGTTTTACTATTCTGGAACAGGCTTACACAGGAAGAGAAACAAGATCATTGTGTCATCTATTTTTATTGCCTAAGTGGCTCAAGTTTTTAAGATCTTCTTAATAAAAATTGTTGTTGTTGTCTTCTTCTTAATAAAAATTGTTATGTCAGTGACTACTACTAGCAGGCACAGGTTTCATCAAGACAACGCAAAGTGTAATGCGTTTTTGGCCACGATCAGGAAAGTAGTAATTTATCATTGCATGTACTACCTTTTAATCATGAGACTAGCAAATTCGAATCTCACTAGCAGCATATGGTTAGTTTCTACTGTCAATAGATTACACCATTGTGGATTGCAATTGCTAAGCATTTCAAAGTGTAAAATTCTATACCGGAACAAGAGGGAATCAAGCTATTAAATTAAATTGATTCGTGGCGAAAAGGAAGTAGTCTACTGTCAGGTTTTTCGAGTTTTCAACATTCTTCTGACACTTGCATTTGTACTTTCAATAAAACGTTCTTAACTGCTTATCTCTAGCTTAGATTATTTTATCAAAGTATTTCGCTTAAATGCCCTGAAATAGAGCAAATCCCAAAACGCATCCCTGCCGAATTCATTCAAAATTAAGCGTAGTCAACTAAAGCTTAGTTAAGCATATTTCCACGACGCTAAACTTCGCATCACTGCGGCAATAATGCCTATTAGAATTCACCCACATTTTGTAATTTAAAGATAAAAAAAAAGCAAAAAGGAAGGCGCCATTAAGCCATCCCCAATCGATTTCACTTTTTAATCCGCTGTGCATCCTATTTATTCAGCAAACAACGAGGGTGCAGAGCCCCCCACAGTGCACAGAGTCTTACACCAAACACAACTTGCACGTAGCACCTGACTGTGTCCCCCAAAAACAGCTTTCCACAATTTCCATGGGAATAACCTCGAATGCAATGCTCTGACATGGACTTTGCTTGGTTCGAGTGTGTGCATATTGCGCTATCGTTTCGACGTTAATAGTACAATTCTTGGCTCTCGGCGGTAGTGCTAGTCTTGATAGTCGCGGACATGCCGTTTTAAGACAATAATTTCTTGGCATAACGACAGCGGGTAGCACCGTGAAGTACCTACTATGTGCATACATATATAGTACAGGCAAGTACGGCAAAATGCAAAAGAGCCGAACGGCATTCGATCGAAACAAATGATGTGGTCCGCCATGGCCGGTTGCATGATAGCATGACACGCGATCGAATAATTAAAGTGAATTCAACTCAAGATGAAACTCGCGCGATTTCTGTGATACACGATTTTGAGAAAGGGGTTGAAAGCCTGATGAGAACAGAATTCATGTTGGAGGTCATACTAATCACACTAAGTGCCTTTATAAACTTAAAATTATCAAAATGTAGCGTCAAACCTAAGCTCGATTCTTTGAAGTCATACTATGATCTTGACCGCCTATTTTCAAAGCAGCAATGAAAAATTAGTGACGATGCCTCATACTCTCGTTCTCTTATTGCTTGTTTTGCGCAGATAAGGAAAACCTTCGTTCAGCTGCCTTACAGCTAATGATTGTAACTTAAATACTCCAAGACATATCATTTTGTTTACTTAAAAGTTTTCGTGTTTTGTCTTTTCTTAATTTAGATTAAATACGAAAAAGTTAGTCTAAATGAAACTAAATACAGTCGCATCCAACCATGTTGTAAATGCAAAATTAACATAAAATTTCAGTTGCCGCTCTTAAAGTTGTTATCGGCATAAGAGTGAACGACTTAAACCACTTCCTTTCAGATAATAATTTAATATATGTAGTTTGCAAAAGCGTAACTAGAACCGAGAGCACTAGCACCTGCGAAAATTCACACTCATTACATTACGATTGTAGCAACAGTGTAGAAACAGTTCCGATAAGGGGAATAGAACCATTACAGCTCACAAGAATTATGCGTTCAGCAAGTTTTATAACAAGGAGAAACTTGAATTATTAACTACTTCTTCGTTTCCTACTTTATGACGTCACTTTACTCTTCTACGCAAGGTACGATTTTGGTTGTTTATATGTTAGTTTGTTCTATGCGACTTTATTGAAGCTTTTTAACGCTAAGAAAGTCATTTTCTTTGATATTTATTCTCAACATAATTTTAAATCGCGTTTTCATAAAAATAAGAAATCCGGCACGAAGGACCAAGGTGTCGGGCACTAATATATCGTGTATTTAAATTAACACGTATCTTCGGATAGAATGCTATAAATTCTACAGTGATGTGGTGGGAGTTGGAAGTGATTGCATATGAACTCAGTGAAATTGCAATAAAAAACCGCTTGAGCAGTCTAAGCTCAATTTTACTTAGACAGCTGCTTCACCGATGTAAAGTTGTCTAACCGTTTGAAAGTTGCTGTTTGCTTGCTCGATTGCGGTCAACCATAGTTTTGGGGTTGAAAACCTATGCAATAAGCTCAACCGGGAAACTGTGATGGGGAAAGAAGCGCTCATATAGAGTAGCTCTTATGGAACTTACCAAGGAGAACCACAAAAGCGGAGTTGAGAATGTCAATCTCGCTGTACACCTATTTTGCTACGGAGGAAGCGTTAGCAGTTTTTGAGCACTGAAAATTACTAAACGGTGTAAGAAACTTTCAACCGCTCTGGGAATCGTGGATATAATAAGCTCGCCATTTTTCAAAGCGACTTTGAAGCTGTTCCTTATAAGTTCCGGTTTTATTATTGCATTACATTACATTCCAATTCAAGTAGTATTCTCTCTCGTTCCTGTGACCACTTTTAAGGCACAGGGCGTAAGAAGAACTTCACCGATTCGGGACAACGATTGCAAATAGACGTACAATTTGAAGTGGATTCCGAACCACAGATGTCACTCTGCAATCCCCAGAGGCCTTTTTGTCGTAATCTGTTGTTAGCAGAAAACAACCATGCGAACCTGAGACCTCTGCGATGGAAGGCTAACAAATTATCACTTATTGCATTGACGAAGTAGTATTAGTTTCTATGAAAAGTCGAGTGATACGCTCTCTACGAAGCTGCGCCGGATATTCAAAACCTCTTTTGCACTAATAATCGTTCAATCCGCCTCGAGGGCTATGAAAATAGCCGTTCTTCTTAATCACGGTCATGCAGTCTACGGTTAAGCAAACACGAGCAAGCCCTATAGTTCTTGATGAAAACAATAAAGATAATCGATATCAATATTTAATAATGCGAGTAGGACGCTGTTTTAAGTAATTATATTGCGATAACAACTTGTTTACCCGAGTGCAAAGACACGATTTATGTTTTTCACGCGCATCTGACTGTGGGATTCTTTATTTTTTCTTATTATTTTGGGTAAATACATTTAATAGATATACGAGCAGAAGGGGCTTTGGATAGCACAATAGAAAAAGAGCCCATAGATAGATGCGCTGCTTAAATCTTAAAAGGATAGCTTTCACGATAAGTTGATCAGAACTTTATTATCAGAGGATGGCTTCAGGGTGGTTTGTTGACACTCTTTTTATTGCGCCTGGCGCCTTAATCAAAATAGCTTCGTGGCCCATATCATGTAGAAGCAGTAGCCTAAGACAAGTCTGGTCGGATATTGCAAGGTAACTTTAAAAATCTCATTACTGAATGCATTTTCGAACTGATGCAGAGAAGTGTATCTCCAGGGTAACCGGATAAAATGGTTATTGGACCTTTTACTAAAACAAAGTCTGAAGAATTTTCTAGGTACGGCAATGACTTTTATGGATCAGCCAAAGTAATTTTAGAATCCAAACTATAGCAAAACTCACCTCTAGATACATTCATGGAGAAAGTTTAGAAGTCTTTTTTCGCATATCCGAGAGCTTGCTGGATTTGATGCCACCGAAAAGGCAGAATCATGCTCTGTGTCTATATATCAGTTTTAGATTTCATGATAATTTACGCAACGATCAAATGGTGCTATAATGGTAAATTTAATGTAGTTAACCCATAACCTAGCGAACTGAATTGTATGGAGTTCTTAGGCATTACTAAAACCATACGTGCATCGTCGACGGCTGTGCTTTACACTCTCCTTAATTTCAAGTTTATTTATAACTCGATAATAGATATAACTTTCCTATGCATTACCAAAGTCATACGTGCTTCTTCACACTGAGACTGGAAATTCTTTCCACTGTACGATCTACAATTTTTAAGTGTCTGGCCAGGAGTGAATATTCGCAGAGGTTGCACAATTGAGTTGGTTATGGGTCCTGAACATATCTCAAAGCTACAGCTACCTCAAATATTATTGCAGAACCTGGATGTTTTCCATTGCTCATCCATCCGACCATTGTTTGCTACATGGCCTAGTCTAAAACTGAGTCTGTAATAGAGTGAGGTTTGTTGAGACGTCAACTGAAACTTCGAACATTAGCTGATCGTATTAACAGCCATTGTCTATGGATGAGAATGAGCTTCCACTACGCCGCGCTCTCTGTGAGTGTCCAGCAATAGATAAATACAGGGCTTCTCAAACTAATAGGGTCGGACAAATACTTTTATCAAGGAATGTGTAAAACGCTTTAGACTATTCGAATGACTGCGACCGATTAGAAAACTCTGACGATTTAACCTCAGAATGACAGAAATCTTTGAAGAAATATTTTGTAATATATCAGTTTACTAAAATCTAACAAATTTAAGAAGAAAATATTGAAAGGGCTTAAGAGTGCATCTTTCTGTTTCCTTTAAGATCTTCTGAACCACGTCGATCTTTCATATGGTCCGGTTCTACGCAACCACCTTCAACTCCTTTTAAGATTTATCTCTCTGGATATCTTCCGGTTCTATGCATCTTGTTCATGAGTTCTACGGACGCTCAATCCAACGTCTTTCGTAGCTCCCATGTAGCTTCCAATCTAAGGACAGTTGTATAACCTACCTTGACCGGGTACCGACCAACAAAGACTTGTAGCTTCGATGTCGATGTCCTTTGATACATCTTCTTCAGTTGTTTCTATCTTGTTCTCTTAATGTTACTTTTTAGACTTGTGCTTTTTAATACTGCTTCTACAGAAGCAGGTACGGTCTACCTGCAAGGAATACCTTGTGGTGCTTTCAGATTACATTCGTAAGTTGTAAGGTGTACACCAGGGATTCTCAACCATTTTTTTTATAGTACAGTTTTAGTAATAGAACAATTTGGCGGCACACTAATAATAAGATTAATTTAAAATTTAGGTTCAACCCACATTCCCACCCTCGCTCCAGTAACAAAATTTTTGACATGGTACCAATCGGGGAACCTTTCTTTTCCCAACAAAGAAGAAGAATTCTCTCATTCCGGCTGTCAATAAGGAGAAATGTTTTGCTTCCGTTTTGAAACGTTATGACGCGGCGGCATGACCTAGCAACATTTGTGTTCGCCGGTAATTTGACTTTCTGAAATTATTTGTTAAGAATTTGTAATTTTGTATTGGTATTCGCAGTGGCGGCACCCTTCAAGAATAAAGTGTCGGGGCACAGTGGAGGATAAACTTCCATCGTCTACTCTTACTTATCTGGTCTTTGCCTGGTTCCACAAGTTATCGTTGCTGATTCTGTTCGGTTGGATTATTTTACATAATATCCTGAAGCATTTCTTTAAGAATGTCTACAGGCTTGATGTATTGTGGTTTTTAGTTTTCCAGTTACAGGAGGACGGACTTAATGTTGGTGTTGAAGTATCCAAGCTATCTGTGATGACTTTCAAATTTTGGACATTCTGCTGAATACCTTCCTCACCCTTTTGAACCAATTTTGTATAACTTTGCGTATTTCAGATCATTCAGCCTACTTTCACCTCATATTATACTTCCTGATCTACGGTTAGCAGTTTTTAGTATATCGTCTAGAATCATGTTGAAGTATGGGTGACTTAGGTATCCTTTTATAACTCCTGTTTTTACAGTCGATTTTTTATTATGTACTACATCGGTATGTAAAGCTCTTACTATATCAATGTATTTTATATTTTTTCTACATTTCTTTTTCTTAGAGCAGTAAAAATTGCTTTTCTACTGATAATATCCAGGCATTTCTAGAAGCCCACAAATCCCAAGCAAAGCGGTGTTTGCCATTCTTCAGATTGCTCCATGAAAACCCTCAAGGTGTTGGGTCAATACATTCTCTTCTTGGTCTGAAACTAGCTTGGTTATTTATACGCTCAATTTATAATGCTTATGACAGACATGCACTATCGATACTATGGTAAAGCAATGCAATATGGTATACCATATACGTGTCTCCGCAACCATCAATATCATCTGAAACGAAATGAAATACCTACATTTACTTGGTATTGAAATTCGAAAATTTGACCTAGTATACTACAAATGTAATGACTTCTACTTATGTTTTTTTACATTTTCTACTTACCGCTAAGTTCTGGAAATCCAGTTTTTGAAAACAAACAACAATTGAAAGATAATTATTTTGGAAATGGAAATTGGTACTAACGACAAATGCCAGTGAAGCTGCGTTCGTCATTTTGATAATTATCAAAAGAAATAATGATAAGACAAAAAACTCATGTGATAGAAAAAACCAACATTATTTTTGAAATTCGCACACTTTATTACCCATAAAAAAATTATTATTTAAAAAGGAAATTATAAGTTTAAATTCGAAGGCTGTGTTATTAGTTCATTCGAATGTTTTCGGATTGCTCGACTTCTCTAAAGCATTTGATATGATCAATCTCTCCAATGTGTTCAAAACTTGGCTACTACTTTTCAGTTCTACTACACTGCTTCTTATCCGGTAAATTGCAGCGGGTTCAAGTGAAAGACAGATTTTCCCTTTCTCTGTGCTTTACGTGTGGCGGCCCACAAGGTTCCATTCTCGGGCCTTTCCTTTTCTGACTGTTTATTAATGAGTTCCCGGAGGTTCTTAAGGACTGCAAAATGCAGTTGTATGCTGATGATGTGCAACTTTATTGCAGCCGACCTACCTGTAGGGCTAATGGAGGATTGCATTGACAGATTGAACCCTGACCTAAATAATATTACGACATGCGCAGATAATAATCAATTGATTCTAAATCCATGTATGTCGCACTGCATTACAAGGGTCAATTTTCATTTAATGTGATTTGATTATGTTTGGCGATATCGAAGTCATCGGCTTGGCTGTACTTTGGAGCAATTTTAAATACTACAAAAAAATCCTGGTTAATTGTATGAAAAATTGATATTTTTGAACTCCTCCAGGCACTGTGATCTGCTGATACCTGGTTTTCGCATGTCAATCATGGAGGACTCTTACTTTCTTCGTCTTATTCGTACTTGGAATCGTTTAACAGCCAATATTCAGCGCGAAGGCTTGGTGTGGTGTTTTAGGGTGTACTGATATAGATTAAGTTCTTTCTGAACTGTTGTCATTTAGTGTGGTCTTGTCTTCTCTATTGCGGGTGTAGCCTTTAATGGCAACTAAGATATTTTTTTTGACTGAAAAAATTACGCTAGGTGTATACTTAGTTCGATATAATTATTTAAGGTTTTTTCATTGATTACGTTTTCCTAATTGCTCATTCCGCTATTGTTTAGATTTCTAAAAACTTTTACATGTATTGTTTAAAAGAATGTACTTCTTATTGTACTTAATACATTAATAAAATAAAATTGTTTTGAATATTCATCTGTTAGGCGCTTGCTATTGCTGTCCATCAAACTTAAGTCATTATGTTTTCGTGGCTAGAATTGCCTTGACCAATTTTTCGTTTAGATCTCCTAGCTAGGATTAATCTGTTATTTATATGTACCTCGGTTATTAGGATGTTTTAACAAGAATCTTATTTTCAATTGCGCTCCCTTTTTCCTGTGCCAGAGCTGCAGCTGTCATTCTTTGACATTTAGGTAGCAAAATTAAACGGCTGATTTTTAAGAGGGGAGGTGGTAATATTCAAAAGGCACTGAGAGGCCCGTTCTCTTCTTTTACTCACTAAAACCAACTCCCCTGGGATCCTCAAACAAGGAAATTTACCGAGGATTGGCTCAACACTTTCAGTCCTCTCCCCTCATCACAATTCCCCTGGTTATTGCAAGAAGAAGTTTGTAGGACACTCTGCCAAGCTCTTCGACTTTAAGCCAGTGTTTTCCTAGCAGTGTGCATCTCTTGCTCACTAAGGCAGAATATATTCACCGCCGTTTCTGCACCTTCCAGGAATAATCTACAGATATCATCCTCACATGGAATTACCATATCCTGTCAAGAGTGCTGTCAACCGTGTCAGAATTGTTAGATTCCTACTCCGGCTTTTTTGTTAATTGTGGAGACGTAGTTGGATCAATGACACAATCACCACACGATAGATGCAGGTTCGAGTCTCGGCCTTACTATCAGTTTTTATTTGCAATTGCAATAAATAAAAAGTATTCACTCTGCCTCTGGGTTGTATTTTAGCTCGCAGCAATGGAAAAGCAAGAAATTTAATGTTCGTTCATTCCCCACTAGCTATAGCCGTGTTAACGCATCATAGGGTTGTCCCGTGGGCTTTGGCTGCATTGCGAAGGAAATCTGTGACAATTATTTCATCTGTCAGTCTTATCTCAGGAAGGGATCCATCATAAGAGTTCCGTGGTATCTTCCGATAAACCTTCGTCTATTGGCATTTCTAGATTTCTACCCTGTACTCTCTCCCACCAGGCATATGAGTAGATGGTCCACCACCATACCATCCCTGCCCACATTTCCTTCTATACTGTTGCGGTGCTCTACTTGCTTTTTGAATCTTCTCTTCAATGTGTCTTTTACAATTTAGTCTGGAATCGAGAAATATGCCCCGATACTTGAGTATCTGAGCTACTTTGATTTCGGTTTCAAAGAGATTTGGCTGTCTAAAGTCACTTACTTTTTTTTCCTAGTGAAAACTATCAGATCCGACCCCTTCAATTGTTCGACTTACTCTATCCTTTCTAGTTCGGCTTGTTTCAACCTGTTCTCCCTCTGTTACTATACTATATGGTTTACAACCTCTATCAGCGAGATTTACGCATATGTCGTTATCATAGCGCTTATCGTTCTATTATCGTTAACTGTAGAATAGAGTGCAATTTAAATTGGCATCACCTGTAAAACACCCACTCAATAATTAAAAATAAAACCTCTTGTCGAAACAACCCTTAGTATCCGTTGTTTTTTCGTCCGCATTCTCGTTAGGAGCGTAAGGACTCAGCCCTAAATCTAATTGGTTTAAACTATATTTAACTATAGACTAATATAAGAAGTCTTTTTAATATTGTTGATGAATTCAAGCACAGTTTCTGTAATAACAAGATTGACTTAATTATGATAACGGAGTCATGGCTTAGTAGTGATGTTAGTAGCCAGACTGTTAGTTTGCCTGCATTTCAACTTATACGAAGCGATTGCTGTTAGTCCCGCACGAGTAGTGTTGGGTGTTGCTATGTAGGTATATTCACGATAATATTCGTTGAAATGTGGTTGTTACATCAGATAGTTGTATAGTAGGCTCGGAATAATAATGATCTTAATGGAGCAGAAACACTTGTTGGGTTGTGTGTATAAGCCACTACAGCTTACTGATCTTTCTCGATTTTATGATGAATTAATGCAGCTTGCTGCCGCTTATCACATTAATACTATTTGTGGTGATTTTAATATAAATATGCTAAGCAATAGCCAAACCAAGCAGGATTTTCTGATGCAACTCCGAAACGTTGGGCTTCATGTTATCAACTCGAACCCAACTAGGTATCATGAAAATGGATACAGCTTATTGGACCTAGCTATAACTATCAGGATAGATTTTGCTGTTTCTGAGACTGAGATTGCGTTGCACGGAATTAGTGATCACTATGCTAACCTTAAGCAATTGCTTGTTTCTCTTGTTTTCACTTACCTAGGGCTATTGATAGAACTTTTACTTTTAGGAACATAATTGCAGTCGATAAGAGTAGTTTGATAGCTGCTATTAACTCCGTTAATTAGGGATTTTTTTTACACAACTCCTAACGTAGATGACCAAGTGGAGTTTTTCAATGTTGTTATTACCAATCTTACCGCATACTACTATTTTCCTCTGTTCAATGATAGAATTAAGGTCCTAATTCTTGAGCGAGGCTTTGCCTACAATTCTTGGGAACGATATAGAGACCTAGATCTATGGAACAAGGCTTCTAAATAACACAACAGCTACAATTCGACAAGCCAACAAAAATTTTTATCGCAACCAACTTACCCAACCCGTCCTTCGAAAACCTGAAACCAATAAAGTAAAGTCTCACGACGCTGACGAGGTTAATGCCTATTTTGTTAATTCCTCCACTAAGAGCCCTCCTAATGACTCTAATTATAATACTGCTTCACTTTACCTTGGTCTTGATCAGTTCTTGTTTAGAAATATTACTCCAGATGAGGTGATTCTTGCCTTCAAAATAAATTAAGTCGAATTCCATTGCAGTTGACAAAATTGAAGTTCCTTTTCTTCCTTTTCTTTTTTAATACTGCAATCATGTCCTCATATCCTTGTTTCCATATCAATGCAAGTGTGCTAAAGTTAATCCAATAAAAAAACACAATCTTTAGAATGAACTACGAGATTACCGCCCTTGAAGTGTTCTTCCAGTATTTTCTAAAATCCTTGAATGCTTTCTACATGCTTAAATGAAGGTATATTTCGATGATCACTGTCTAATTGCCAAGCAACAATCTGACTTTAGACCTAAGCACAGTGCAGTCTCAACTTTCTTTCCTTAACTGAATCTGTTCTGCAGCTAATTTCATATTGTCTTATTTAACAAATCGAAGTAAAACAACTGTAATCGACTCAGGCTGCTCTAATTTGTTACCACTACACTCTGGTGTTCCACAAGAGTCGATATTGGGCCCATTATTGTTTGTTTCTATATATATTAATAATACAGTTGAGATTCTTAAATGCTGGTCTTTGTTAATTTAAGCCGCTGATGTCCAGTTCTTATTACATTGTCTTTTTAGTTCACGTAACCCCTTGTGGGGAATGGGCGGGAGAAGAACTTAACCCGATTCGCGACAACGATTGCAAGTGGACCTATAATTTAAAGTGTATCTACACTTTAAAGTGGATTCCGAACAACTGGTATTTTCTCTGCCCCATGTCATTTTTTTATCGTAATATGTTCTTAGCAGAAAACAACCACGTTGGAATAATAACCTGGGCCCTCCGGATTGGTAGGCCGACACGTTATCACTTACTCCACCGATCACGAGACCTTGTCCTTGTTCTGTTGATAATATTGCTACTAATGTTGCAAAGTTTAACCTCGACCTAGTTCGAATTAGTTCTTGGGCGAGAACTTATATGCTTCAGTTTAACTTTTATTTCAAAAAAAAAATCAGTAGCTATATTGGAACATTATTAAAAGTTTAAGTATACGAAAACTCCGTAAGTACATGTTTATTTAAAAAAATTAATAGATGTATTAAGAAAAATCATTAAATATGAAAGAATATGAAAGAGTAGTGCTCGGTAGTAGCAAAAATCATACAGAAGTGAAGTATTTAAAAATTTTTTGCTTGAAACTGTCAAATGTGCCAGACCACAAAGAATTTTTCAAATTAATTGGTAAGGAGTTCCAAATACTGATTGCTTGGACGAAAAATTGTCGATCACATACCAAATAATTACTTGTAGGTGGTAATATAGTCAACGTTCTACTTGATTTGTTAAACTTCAAGAGGTTAAATAAATAATAAGGACACTGAAATTTTATAATTTTAGCTAAAACAGACAGAGTTCTAAATTTAAGATATACTTGAAATGAGCAGCCAAATAAAGAACTAACAAATGGTGAAACGTGATCATATCGCAAAAGTCTAAATATATATCTGATAATAGAATTAAAAGCTACTAATAGTTTCCTTTCGGATATACCATCGAGCTTACTGTATACCTCACATCCATATGTCAGGATGGGTGCCAAGAGGGCTTGTGCCAAATTTAATCGTGTTTGCATAGGTGTAACATTGCTAAATGCCCAAAGGCGACATAAATTTTACTAACCACAGAGTTTATATGCTCACCAGACAGGGGCGGATCCAGGATTTTTTTCTGGGAGGGGCACAAGGGTCAGACGGGCAAGGAGTGTACTCATAAGATTACACTATATCTTTCGGATTTATTGTAAAATAATGACATACAACAGTAACTATAAGAAATATACTTGTAATAAAGATTTAATAATGAAAATAATGAAAAATTACATATTTAATAATGATAGTTTTCTTTTATGTTTTCTGGTGAAGATATCAAGTACTTCTGTAGCGTTCATCATTGACGCAATGTAGTGATGGATATGCATTAAAGCCAGTCCATTCAAACGATCTTTTGTCATCCTGCTGCGAAGATATATCTTTACTCTTTAGTCGCCGTAAGGTGGAGAAAAATCGCTCTCCTCGACACTTTACGATTGAGCTGCATCCCTTTTCAAACCTACTATAGGCTACCCATACCGATAGAAGATAATGCAATTCGTCATCTTACCTTTACTTATTTTTTTATTTTTCACTTTCCGTATTCTGGGATAGTCCGGAAATATTTTTTTCATATAAGTAATAGTTTAGGCGCTAGGACGAGTTTAAAGAAAAATCACCCCCGGCTGCTATAAGCAATGTAAATTTGCCGGAAATTCACACCACTTGGGCCCTAATGTGTGTGCGTAAGTTTACGGAGGTTTTAATTTGCGCCTACTACTACTAATTTGCGCAAAACTAAACAAACTTAATTATAGCGTGACCTAATTCATTTCCTTGTTTTTTGAATGGTCGGTTGTGACCGTTTGGGGGGGGGGGCATGTGCCCCCTCCCCCGTAAATCCGCCCTTGTCACCAGAGTTGCCAAGTCGGGCGATTTCTCGCCGATTGGGCTACTTGAGCCGTCAGTTGGGCGCGAGAAAATTTTGCTCTCGGCGACTAGGCACTTTTTTTCATTCTTGCTTTTGGGCTATAGGCTGAATCAGAATGCACGGCAGCCTACAGCAACAGTTTATATTGGCTAATGGAATCACATAATCCGACGAGACAGTAGAACATTTTTTTGCAGCAATTATACGGCATCTGTATATATATAAGTGACGCATACAGTTTTTAATAACTTTAAATAAATTATTTATATACAGGAAAAATAATAGAGGACCAATAACTGAACCTTGTGGGACATTCTTTGTAAGAGGAAAGCTAGAGAACCTTCCATTAATGTTTACTGCTTGGAACCTATGCCCCAAATAACTGGCAATCAGGTTAGATGCATGCGTAGAGAAATTGAAATATTTAGACAGTTTTGCACACAAGCGTCGGTGATCAACCATATCGAAAGTCTTGGAGAAGTCCAATAGTATCAGAAATGCAATATGGTCCCTATTAATGGCTTGCCTAATGTTCTCTGAAACTTTAAGTAGTGCTGTTATGCAACTATGTTTAGCACGAAATCCCGACTGGCAATCATTCAATAACCTGTAATTACGAATATGTTCAGAGATTTGAATGGACAATATCTTTTCGGTAATTTTCGAGAAAAATGGTAGAATGCTTATGAGCCATCATTTTTCGGTATAGGAGTGGTCTTACAATATTTCCACATAGAAGAAAAGTATGAGGTTGTAAAGCAAGTATTAATTATATGCGTTAAAGGTGAAACTACATATCTGACAAGAATTCTGATAAATTGGGGATTAATATCTTTGCAACCTAGAGCGTTTGATTTTAAGCTTAGAAAGGCGACGATTACATCATTAGGGTTTCCATTAATGAAGCTGAAGAATGGAATTCTGGTTACAGATGTCTCATTTGACTGATCAACAATATCCAGACAATCAGCAGCACCCGAAGCTGTCCTGAAAGCAAATTGAGCATTTAGATCATCTGGATTTGATTCCATTAAATTGTCCATAAGAGTATGTCTGACTATCCTACTTTTTTGCTCAGAAATCTTCTTCCGTGTGGATGGTTTTTGATTCTTATGAGCGTTCTACACTTCCCTCCTCTGAACTGCCGACGGATTGCAGGTAGAGTAAACTTTACTCATAAGGAGGCATTCAGTAATACCCTCTAAAAGTTATATACTTACATTGCATTTCCTTAGCAGTCTGTTAATTAGCCCGCCACTGCCTTATACCTGTATATTAAAATAATTTCATTTTTTCGCCCAAAAGAAGTGCTTATATGTGTATATCTACCTACCTTTTTCTTTTACTTACTTCCAGGACTGTATTTACTTACAATTTGCTCATCACAATATAACACTATTCCCAAAGATTTGTATAAGTTGAAAAATTTATTATTGTACTGTGACATGAAAAAATCGTTAGTGTTCCTTTATACGAAGTAAGTCCGTGCCCAAGTTGCTATCGAAGTGAAAGTCCTTTTAACTTCTAAGGAAAAGTCCAAAGTTCAAAAGTCTGGCAAGTCGTAATCTGAGAAAAAACAAAGTTACCGATTCTTGCCTTAATACCTGTTTTTCAAGCTAATCAAGTTTATCTAGCAGCCAGAGCTTAATTTACGCCTTAAAATGTTAAAATTGCGATTGTCGTTGGCTTCATTCAAGTGCACTCAAATGGCCCAGTAAAGCTGGACCTTGAATAGCAAACTTACGTTGGCGGAGTTCCTTGGCGCATTTGTAATATTTCTCGTGCAGGCCAAAAGAGAACAAAACGAGCAAGGTAGTCGCAACTTGGCAACGCCGCCCCGTCAAACAACTTTTCCACTTCCCGAACGTACACATTTCGGTCAGTTCTCAATAAATTCAGAAACGGAAAAAAGAAGTACAAAAGCCCCGACCCCGCTCCTAAAGTACTCAGCTGCAAAGTGACGTGCATATATGCACATTGGGACGTACAGCTCGGCTACGGATTCCCGGCTCCCAAGTAAACTAAGGCTCCCCGTCCGACGCCCCCCCCCCCCCCTTTAAAAACTTTACACAGCAAACAGCCCATCAACGGGCGAGCCCAAGAAAAGGAAACGATCAAACAAAAAAAAGGCAAAACAACCAACACTACTGGAACCAGTCATCATGCAAACGGCAAACAACGAACGGCGGTACCGTGCTACAGCACAGCACAACGCTTCAGAGCGTACATGAAACGAACGAAGACTGACTTCACACACACGCATACCGGTAAGAAAATTTAGAACAAAAAATGTACAGAAAAAATTTAACACACACGCACTTATCGCAGAGAAAGAAAGAAAAAAGTACTCAGTGTGTGGTGGCAAAACCGTGAGCGTTTGAGTCCCGGACCCCGGTCCCCCGTTTACATCTCCCCCGTAGCGGAATAGAACGTTTTTTTTCGCGGGCGCGATAAAATTTTGAGACTGTGTGGAAACGTATGCGTGGGTAAACATAAGAAACCGGTGAAGGGGGAGACAGACACCTGCATGCATCGTGGTTTGGCTTGGCTGACGGGCGGGTTAACATTGGAGCTCTCGTTGGGCGCAATGTGTGTTACGTTATGGACGGCGGCTGCTTGCTTGCTGTCCGCCACTCGGAGCTGTTTTGTTGGTGCCGGGGCGAAGCGCTGAACTGAGCTCCCGTTGCTCTAGCTCTTCGTATTGTTTCCAGCGGCTGTTTTGAATTTACCTTTTTGGAAGAAAAATTTCTTCGAGCAACAAAAAAGCGGTCGGATCGGAGAAGGCTCTTTCTGTCTCTAAATTTATGCTCGAAAAAAAAGACAATGCAAGAAGGGTCGTGAGAATGGAGTACTGCTGCAGGTAAGTTTTTCACTTTTTTTTGTCTTTTTCCGGCACTGAATTGAACGTTTTTGGGCAAGATCTGGACTGTGTCCTTAGGGCGGAATTCTTATGAAACGATTTTGGTCACGATATGCAACCGAGAGCCCATCGTACGAAAGAGTCACTATTAATTTTAGAGTGGCCTGGGCAAATGATGGGTTCTTATTTGGAAGGTATACAAGTGGTTACGGTTTGAATTGCGAAATTTAGGTCGATGGAGATCCCAATTTTCGACTCTACAACTTGACCGAAATCCGTTTCCACAATTAGGGGTTGTTGGATAGACATGAATTAAATTTGTTTTTGTTTCAGCACTAATTGTCGTGGAAAATCTTAAAAAATTTATTTTTTAGCCCTGAAGTTACTCAGATTTGTTTTGAGAATAGGTAGAGTTGTAAACTGTTGGTAAAAAACATGTGGTAATATTACAAACTTTAAATTCCTTTTTGCAGATAAAATTGGTTTAATTAATGAATTTTGAAAAAGGTACCAAACTGTCAAAATCATGAGTCCAGATACTGGTGCAAAATCACAAATGGATTTTATGGTAAAACTTTGCTATCATAAGTCCTCTGTAAAAAAACCAAAAAAATGTCTGAGATTCAATAAGCGACCCCTGTTTTGTGGAAGAAGTCAGCCGTGGGTTGAAACTAATCAGTATCAGGCACATATTTCTTTTTTTTTAATTGGAACTTTAATGTAGTTTTTAAGAAAATAGCCAAAGAAATTGCAGAAATGTAAATACAGCCTAAAGTTCAACGGCCAAACTGTACACGATTCCATGCAAATTGTCAATAAGCTAGCGACTTCATAGGTACATATTCAGACGGCAACCTTCCATCAGCAGTTGTCTCCCAAAAATCAACATTCCAAATAAGTGACTTACCACACGCTCCAGAGCCAAACAAGTTATTAACACTTAGGAAAAAATCAAACTCTTCGTCATTCATAATTACCCCAAAGGATCATCGTCCAATATCGTTGTTGCCCTGCATATCGAAACTTCTCGAAAATATACTGTGTACAAGGCTGTGGCATCTGCTGGAGGGGTAACTGTCAACGAGACAACACGGATTCAGAAGGGGACGAGGCGAGGTGCAACCTGCCTTCTTCTGAAAGGGAAATCTTAACCTGAAGCGTAAGGCTTCCCCTCTCTTATGCGCATTGGTGATCGGAGCACCGATGATGCTGCCAACTTCTTTGCTAGTTTCTTTGGAGCTGACTTCTCAACTGCGATATTAGTTTAGGAGATTTTAATTTTTTGACGAATTATTCCCTAACCTTATCGGTTAAGGATTTGATTTTTGACGATGCTTCAGTTATGATGCATATTATGAAGTTGTCCAATAGTTTTTACCCAGTCCCGTGTTCCCGTATTTGCCCTAAAGAATTGTGCCCATATTTTACACCTGTCCTTTCTTATTTATTTAACTTGTCCTTGTCCTGCGGTATTTTTCCTAAACTGTGGAATTCGTCTATTATTTTTCCGCTTCACAAAAAGGGTAAGAAGGATGATATCTCTAATTATAGGCCTATTGCTAATTTATCTGCCATCGCTAAGCTTTTCGAAGCAATGGTTTGTGATGTCCTCACTTTTCATTGTAAACCATTCTTGGGATCCTTCCAGTACGGTTTTATTAAAGCCAGATCAGCGACTACTAACCTTGTGGAGTTCCCTAATTATCGCATTTCCGCCATTGATTCTGGTGAACAGGTTGATTGTCTTTATACCGATTTTAGTAAAGCCAATGGATTTCTTCTTATCTTTCTGACCAAACACAGCGTGTTCTGTGTTTGGCCGTTCCCTCTCACGTGAAACTTCAATCACATCTTGGGGTGCCCCAGGGCAGCCATTTGGGTCCGCTTCTATTTATTATTTTTATTAACGACATGTGCTCCATTTTAGCGAACTCGAAAATGTTATCTTATGCTGTTGTCTTCAACGATTGTTTTACGCTGAACTCTGATCTTCAATCTTTTAATTCTTGGTGGATTGCGAACAATATGCCTTTGAACGTTGATAAATGTACGTTTGTCTCGTATTCAAGAAGGAAAGCTCCATTGATGTATAACTATTCTGTTAGTGGCACTTTGCTAACCAGACTGGATATAGTAAGGGATCTTGGTGTTATTTTTGATCCACATTTGTCTTTCATAGATCACATCAATTACATTGTTGGGCTTCGTTAAGTGATGGTCTAAGGAATTTAATAATTCCTTTATCACCAAGCTTCTTTTTTGTACCTTCGCCCGGCCTATTTTAGAATATGCCTGTCCCGTTTGGTCTTCGTCCTATGTGCTCGTATTGAGGCTGTTCAGCGCAGGTTCCTCAAATTTGCATTGCATGGCCTTCCATGGAACAACCCCTTGATTCTCCTTGCGTATAAAGAAAGACCCTTATTTTTAGTCTATTTTCTATTTTCGTTTGTTATTGTTATTTTTATTCTTGCGTTTTTATTTTCTTCTTCTTTTTTTTCACTTTCATCTTTACTTTGCTTTTATATTGTTAACTAATCAGCCTGTGATGAAACTTTCAAATTGATAAATAAATAATGGACTGCGACAAAGAATGTATTCATATTATTAACATGCAGCTAATGACCTGAATACTTTAAGTAGAAAAAGTGTAATTCACAATATGCCATTCAATCTTCATGACATAGAAATAGGTATACAGGACCAACTTAAAAATCTAGGACTGTAAGATAGGAAACTGACATGAAAATTCCATATAGAGACGGAGTTGGATCAATTCGTTGAGCCGCACGACCACCATGCCATGGGCCCCGGGTTCGAGACCAGATTTCCCCGTGGGTTTTTATTAAGAAATTAAAATAATCCACTCCATCTCTGGGCTGTCGTCTAGCTCGCAGCAATGACAAAAACAAGACATTCAATTTTCCTCACCTCCCTTACCCTAATTCCCTTCCGGCCAAAAACATGCTAACGCATCAAAGGGTTGTCCCCTAGGGTTTGGCCACATATAAAAAAAAGGAAAAAAAAGAAGCTAGATATGGTAAATAGTCTAGCCGAATCCCAAGTCGCTAAGAATAAAGGAGTGCTTACATCAGTTATTCTTAGGCTTTCTAAAATCTTAATAACAGGGTACAAAGCGCACCCGCTGCTTCTATATGTAATGATGAACAACGGACATAAAAATACAATTAAAAAACAACTAGACGAAATAAAGACTAGGAGAGGACAAGCCAAATGCGGAATTATCGTCACAAGCAGGGTACTCATATAACGTAAGATCCCCATCAACCCCCCCCCCCCCCTCCCCCTCTCCAATTACTTAAATTTTTCTATAAAAGAGGGTCAGTTAGCAAGAATATCGATCATAGCTAAAAAAAAACAAATCGAAAACTATGGGTGTTCTTGAACTAAAATTATAAAAAAAACTGGCAGAACTTACTTTTGAGGAATTTGACGAGAATATAATTCGCATTTATGGTGTGGTAGACTAAACCGAAGCGGCTATATTGGAATATCAAAGGAGTAGGGTATTTTCGTGGACTTTCCGAAGATTAAGAGAAACCGGAAGTATAACTTGAAGCAACTCGGAATTGCGAGTTGAAGCATCGAAAGATTCCGCCGACGTCGAGTCGCAAATAATCACCTTAATCGGGCAAGACCCTGAAACTAGCCCGATGGGAACCGCAAAAAGTCTCTTCAGTTAAAGATTGGAAGGTTGCTCATCCAGCAGGGGGACGTTCATATTATTCTAAGAATGACTAGTGGAAGGAGATTCCGAGAGAAGCTTAACATTTTGCATTTGGCTTCTGGAATGCGAGATGGAGAACAGGGCGTTTCTGGACAAATTCTGTAGACGGATGAATAGCAGTTATGTTATCACAAACTTAGACAATCTCCAACCTGGTCGGATACTAACCCACATAGGAGAAGCGGACCTACTTTCAAATTTATACGGACTTTTTGTGGAATAGCTTGCAAGATCTACTAGAGAACAATCTTAGGTGTTTTACCAACACGATGCAGCACCAGCGCATTCTGGTATCATTGTAAGGGCAATACTGAATGAAAATTCTTGACCGTTGGCTTGGAAGAGGACCCATTCACTGGTCTGCTAGATCTCCAGATCTTACCCTATTGGACTTTTTCTTATGGGGAACAATGAAGGATGAAGTTTACTCAAGGTCAGACACATTTTTTAGCAGGGTTGGGATTCCGGCGACGAAGAGAAAACTAGAAAGTGGTTATTAGCATGCATCGAAAGTGGCGGAGTACATTTCGAACAGCTTGTGTAAGATACTTATTAATTGTAATATTTTTCGAATTCAATAAAAAGCATTTCACGGCTAATTTAAGTGTAATCTCTTTAAATTGCAGGTTTTCATATAATAATATTCCCAAAAAGGTTTTATACTTGTAAATTTCTACATCCTTTCTTTACGTGGACATTTCGGTACAACACTTTTTGGAAAGTTAATAAGATGGTCAATTCAATAAAAATAAAAAACAGTTGTTTAATTACATGAACTTTTTAGAAAATTTGGAAAAAATACTGAATTTTAGGTAATCGCAAAGCATTTTTTTCACTTTTGGAAGTAATCATACCTGCAATAGTAAGAGATAGATCGCCATTGTTGAGAATTTTGGAAAGATTATTCAGATAGTAGTTTTTTGGCGTTTGTATGATGTCAGTGTGTTGAGGAGATCAGAAGTAGAAAATAGTGATGTGCATACCATGAAAATTGAAAATTGATGAATAATCCTGTAACTCCGAAACGGTTCCGCTTGCTTCCGCTTATGGTACACCAGATCTAAAACCCCTGTATATGCCTTTTCTCTTTAGGTTATTGAATGCTTTCTCGGCGTCCAGGAAAGCACCTAGCGTGCAATCCTTAAACTCCACAGACCCTCTACGACTTCTATTTCATAGTATAGGCGTGGTGGTTTTTTGAAATGTAATAGGCTTGCCTTATCTATCTTTAGTATGTGCACGTCTAGTAGCCTGTCTATCACTTTGAGCATGAAGGATGAGAGACTAACTGGTCTGTAAATTTTTCCTGCCACGTGGCTTGAAGATTACTATCACTTCTCACCAAGCTATTGATATGTATCCTAGCCAGAGACAGCTTCTGTATACCGACAGCAGCCATTATGTGACTTAGTGCCTTCTGGAATATAATTAGTCTTAACCCGTCAGCTCCCGGGAATCTTAGTGGATTGAATGAATTTACTTGTATGGTATGGCTCTTTCGCTGACTATGGACTTTACAAGGTCCCAGCCCTCGTCAGCTTCAGAACTTTTTGAAAGCGTTTGTTCATTCTAGTCATCATCCCCGTTCCCCGGAAAGTGGACATCGAGCAGTGTATTTAATATCTTCTCTTTTGCGGTCGTCCAGACTCTGTTTTTCTTCTATGATGGAAGACGCAAGAATAGACGGATCCTTAGCCATAACCCTGGAGTCTGGATGCTTCGGCATTCCATCCACAAAACTGCTTCCACGAGGAAGCAACGATTTTGACAGCTATGCATGTATATGCACAGTAAAGTTTGCATTGCTTTGTTGTCTGTGCATTAATACGTGGTTGCTTAGTTGCAATGACGTTGACGAAAAGGCCCTTATCACTGCCATTCACCCATTTTTGGGAAAACAAGACCTGGACATGCTTGTACTACCATTTGCCGGAAGATCTATTAACTAAACTAAATCGAATGACACTTTCATTCCTTTTTGCTGCTATTAGCTTTTACACATACATCATTTTTTAAGGATTTATTTTTGCTTTTAAATGGCATTTACAGCCTTTTTTTATTTCTACTCTTCAATTATATGCCTGCATACATAATATACATGTTGAATAAGACATTAATATTTCCTAATTTGTATAAAAACCATATTTTTCAGTCAACAATATAAAATAATATTCTTATGCTAAAATTTTTGACTCCTACTGTAATTTTTCACTAACCATTGATGATAGAAATTTTCTGCTAAGCTCGCAACAAATTTCAAAATTTGCAAAGAATATGTCCCAAACCGAAACAGATGTCAGATTTTCTGCTAGAGAAAATATACCACTAAACATTTGCTTAAAAACCACTTGTTTCTTTGTGTTAAATACATCTGTTGGATGATGACATTTATTTATTTCTTTTTCAACAAATGTTTGCAAACATTAAACAGGCGCTATATATTTGCTTTGTAGATATGGCCTAAGCAACAGAAAACATTTTGGTTTCAAAATAAAGTTTAATGTTACTAGGAACGAGTTGTTATATTTAAATATAACAAGTTTACCTGGCGGTGGATCTACTGGTGGAGTTGAGTTCGGTTTCAACCCCCCCCCCCCCCCCCCTCCTCTCCCTTCATGAGGATCATCCTTTTTCTTTATCTTAAGACTGTTCACAAATAATATCGTAGGTGAAATTATTTTATTCAAAATATTGAACGTATAAATTTTTCATCATTAGCAACATTTGAATTTCTCGCCAGTTCAGTCTTATTTGTCCAAAAATCTCACCAAATCTAACGTCCGTATACCAAACTTCATCTTAAGATATATATATGAGAGGTATATATATGAGAGGGTGGGAGGGCTGCAACTTACAGACAGAGAGACGTACGGACGGACGAACGGACTGACAAAAACTATAAAGTTTCTTTGGAACCCTAAAACCTAATCTTCGCCTACATAAGCCCTGGACGAACTTCTTTCGTCTTTGTCAATTATTAAATTTAAATTAAGCAGGTGAAATAGCAAGCTTAAAATTTTTCAACGGTTACTAATGGTTTATGGTAACTATAGTTTGATACAAATATTTGTGTGTGTTCAGATAGTCTTTGTAGATATCTAGTAAAACAGCGTCTATAGTTTGGTGACTATGGTATGGTGACTATTATAACAATATCTTTGCTTTATATATATTATCTGATGGATATGCAAGTTAATTCTTATCCAGTTTCGGTTTCACACACACAAATCTAAAAGAGCCTTCCTCCATTCCCCCCGCATAAGTTACGATGTAGAAATCCAAAACACCCTCCCCAACATGGTAAAATGCAAAATTCACCACTGTTTGTTTCTTCTAGAATAAAAAAGTGCTTATTCACACTATTGGTCACGGGAGTAAAACACACCAAAACTCCTTACTGAAACTATTTGCCATTGAAGCGCCAGAGATCTCTTACGTCAGTCGTCGCGATCAGAGACTATCCAAAAAGATAAATGTAAAGAAGATTGAAACTTAATCACAGGTTGCATTGCAAAACTAGACTCTTAGTAGCATTGGCAACATAGAGTGTTGCCTAGGACGGCAGATCCGAGTAAAGACCATTTTCAAGATAGAAAATTTTTATTGGACTAGATTTTTGCTGGTTTTGCGTATGATGATAATTAGGAATCAGTTTTTAAAGTTTTTTTTTCTTATAAATTCATCTTTGCAATCATTTATCAATTCTTCTGACCCTCGACGGGAGGGAGGGGTTGAGGACGTATCTTATGAGGAAAGAAGCAGCAAAGGTACGTGTCACAGTCATTCAACCATTCTAGAAAATTGTAGAAATTATAATATGCTGGACCTGCGTAGTGTTCATCCCGAAAGCGATCTAGCCAACCCCAGTGACTATAGACTGATAAGTCTAACTTCGGTCCTACTAAAATCTCTGCAAAAGGTTTTGAATCTGTATATTAGGGAACCCATGCATATACAAAGTTCAAGCCGATTTACACTGGTGACTTATATAAGGTGGTGTTCGAGATCGAAAAATCCCTGTTCTATAAAGAATACGACTTGGCGATCTGAATAGGGTGGGCAAGTTCTGTTAGTTTCTGATCACTTATATTTGTCATTAACAGTATGCGAAACCTGTGCTTCCTTCGTCGTGCGCTCGAATCCAGAAAACCTTTTTTATGATTATTTCAGTAAGAAGCGGTTTTATTCGAGGGACTTAAGCATGACGATCAAAGGTCTCGCATCCTGTTTACTGATTAATTGATAATTGAACTCTTTCCTGCTCCTAATAGATAGAACTACAGAGTTAGGACAGTAGATTCGAATGCAATTGCATCCATCCAGAGGCCAAAACAGGGCCTAAAAATCATGGTAGCGGGAGGTATAAGCAGCAATGGGAAGATGCCTTTAATAATCGTTGAAGAAAAGTGCACCGTATGTCTTTGCGAAAGTTTTGCAACTCGGTTGAAGTAATATATATAGAGCAAAAAAGGTTACATACAAAATATTAAATATTTTTTTAAATTTTTGTGCTAATGTGTAATGTTCAAAAAATAATTTTTTTTATTTGGTAAAGTTTTTTCTTTATGGATAAATTAAGTGGTCAGAAACTTTTTGCCCACCCTGTAGAAGAGGCTTTCAACAACTTAACCACCGAGGTGATCGCAGACAATCTTGAAACAGCAAAGGTGAAGTAAATAAAAAGGTTCGACAATTTGTGCTACGAAACTAGTATTAACAGAATTTTTCGATTTCTTTACCGAAAAACTATTTTGAAACTGAGAAACTTCTTAAAACCTGTATCTGGAAGGATTAATTTTGTTTTTTTAATGGTAATATAAATTTTTTTCTGTTCCTATTATTAGTAGTAAGGTCCAAGTCTGTTAGATTTAAATCTGTAGACTAGTTTAAATAAATAAATAAAAGGTTTTGTATATAGAACTATGTATCTTTACTTTTCGAAAATCCATCGTATTAACGTAATAGGTGTATAACTTGAAGTATTACTGTCTTGAAGTTTTACTGTCTTTGTAATAGTAGCCTAATGACTCAAATTTTTTCGACACTTCTTTTATCATTTGCAGCTGTGTATTTTTTTTAAAGCAATTTAAACAAAATTTGTGAATCAGAAGGAGAAAATTATTTTTTCTTGTGTAAACACATCGTTTAATAAAAGCTAATAAAGCTTGTTGCCATTCGCGTTAAACCATATGTTTTCCCTCTGCACATATAATTTTTCTAGTTTTTGAATCACTCATTATGCACTTTAGCGCCAATAGAGTGGTGGAGTGGAACGCGAAAAAAGTCAAGGTTCCTCAAGGAAGGGATGGAAATGCTCACATCAGTTAGCAATTCGGGGGAGTAGATCCTTCCCTACAACAAATCATACTTAAAAGCAATTTTTGCAACCTTGCGTCTCTTTTCAAGCGAGTCAAGAGAAATCAAACCAAGCCAGTAGGTTAAGTAGCAAGGAAGAAAGGATCGCGCCAGGGAAAGCTGCGAAGAGCGAACCTAAGCAATCTGCGCTGAACTGAAAATAATAAAATATCGGGTTAATGTGGACAGCGAAGTAGTAATTCCATACCGGACATATGTGCTCCAGAATGGGTCTAGCGAATGTGCAGTAGGAGTCGCCAAACTCCCTGGACCTTCCTTTGACAAAGGCGAGCATAGAGTTGGCTCTGCTAATCACGAAGTCTGCGTGGTCATGGAAGGATAGGCGGGAATTGAGAATCAACCCCCATGCATTTGACTCTATCAAGCACTTCCGTCGCCTTATGCAGGTAAACGTCATTATAGTGCATTTACTACCGTTTAAGATAGTATGCTAGTACGTAAAACCGACTTAATATATGCTATTATTTTTAGACGGTAGCAGTAGACTTGGAACAATCTTTCAGTTAGTATGCAAACTTATTGCGCAACAGACGTTTGATAGATTCTCCAGCTTTTATATTTTGTGTGCAATTGCTGTTGGTTTCGTATAATAGAAAATCAAGTTAAAATGCCCAGTAGTGGACGAACCCATGAGTTCATAGATGGACGAACCTCTCGCAGATTTAAGCTACTTAAAGGCAAACTCAGTCCAGAACTCCCCATTAGCCGAGCTTATTCAGATTTCTTTCTATTAATGAAAATTAAATTAAAAATCTGAAAAATATCTTGCAATATAAGTTTTAGAGTTTTACTACCATATATGTACCTTCATGGAAGATAATTTTTGATGCTACAGAAACTGAATAATAGATTGTTTTTTAAAATATTTTCCTTATACATATAAATTCAAAAGTTAGAAATCAGCCGCTTTAAAGTTGAAGGAGCAGCTACCAAGTGAGGAAGAAAAACTCTCAGCGGGCCTGTAAGCACAAGCGAACCTGGAGTGCATTATGGTGACTATACGGGACCAGGGGAGTCAGGCATCTTCTCACCAACCAGTCACCTGGGTTGGTCAAGAATTCAAGGTCCAAAAATCTTTCCGAGTCATTAACAAAGTAGCTGCACCGCGTAAGACTCGCAGAGGCACAGGTTTTTAGAAAGGACTCCCACTGAAATTCCCTAAAATTTTCTAACTTTTCTTTAATCAGTAAAACTCCCCGAATTTTCTCAGTTTTCAAGGTTTTCCAGAAAGTCGCCACCCTGAGACTAATTTTATTTGTAATGTTCATTTTCGATATGCTCTGTTCAGATATTGGACCTTCTCAGCTTTTATAATTATACTGAAATCAGTTGCATTTTTAAGCTCTAAACTTTTAATTTAGTTCCAATCTGGGCATTAGCATACCTAGAGAAGAAAGTTATGTATATTTTTAAATCTAAAGTATAATACAGGGTTGGCCAATATACATAGGTGATAAAACTGCTGATAAGTATAGTGCTTAGAGGAAAGGACATCACTAGGAAACTGTAAGCATTTGTAGGGTTCCGTACCGAAATGGAAAAAAGGGACCCTTATGTGTGACTTCAGCTAAACGTCCGTCTGTCAAAACTGCCTTAATTTAGGAAATTTTTATTTTTATTGCAAAGGATGGCTGAAAGGGGAGGGTGGGGGGGGGGTCAAAATTTGAAAATAGGGTTACTAGGTCAGGTGGGGTGCAATATGAAAGGGCTTCATTGGCACATTATAAAATATACTTGTATTTCTTTTTTTGCCACATAGTTTAATGAAAATATCTAAAAAAAAAGAAAAATGAAAAATATCTAAAAAAAAGATTTCCCTCGCAGTTAACGCTTGTTGTCTCTGCAGTATATCACAATTAGTAATTGTAATAAATGTTTTATAATTAAAAAAATCCAACATTTGTATGAACAGTCTGTAGCCTTCAAGCTAAAGCCTAATGACGAAAAAAAGAGACAAAATATTAGATGTTATAACCAAAATTTTAACTTCTTTCATCACATTGCGCATTCTCACAGCCGTCTCTAGACACAAGCCCGGAAGCTGACACGAACAGCTGAGCATTAGTGGTGTAAACAAATCAAAACTTGCTACAGTAAAGGATAGGAAAAGTTTAGGGAATTCTACTTTTTCGTAGCATTTTTAAAGTCTCAACTTGGAATTTACTTGACATGAACCTACAAACATTCTGAACGTTGTGGTTACGATAAAAATTTCTCATTTACAATTTTTATGTGTTTTAATAAAGACTGTCTCTTGTGTTCGTTTTGATTCAGTAGTGAGGTTAGAATGAGTCAATGACATAAGCATTTCTCTTTAGTTTTTGCTAAGACAGTGTGCAGTTTTATATATGTGCAAGGATTTGTTAATCTGTGGTACAAAAATAAATGAAATAATGACGACACGTTTGATGGTAAAATGTCCGAACTTTCCTGTTTTCCGGGCTTGTATTAAAAATGACACTTGCATTGAAATTGGCGGCGTTTTATTTTTAAGTGAAATTTGTTTGGCGAAGATCTGTATAGTTCATTTAAAAAACGCAGCTATTGAAACAACGTTAACAAGTTTTTAAAATTTATTATTAAAATCAGTCTTCGATTTGCCAAATTCAACGTGCACTTCGTAAATTTTAGTAGACATAAACGTTTATCTCAGCTATTAAATAAATATTTTTTTATGATGTGAATATAAGAGAAAGAAATGCCAATATTACCTACCTCCATAAAAGAAAGAATAAGGGAAGATCCAAATTTATCGATTAGAGTTATCAGATTTCGCAATATGGCTGCGCCTACACCAAGTCAAGATCAAGTTGGTGCAGGAATTAAACCAAATGATCATTTATTGCGTCGTAAGTTTGCTGATTGAGCTTTGGAACAACCGTAAACTGACCTACATATTTATCATAACATTTTATTCAATCATGAAGCTCATTTCTATCTAAATGGTTAGGTCAATAAACAAAATTGCCATATTTGGAGTGAGGAAAATCCAGAAGTCATTCAGAAGAGTTTATTCACTCTGAGATGCTATCAGTTTGGTATGCGTTTTATGCTGATGGTGTCATCGGTCTTTATATCATTGAAAGTACGGTGCAGATCAAAAAGTATTTTTTTTGTAATTTGAATAACATTTCTACTAGAGTTAACATTGTTTAGCTCAAAGCAATGCAATTCCCCTTACCCCTAATTCCCTTCCGGACGAAGCCATGCTAACGTATCATAGGGTTGTCCCCTAGGCTTTGGCCACATCATAAAAAAATATGTATTCGCCCTTTTAATTGCCGCAGAAGTTAAATTAAACGATTTGAAGTTCCGTCTTAATTCCTCATCACCATATCTCTTCCAAGACCTATAAACAAAACCACGATACATTATCAAAGCCCCAACATTATCATTGAACCATGGAGAATAATATTTTGTGATTATAGCACACAAAGAGATAAACGTATTGTACAGGCTTGTTAGTGTATCATTCAGAAATTCGACTTGTTCGAGATCGGACGGATCATAAATATGAATTCATTCTAATGAGGCTGCAGCTTTATGCAAGCGGTTAACATCGACATATTTAAGATTTCTGAAGGTAAACGTCCTATAGCTATGATTAGGAGCCTGTGATACGAAATTAACGTGGTGATTACTTATCTATGGAAGAGCAACTTCTAAATGCGAGTTTATAAAATTGGATTCATTAGTGATAATCAAATCGAGCAAGCTTGAGCTAACATCATGATATCGAGTAGGGTTGGCATTGATAATTTGCAACCCGAAGTTATTTAACTGAGTAATAAACTCTTTCCTGAGGTTGAACTGAGTGAACAAGCTATAATTAGGGAAAATGCTCCAATTTGCAGTGATAAATTATTATAGAATTGTTTCATATACATTAAGGAAGATTTCTACCTTGGTACATGTGAACAAATTAACACAAACCGAAAATTATTAAAAAGTCTATTCCACTTTTTAAAAATTTTCGGTTAATATTGAAAATGGAATTCCACCAAGAAATATCGGTTACGTCAATTAACATGTGAACAAATGTTTTTTTTCAGATTCTTAATCAATTTATCGGTATAATTCATCCTGAAGAAGGATTTTTTGAAAATTGATCATTTTCGCGCTTAAATTCTGCACGATCGGGAAACGGAGTTGGATCAATGCGTTGAGCACGACCACCATGTCATGGGTCCCGGGTTCGAGACCAGATCTCCCCGTGAGCTTTTATTAAGAAATTAACATAATCCACTCTGTCTCTGGGCTGTTGTCTAACTCGCAGCAATGCAAAAACAAGACTCAAACTTCCTCACTCCCCTTACCCTAATTCCCTTCCGGCCCAAACTATGCTATCGCATCAAAGGGTTGTCCCCTAGGCTTTGGTCACATCGTATAAAAAAATGGAGAAAGGCAGCTATGTGAGCCGTTTGAGATTTGCAGACCTCTTTTCGGGGAGCTCCGACAGCCGCCATTCTGGAACTTTTATTAAAAAAAAATTTCTTTGCATACCATAAATATTTCATAACAACTACACAAAACAACCGCAGTCGTCTATATTTATTCATTTTCCTCAAAAAAATTAAAATATGAGCACCTGAAAAATGATGCTGCAAGGTAGAAGTCTCCCTTAAGCGTGGTGGATTATACACTCACCCAAGAACAACGAACCTAGAGCTTCCTCCCAAACCTTTCTGTTAAATGCTTTTCGAAATAGTTATCATGTTTTTTGAAAGGTTCGTTTTTCGAATCGGCAACATGTTTTCCAGCGACAGCCAATTTAATAGTTGACAGGTAATTTGTGCTCAGTTTGGTTTGCCATTTCACCATGAACATACTTACGCTAGAAAACCCCTTAAAAGTTGTGCAAATTTATTTCGAAAACCGTGGTTTAGTTCGCGAAACCTACCATACGCTACGTCCATTTTACGGTCATTGTAATCGACCATCCGAGCAACTCAATCGATCGTTTTCGCAACACGCATACTCTAATTGATAATACCGATCTGTAGAGACGTCCAGTACGCACCGAAAAAGCTGTTGCTACTGTGGAGTTTAGTATCCATATTCAGGAGGACCCGTATGAGCCGATTCGACATAATGCACAGCGATTGGAGCTGTGTTCATTTATTAATGCAGTTATTTATTGGTCCATTATAACTATAGTTTGTTCTGTGGGAGGGAGCATATAACAACAACCTGATTGGAAGAGGTCTTTCTGCAGCATAAATTCGATTTAATCCTGTAAGACAATACATCTTTTATAAATAACTAACTTCCCTCCTAAATTCAAGTTTAGAAAGACCCAACAACAAGAAGCTTACATGATAAGACGGTAAATTATCAGACCACAGTTTCATTTTAGATAGTGCAAACCGAGTAAATGATTTTTTCCCACCTAAACAGGTAGTCCACCAAAAACTTTTGCCATAAGCATCAATTTCAGGTTAAAATACCCAATTACCTGCCCCCCTTTAGCCCCATCGAACTAATTATGATCGGAATATTAAGAGCGGGGGCGAAACTATTTTATTCGCCAAAAATAATAATTTTACTATTATTAGGAAAAACGCAGTATTGCTAAATGTATCATTTTCAACAAAATCAACATTAAATGCGCAGATTCTATGCGATCAATGTGAACTCGATAATGAGGACATCAAACCGTACACGCGTACTCTAAGATAGATTTCACCAATTGAAAGTAAAGCCATTTTAGTGTTTGTAGATTATTAAAATCCTTAAGTTTTACGTCTAATGAAATCTAGAATCAAGAATGCTTTAGAACAGTGATGTCCAAACCTATGTCCGCGGGCAAGTGAGCTTTTGAGCTTTTAAATTCGTATACGCACTTGTTTGGCTGTATTCGATTTATTGTTTTTGCGTTTTTTAATTAATAAAGCATACAAAAGTTAAAAAAAATCGTCATATTTAAGTAGTTTTGTAAGCGATTATACAATACCTTAAGATATACAACTTTTTGCAAATATTTTAAGGTTCTAAATTAAACAAGCAGGACGAAATGCTTCTAAAGCTTTTAAGCTTTCTTCACATTAAGTAGTGTGGGTTTGGCCATCACTGCTTTAGAAACCGTGAACTCAATATGAGGAATAAATGTTAATCTAACATCAAATAAAACACGTAAGTCTTTGACTACAAGAGCTCTTTGAAGGGATATGTTATTAATTTTGTATTCGAAGATAATTGGATTTGGTTTACGATGAAAGGACATCACCTTACATTTAGAAATATTTATTTGAAGTTTGATTTTTCTCACCAAGATGAAAGATTAAAAAGGTTAGTTGGAAGCAGCAAACTTTCTTCATAGGAACCAATTTTTGTAAAAAGTTCCAAATCATCAGCGAAAATAAGAAAATTAGCAAATGAAAACACTTTTACGACATCATTTACGAATAGCAAAAATAATAACGGGCCTAAATAACTTCCTTGTGGAACACCAGACTTAACATGATTTACTATTGAAAGAACATTTTTAATCTTAACATACTACTGTCTGCGACCATTTAAGCATGAAGAAATCCGTTCAAGAAAAGTATAATTAAATCCAATGGCTCCAAGTTTACTTAACATTAACAATTTCGAGAAATAAGTATATATTGAGTCTACCTAACATTCCATTTCTAATGAATTTATGGCATAATTGGAAAAAATGCTTAGGTAAGTTACACATGATCGACCTGAATAAAAACCATGTTGTTGAGGAGCTATGAGCTCTTTAGTGTAAAATGAAATTTTTGAATTAACAAGATAATCCAGAAGCATAGGAATTACATTTGCCAACACAACATCTCTGTAATTCGAAATAAGAGATCTAGATTTAGCCTTAAAGATAGGGTTAATATATGTAACCTTCCATGTATCAAGAAAAATCGCTAAGCAAAGAGGCAAATTAGAGATATGAGTCAGCGGAATCGCAAGTGAATCAGAACAGCGACTCAACACTTCCGAACAAATACCATCTGAATCTACTTTTGTGCTGGCTCTTAAGTTCTTTAACGAAATTAAAACATCACCTCACATGAAAGGAAATTGATTCTAACATCAAAGAAGAGTCCAATTGAAAGGTAAAGCTACTAGAATCTATGTTATTAGAATCGTTATTGCAAATTGACTCAAAATAATCTGCAAATATATCGCAAGTTGAATAGAGATCATATGATTTAGCACGAGTATTTTAGGCAACCCCCATGATAGATGCTTGCAATTTGTAAAGGTCCAGAAAGCCTTGCTATTTGAATTAATTTTGGATTCTATTGACCAAATATACTGCTTATACAGGAATCTATGCAGAAACTCATATTCTCTTCTAAGGCGTTTAAAATTATCAAAATGCTTAGAACTATTAGAATTTTTGTATAATTTATTAGCTCTAGTTTTAGCGTTCTTAAGTCTTACTATTGTACCACCTAGGATGCTTGTTGTTTGACACACGAAGGGTATGTACAAATTTCGAAAATCGGAAAGGTAGTTTAGGAGCTGGTTAGGAGATGGTTTAGGAGCTTACAAGATCCAGCAATTGAAAGTGAAGACGGCTGCGTATCATCTCAGCCTAGTCAGAATATGATTGATGCGAAAGTATTTAGTATTTAATAACAGTTTTGTTTTCTGTTACTGTTACTGAACTGTAAAATTTTTATTTATTAAAAATAATTTGTTTCATTGTGTATTTGAGTTATTTTTTTAGTAGTTAATTCCTTTAATCATGTAACCAAAACAACAATATTCTTGCGAGTAAAGTGCGTGATTTTTGGGATGTGTTTTTTTTTGGCGAAATGGGGGTAAATTTGTGGGTAAAATATTTGGGTGCGTTCAAAAAGTCAGTTAAATGCGCATTCTCAGCATGCAATCGTTCGTTGTATTGCAGTCGCTCGATCAATTTGGCAGTTGCTGCAAATTAGCTGCGCATTTCTTGCATTTGGAAATTTTTAGCTGCTAAAGAATTTGTTTGTGGTGCTATCTTAAAAACGGCCTAAAATGAATTCGGACTGCGGGTAAAAATGTAAATTTATATTTTTTACTTAATGTTGCAATTAGTTCTGTACTTTACAGTGAACTTTCTGCTTTAAATGATGAATTATTCAAAAACGATACAGAATTGGGTGAAAAATCAAAAAATGTTTCTAATTTGTAAGCTTCGTCTTTTAAAAAAGGTGTTATTGCTCAAATTTCTGTTAAGAGAATCACTATAGGGTTATAATACCAAATTCAATATTTCTAGAAATATTTTTAGACTTCTTCCTTTTGCATTTAATCATAATTCATCCTAGTAGTCAGTTTTGAATGCATTTTATATGCATTCGCATGTTTATAATGACTGCCTTTGCATGAGAGTTGAGACTAAATGCGCATTTGACTGACTTCTTGAACGTACCCTTTATGTAGCATTGGCAACGCTGCTGATATGGAATGATCTACGAAAGTAACGAATGTTTAGAACTGTCAATTACTTAAACAACCCATACGTCCGCTTATACGAATTAATTGAGTTGCATGTGCTACTCTTCTGACAGTAGCAAAATCAATTCTCGCTCACTAATTTTTGACTGATAATATTTTACATTCTAGAACATTGCCAGACTATTTCGTTCACGTTTGACCAGGGAAATTTAGGTAGCTGTTCTTCTATTGAGTTTCTATTCTATGCCAATTCCAGTACTACAACTTTTATGTGTTTAACGTCATTTTAAAGTTTTATATCTTTAAAAAAAACACCTCGTAATTATTTGTCTCTTAAATTTACTTTTTAACTTAATACAAATTTCGATTTGTGTTTAATCCTAAAACATAAGTTTTTTCGAAGATAACATATATATAGGGTGTTCGGAAAATGTGTAGGAAACGATATACCAATGGATTCTTTGAATCAAAAATTTTCTTCCATATCCCCCCCCCCTAAACTGAACCCTTCCTCTTCAAAATCGCATTTGAAAATTTTGGTTTCTTCAAAGGAGGTGCTTACTTAAATACTTGTAAGTTATTATAATGACATCGAAAGACCAAAATTTAAAGCTTTTTTGAAAGAGGACACCTTATCCTTTCTAAATGGTACCAAACATGCCATAATCCACTTAAAAAATTTTGAATTATTGGACCTCAAACATGATTATTTGGAAAATTTTGCACAAAACTTTGGTATGTTATCCTCGTACCTGTAAAATATTTACACCAATGATATCTTTTTTTTCCTTAAGAGCCTCTCAGGAAGCTGTTTACAAAAAAAAAATTATTAACTCGATATATGCAGCCATTCAAAAGTTATTTAAATATTTCTGGTTTTTGAGATTTACGGTAACGACAATTGGATTACGGATTTGGTTTTCGATTTTGGATACGAATGACGATTTTGAATTTAACATAATGAAGAGTATGTAGACATGCTGCTCATTTATGGTGAGGCTGGAAGGAGTACTTCTTTAGCCCGACAATTGTATCGAAAAAGATACCCCGGCAGACGCGTTCCACATAGCTCAACAATTGAGACTATCCGCCGAAGGTTAGCAGAAACTGGGTCTTTTCGTGCCCGTTCCTATGTCACAGGCAGGCGGCAAATACCTCGGGTTAGTTGCTTACAATCCCCGCATAAGCAGAAGAAGAATTACCGCTAGGATTGGTGTATCAAACAGCACAGTTCATAATGTTTTGCGAAGGCACCAGAATCACCCATACCATTTCCAACCGGTGCAGGGTCTTGAGCAAAGAGATTATGCAAGTAGAAATCTCTTTTGTGAATGGTTGCTAAATCGCCAAGAAAGTGATAGAGAATTTATCTCAAAAATTCTTTTCACTGATGAGGCAACATTTACAAAAGATGGGGTTGTCAACTTCCGCAATCTCCATTTATGAGCGGGCAATCCTCCCAAATAGTCACCAATATTCCTTTAAAATATATATTTGGTGTGGAATTATTAGTGGCCGAATATTGGGACCAGTTCAGTTATCCGTTATTAATGGGATCAATTATTTGGAGTTCTTACTTGGACCCCTTGAAGATGAGCATATTCTACTAGCCTTGCGAAGAATTATGTGGTTTGTGCATGATTATGCTCCATCCCATTTTTCGGTTCAGGTGCGATAGTACCTGAACGAAGCTTATGGAACGAGATGTATTGGTCGCGGCGGACCCTGTTTTTGGCCAGCTAGATCTCCTGATCTGAATCCATTAGACTTTTACCCGTGGGGTCATTTAAAAGACCTTGTCTATGGTTCAGAAATAAGATCAGTAGAGCAACTGTGGCAAAAATTATGTACAGCTTGCGACCAAATCAGAAATAAACCTAGATTTGGAGGTCTCTTATTTCGAGAGCAGAAATATGTGTTCTGCAGGATGGGGCCATGTAGAACACTTAATTTAAAAATAGCATTTCTAGAGCAGCATAAAAATGTCAATAACTTTTGAATGGCTGCAGATTTCGAGTTAATCCTTTTTTCTTTTGTTGTAAGGAGCTTCCTAAGAGCCTCTTAAGGAAAAAAAATTACATCCTTGGTGTAAAAATTTTACAAGATCAAGGATAACATACCAACATTTTCCCAATATTCATGTTTGAGGCCCAATAACTCGATGATTTGTAAGTAGATTATGGCATATTGGGTACCATTAGGAAGGATAAGGTGTCCTCTTTCAAATGTTGGTGTTGCCATGTTCTTGAAGGGACTTACAAGTATTTAAGTGAGCACACCTCCTTTGAAGGAACCAACATTTTCAAACGCGATTTTGACGGGGAAGGGTTCATTTAAGGTTGGGGGTATGGAAGAAAATGTTGATCAGGATACTTTCAAGGATCCATTGGTATAGCGTTTCCTACACATTTTCCGAACACCCTGTATATATAGTCAAACTGACTACTACTGCTCATTAGAAATTGGTTGTCATAGTTTAATGCAGGATAGTAGATTATTAGGAAACATTTTGAATCTGTTCTCCGAGAGACAAATATTCGTAAGGAACTGTATACAGTAGTTGACTAACTATGCTAATAGCGTGTAATACATTTGGACTATATAGGAAGCTTTTTCCTTCCGCATCCATCTGAAAATTGAATAATCCAAAAAACGTCCTCACCATCAAGCTGTCGCAAATAAAAGTGATCTCATAGGGTTTAATCATCAACTGCAAATCAACTAATAAATAAAACGGCAATTTTAACATTTCAAAAAAGGAATTTTCTTATTTCTCTTTTCATTTTCCATGTTCAACATACGATTGATCTGTTTGTTGTAATTTTTTATAATTTTTAGTTTTTCATCTTAATTCATAGAACTTACTAAGAACTAAAAAATAACATAAAAACAAAAACAATTTCATCTTGGCTAAGACTTTAAAAGTATTTTAATATTATTTACTTACATAACCGTTAAATTCTATACATGTTCACTTCTGCTTTATACATTTTATCACAATTAGAGAAAATTGATTATCTTTAGAAAACAATGGAAAGGAAATTATTCAAAAACAAGCGATCAGTTCCTTTATTTTCCTAGTGTGTTGGTTAGTGACAACGATCCTCCCTATTATCTAGTCCTTATCATGCTGGTGATGTTGAATGATCGGATGGCATTGGATGTGCTTATGGTACCCACCATCGAAGCAGATATCGACGACGGGAAGCTGTCCGAATCGATTCCATAGTGGACTTCCACAGGCTTTGGTGCAATGAACGCATCACCTTACAAGCCATAGGCCAAGATTTAGCTTAGATAGTTTGGGCAATTTCATAATAATCTGCAGTCCGGTTGGCGTTAATTGCGTGCATCCATAAAGATCGATAGTCTTCAAGTTAGTTAGTTCCTCCGCGAGTGTTTGGAGCCCCTTATCGGTGATCCGGCTACACTGTCCAATATTTAATGTTTCTAATTCGTGCAGAGATTTGGATAATTTAGCCATTCCCTCGTCTGTTATTTGGCATTGATTAAGACTAAGCGTTCGCAGGTGAAACAGACCTTGCGATATATGACTAAGTGCTTGATCACTGATCTTGTCACAGAAGCTAACATCCAGTGATGTTATTGCGCTGCCTCCTTCCGTCAGGTACGCCATACCTATATCCGAAATGTTGTCGCAGGAACGCAAGTTCAGTTCTTGTAGCTGGGGCATGCGGGCTACATGTTTTAGACCACTATCGGTTACAGACACACAGAAACTAAGATTAATACTCTTTAGTGACTTGAGACCTTGTGCTATATGACCCAGTGCTTCGTCGCTGAGTCGTTGACAATCTTGCAGTCCTAAATATTCTAGTTCTAAATTGCCTTCGGCAGTTTCCTTACTTAAACCCGCTAAATGGCCAATACCTTGATCGCTAATGTGCCAACATGATCGTAAGTTCAGTCGCTTCAATTTTTTTAGGCCCCAAGCTATCAGTAATAGTCCTGTATTTGTTAGGTTACAACAACCGCCTAGTTCTAAGACTTCTAAATTCTTCAAGTGTTGCGCTATTCGTCCAAGGCTTGAATCGGTAATCTGTTTGCATAGCGACAGATCGAGCTCCTTTAAATTGGGAAGATCCATGGAGAATGCGTGGCCTAAATTTACATCAGAAACATTATAGCATCCGCTTAGGTTAAGCGAAATCATATTTGGAACACCAACCACAACATCTTTTAGTGATCGTCTGAGCGACAATATCTGAATTTTCTTAATACCTCGTCGGACCAACGATGCAAATAGGGTCGGAGATGGTCGTTTCAGATGCAGTTTTGCTTCGACGCCTTTCCACACACTCTTCGAGTACGCAGCGTCGCGCCAAGCGGTACAAACTTGGGCAGCACGGCCTCGGTCTCGGACCAATAATTTTTCGAAAATCATCTCTAATATTTCTGGATACAGATGGCCAATGTGTGTTCCTTCGGGGGGCGGCGGTGAAATCGGCGTTTTAGGTCGAGCAGGTATTCTAGGCGGTGCATGTAAGTACAGTGGCGGAACAACAGGTTGCAGATGGGGCCTGTGCAACGCATAGGGGGCAAAACGAAGCAGGTGATGCGGTCGATGTGTTATATGTCCTCCTGGAAGCTCTGTTTGCTGCATTAAGTGGTCCTCCATACTCCAACTACTGTGTGTCGTTGTACCGTGATAGGTCGGCAAAGTCGCCGCTGGCGGAAGGGTTAAAGTTGTCTGATGGTATGGCAATATTTCAGCATTTGTCGTCATTTTATAATGCGTCGTCGTAATTTTTGTGTACCGGTTGTCCGACATTTAATCGAAGTTCTTCACTATATAAAATTTCTTTTTTTCTCTGACTAGATAGTCCTTGTCACTTCCGCATTCATTTTTATCACGATTCACTTGTTTTTAAAGAATTATTAACAAAAATTCAACGAAAACACTTTTACTTAGTGGATAACTGTACTAAAATTTTAAACAATTTTCTTTTATTTATATAAATTTACAACAAACACAAAATTTCTTGCTATTCTTGCTTTTATCTTTTTATCAATGACATTCAATTAACTTGCACACAATTTCCTTTCCCTCTTATCTATTAAGATATCGTGAAAAATTTAGAGCACTCGACTTTTCAGCTCAGTACAATCCGACAAAATCACAACCGTACGGCTCGAGTGACGACGTTCAACTAACGGAAAAGTTCGTTATACTAGTAAACGACGCCGCAACTTGGCATGAACTAAACTGACAACTGGTAACTATCTAGCCACAGTCCGACTGGATGACTGAAATAATGTTTCCTGTGCTGAAATTCAGGTTTTCCCTTGCAAGAAAGAGATATGACAGCGTAAAAGCACGTTCGTAGCGTTTGTCACAACTAGGAAAAGAGACAACTGTAGTGTGTTACGTTGAGTTGTGTACACTTAAAGTTAACACACTAGAATAAATTTTTCGTGTTTGGATACAGGTTTTTGCTTGTAGGGGATTACATGTACGCTATGAATATGGAATTTAAAAAAATCGTTTTTGTTAGTATTCGTTCACATATTTGCTAGAGCAGATGAAAGAGACAGCTGAATTTCTCTTATCAATGTGCAGTACGTGGAGGCTTTGACGTATTTCATTGCTCATACGCAAAACAGCATTGCCAAATCCAAAGGAATGGATAATTCTGCAATGAAATTTGAACCGGATCTTGTTGTTTACTAATCGAAAATTCGATAAAAACTTAACTTCCCAACAGGTTTTCGGATTTTGTGTTAGTTCCAGAGCTTATATTCTCTAAGGTACAGCAAGTACAGTTAATTATATATATAAAGCTGCTGCAGAAAGAAGGGGTTGAGGAATTCTAAAAATTTCTTGAAACTCAAATTTGCATTACAGACAGGTATCTCTTGCGATTTTATTTCGATTTGAATAATATTATTTGATCTGAGAAAAAATTGGCTTTCAGGTCTATTTATTATATAAAATTTATTATCGCTATTGATGGCAAACATATTACAATTAACTTTCCTTTGGAACCACAAGAACTCTTTTCTCGGTGCATCCCTCGTTAGACACATGGCTCCCGTTCAATGTACATCCTAACTTACGCCAGAACATCTCATTTTATGCTATTGCAGTGTTCTTCGTTGTTTTAGTTTAGTTATCCTTAGGCAACATTGTTATCTTCGCGGCGTCATGTTAACTGTAGCCTGCCTAATTTGGCTTTTATAGTCGAAGATGATGCAAGCTTTACATTTACTTATGAATTCGGAAACATTACCTGTTTTACAATAACTCATCCCCGCCAGCAGAGCTATTAACATCCTTCTTTATAGACTGGGATGAAAGATTTGTAAGGAACGACGATACAACATAATTCAACGATTATTTTATTCTACTGCTCCTTTTTGGTGTTATACAACACTTTCTAAATTGACTAAGAAATTGATTAAACTGTCTTTTCGATGTCTTGCTTGATTAACTAACTTGCTAACCGTACAGGTTAACACTGTCGCGGTCATTTGACTAGTTTACAATAGTTCAGTTCAGTAAGCCTTAGTCGGCAGCTTTTGATGATTCTTAACAGGGCCGCCGAGAGGAGGGGGGGGGGGCTTTCAAAAGGGGCCCCGTCATCTAAGTCATCAACAGAACATTTTTCCATTTTAATTATATATATAAAAAAATGTTTCACGATCTAAAAAGTGTAATATACTAGACAGATTTCCAATACTAGAGTTGGGCACTCCACAATTCTGGACTCCTTTTTGCTCCAAGTGGGGCATCTTGACTACCACAGATGGGCAAACGGCACTACGTGCCACACGTCCAGACAGATCTGGTTAAAGTGGATCTTAACCGCTCCAATTTTCTGCTTTCGAGGGGCAGATCTGACCTTAGAATAGCTACTGGGGTAATCACAGGCGATTGCCTTATTGGCTTACACGCGAAGAGACTGGGGATCCCCTCAACGACTTCTGCAGAAGCTGCATGGACGAGGAGGAGGAGGAAACCATTTTACACTACCACTAGCAGAGGCACGCAGGCGAAAGTCCTTCTTGGGAAACTATTTCTTTGATAGTCTCTGCGATTTGGCAGCGATTGACGTTGCAGATCTTTGGCGCTTCATCGGCAGCTCCGGATGGTTCCAATGAGAAGGTGGAGGGAATTCTTGCATTCCCGTGGCATCACAATCTGCATTTTGAGGTCTAAGTGCGCCCATTAAGGTAGCCACACGAACCTAACCTAACCTAGACAGATTTTAAATTGAATGTCACTCATTCGATTGTATATGGGCCTGTAAACGCTTAGTCCCGGCAGTGGCGGCGCTAGACGTCGGCCTCGCGCCTGAGGACGCCTCGCAAAAAAGTTTAAGAATGTTATTAAAAATTTAGTTATTCGTATATATTTCCGTACGCGTGAGTAGTATTTATCCAGAACCGGAGAGAGTACAGCATCTGCTGAGATAAGTTTGTCAAAGTTAAAATTAATTGAAACCTACTTGAGAAGCACGATGAGGCAAGAGAGGCTAGCTGCGTTATCAGTTCTGCAGTGCCGGATTTACATTTTTGAGGCCTATAGGCTGAAAATTGGTGGAGGTCCCTTTAACAAAACGAATATTCCTCTTAGTTTTTTTTTACCTTGCACATCCTGTTAAAAACTTTAAACCTTAAACAGATAATCTGTAATCTAATAATCCGGGGAAAATTAATTTTAACTTATAACCGGGTGGAAAATTATTTCTGTAACCTGCTTGCGTTTTGAATGAAAATTTGTTTTGCGACTAAAATTTCACGTTTAATCAAAGATTTCTTATTATTTCTATTAATAAAGTCTACATATTTTTACTTTGTTGGAAAGATAATTTAGTCTGCTTTAAGTTAATATAAGTCGGTTTTTTCATAAGACCCAATAGTGTTGGCGGTAGGGCGAGTTTAAGGAAAAATCACGGCCCGACTGCCATGAAAATTGAGGGGGGGGGGGGGTGTAAAGGGTATTTGGTGTTTCTAGGTTACTGTTTCCACTTATTGGCTCTTACACGTTTCATTATGCACTCGAAGCCAAAAGTTAAAATACCAAATAATTTCAGACAACACGTTCTTTATATTAAATATCAATATCACTCCTTTCCCCTCCCTTCTCCCTACAACTCCTTATTAAGAACATTGGCACGGTTTGTTCTTTTGATTTTAAAATTGCAGTATTTACACTTTCTCTCCATGGTTTGTTAACTCTAGGAAACGACATTTCATTTGATACCTCGAATATACCCACATGGATTGCATTTAACTGGTTTTGCAATAAGCCTCAATATATTTTTGTCTTGTTTGAACGAATACATATTTTGTAACACCTTAGATCCTTTATTACTTCAGATTTGAGCAAACCCTGTCTTTTTTGTTACTTATTCACATTACTGTTTAGTATTTTATTTATGGGGTCGTTATTTGATTTATTTCTAAATCTTTTAACTTCGGTGACAAAATTGAGAGAACACTTCCCAAAAATATGAAGCAACAAACTAATGTTTTTTATAAAATGAAAGTAACTCTATTTCTTAACTTTTATACACTTTTTAAACTTAAGAAATATACAAATTGTTACTCTCAATTAAGAAAAAAGATGAATTTGTTTTGAATCGAATTTTTTACGAGTGTCCACTTAATTTTGTCACTGACTGTATGAAAAAATTAAATAATAAAGAACTTAAAACAATAAAGTTCCTTTTCAAGAAAAATAATTTAGGTGTTGTCCAAAATGGGTTGTAATGGTTGCATTTTTGGACAGGAAAATTTGTATGAACAGAAAGTGCTAATCAGTTTGAGAATGTTTTCATAGAAAAGGAATTTAAGAAGAATTAAGGAACTAAAACCTGGTTTTTAATTATGAATTCATTTTCAATTACTTTTCATTCCTTTGCCAATCTCGGTGGAATATCTGAGGAATTCCAATTGCATACATCATTACTTGGAATATTAATTCCATTTGTTTATTCCATTCCTAATTAAAAAGTAATAATAAATTAAAAAAGGTTAATTCCAAAGAATGGAATTGGAATAGGAATGGGTAATGAAGTTTACAACTCTGATACATAGTTATGTTTTTAAGCAGTTGTAAGCCGAGCTTATTGATGTGATTAAAGGTTTAGTTTGATACTTATTTGCTAAGTGATATTAATATATACACTCTAATTTCACTAGATTTTTATTGTTTTTACAAATGTAGATCGTTTAAGGGGTCAGTTCCTCAAAAATACGGGAAAATGGCCTAATTTAAAAATAGAATTACAAAACAAGTTGTGTATGTATCAAAATAATTTTTTTATTCTTCTACAATTTTTTTCTCCGCTCCTTGCGCATGCGCACATCTGCCGTTGTCTGGAGTGCCGTTTCGGTAGATCTCCCAGGACAATAGGCGTGCTGTTTCCTACTTAGTGGATAACTAGTGAGCGAAGTCCCCTCGATATGGTAAGCCACGGTCCTCTCCATTGCCTTCAATAGAATAGATGTCGGCAGAATTCAGATATATTTCTCGTGTTCGAGCAGAAGTCTCCCCACGATTCTCTCTTCTTTCTACGTAGAGCTTTCTTCAACTCTTTCTTTAAGGCTTTGTATCTGCCCCAGGCTTCCCCATTATGAGTCCGTATGGCTCGGTTGAAAGCCTTCCTGCACACTCGTGTTACTATAATTCTTTAGTCTCATATCCCACAATGGAAACCTTTGTTGTACTTCTAAAATCAATTTCTCTTCATCCATTTTAGATGCTTGCACTAGCACGAATAATTAAAATCAACTTGTTTAATGAATGTTTAAAACAGATGTCATTGGTAAAAGTATTTTATACAAAATATTGAACGTATCAATTTTTCACCAACAACGACATTTGAACTTCTGGCCGCCAGAGAGACACTTTTCCAAGCTTTTTTTAGGAAAGTAGTGGTAGGAGTTCAGCTGACCGTACTGCAGACGTTTTCAATCTAAAAAGCACGCAATTTTAAAAATCCAAAGAAAACTATACTAGCACTTTGTTCATAGGACTGTTGTCTTAAAAGCACTACTCTACAAGAAAAATTGCGGCAAGTAACAACTATTTCTATAGTAAAATTTTCCGCTGAATTCGAAAATAGTAGTAATTTTGCTAGATCAGTTCTGATTTTCGAGATGAATGACAAAATCTCAAAAAATGCACTGTAAAAATGTAATTTGACATGATAACTATAATTCCAACTTTTTTCTACAAAATTATTAAGGAAATTTATGTGACAATAGCACCCCCAAATTTTCAAGTTTCCCGAACTATATCAAAAAAAATGTATTGGACTCAAAAAGTTACCTCCCCAATTTTGTAGAAAATTTAATTGTTAAAATTTTAAGTATAATATGTTCATATTTCGGTTTCATTTACAAAGGTTGTGTTAAAATATAAAAATCGATTTCTTTAAATAATTGGCGTACAATTTTCTTTTATGATTTTTTTCATCTTTTGTTATTTTATTATTTCTAACGTTCGTTTTCGAAGTAAAAACAAATACATCAAAAACGTAAAATGAAACCGGAATGATATCATGTTAAATAACATTTTTACTTCTTGCCTATGGTAACAGTGAATTTTTTGGTTTCCGCACTTTACCTCGAAAACCAGACCAGATCCAGCAAAACCACTATGATTTTCGGATTCAGCGGAAAATTTTACTATTGAATCGGTGGTTTTTATTTGCCGCAAATAAATTGACTTCATCGCACTTAATTAATAATATTCATTTCGTAAGGATCTGCGGAAATAATACGAAAAAGTGGAATTCTCCAAACTTTTCCTATTCTTTACAGTAGCAAGTTTGTTTACACCACGAATGCTCAGCTGTTCGTGTCAGCTTCTGGGCTTGTATCTGACACATAAAATAGCTCTTGAAACTCCAAGAATTAATAACCACCGAATCACAATAATTGTACATTTGTGCAATTCATTCAATTCATATAGTCGTAAACTATATTTATATTTCACTTATAAACAATACATCAATAATTTGGCCAAAAGTGATGTGATCCAAATCACAGCATCGGGCCGTTCTTGAGTCCGGACCCGCACGGTAGAGCCTTGTCAGCGTCACCCTGATGGGCATTTTTTATTCGAATAAAGATAAAACCTAAAAGCTTAAATAAATTGAAAAATCGAATAAAAATTTATTTGATTACAAAAATTATTTGTTATTTGGAGGATTATTCGCAAATAATTATTTGTTATTTGGTGCTTTTTATTCGACTTTCAAATAATTATTTGTTATTCGATTATTGTTGATTAGCTTAAAATGGAACTTCTTGTTAAAACACCTTATACAACTCTATAACTCCCTGCAAACCCCTAATATTGTGATCAAGCCCAATATCTTAGTATTTTTCTCAGATATAGTTAATAAATCAACCTGAATCAGCTTTGGATTATATACTTAAGTTTATATTGGCACAATTTTACAAGTTTATTTGTACAAGTTTACAAATATAACTCCAATATTAAAATAAATGTTTAAGCAGCTTTTATCGCTATATCAAAGCAGTTTTCTGTCAGAAGTAACGCAATTCGCGGTTATACACTTTTACTTTTAAGCAAGCAAAATTCTATCGGTGTTTTTGTCAAAATTTACGCTCATCTTCATTAGAATGTCACGGATTAGTTATAGCTGAGTTTTACGATGTGTCATAAATCAACTGTAAGAAAGGATACCGAATATATACCTAAGACCGGTCAGGTTTGTAGTCTTCACTAGTTTTCCGTTGACCTTTGTGGATCAATGGGAAAAGAATCCCTTATAACCTAGAAACATTTAAATTTAATCTCAAACGAAACCCATATGCGTACTATGAAAATCTGTTTTGGCTAAAAATTTGCTAACACGTTGATTGCCGCAATAACTCTAAAAGGAGTGACGCATTTTCTTGGATTTCCAGGCAAATTTTCCCTTTCGACTCTCTTTACCAAGAAGGCGAAAGTTTTTAACTATGCCGAGACAGAAGACTCATAAAATTTAAATGATTGGTGATGTCCTAATGAGCTTCTTCATACAAAAAGGCATTTATTATCCTCCGAAGATTCAGGAGTTAGCGGCTATTTTAAACGTTTCTGCTGCTTAGACTATAAAATTTTATGAGCAGCGCATATGCATGAGTTTTCCTTTTTTGGACAATTTTTGACGAAAATTTTATTATTGTCATGAAGTATTCAAGGATAAATGGCTTTGAAAATCACCGAAAATATCAAGAAAATATATTTTCAACGAAATGAAAAGTATTTTGATTTATTTGTGCGGACTGCCATATTTTTACGCGACAACAGCAATATTAGTTATAAAAATTCAAGGCTGCACTTAGGCAATAATCTGATTTGAACTAACGTTATAGCATTTGAGATATATCGCTTCAACTTGATTTTTCAGTATATCCAACCATACGAAAATGTGTGTTATACTGAAATAATAGTTTTACAAAAATAGTCAATATTGTTTTCCACATTTCCTCCTTATACATGCTTAGCGGCAATGATTATATTAGTGTTCATCATTAATTCACTGTGTATCAGGTACATGGTTCCAGTGATGGGCATTATTCAAATAAATTTTCAATCAAATAACGATTTTTTAAAAAAATCCAATAAAAAAGTATACGAATAAATTTTTATTCGATTTTCAATTTATTTTAAGTTATTCGCTCATTAATCCAATTTCAAATAATTATTTGTTATTCCATCGTTCGTTATTCGATAATCAAACAATTATTCGTTATTTGATGAATTATTGGCAAATAATTATTTGTCATTTGCTGCTTTTTATTCGAATTTCAAATTATTATTTGATTAGATCAATTTCAAAAAATTATTTCTTGGTACATGCATTTCATATCACAAGATGTCTCGTACTTAGGAAATTAAAACTGCCTTGTTATGTTTCGATATTTACAGTAAATATTTTAGTAAATGATACCATAAGTATTCCATATAGAGACATCAACTATCGAATAATTACTTGATAATCGAATAACAAATAATTATTTGAAAGTCGAATAAAAAGCACCAAATAACAGATAATTATTTGCGAATAATCCTCCAAATAACAAATAATTTTTGTAATCAAATAAATTTTTATTCGATTTTTCAATTTATTTAAGCTTTTAGGTTTTATCTTTATTCGAATAAAAAATGCCCATCAGGGTGACGCTGACAAGGCTCTACCCTGCGGGTCCGGACTCAAGAACGGCCCGATGCTGTGATTTGGATCGCATCACTTTTGGCCAAATTATTGATGTATTGTTTATAAGTGAAATATAAATATAGTTTACGACTATATGAATTGAATGAATTGCACAAATGTACAATTATTGTGATTCGGTGGTTATTAATTCTTGGAGTTTCAAAAGCTTTTTCAAAAGCAGTTAATTCCCTTATTTAGATAACTTGGATTTTTTTATATTCGGCAGAATTTCAAATATTATTTTATTATTATTTATACTTTCCTTTCACGTATAATTTCCTATTGCATTTAGTAAACATGCCAAATGTCGTAATAGATATAAAATGAAAAATTATGCTGTGCTTTTTAGCGCTTTTTGTGAAGTCGGTTCAAATTCCTTTCAACAAATATTTTATTTTACACTTATTGGTGTCTTCATATATTTCACCACGCTTTATCAAACTTCTATTCCCTATAATCGGCAGGTATATTCACCATATATTAAATTCCTGTCTCACTAGATCTACGTTTCCCACTACCTGGAAGACTGCTATAGTTCTACCCATACCTAAGAAGTCCTGTCCAGAATCACTATCGGACCCTCGTCCTATTAGCCTACTAAGCTTTTTGTCTAAAGTTTTGGAGAAGCTTATGTATAGGCAAATACTGGAATATTTGGAGAAATATAACTTGTTAACATGTTAGCAGTCTGCCTTCCGAGCCTATCACTCCTGCGAAACTGCCATTCTTAAAGTCTCTTCTGGCGTAAGAAGCGCCCTTGATTCCTATCAAGGAATGAATTAACCACCTTAATTCTTCTTGTTTTTTCTAAGGCTTTTGATTGTGTTGATCATTGTATTCTCATCCGCAAACTTTCTTCTTATTTTATGTTTAATACAGTGGCAGTTCAAATGATTATTAATTTCCTCTCGGGTCGTTCTCAACAGGTTAAGGTTGACAACACATTCTCCTCGCGGCTATATCTGAGGTAAGGCGTACCTCAAGGATCAATTTTGGGTCCGTTACTGTTCAGTTTATTTATTAATGATCTGCCGTCGGTGATCCGCGACTCAACTATTCATCTCTGTGCGGACGACGTACAATTATATTTAAGCCGGCCGATAGGTCTCATTGGGGACTGTATAGCTCGCATTAATTCTGACCTTGAAAGTATATGCATATGGTCCGATTATAACCGATTGCAGCTTAACCCTAGAAAATCGCAGCTTATCAATTTCTCCAACAGCGTAATTGATCAGTCTAATATTCCGTCGGTGGTTTTAAACGGATATTCGCTACCAGTTCTAGATAAAGTTAAGAATCTTGGGACTACTATGAATCAACAAATGAAATGCTGCGACAATACAAAGGGGAAGCTTGGCGTGATTTATGGTGGCCTTCGTAGGCTGTGGCTCTCGGCGTGTATTTTACCCGTCAGTACGCGTCTAAGATTAGTTAAGGCGTTAATAATGCCCCATTTTACCTTTGGTAGTATGATCTACCCGAAGCTAGATAGCACCTGTGCGCGTAAAATGGAAGTTGCTTTCAACGACTGCATTCGTTTTGTTTTCGGACTACGGAGGTGCGACTATGTTTCACCGTTCCGGATGAGAGTGCTTGGGTATACATTGTCATCTAATCTAAAGCAAAGGTCTCTTGCTTTCTTGTACAATCTTCTTCAATCTAATAAACCGGAATACCTCAAAGTTTTTACTTTGTTTGTTTGTTTTTACTTTTGAAGTTTAACTTCACAACATCTCAGCGTAGCAGAAATCTTTCAATGTCACGCTTCTACAAATCGGCCATGGAAGATTCCTATCCTGTTCAAATTATTCGCCTATTGAACACTCTTCCTCTTAATATTCAAACATCGGGCACCATCAGTTACTTCAAGGCACTCGTTAAAGATCACTTATTATAATTCTTATTATTTGTTCATTGTCTGGAATCATCAGTAGGTAATTGTTCAGTATTAAATTAATTTTTCTCAATTATTCAATCTAATTTTAATATTATTTTATTTTCATACTCTTGTTAACTAATTTCATACCGTCTATAACCTGTTTTGAGTTAGTACGTAGAAAAGATTGTCAATCTTGTGTACTGTAACCAGCAATAAAGATTATTATTATTATTATTATACGACTCGAGGACAAAAGTTGCAGAGGTAGTGCACTAAGAAAATTATCCAACTCCGGCAACATATTACGAAATTAGTCACGGTCATTCTGTAGTACCCTCACCTTAGAAAATTCTTAACATGACCCTAGTGCGCCACTTTTTTTAGTCAGAAAATCATCGTAGTCACTTTAGGTACGAAATTGTTATCATTTATCAATCAGGAAACGTATTCTGCACAACCGAATCAAAATCGGTCTCTGCCTTATGAAGCTAGTTGCCGCCCATCCTCCAACCCCCACAGAATAATCTAAATCAGTCCAGGCGTTAAAAAGTTAGGTTTTCCCTCCCCCCACTCCAACTCTATGTCAACATTTTTTCATAGAGTAGCAATGGGGAATCATATAATACACAACAAAAATAAATCTTCCAAATAGGTGCGTAAATTAAAAAATTCTATTATTCTACACATCAAAAGAAGAATAATCAAAATCGGTCCACACGTTACGTTACTACCCCTCCCCCATCTTAGAACCAAATTATTCTCCTATTAGCAATGACGGATCACACTCTATACAACAACAAAAAAACCATCCAAATCGGTCCACGCGTAACAAATTTAGCTCCCCCCCCCCACCCTCACACCCTTAACATTTTTTTTCTCGTGGTATCAACCAGGGAACATACTCTACCCAACAGAAAAAGTATTATCCAAATGGCTCCACGCGTTACGAAGTTAGGTTTCACCCCGTAGGAACTCCTCAGTACTTATATGTGCTGAGAACAGTGTGGACAAAATCCTAAATGGGCATGCATACTCACGGGCTGTGAGGGCTCACATGCTCCCAAATCTCGCTTTGGCCAGCTTGATTGTGAACAACGAAATAGAGTTCACTGAGGAGAAACATGGGGAAACTGAAAACCTGTTACTAGGCAAAAGAAGTGTGATGCTGCATGCTGCAGAAAATGTAACTGTTCAACTTATGTCTGCCAAATTCAAAACTACGATGGATCAATTGGAACAACAAAGCCCCACATCAAAATTCTGGGAGCAATACTGCAAAATTATAATAGCACACTCATCAAAAAATTCATCCAAAAAGAGAGGATTTCCTTAATTTTTTGTTTTTTCCAGATAACAATATTGGTCTTACAGGGTTCCGCTTGTACTTAAATTTTAGCTAAATTACTGCTCTACTACCTCATCTTGAATATCTTCCCCCGTGGGATGAGTATTTCAGCCGATATTCTGTTCGAAAGATGGTTTTAACTACAATTTCGAACTTTTTGGGAGAAATGGCCAATATTTGAAGTGCTCTCGGGACCTATTGGACCTACAGAGCTGCGGTTGCACTCAAATTTAGCCTACCTTAAGCAAAATTTGTCTACCTTAAAAGTGTACTGAATGACTTTTCCGGAGGTGGCACCGATTAGAAGTTATAAGCCAAAAGCTGAAAAAGTTCCGAAAATTTCGATGTTTTCTGAGCACTACGCAGTTTGCAAAGGTCTTACATTATTGGTTTTACACTATTGGTGTCTATCCTAACAACATCCCTAAAAATCAGTACAGTGACATTTTTTGCGACCTACGATGTTTTATGACTGGCCTAACATTGTAGTTGAAAAACATGTTCTCACATACATTTCAACTGCAAATGAGAGTTTGCACGCACAATATTGAGAGATTTACCATGTTATTTGACGGGCTGAGAGTAAAAGTGACCTATTTGTAAGGTTCGGGCAAAAGTGGCTTAGAAAATGTTCCGCGCAAAAACGAATCGCGTGAGATTCCGGGCAAAAACGAATCGTAGAAAAGTTTTGGACAAAAACGACCAAACTACTTAACTACATTAACTTTGCATTACTTTTTGTAGTTAAATCGTTTTTGCCCGGAAATTTTCTACGATTCGTTTTTGCCCGGAATCTAACTCGATTCGTTTTTGCGCGGAACATATAATAATATAAATAGGTTACTTTTACTCTCAGCCCGTCATTTTAAGATCATATACTTCTTATAGGTTTTCCTGTAATCTATAAGCAAAGAAATATTTTGGGTATTTTTTCAAAGAAGTTCCAGGCTCAGTATTGTCGGTGATAAGGGGGGGGGGGGTAATGGGTAATTTCCATCTAATCTCTTAAATAACTTTAATTATTTTAAAATTATAAAAAAAAATATATTTGAGATCCTCACAACAAGTCCTTTAATTTGATATGGCACACGGTACACTTTGGAATACTTTTTTTTAAATTTTCTAATTTGCCCCGCCCCCAAAGTGTCCCAAATATTTAAAATTCATTTTTCTACGTTACACGTCAGTCTATGTAACAAGAATTCATGTGTACCAAATTTCAACTTAATCGGTCCAGTAGATCCGTAGCACATTTGTTGTGACAGTCTGACAGACTGACATACGAGTGATTCTATAAGTGTCCGTTTTTTCATTCGGACGTACGGAACCCTAAAAAGAAAAAAAAATAGATCAATTAACAAGTCAATAAAGTAGCAATAAAAAAAACAAAAATAAAAAGAAAGATATCAGATAATTTTAACTTTTACTCACCTTTTCATCTGACGAAGAGTTTGGTCATATCTAGGATCGTCCCGCTGCCTCCATTGCTTTGCCCATTAAATCTTGTGATATTATCATGGATGATATCAAGGAATTTAAACTGAACTTTTGTTTTGGTCCTGATGGTGTTCCACCTGCATTCTTGATATCCTGTTCTGACGCCTTACTCACTCCACTGGAAGTCATCTTCAACAAATCTCTGCAGGCCGGTAGATTTCCTACGTTATGGAAGAGCTCCTTTATAATTCCTGTTTATAAGGGACATAAAAACTTAATAAAAAATTAATAAAAATTAATTTAAATTTAAGCTTAATACAAGCAATTCCATGAAAATACAATCTATAACTTAATACTGTTCCACAAACTACAATGAATAAATAAAAAATATAAGCTACATTATGAGCTATAAATACAGTAGATACTGGCAGAAGGCGTAAGGAAGAAGAATTAAGGTAGGCGATCCGGATCAAGACGGGCGGGGTTAAGATATAAGGCTTTGTGGAGGGATGATTTACTCAGATGGAAGTCAAAAGAGGAAAGGTCGTTGACTTTTCGTAACATCCTGGTAATTGGCTCGCTTTGACCGTAGTTTGTGCGATGGCGGTCGAGTCGGAAAAGGGGAGTGGACCTAAGGTTACGGGGATTAGTATAGATGGGTAAAGATTGCAGGATTGAAGGGTAGTCTATGGCACCAGTTAATAATTGATAAATTAAAAGAATGTCGGAAACATCACGACGTTTGCTTAGAGGTTGTAAGTCGATTACTTTCAGACAGTTTTCATAGGGTGAAAGGTTGAATCTGTCAGCCCACGGCAGATCACGTAGAGCGAAGCGAATCACCCTACGCTGGACAGATTCAATCCTATTAATGTGAGTTGTTTGTGTAGGTGACCATACCTGGCTGGCATATTCAAGGAGAGGTCTAACGAAGGAGACGTAGAGAGATTTGGAAACATAAGGATTGGAGAACTCTCTAGACCAGCGATTCACAAACCCTAGCGCGGAGCTAGCTCTGTTAATTATGCTGTCAATGTGGGAACGGAAATTGAGCTCACTATCACAGATTATTCCTAAGTCACACAAAGAGGTAACGATAGGGACTGGTACGTCGATTAACATATAGACTCTCGGGGTGGTGGTAAGACGCTTGCGGGAATAAGATATGGACTGGCATTTGGAGACATTGAGCTCTAGAAAGTTTTTCATGCACAATGTGGTGAATGAATCGAGGTCTTTTTGCAGGAGAAGAGAGTCGGTTGTGGAGGAGATATGTTTGATTATTTTCATGTCGTCAGCATAAATGGACAGCTCAGAGTGTTTGATGATACATTCAACATCATTTATTCTAAGGATAAAAATCAATGGACCGAGGTGGCTGCCCTGAGGGACGCCGGGACGAGCGACAATAGGGTTAGAAATGGATGAGCTGAAAAAATATTGTACTGACGGTTGTTGAGGTAGGATCGAATCCAGGAGATGCATCTGGGGGGGGGGGGGGGGGGAAGCCTAGGCGATCAAGTTTGAACAAGATACCGTTATGGGAGATCTTGTCGAAGGCTTTACTAAAATCGGTGGCGATAACATCAACATCTTTACCGTTTTCTAGGGCAGCGCAGGAATTGCTCCTGGAGGATGGGAGTGGGGTTGTCTAATTTCATTACATGATATATTATGCAATTAAAAAATATTGCCATATACATTTTAGGTTATTTTTTTAGTATTTCAGTCAAATTTTTCCTAATCAAGAAGTTTAGAAAATTTTAAAATCCCTCCTGTGGGTGGTATGACCCCTCCCATGCTCACAGGCCTGGACCTTACTTATACTTTTTATTTATTTATTATTACTTATCATTTATTGTAGCTTGTAGAATTAGTAGTAAGTTATAGCTTGTATTTTTTGTATTTTTATGGAATAGCTTGTATTAAGCTTAAATAAATAAATTTTCGAAAGAATAATAACCTATTTGGTCTTTTGGATTTTCAGGAAATATAGACTACAGCTTCTTTTAGTTTTGATAAATGTTGATATCTATGGCTTATCTACAAAAAACCTTTGTTTTCATTCGAAAAACCCGAAGGAAAGCACTCGTTGAAAGTGAAGGACTAATTAATTGGAAGTTTCCAAAATTAAATTTGGATTTCAATAATCACAGGAGCGACAATGGACAACAAAGATCTATAGACTTTCGGCATATTCGGCAAGTCTGATTTATAAAAAATTCGAAAAAATAAGATTTGTCGAAAATTAGCTTATTGTGAAGATACATCCGTAGAAGCAGCTGCGATAGTTTGAATTAGAGAAGTTTTATAAAACATCTCGTAGGCTAAAAATTCAATGTTCAACGGATAACATCAACATTGAGTTAAATTCTGCCGGCAAAGATCTTTTAAAAAAAGCAAAGTACAACGATATTATGGTATCAGATGGAAAGGAGAAAGGAGAAAGGAAGAAGCTATTAGTTCGAATTTCAGGACGAAACTGATGACCGGATACTAATATTCCTAGTGGACCTTTTTTCCAAGTTAGTATAGTGTTAATAGTCATGAATATTCCATAAAAATAATTAATATAAATAAATTAACCTTCGTACAGACTAATCGAACATGTTTTGTGTTGCTGAATATTTTTATTTATTGTTTAGAATTTATATCTTTCACTGTATGCCTTGATATTCAGGCCGACATGTAGAGAAGGTTTGGAAATACAACGCCGCAATCCGACTCATTATAGAAAAAATATAAAGGTGATTGCTGGTTAAACTGGTAAAAACATTTTGAATTTGTTTATAAACTAGTGTTGTTATAAAAACGCAAGAGGCTTAGTTAAAATATCAAAACGACTATAGAATTAGCTGCTTTTGTCACAGATTCCTTGACGCCTTTCCGTTTTACTTTACAGGGCAAGGTGATAGTAGTCCAACTTCTACTTTATTATGAAAAATCATTTTTTATCTCTTTATTGTTCTCATATTTAAGCCCCAATCTTTTATAAATTAATTAAATAATAAAAATGTGCCAAAATTTCATTGGATTTGGTATTGATGCTGTTTTAGATGCCAATCAGTAAACGTTTCAAAAGAAAATGTTTTTTAGTCAGATACAACTCTTTGAGAATATCTGGCTCTGATGTTATTTTCGATAAGGTTAGTATGATGACAGCTAGATGGCGATGGTTTCTTCTATAAAAATGGTTCAGATATTAAAAGAATTAGCAAAGTTTGGTGAATTTCAAATAGGAAATTTCGTCCTAAAAAGCTTTAAACTTGAACTGCTAGGTGGCGATAAAGACAAAACAAATATTTTGGTGTATGTCTTAAATAGTGTCCATGTAACATCCAGTGCGGTAGGTAGTTTTGGCTTTGTAGGAATGTAACCGAGTTTTCTTTTAATAAATATATATTTAAGGAAAAACATTAATTGATAGTGGATTGAATGAAAATTTATAGAATTTTTTATGAAAACAAAAATTCAAAGAGATTTCTTGTGACAAATATGTTATTTATAAGCTGACCAGGTGCTTAGATATTCGAAAAAATTAGCACTTCTTTGGTTTATCTTTCAAGCCAGGCTTGTCTCTCCGGATCTCTCTCTAAGTTAGCAGAAATGAGCGAATAACAAATAATTTTTGATAACATGCTCGATTTACTCTTTGAATAGTCAAAGCTTACTTTATTTACAATACAGCTTTTTCTAATGCAATATTGTGAAACTCTCTTAGGGGCCCTTCAAGTATTACATAACACAGTTAAGGGAGGGGGTCTTGTGAAACGTTACGGCGCGTTATTGGGAGTTAGGGGGGTCAAGCAACGCGTTACGAAACATTAAGTTTATGTTAAATTTAAAAGTCACGGCTCAGTTTATATGGGATATCTACACTACACATATTTTTTACATACGGAAAGAGTCGCGTCGCTGAGTATACAGTATTATATATGTATATGGCAAACAACCACAATAACCCGTGTACTACAAGTCCACAGTTTGGACTCTAAGAGTCCGACCGTTGCGGTCAAGCAAGACCACCTAAACTACCAGCTATGAACTTACGAATTTCACGCACACACATTAGGGTCAAAGTGGGCTGAAATTTCGTTTAATTTACATTGCTTCTTGCCTTAAACGGCCCCTTACAAACTCTTTGTCACGATGTCATCGCTCTGACCGACACATGGCTTTATCACGGTTTTAATAATGCAAAAATTCTTGACGAGTCGCAGCAGATTTTTTTAGGGATAAATACTCTGGCTCCATGGCTCGTGGTGGCGGTATGTTAATTGCATGCACTGGGATTGCAGCTCGGTTAATACTCTTGCTTTCTCTAACATGCTCGCAATTGAGGTCTTAGCTCTTATGCGCTCTCTTGTGAAGCTTAACATTTTCTTGCTCTACTGTTACGTTCCTCCAATTTTGACTGATTACATTGACGCAGACGGTCGAAGTCTTTTCGACATCTTAACTCTCAACTTAGATTTTCTCGGTGACTTTATTTTCTTTGGTTAGACCAATTCTCTAGTATTCATCTCAGGTTTGGTCACCTTGTTATGCTAATCATTTTAGACGCATTAAGTCGGAACAGCGGAGTTTTGTTAGGTTCGCACTAAGAGACCTTAAGAGTGGAATGGTCCACTCACGCTTCCTTCTTATGTGGATCGTCTCCGGTTGTTTAATATGCACTCTTTGAGAAGAACTACGTAGAATTGCTGACTTTATTCACCTGCTTTTGAACTCGAACCTAGATTCTGGTGCTCTCGCAGGTAAAGTTTCTTTTAGGCATACCCCGTATAGCTGTAGCAGATTGCTTATACTTCATGTCGTTCACTTTCGCTCTAACTATGGTACGCATGTGTGTGGCCGCGAATATGTGTCCCATTTTCGACTTAACGCTTACTAAGGATTCGTTGAAACGATTTCTATTCTCTGCACAGCCCTAATTACTGTGTGTGTGCGTTTTCAAATTTTAGCTATTGATATTATTTGCATGCTGGTTTGGGAGCCTCACACCATTCGAACGATCTCTTAAAAAAAGGAGATCACCTTTTAGAAAGTCCTGGTGGGACAGGGAGTTGGAAGCATTGATGAAGCAGAGTAGGAAGGTTGTCAACCGCGCCATGATATGAAAGCTTGACGCAAATTCGTGGAGGGACTTCTACTCGAAGGAGAAACATCTCTGATGATTACCTACTTTAGAATATGGTCTCAAATAACCCGGTCGTCGAACTCAGACTGGTTCGAGATAAAATGGGAAGATGTCGGAGAACTTGGACGAAACAAATGCGATGAGGGTGCCAATGTTATAAATCGGTTAGAGGTGGAAAAGATTTTGTCTCTTGAGGGGCGATCTTCCCAGCCCTACTTCGGTGGGGCCGTGAAATTGTTGCACTAATACTCAAAGGCATATATATCGCATGCGTGACCAGGTTTCGTGGAGAGAGGCTTAGATAATATTTCTATCGAAATCAGTAAGAAAAGACTAACGGAGTCGAATTCCAAGCCTAACGACCTTTCTGTCTTTCTGTTGAAAACAATGGAGAAGATCGTAGTTTATAATATCAAAGGAAAGGTGTCCGGGATATATCCATTAAGTAGAAATTAACTCGCTTATTGTCCTGGTAAATCTACCGAAACGGAACTATACCAAATGGTGCAAGTAGCAGAAGAGGAGCACATTAGCAAGATCACAGCAAAGTGTGCCATAATGAACATTGAAAGAGTTTTTGATAATACAGACTTCGGACCGTGAGGAGATGGATTAGCAATATGTTGAAGACGAGAGCAGCAAATATCTACAGGGGAGAATTGAGACTGCGTGGGAGGGTAGGTAGAAGATGCCCTCAGAGAGGAGTATTATCTCCCATTCTGTGGAACGTTACTTGATGCAGAGGCCATACACAACGTAGGTTATGCTGATGATATATCAATTGTGGCAAAAGCTAAGTTGATAAGCACCATAGGGAGAGGTCTTAGGGTGGTAGAGCAATGGTACGGGGAGCAGAAGGAACAAATTTTTAGAGCCAACAAGGCTTTACATCAATGTGGGAGGGTGTGTGGTCAATGAGTGGGATTCTCGCCAAGAGCCTCATATTGGATCTACACTATGATGGTTGCACTCATTATGTCCTCGATGGTCTAGTGGACATGGGCTTCAAAGATCACAGTATAAAGGCAATTGAGTAGGGATTAAAGGTTGACTTGTGTGGAAATGCCTGACGGCAGCATAAGCAAACTAAGAGTATTTGAGATATACCATGAAACACTTATAACGGATGGGTCCCTCCCTGAAAACAGAATAACTACTGTCACAGTTCTCAAATTGATGGAAGGGTAGGAGCAGGAAACTTCTGTGACGACCTGTATCTGAACATCCATCTAAGCCTCTGGTCGTGTACCTCAATCTATCAGGCGGAGATTCTCGCTCTTATCTATGCGTTGAATTACCTGCTGAAGAGTTTCCTGAGGAGTAAGAGAATAGTGGTGGCATAGTGTACAGCACAGAGTTCAATACAGCTCTGGCATTGGAGTATATCTGCAAACTCAACGCGTGTGCTTTATTGAATGAGGTGAAACTGGCGTGGGTGAGGGGACACGTACATCGACCAGAAATGCTGAACAGAGGAAGGTCTTAGACATGGATCCAAGGAATTTGAGATGGCTGACGACACTAATAACCGGACATGGAAACTTCAGGTCTCACCTAAAGAATATGAACATCCTTAAGGATGATACCTCTCGGCTGTGCCTGGAGGAGCCAATGGACTGTGTCCCGCCTTAGCAAGCAGAAGAATGGAGACCGGAAGGTTAGGAGAGGTGTTTTGACCCGGGGAATGGAGGTGAGGGAAGAAAAGTGGATTAGTCCAGGTACCCCCAGCTGAGTTGATAAGGGGCTAATCCGTAGAGAGATTTTTCTGGTGAGTAAAATTCTCACACTATCGGAGACATTTGGGTCTCTTAGTCTCTTTAGAAGATTTTTACCTCACGCAAAAGAAGTGATATCGTGTCAGCGTGCCATCCCGGAGATCTCGACTTCCATCCCATTCTAACTTTATGCCACCTGCCTCCCACAGACCCACCTCCGCATGCAAACCCCAATGCCACGAGGGGTGACGGGAACTAGAAAGAGAGAGAGTATTCAGTGAAAAAACTTAGTTAGCATAAAGCCTACAACTGCCACGCTGGGTGATGTATTCCTGATGATCAAAGTTTTCAGATGTAGCTAATATAAACTATTCACTTTTCTCTCCATCTGGTTTCTCTCTAAATGCTTACTTTACACAGGGCGCTTTTTTCGCCCTACCTCCAGATTTTAGCCTATCCACAATCGTCGCATAGTTTTCTCACGGTCGCTAAGCCGATCGAGGCCAATTAGTCCGTTTAGGGTGTAAGGCTTGATTTTCAGTTGATTACAACCCTATCTATAATATCCCAGAAGAAGAGCTGTCTGGTGAAATGTTTTTTTTTGTGCCAATAACACTTTGTTTTAATCAGTATTTAGTGGAGCTGAGGAAGTAAATCCGCCTGGTTCCCGTAACCCCTTGTAGAGTATGCGGTGGAAGAAGAACTTCACCCGATTCGGGACAACAATTGCAAGTGGACCTAAAATTTAAAGCCACCGAAATTGGCCTTTTTATCGTTTTTTGTTGTTAGCAGAAAATAACCGAATTGTAAGAGAAACAATGCTACCTTTCTATACGAAAGTCGGAGGTTCGAGTCTCACCGGTGGCAACACATAAATTTTTTTTTTCTGAAAACAGGTCATGCCGAGTAATATCAGTGCTTCCACCTTAAATTGCAGATCTACTTGAAACCTTAATCATCGAATCTTCTATCCCAAATATGAAAGAGATATCGGAATTCCATTGATTTGTGGCAACTCCGGATTTAGTGAACTAATTGCACTAATTAGTAATTTATTCAGGAATTTATAGACTCCGAAGAGCATATGTGACATACCATGCCAAGTTGCTCTTAATTAATTCTGTGAGCATCCTTTATTGTCGTGTAAAAGATAAGTTGTTCGAAACTGAAACCGCACAAGAAAAACGCAGTAAAAGACGAATTGTGGCAATAAAAGTCAAAACATATATCCAAGAGCAAAGAGGTGTTCCATAAGGCGAAATATAATACTTTCGAATTTTATTGATGTCAGTTATTGCTGCCGTGGAAAGTGTGTGGAAATTTTTAGTGGGCAATTTCCCGGCCCTAAAATCCATCGACCACCATAGTGCAGTTTTCTATCAATTCATTTTACTTTGTTACCTTTAATTTACCAGAAACACGTGTCGCATTTTTCATGTTGAATTCATTTAACTGCGGTGTGTCGTGGACCGACTGCCGAGCTGAGCTACAAACATGGATTGCCGTCGTAAATTTCCAATATTATTGCTACTTTTTGGTCGTTTCCATATTCGAGAGTTGCAGTCATTTTTGTACGGCGACGTTCATTACAATGCCATTAATAATAAAAGCTGTAAAAAAAACATAAATAAAAGGCTACCAAAAGCTACAAACTCGGCAGAGGAGCTGATTTCCACCTTGGGCTGATTTTATTGCCTCAGCCACCTTCAGACCAGAGCAATTCAGTGGTTCTTGCGATTGTTGGTTGGATCTTTTCTTCTATCACACGGACGGTCAAGTAAGTAGCGATCGAGCTGCTGCTGGGTGGTTTCGAGACCTCTTGAAATCTTGAGTTAATGCAAATCTGCGGTTGGAGGATTCGCCTAGATGATGATTGGGTTTCTCAGAGTTCTTGAGAAAGGAACGAAGCATTTGTTCATATTTTTTTCGTTGCTCTGTAAAGAATCTCATTACTTTCCACTCAGTGTCGCCTTCGCATGGCAAAAGGAGCAAGAATAATTTTAATCTCGTTGTCGATTGATAATTTGTGCAAATTGATCACTTAATAAAGTATTGAACTCAAAAGGAGCAACTATTCTCTGAATTGAAGGGGTGTCGAACTCTCAGACCACAGTGAAAAAAGTCGCGTCTTTGCAAGCAACAGGGTTGTGTAGACATGACTTGATTTAATCATTTGGGAAGATACCGTAGAATCAATTGATTCTGAAATTCCTTTGATTGATATACACTTCAAAATGTGGAACATAGAGAAAGAAAGCTTCCTTGAATGTAGGTCTAATAAAGATTCAAAGTAGGAGCTCGGTCAGGCAGAGATCAGGTATTTGTCTGCAGCATTTCTTCTGCGAAGGTAAGGACACCCCTGTAACTTGAGCTGGATACCTTGCCTGATTTGGCGCCGAGATCATCAAAATTCAAACCACTACAAATATGATTTGAGAATCGACGATTTCTGTCAGAGATGCAGAGATACTTGTTTTTGGTACTCAGGCAAGTCTACTATTAAAGTCTACTATTGTTATGAATCTGGATCTTTTTTATGATGTAGTCAAAGCCCAGGGAACAACCCTATGATGCGATAGCATGTGTTCAACCGCAGGGGAATTAGGAAGGGGGGAATTGAGGGAACTTTTGTTTTGTTATCGCACTTCTGCGATCTAGACAACCGATGAAGTGGATTTCTTAATTTTAATTAGAAACTCATGGGAAGACCGACGCTCGAACGTAGAAACATATCGTGGTGATCGTGCCACTCAACCAATTCACTCAACTCCGTCTCCGACAGGGTGTTTTGTACAATATGTGGCAAAATAAGTGGGTTGACAGATCTCATCTAAACAAACAAAAATATATGACAGGAAGGGGGAGGGGCAAACTTAACTATTTGGGAGTCACATGATGACCCATAAATTTGAAATTTATTTTCATGGTATGCATATTATTATTTCATTTTTATGGTTCCGTATAGAAGTGGTAAACAAGGAACCCTTATAGTGCCGTCTGTCTGTCATAGCTGTTTATATCAACAACTATCTACACTTTCGACTTGGAATTTGGAATAGTTTTAAATAGTGCTTGTAAACGGAAAAATTTAAAAAAAATATTTTTATTTTTAATCCAAAAGAGGCCAAATTTTAAAGTGGGATTACTAGGTCAAGTGTTGCTTGTTCTGATTTCTACCTGCTCTAATCCTCAGCAGCCGACCGACAGCCGATGTTCAGAGAGAGAATTGAGATATAAGTTGAGAGTTGAAATATCGAAATGAAATTCTCAGGGAAGGTTACAAAGATTACATACATAAACATTATGAAAAAAAAAACGATTTTTGCAAAAAATGGCACCCGTTTACTCGGCAAGAATGTTATAGAAGCAAATAGTCACGACGTGGATCGCAAGACGTCATTCAAACAAGCCGAAGCCTGGGATTGTGATAATATTCGGAAATCAGCCCTCTAAGGCATCTCTTTAGCAATGGTATGTTGGAGTAAGTTAAAAAGGTCAGATAAAGGTGCCCCTCTAGACCATTCTGAGCACTGACTCCAGCTTATACTAAAAGTGATAATTTTTCGAAACATTTTTACTTGTATATTAAAAAGGTAAAGGTACTAATACGGTCTCCTGTGGTACAATGGGCTTACAGTACATTTCAGAAAAACTAAATATCGATGCTTTCCAAGCTAAAGTGGCACTTCAGGAAGCTCTGGTTTTTCTGAAACAGAACAACAATCCTGAAAAAGATATTTGTATCCTTACGAACAGTTAAGTCGCTGTGTTACTCCAGAAATCCGTAACATCGACATCAAGAGCTGTAAACAGCTGGCACTCATACATAAATGAACTAGCAGGACAGTACAAGATTCGCAGTGGCATTCGCAGTGGATATCTGCGTGGCAGATAAGCTCGCTAGACATGACACTAAACTAGAGATTCAACCGAATGGAGAAAGCTTCCTTTGGTAGACCTCTAGCTACCTAAGACAATGACCAGGTTAGGTGGGCAGTGGCCTCCTTTCAATCTTTACCAACTGGTGCGCTAAGCACGACCTCACTATTAACCCCGCTAAGGCCATTCCTGTGCCGTTCACCAGAAAGCACTATTTGGGCCTTGGTCTAATTTCAAACCAACGCACCATGACTGCACCCTAAACAAGGTTACTTGAGCCCTATGGGCTTGTCGAAGACTCTTCCGATGGACGTGTGATTATTATTATTATTAGATTATTTCCTGGTTACATAATTTGATTGTAAAATCGATTGTTTCTTACGCCGTCTTGGTTTGGTGGCCTAAAGTTCTATAGCGGACTGCAAATGTAACAAGCTTCAGCGGTTTGCTTGCCTCTCCATAACAGGAGCAATGTGGACTTGTTCAACGTTTGCAATGGAGACGGTAATTAGTCTCACTCCCTTGCACATCTCTATCATGAAATCGGCTGCAGTTAGCACCCTGAGAGTGCACCTTACATCAAACATGCTGGCTGTTACAGAGGTCACTTGGGCATCCTCCAGTGCATTCCTGGATTTGGAGCTGCGCGTTGGCAGAAAATTCAGTACTCTCATTTCTGCAACGAGCAGACTAAAACAGCGTTGACCCAAGTCTCGACCCTAAAAGACTTAAATGGTTTTAATTGGAACATGGTGCTGGTGTCTTTGGAGCCAACACAACGGTCCCGATTGTATTGGATAGTTGGCCCAGTGTATTTCAAGCTGAAATCCATACTATCAAAACTTGTGCCCTTGTGAATGTCAATAAAGGATTGAAAGGGGCTAATATAACTATCTTCTCTTATAGTTAAGCAGCACTAAAGACTCTATCCTTATGTTTTTCATCGAGGCTTACGAAGGAGTGTTTCGACACCCTCCAGAAAATGGCCGCCCATAACAGGGTCAGGTTCTGTTGAATACCTGGTCACTCGGCTTTCGAGGGAAACGCGACCGCCGATGAACTGGCCAGGAATGGCTCTTCCTCTTGGTGCCAAGATCCCGAGCCTTCGACGGACGTCGGTAAGAGCTGTTATAGAAGAATGGGCCAAGGGTCGACAACTGTTATACTGGAGAAATGTACCCGCGCTTACCCAAGCTAAGGCACTTGATAGGCACTTTAGTTATAACAATACCACTGCCTTAAGTAAGGAAGATCTAAGGTTGCTTTTGGGCTACCTATCTGGCCACTGGAGGCCCGAAATGTAATTTACCTCGGATGGGTCTGTCCAGTGAAATGGAGTATTGGCTCTGTCTGGAGGACGATGAAACCACTATGCTTATATTGTGCTTTTGTTCAGCCTAGGTATGGCTGACAAGTCGAGACTTCCTGAGCCTGGCTTATGTTAGATCCTCTACTGTTAAAGATCTCATACCATATTTGAGGGTATTTGAGTGTCTTTTGCATTAGTAGGGGATATGACACAGAAGAACTCCTAGGTCGCAGCGTCTAATAACAATAATACCTAATACAGATCAGCGAACGGTAAGTGCCACGTGCCGTACGAACAGACAAACCTAGCCTAAACTGAATCCTTAGTGCTCTAAGAGTCTAGTTTCGATAGGTAGAACTAATCTAGGCACATTTATAGGTGTGCTCAAATGTTATTGGCATACACGCGAAGAGATTGAGACGCCTTTCAAATGACTTCTGCAGGCGCTGCAAGGTTGAGGAGCTGGAGATTATACTTCACTTCCTCTTCTCGTGCTCTGCCTTGGCACGCATGCAAAACATCTTCCAGGATGACTATTTCTGGAATCTATTCGAAGTTTGTGCGTTCTTTCACACCTTCCATATGCTTTCGGTTACCATATTTATTTCGAAGGGGTGATCATTACCACTATAATTCCGATTCCGATTTTCAAATTCTATTAAAATTTGCGTCAATTCCATATTTTTTAAAGAATAAGTGTTTATCTTTCTGTGCAATATTTTAGGTAGAAGAGGTATGGCTTTCTGTCCTGCTTTGGATAAATGGTTATCCAATAAATAATAAATTGAACAAGACATTGGCATTGTCTTTGATAAATTTCAATTTCGGGCATAAATCATACGAATATTCTCCCATTCTATCTTTCCTCTCAAAACCGAAGCAAAACTTTATAACTTTAGATTCTGCAAAATCAGACAATATGTCACAAAAAATCAATCGGTAAATTCCCTTCAAAGAAGCCAAAACAACATAGACATCGACCATCCTCTCCACGATGCAACTTAACTTCATTGTCCATAGCAACATCATCTCGGCTTGCGGCCTCCGGTGACCCTTTGAAATTTGCCGCATTCCTTTTTCGGCTCGAAACATTTCCTTTGAAAGTCACAGGTGAATCCGACTCAATTACCTGTGTAATGTACCGATGCTAACCATTCTATGTCCCAGCAGAGTACCTTATCCCAAGCGCTCTTCAGCTCTTACCCGAATGACGTCAGAATCCGGCTAATATCTCAACAGAAATTAACTCGAATTGCGCTTAATTAAACAAAAAAAAGGAAGAATTCCTGGCGCAACACATGAAAGTGACTCAAGACGAGACGATGCCAGGCGAAGTACAGGTCGACTGGAGGCTACCTCAAGGGACTTAATTGATTTCTCTGGTCAGCAAATTCCAACAAATTTTCTTGAATTTCTTGAGTTTTTCGACTTGTACCCCTTCTTGTGTTTGCGGTTCGATTTGTCGAGAAGTGGCTTCACAGAGAAGTTTTTCGACTTCGAGTTCTTCAAATATTTAATCTCGCGTTCCTTTTTCTTTTTTGGGCAAGGACTACCTTTGATGCGTTTCGATGGTTTTCGTAGAAAGCAAGTGTTTGTCTATTCAGAGGTACTCTACAGGAATTGAGTCTGAAAGAAAATCCCTAAAAAGTGAAAGCACTTAATAAAATTGATCCCTTGGGTGAAAACTGATAGCGACTAAAGGAAACAGCTTTGAGCGTCGCAAGGAAGAACTTGATTAATTAGCGAGGGTGCATCTTGCAGCCACTCCAATTTTCAAGCCACTTTACCTTGTTAGACAAGCTAAAGGGCTCCCGTCACGACACCATTCTGCAGTGACTTCCGCTTAACTTCCGATCCACTCCCTCGCTATGTAGCCGCCACCTAGTGTAAAATGATAAGTTCCCTAGTCGTTGTCCATTGTCTGTCGATACACGATAGGTGAAACCAATGGCTTTGCGGCGACGAACGGTGTTGCTACTAGCACTGACGTCAAGTTTAGTAGAAATTCTCTTCCCGAAAATATTTTCACGCCCTTTCATTAGTGACAAAAGACCACTTGTGGGACGTTACGGAACATTATTTAACGCCTGTTTTATGCTATAAATAAAATTTGGTAGCAATCTAGCCGCAGTCCTTAATGGAGCTGGGCGCGACTTTAATTTCGAATTAATTTTTATTTATTTGAGAGCACGAATGGAGCACTACGTTTTATTGCTTGTTTTCTTTTCGGGACCACCTTCACTGAAGGTATTGACCTAATTTTAATATTTAGAATTTTGACAGAAATTTACTGCGAAAGACGATTTATTTTGACAAGTTATGCCAGTTGTTCAGTTTATAATGACTTCTGACACAATTCACAGAGAACAGCTGTTCTAGTCATGAGTACAACCAATGCATTTGCTGTGATCGCAGTCCTCAGATATTTTTTTTATTTTGTATTATTTATATTATATTTATTGTATTTACATAATTTTGTCATCACAATAGTGTAAATAAACTTACGCTTCTAACTACGTGTAGCATATACTAAATATACCTAATTAGGAAAAGAGAAAATAAAAAGAGAAAAAATAAAGGCTAGAGTTCGTTACATGTTGTTCTTTTAAAAGTAAATAGGAATTAAAATATTATAAATGCTAATAAAGTAAATATGTCATGGGCTTATGTATCACCTACACCGAATATTTCTGTCTAGCGTGACGGAATGTCGGCTTTGTCTGGAAGCCGACGAAACCACATTGCACATTTTGTGCTCTTGTCCAGCATTAGCATGGCTTAGAAGGAGAATCTTTAGTCGTGAATTTCTGAGTCCGGCTGACGTTAGATCCTCCCCTGTAAAAGACCTCCTCGCTTACCTCAGGGTGTCTTTTGCAGTAATGGGGCTCTGGCACAAAAGACCTCCTTAGTCAAAGTGCCCACCAGTTAGGTAACCCCTCCTCATAATAATAATAATAAAAAAAAATTTAAAAAATATGTCATCCTGGAGTACATCGGAAGCAATAAAGGAAAAAGAAAACATTTTCCACACCTACTACAAACTACCTACTGTATAAATCATAAATAGTATCATTAGTTATTGCTATATTGCACTTCTTCTGATATGGACGGGAAGAGAGTCCAACATTCTGGCGGCCAGAACAATAAATTGTCAAGGTGCAGCCAAGTAAACAATCAACATATGAAGAGACATGACGTCATAGCGTCTTAGCTTAAATATATATCGTAAGGGAGACCGAGGAGGGTTGTGACAATTTTTACTTTAACTGACATATCTCAGTCAAGTAACACTCTACATCGATTTTCTGTACGAACTAAAATAAATAATCTTTTTTATGTATAATGGCGCTTTATTTCATTCATCGTTATAAAAACGTAAAAATCCTACAAAAACTAGCTACTCTAACAATTGTACAAACATTAAAAGACAGTAGTAAAGATCAAAAAGAACATAAAAAAAATTACTCAATATACTAAGGTACTGTAAATTGGTTTAATAAAAAGGACTCTAAAACTTGAAGGCAAAAGCCTGTAAAAAAGAAAATACAAGGAAACTTTGAAATGCCTCCAAGCGAGTGCCAGCTCTAAGAAAAGTTCCGAAAAATTTTGATAAAAATCCGAAACAAAACCTAGAGCTAAACCTAAAACGAACGAACAAAATGAACCGAAACCGAACATGATTGTCTGAGTGTTCCCAGAGGGTAGATGCAGCACCGGGCGAAGTTCCTACTTCGGGAACCACTGCCCCCAAGCAAATGCCCTCTCCGTAGAGCCGTTCGACACTTTTCTAGTCCTCCGGGAACACTCATCCAAACATGTTCTAGACGAACGTAGAAAAATTTCCAACCGATGAGAGTCCCGCGGGACCAGTCTGCAGAGTCATTGACGTCTGCAAACTGCTCCCATCATCCTCCCAGTTCTACGATTCCAACGTGAGACTTGTCCTTCCCGCAGCACTTGCAGCAATACCAAAGCGAAGAGAAGCTTCGTGGACAAGCTGCTGCAAGTCTGCGGCCTGTTATTCCCAGTGAAAGACGAGGCTTCCGTTCGGCACCGACGATAAAGGTTGCCAGGTGCAGTAGAATGTGTCGGCCTTCGTTGCCATGAACTCTAGACGTAATCGCCTCTTCAATCTGTCAAGGAAGTGGTTCTTTAGTGCATGTGTGTGAAACTGTGGGTTAGTGGGCTGTTGCCCAGGCTCGATCCACATGCAGTACAGATGAATTGTCGATTTAGCAAGTGTTAAGATAAAGCTTATCAATCAATTACGCACAAGGTCGGGCATGTGAAGTATCTGTGGAACAGGGTTCCTTCACCACCACAAACCGTGCAGGCTTTTTGAATTCGTCGATCGATATGCGACAGCTGGTTTGGATGCACGAGGCTGTGATGGAGCAGTTTGAATGCCACATCAGAGTCTCTGTAATTGGACGGATAACTATAGATGACTCTGCTAGTTATAGTCCCCATTACTCCCAAGTCTACCCCAAGATGTGCGCGCCATCTATTAACCCCTAAGGTATCCGTAGGATTTACTCCTACGAAGATCTCGCGCAGCCTACGTGAAGTGAGTGTACTGAATGCCGTAACGACAGCGTTTATCACCTTAGTGCTAGGTTCCCTAAGGGTAAGATTTCTGCGGGAGTACGGAAGACAAAAGTTCCCCAGGAACGGACGTCTGAGGGTCATGGATGCGAATAGGGGTGAAGGATAGAGCCGGCTCAACTACTCAACTTGACATTTAAAGAGGTCCTATTTATAGCTATAGACTCCCTTCTTGAAAACGCGGGGAATATAGGGGTGAACGCGGTGATCTTAGCGGATGGTCTGAAAGAGCTGAGATGTGTTAACCAGCAATCCAAGGGTTTGGTGTGCGAAACCATATAAAAGCTGATCAACTTTTGGGAAGGACCTAACTTGAGAGTGGGCTGCATGGATGATGTTAAATACATCAAAAGAATGATGCTATATGCCCCGCGGGAATCGGCGAACAAGGATATAATAAAAAGGAGATTGAGAAATAAAAATCAAACAAATCAAAGACACACCCAAGTGGAAAATTTCTCGGATGCAGAGTTATGGGGACGAAACTTCAGGGGAAACCGGTCTGACGATCTGGTGTCCGACGGAGGATGCAGAGGCCGTCAAGAAAGCAGAGAATAGATTAAACTGCGGTCTTTTAATAGCCTTTGTAAAGTCGATTAATCGGGATCAGCTGGAGAAACCTTCTGGTAGAGTAACTAGCAGTAAAGCTCAGCAATGAAGAAGGCACAAGAACTTGGTCGCAATTGTTAATGGCCCGGAAACCTTGACTGCCGTGGGTAGAGGTGTAGACTTCTAGCACAAGCTAGACAAATTTCAATCCTCACATCCCGATTTGAAACGTGGTTAAAGGAAGGGTGTAGATAGGTGGGTGGAGGAGGGGTGTAGGTGCATAGACCAAGGAGGAACACCGGAGACGGTGGAACAATACGGATTCCTTCAGACAGGCTAAGATATTAGCAGTGACTTAGGAAATTGAGATTAGGGGCGACAGCAGGAGTTGACCCCTGCAGAGGTAGTTTGGGAGAGAACGAAAACGGCCCGTGTTTAGGTGATCTGTTTGGGCTAATTCCATTAGCATGGTTCTGGCCGAAAGGCAATTAGGGTAAGAGAAGTGAGAAGACTTGAATGTCTTGTTTTTGCATTGCTGCGAGCTAGAGAACAGCCCAGAGACGGAGTGGATTATTTAATTTCTTAATAAAAACTCGCGGTGAGACCTGGTCTCGAACCAGGGACCCATAGCATGGTGGCCGTGCCCCTCAACGAATTGATCCAACTCCGTCTCCAAAAAATGTGCTAAAATACTCTGAATTGTATTTTAAGATTCTGAATGATCCGCGAGCAAAATGCGATTTAAGTTTCGCAATACTTAGGTAGTGCTTAAATTGCAATTTTTGCCAATACTGTGCATGATTCCTTTTTCGCTTAGTTGAAGTTCTGAGCTGCAAACTGATCTAGTGTAAGGTTTACATTCTCGGAGCGTTAGACTGGAGTTCAGTGAATACAGTTTCATTTATTTCCGATAATGCTAATCGATTTAGAATGGTCGTTTCATATCCCTTAGAAACTTAGGGGCAAATAAGGCCCAAGAACGCAAAGCTTTTTAGAAAAACGCAATTAAAGTTTCGTGATACTTGAGGCAGTGCCTATATTATAATTTTGGATGTTACTCATTGCATTAGTTAAATTTCTGAGCTACAGACTGACATGGTCTAAGGCCCAAATTCTCGACGCAGATAAAATAGTTGGAAGCAATTATGGAAACAATAAGGAACTCAAAAAAATTTTGTTATCATGTAATTGAGCTCGAATAAAAACGTATTTGGTATTACTTATAGGACCCACCCCCTTGTTTCAACAATTATAAAAAATTCTTTAGAATTCGAAAATTAGGTTTTGGGGCCTTTCATCGCTTACGTCGCCTCATTTTTTTGTTCAAATGTTATTTCAGTTTTTTGCTGTTAACCTATAGCTACATAGTTAGTAAAAGCAAGATCAAATCGATCTCAAAATCACCATCATTACAATTCAAAATTAAGTTTGCATGATGTAACGCCATTAAAAGAGATGAAATTTCTTTTCTTCACCGCCCGAGTTCTCCGACATCGAATTAATTAGCTGTGTCAGCACACTAATCTGAAGCCATAAATCGATGATCAAAGGAATTTTATTCATAAAAGCTATTCGAAGCAGACCTAATCCCTTTGACACTATCATCAACTGCAAGTATTTTTGAGCTCTGAATCGAATCTGTTTGAGGTAATCACGATACAATGCACGCTTTCACTCACCTGAAAAGTTGGTATTCGAAAAGTTTTACAAATCCGATTTAGATTAATTGATCACGTGATCGTGCTTCAATTTATCTTTTCGCCATAAATCTATCCGCTGAAAATTAACCACTACCTTAGCGCTATTGATCGCGGGTTTTGTACCAATCAGTCACACTCAACGCCGTGAAGAATTAAAACTTCGTGAAAGGGTACAATTTAACGTAGCAATTGGCAAAACATTGCAAGCTGATGGACGATAATTGCTTGCTATCACTCCAGTTCTTCCTTACCATGATCGTGCTGGAAGCTTGTTAAAGGTGTACGGGGGATCAGCTCTTTCAAAACGCTGGGCGGAACACGCGTACGTGTTTGTATCTTTAAAAACCATCATCGATTCCATCGTTGTCCAAGATGCTTAATACCGCGATTACGGTGGACGATCAATGAACGATCACTTAAGTACACACCGCGGATCGATCGATGCCTGCATTCACTGATCAGCGGATCTTGTCTTGTGAGAAAATTCAACGAGAAGAAAAAAGAAAGGTTCTCGAAACCGGAATGCAATCAGCTTGGAATTAATTCACGAGTTTGGACCGGTGCAGTAATGGGAGGCGTTCGTTAGGGGGAAGCAAGTTGTTCAGTGTAATTCCGCCATTTTACAGTAGATAGGCTTGAATTTCGGAACACAGTGAACGGTCGCTACTGACATATGTAATTACTGAAAAAATTGTTTATTGAATGCTCCATGAGCGCAACAATGCCGTGAGGCTTTCCTCAAGTCCCCACATAGCTGTTCCTTGACCATTGAAGTGAACATAATTTTTCCCCTACTGACGCCCTATCCTGTTCTTGTTTAACGATAGATTTATCTCTTCCGATGCCGCGCAATGTCTTCCAAAATAGATAAATCTTCCGTGAAACTTGTTGCGTGTCTCCCGCATCCCATCCTCTTCTATAGAACTTTTATTAATTTCATAATTGTAGCGATAAATGTCTACCATTGCCGGAGTATGTAATTACTTCGAAATTATCTGCGAATTAATGTTTCTGCACGAAGTGATAAAGACTATCTTCTTGTGGATTCTCTTACGTTGTGCCGTTCCAGTGGACACCTTTTCAAGGTTTTCTTCGTTTTGCTGAGAATTAATTAGTTGTTCACAATTTTCCAAGGTGTTGGACATGATAGCCAATTTTTTAAGTATTTTATGTTCTTTTTAACGTTTACAGGAACTATATATGCATATGTATATGTTCATTTACAACGTTAGCTGGTTTCAATTAAGAGCTCCACTGCGGCATTCGACAAGAGTTTTATCTACTTCTTAAGTGCCCCGAAAAGATGTGTTAATAGTTCGTTGGTACAGCTAGTTGATTTGATACTTTTTCGTCAGCGATACTGTTTGTTGCAGCACGAGTGGCAGTACATACCTACATACGGTAGCCCGATGACATTAAACTAATACTGGTTCAATGTTAATAATATATTGGTTACTAACCGTTAAATACCGGAGCTTATCCAACACTGGACCAAAGTCAATTTACAGTTTTTTTATCATTCCAGCATTGGTCCTGTCTACAGTGAAAATTTTCCCTAAATATGATTCGTACTTGAAATTAGAATGGAGTTAGTACATATATTGTGACTGACTGTGCTAATTTTCTCTAAGTGGAAATGATATGTAGTGTAACTGGTTTCTCGGGTAGGCGGTTTTTGTTTTCTGCAGGCTTGCCGACTCCAGGGTCAGGTGTTTAAAATTTATTTTAAACTTTATTCACGAATTCAGTGGTTTACACATAATGTCAGATGTCATCTCCGATGGTCTTCCAGCTTAATCGGCCGAGAAGGAGTGCATCCTCTCATAGCGCGAGATCCCACCCACATTTGTCCACCAAAAAGTCCGGATTTATCGCCCATTGAGTCGATATTTGGCAAAATTAAGAGGGAAATTAAGAAAAACCCTCCCACGTCAATGGACGATTTGAAAAATCAAATCGTCAACATTTGGCAATCTTTCACCTCCGAATCCTGTAAGGACTTATTAGAAACCATGCCTAGGAGGAACCAAGCTACGCTGAAAAATAAAGGAAATACAACCCCATGGTGAAAACAGGTAAATTTTTTAGTAAGAGTGGCAAAATCACGTAATAGGCGAACTATTTTGCAGCTCATCACGAGTAGGCGAACTGTTTTGAAACCTACGAGGAAGTAACTAAAGGAGAAGAAAGAAGCTCAGGAAATCGTGGCAATTTTAAGCTTGTATGAGATTCCCATGCATACAATCTCATAAGCCAAGGGCAGGCGATTAGAAAAGTGTTTTTTAGTGGGGGGTTTTGACGCGTATTTTAAAATATTGAACTAAATAATAAATTGTGTGCCGACACTGACACTAAGTGACAGCTAAGGCCCAGGTAGCAGATAAAAAGCCTACTTCCTCGTAGCAAAAAGCGAACAAATTTGGGAGCACAGAACCAGCCGCCGAACAAAAACTTGCCATGCTCACACACACGAAATATACACGATAGGGCTTCTCCTTTAGTTACTTCCTCGTTGTTTGAAACACTACCTTTAAGGAATCTGTGTTTTTTTTATGTGTAGAAGTGAATGGGTGGAATTCTTGTTTCTATTATTATAAAGTATAGATATTACGTAATAAAAAAAACAACAAATTGTTTACATATTTTTTACTTAGTATGTCGTTCTTACGCTCTTGAAATATAGCAATACCAACTTTTCCTGATTAGGAGAACTATTTTGACGCTGGGTAATACTTGAAACTTGGTCTTAATGCTCATTGATACTGTAACGTAAATGGGGCTCTTCGGGCTCGACGGATTAATTAAGACACTTAACAACAAAGACAAATTGGTCTTAGACTTGGCATTTCCGGCAAAACCTTGACTCGTTTTCACTTTGTACCATTTCTTTCTTCATTCATCGATGACCTCTCAAAACACCTCCATCGTTTCGGGCACTTTCCATTGTACTGTATTTCTCTGACAAGTGATCAAGGCTATTCCTTCTGCAATCACTTTGCAGGTGACCTTCTTTACCGCAGGACTAGCATCTGTACTTGTGACGGGGCACTTTAGCTTCGTTGTTCCGATCGATACCACTCTTCAATCCAAATTCTTCTTGCTCCCTTCTGCACTTTGCACAACCGGTCTTCCTCGTGTCATATCCCGGAAGGGTTGATCTGCTTTGCTTCATGCAATCTCTTCGGAGATGACTTCCTGGCCCATGTCCAGCATCTAGGATGGCCGCGGTTGACCTGGGTATTGAATCGGTAACAAATATCTTTTATTTCGGTTTCTTCTGTTTTGCACATAGGTCTTCTGGAGGCTTGTTTTGCTGCCTCCCAAGCCAGAGCGTAAGCCAAAACCTCAGCGTTGGTGTTTTTCCCAGCCAGTCGCACTGCTTGCTGCAGGTCACTATCTGCAAGTGAATTTATAAATGCTTCTCTGGCTACCTCATTGACATAATCTTGGCTAAACGTGGGATAAGCCAAATGTGCCAGCCTTTCTATGTCCGCACATAATTGTTGCAACTGCTCTCCATGCTTCTGTATCCGACTCCGTAGCTGAAGACGGTAAACCTCTTGCATGTGCTGGTTCCCATACCGTAATTGTAAAGCTTGTGTTAGAGATGTATAGCAATACCTTAGCTCCGCCGGGATAGTCTGTAACAATTCTGCTGCTCTACCTCTAAGTGCCAAGATAACAGCTGTAGCTTTTTCTTCGTCAATCCAAAAGTTCATTGCTGCTGCCGTTTCGAACTGGAGTCTGTATGTTTGCTAGGGCGTTTGACCGTCAAATGTTCGAGGATGAAGCCTTTTGTTCACAGTAACATCTGAAGATAAAGTCGATAAATGCCGTTTCTGGACACTTTCTAGTTTAGTCCTGATTTCCTCGAAATTTTTCTTCATTGACTGTTCCATTTCGCATTTAACTTGTTTAATATTCGTTTGTCCAGAAATTTCTACTTCTGCCAATATTTTCTCTATGTTTTCCAATTTCGACAATCAACAATAAACATGCCGGCGAAAAGGGGGTTGCAAGGTTTTTATGGGACATATTTTGTTGGTGGAGTGCTCATTGATACAATTATTTCGCTTTACAGTTGTTTTATTTCAGTAACTATATCCAGAAACTTCAAATTTAATATGTAAGTGCGTTATTATTATCCTATCACTAAACCGTTGCTTCAAAGTTATTGTCATCCACCATAGTTGAGCGCGCCACCGCACAGTGGTCCCGAACTGAATTTTTTGGTACAAAAATGGCTATAAAGCACAAATTTTACTAAAATTCGAAAAGAACCTCGCAATTTCTGCCACCGAAAGAAAAAGATTAAAACTACATTAAGCGGGAAAATTGCTGAATTGGCAACCCTATTTGTTGACTTAATCTACCCTATTTCTGCCATATAGACCGACCGAAAAGAGTTAGATACATTATTGTAAATAACAATTACGGAGTGCCATGCAAAAATAATCGAAAACAACTGCTATTAGTGTCATTTTCGATTTCGTGGTCGCTGAAATAAATAATGACTGTCCCGGTGCCATTTGATGCTGTGGAGTAAGACACCCCTAGTATCCATGTGGGTGGGGGTGTCAGAAGATTATGTGTAAAAATAATCGAAAACGACAGATATTAGTGTCGAAGCTGTAGTGTTTTGGATCGCTGGGATGAACAATGGCATTCTCGATGCTGTTAAATACTGTGTTTTGGTAAGACACCCTATAGGGGTAGGGGTATGGGTGGAATGGCAGTGACATTTAAAAATAATTGAAAAGGACGCATATTAACAAAAAGTCCGAGCAACGCCGGGCACTTGCAGCTAGCCTGAAATAAAGATAAAAACCTTTGCAGAATTATTCTCATCGAGAGCTTGGAGACAACAACAAAGGAGGACATACACTCAGGTAATTTTTCAAACATCTTACGGATAACTTATACAATCGTTTATTTTGAGGCCACCACATAGGTTCACGCCGTAACAAACAGGTTACAATATTGTGAACCAGTATAAAAGCTACCGTAACGTAAAAAGTATACACAATCGCATTACATTAGTATTAGTGTTTCTACTGATACCGAAGGCAAAAGCACAACACAAAAGTTATAAATGCACAGACACGTTTTTCTGAAATAATAAAATTTACAATATTCCGGCAGCAATAAAAGCCTTTTGTTTACTTAGACTGTATAAAGTAAAAGACTACCTTCGCAGGGATAATCAAAGCTAATGTCATTTACGAAACTAACAGTCTCTTTGATCTGACGATTAAAAGGTAGTACCACTTTCTTGGTTGTTTACAAATGGGGAGAAATGTCATTTTTCGAGGACCTGCAACAGGTTTCGTAACCATAAAACTTAAAAGTGAACACCAGCAAAAAAGCGGTAACGAGAGCTACTATGGCATCGTCCATTACCAATCCTAACCGAAACCATCTAAACGACACGAAACAGCAATTATAAAGGACTCGTTCAGATTCATATCAAAGCAGCCACGAGAGCAAAGTCGATATCAAAAGCGTCCAAATCTCATTCATTACGACCAAGTGGAAAGCATTCCTCAAGTCGAAACCCCCCTTGGGTTTCCTTGCGGACAAAACGTAAACCTAAAGGTTCGACAAATATTTGTCCAGTGTCAAGCCATTTACCCAAAATTTGAAAACACAACAGTCGCCATGTACTGCTGACCGCAAAGTTGAGGAGTGCTTATGGATCAGATATCAAATCAACTGATGAGTGTCCTTGCATGTGCCCTTAAGTAAGGCTGATATCGGTCTAGTCCCGGTCCCGGCTACCGAACTCAAAGAGACAAAAACCGGTCGAGGAGGGATACGGAGTCAGAAAGGAAGATCAAAAGGCAGAAAAACAACTTTTGGGTCATCTTCCTTTTTGGGTATCAATCTACAAATGGTGCGCCTACAGCACAACATACTATAATGTTCCCGTCCATTATGTAATGAGTCTTCTCAATCCAACCGATCACAAGAGTTCAAAGAAAACCGGCCTGTCTCAAGTATCAAATATCTTGGCCCAGAGATGGCTCGAAGAAAGCGTCGATTCAATCACCTGAAATGGGGTGATACAATTGCAATTGAATGGAAACTCAGGTAAATTCTCTTCCAATAAATAGCTCTCTCCTCGTACAATTAACATCTGCCTGTTCGCATGCGGCAGCATGTTGCTGCAACATGTGTTTATGGTAATGGACAGCTAGAGACCACGCCTCTTGTTAGCACGTGAATTTCTTGATTTAACGGTGCCGCCACGATGGGATATTACAAGTGAATGTTACAGAAGGCGTCTACGGGAAGTAATTATCTGGGGAAGTCACGACGATATGTAGCTAATTATTTTTAGTTTTATTAAACATTTTAGACATTTAGAATATTTTTTCGCTTATGCTGTAGGTACAAACTCGGGCTTTTTTCACGATTATTTTGCTCTTTTTCGAGAATCTGTTATTTTACAATAAATGTAGCGTATTTAAAATGAGGTGCACCATTATCCTTTGACTCGAAATAGGTTGATCTGATATGCCAAAAATTGTTTTTAAAAAAAAGGTGAACCGAGTTAACAAAAAGCGCTAAAAGCATAAAATAATTTTTCATTTTATATATTTCGAAATTTTGAAGTCGGTGTAAATTAAACAAACAAAACAACTACAACAAAAGTATTAATTCGTCCTTCCTTATGATTCCGTGAGTTGACACGCTCAGGTAGTTTTATATATTACACAGCTCCACAAAAAAAAAATAAAAAAAATAATAATGAGAACTGACTATGTTTACAATATATTTTCGAGCTCGCTGAATCGGAATCCGAGGTCCGTTTAACCCCATCACATCAGGATTTTCCATTCTTTATGTACTGTCGATCTGCCTATCTAGCCCTAACTTCGGAAATGGGGAGCGTATTGTGACCTTTGCCGCTTTTATTATATAAATTTTGAGGTTATGGAAAACCCTGATGTGATGGGCTAAAACGGACCTCGGATTTGGATTCAACGACCTCGAAAACATATAGTAAATATAGTCAGACCTCCTCAATTGTGGCTGCGCAGTTGTTTTGTTTGTTTACTTTGCACCGACTTCAAAATATCGTAATATATAAAATGAAAAATTATATTATGCTTTTAGCGCTTTTGTGTGCTCGTAAGAATAAAGCAATTTCAAAGGTTGCAGGAGTAGTACACTATAAAGAAAGGAAAGAAAATTATCCAAATCCGGCAATATATTACGAAATTAGTCACGGTTACCCTTTCATACCCTCACCTTAGAAAATTCTTACCATGGCACTAGTGCGTCACCGTACTTTATACAACAAGAGGGAATCATTGTGGTCAGAGAATCATGAAGCTCGGCGCCGCCCCTCCTCCGACTGTCACCATAAGCCACAATTCTTGTCATAATACAAATAGATACTCTAAGCATTCAGAATCATCTTAATCAGTCCACACGTTATAAAATTAGACTTCCCCCTCCCCGAACTCCAACCATAGGTCAACATTTTTCCGTACCAATGGAGGTCATACTGTATGTAACAAAAAGAATCATCCAAATAGGTATGTTAATTAGGAAATTTGGTAATGGCCCCTCCGCACATCACCTCACCACATAAATTTTTGTCGTGTTACCAGTGCGGCAATATTTATTTTTTGAAAAACAGATTCGCCAAAACTGTCTACTACAAATAAAAATAACGAATATTAAATATTCAGCTGCCGTCCGGAACACCCAAGATCAATGTAGGCGGCGCAATCGTTAGAAAGCCGTGACAAAGATGTAACCGGCTCGTGCATTCCATAAAGTGTTCGATAGTGTGGAATATGGAAAAATTCAGTGCTCCTCAATAACCGTGCCGGGATACAAATGCCGACGTCATTCAGTATTTCGGAGGAGTTAATCGTCCCCTGCAGTAAATCATCTAAAAAAAATCTTATAAATCTTTCGTCTCTTTTCAAGGGTATCGAGGGAAATCAGAGCAAGTCTATGTAGCAGGGTTGAATGGAAGAAAGAAAGGGTCGCTCCAGGGAAGGCCGCGGAGAGCGAACCTAAGGAATCTGCGCTGAACAATAAAAGAGCTGTGTAATAAAAGGGCAGTCAAATTCCTTAGCCCATCTTTTAAAAAAAACCTAGTGTTGAATTTGCCTTAATAACTCTTTAATCAATGTGGTCGTCAAATGTAAAACGGCAGTTCAGCCGGACTCCTAAGTCCTTGTTCTTATTAATATTTTCCAGTACACAACCATTCATGGTGTAGCGGAACGGAAGAGGGTTTTTTGTACGAGTAAACGACATAGAATTGTTTTTTTATACGATGTGGCCAAATCCTAGGGGACAACCCTTTGTTTTTGCATTGCTGCGAGCTAGACAACAGCTCAGAGACGGATTGGATTATTTTAATTTCTAAATAAAAGCTCACGGTCATCTGGTCTCGAACCCGGGACCCATGGCATATTGGTCTTGCCGCTCAACGCATTGATCCCACTCCGTCTCCGTGCATTTATTAATATTAAGGTGGAGATAGTTAATAGAACACCAATTGCAGATGGCGTCTAAGTCAGAGTTTAAAATGTCACTATCGTGTACAAAAGAAGCAAGACGAACAATTTTGGCATCGTCAGCAGAACAAAAAATTTTGAAATATTTCAAAAAACATCATCATTGTTGTAAATGATAAATAAAATTGGTCCTAGATGACTTCCTTGAGGCACACCAGCGGTATTGTAAATAAACTTCGATAGGGATCCACGGAAATACACACGTTGGGTATGATTTAATAAGTAAGAACGAACCCAGTCTATAAACAAGGATGGAAACCCGAGTACAGCCAACTTGTGTAGTAAAATTTGGTAGTTTATTCTGTCGAATGCCTGGGTGAAATCTGAAAAGATACAATCGACTTGCTTAACAGCTTCAATTTTAAATAAACAGAATTTAGACATTTCCAGAAAATAAGTCGTGGTAGACCCCCCTTTTATAAAGCTGTGCTGGAAAATTCCCAAAGAAGGTTTGCAATGAAAGTAAAGTATGTCACAAATTAATGCCTCAAAAATCTTAGGAATTCAACACAAGTCAGAAATGGGTCTGCAGTCGGAAACATCATACTTACTCTTACATTTTTTGTGAAGAGGAATAATAAGGGATGACTTCCAAGATTTTGGAAAAACACCACAAGAAATTGATAAGTTAATTAAATAACAAAGAACAAAAACTAGAGGAGAAGATCCTAAGGAAATAATATCAAGCAACTAAAATCCTTAGAGCTAATATCACAGTTATCATAAAGAAAAGCGGTCTTAAAAAAGTCGTCAAAAAGGTTTGCAATCGTCAAGGGATCGCTGCTCTAGATATCACCTAGCTTCAATAAGGTAGGGTAGGCGTCGGTACTACGATAACAGTTAACAAATCTCCAAAACTGCTTAGGCTCACCGCGTATAATATACCTAATTCTGTTAATATAATTATAGTAAGAGGCATGAATTTCAGAATTGAATTTATCAGGTAAATGTAAGTAGATTTAAAAAATCCGAGTCGCTCCGTAATGAGAAGAACCTTCCATGTTTTATTTTTTACATTTTTAAGATGCTTTAGTGAGCTATTCAGGCAAGGCGGACTAGTAAAAGAAGCATATGTTCGAGAAATAGGAACATAATGCAAGAAACAAGTAAATAGATTGTCATAAAAATCACTTACCGCCACATCATTGTACCGCTCGTCAAAAACATTAGATCAATTACAATACAATAAAAAATTATTTAATTATTATTCAAAACAGTAAAATCAGCCTTTTTAAAATTATGTGTGAATCGAAGATGTTGCAGGTATTGGATCGAAGATCAAAGCAATCTGAAGAGCAGGATGATGAGATGTCTCAGGATCTAAAGGAAGAGGGCAACGCCTAACCAAAGTGTCGCATGGGTCAGTGCTGAACACCAAAACCAAGAATCTACCAGAATCATCAGCGATGCCCTGAAAAAGAAAGGCTGTCAATGAAACATAGAGAACTTTGCGATTCCAACGAATAGGAGGGTGTCCGCCCGTTAACATCCGATGATACACAGCTAATAGTTGGTAGGTTAAAGTCTCCGAGGAGAAACAACTCATCCTCCGGACGCAAAGCATAGGGTGCAAGAAGCAACAATTCATAAATATTCCTGGTCAGTCCCGGAGGAATGTAAGAAGTAGCAATATACACATTCATGTCTGGCAATCTGAGAGCAATCATAGAAGTTCCAAATCATTCTAGTCCAGAAGCTCAATAACCGAGCACGGGATGTCGCGACGAACAAAAAATAGTACTCCTCGCCCGACAGGGGCGTTCATTGAAGACAGATTTCGGCCGCGTCGAAAGACGATGTATTCCGGACCAAAGAGCTCAGCATCAGCGGTCATTCCAGAACACAAAGTTTCAGTCAGACAGACCACGTCGAAACAAGAAAAAATAGAGCCAGCGTAAAGACTACTCGCCCTAGATCGAAAGCCGGTTTCATTAACGTAGTCGAACGTAATCTCGCTGATGAGTGTTTTGGAGTATCTCTGAAGCCTGAACGGTTTTTTGGAATAAATTCATGGAAGATGGTTCAATTAGACCAAATGTCAGGAGAGACTAAGGCGTTGAACAGAGCATCAGTGATGACAACCTTGAGAGATGCGAAGAAAAAGCCGGAGCTGTTGCGTGCCTCGTGAATTCGTCGGCAATTAATTCCATTTCGCGAATCGCCAAAGTGTTAGGAGATATGATGTACGACGTCATCCATGGTAGTGTCAGGATGAATTCTTACGCTACGAGTTAGCGCAGCTAGTCTCAGAGTCACGACATCGATGACATCAGCAGCACCCATCGACATATCAAACTCGACCGAACCACAGCCTACTCTAGATACAAGCCCGGAAGCTGTCATTAACAGCTGAGCATTGATGGTGTAAACAAACAAAAATTTGCCACAGTAGACATAAGGAAAAGTTTGGGGGAATTGTACTTTCTCGTAGTATTTCTCGCAATATTTTTAAAGTCTCAAATTTGATTTTACTTGAGGTTAACCTACATTTGTTCTGAACATGGTAACACGATAAAAAAGTGTCTCTCTCATACAATTTTCATGTGTTTTAAAGGAAAAACTCTCTTGTGCTCGTTTCGTTGAAGCATTGAGCTTAAAATGCATCAATGACATCAGCGTTTCTCCTTGGGTTTGGTTACAAGAGTATGCAGTTTTATTTGTGTGTGCAAGGATTGGTTAATCTGTGCTAAAACAAAAATGATATAATGATGAAACGCTTGGTGGTGAAATGGCCGAACTGTCATGTTTTCCGGACTTGTATCTAGAATAGGCTGTGATTCTTGAGATGAAGACGCTACGAGTTAGCACAGCCGGTCTCAGAGTCACGGCATCGATGACATCACCAGCACCCCTCGACATATCAACGATATGTAAAGTAATAGGCACATACTTTTTCTCTCAGCAATACTGTAGAAAATTTAGTTTTCGGTAAGTTTTTTTTAGGAAGGGGCACGTGCCTTGCCTGTTTAATTGATTTAATCTAAGTATTTAAATGACGCACGGGGTGTACAACAACCGCTCGAATCTATGAGTTTTCCTTTATGCAATCATCGTAAAAGGTTCTAACGTTCCAATTTTCTATACTCCATACTATCAATTTTATGCGGTGTATTCAAGGCTTAAAAGTTGTTAAAGAAGTCGTCAGCTACAAGCTCTTTCGTCCTAGTTCCAAAAGATTGTACTATGAAATCTTACTTATGCTCCTTGATCATGAAAAAGTCCTATCCCTGCTTCCTTCTTCTATAAATTGGAAAAGTCGCAGTAGAATTTATTAATGTTATCTTCAGATAATTGAAAATATGGAAAAAGAACAAGAAAGGTTTCTTAGGTATCTCGTAGGTTAGGTTAGGTTAAATTGGCTGCCTAAGAAGGCACACTTAGGCCTAAGAGGCCCTTTGTGCTACCACATTGAGGCTTGAAATTAACAACCCCATAGAATTACCTAAGGAATAAGAGGGTTAACATTTTGTCCCCTGTGCACCGAACCAGTTTCTTGTATCCAGTGGAACTAGTTCACGGGAAGTCAACATTATTTTGACTGGGTTGTGAAGGGTGTTCATCCTTAATTCGTCGTCGGGAACCATTTTGAACTCCTGATAAATCGAGTCAGGTCTCTGACATCCGTGAAGCCCAGCTCGGTTAACTCTTCAAAGTAGGGGGAGCTCAAAAACTGGTTCCTACGGTTGGCTAGGGCCGGCCAGCTACCGAGGAAGTGAAGTATGATTTCCTCTTCCTCCTCGTCGTGGCAACTCCTACAGAAGTCCTCGTCCTCCTACAACTCCTACGCCCAGCCTATCGGCGTGTCTACCTATGATGCAGTGACCCGTGATTACGGCTACTGTACTGCTTATTATTTTTCGTCCGAGTAGGATGAGCCCTGTTGACCGCTTAGGGTCAAGCTTTGGCCATATCTGTCGGGTAATCAGGCAGGTGTGTTCCTCTTTCCAGTTAGTGTTATCAACCTTAAGAGCCTCCTGTGAGAGCTCCATTTTGCATGTAGCTAGCGGTTTACCCGGCTGGTGGTTAATGTCCGAATCAGGACGTGTGGTACCGATTCTCGCTAGTTCGTCGGCTCTGTAATTGCCCGGAATATCACTATGTCCAGGCGCCCAGATGAGCCGTACTTTCAGATGCTCAGCTATGTCATTTAGTGTTGAGCGACATATTATAACCGTTTTGGAGGTTGTGTATACTCCCGAAAGGGATTTAATAGCTGCCTGTAGGTTACAAAATTTATATTATTTAATACAAAATGATGTATGGAAAACGGTCTTATAGTTGTTTATTTGGTCACGAAATGGATGGAAAATATTAAAAAACAAGTCTTTTACTAGCTTAGGAGTTATGCAATTATATTTTATTACCTCTGAAGTCCCTGTACCATCGCTTCTGGTTAAATTGTAATTTTAAAAAAAATGTTGACCTCTAGGATTTATAAAATTTAATTTAATTCAAATCCCCCAAACACTTCTTCATTAAATTAACGTCAAATATCCCTCAACAATGGGATTTATCTCGTGCTACGTCATTACCAAAAAACATCCAGCAACATCTGCAGAGCATGTACACAAGTTGCGAATACCAAAGTACCCTTGCCTCAGCAAGTCAGCAGCATTCGCTCGTGCTGTTCTGTTCCATGACAGCGGCCACTTTCAGTTGTTTACTAACATCGCGCGCGTTTGGTTGTGAAGTTGCAGTCTCCGGTTAACTGAAACTCGTGTGAACTGAACATCCGTCGGAAGTTGAGCTCTCAAAACGAATCGTTCGCAGCTTGTTATCCCTTTTGTCGGTTTGGAAAGGGTTAGCCATAGAAGGGTTCCTCGGTCCCTGTACCTTGTTCTGTTTGTTGTTCAAAGTCCTCTAGGCCAGCAGTGCGCTTTCCTATCTGCAGAGAAATGCACTTTGTAATCGCATGTAAGACCCGAGTCCTGACAGGACTCTAACCGTGTTTTCCTTCGCAAACAAAATTTTGACGAGGGAATCATCCGCCCATCTAGCGGAAGAACTTTGTGAAATTGATAAATTGTTCCGGTGCTTGTGTGCTCTAAGCTGCCCGATAACGGTGCATTTGTGATTTATGAAATTAATCCTCAAGTGAAGTGCATTCGGATTATGTGAAACTGTCGAGACAGCAAGAACAGGTCCAGGATTACTCGATCGGGGCTCCAGTGCTCTGGAAAATCTCAGCGATTGCCAGAACATCATAAAACACCTGGAGGGAGCGGATACCCATCATCGCTGTTTATTGTGATGCCTGCATCAGGATAGCAACGACAGGAAATTGCTGCGTAAACACAATCCGTTGGTGACTTACCTGCTCCAGCACGTTTCATCTAGCGACAGAACAACACACAATGTTTACCACCTCCGATGGAACCCACTGAAAGGTAACTCACGACTTTAATTACCTGCTAACGAAAATAACTTGTGAACTAATGGCCCAGTTAAAGCGACTCCCCATCGTGCGAGCTCCGAGGAACGCGTCTTCACCTCATATCCTGTTCATCTGGGAGCTCGCATATGGCATCACACTTTCCTTGACCAAGCAGGTACCACGGGAAACAAATTAAGCTCGATGCCTGCGCGGCAGGCAGATCGCTGCCATTCTGTCTGTCTGTGTCGTGTCAACATACGTTCATCGTCGATTTGTCACCTCCTTGACTTCTGCTATTTACATAACTCGATTGTTTTTTTTTTTGCACCTTTTGTGCATCTTGTGGGTCTCGCCTTGTTTTGTTTACCTGAGCTCGTGTTTATTGCTGCTCTGAATTTGCATAACCCCGTGGGGTGGAAATCATAACTGTAGCTGAGTGCTCGAGGATGAGAACCGAGGATGTGGAGTCCTCTTCTGCCTCGTTTTTTTTGGAGCGAGTCATTCACTTCTTATTGAAACTTTTCTTTTCCGGGAATATCTTGTAACATGCTCTTCTGGGCGCTTTTGTTCTTTTACGGGAATCGATTAACCAACTTTGTCGTAGGTGCTCGTCTAGCTAAGGCTCGGCTCTTAGTTTCAGCAATTGGTTTGGTTTCCACTTTTATAGCATTGGGGGGGACTATGCGAACAACTCATCGGATTTAGTTAATAGGCTGAGATCAGTTCACGCACGAATTAGTATTCTATGCGAGTGACTTCCACTTTGCACCACAATAAACATTTACTAAAGCTAAATCTTGGCACTTGGTTAAGTATCCACAGAATCCAATTAAGGCGGATTGTTCTTTTTGTTGCGAGGGCTTTGTTTTCGCGCACCACAAAAAGTCTCATCTCGTCAAGTTTTGTGGGTTAAAAGGGTGCCCAGAATATGCTTCCTCGTAATCAAAGTGTTTAATTCTGAATCCTTTTTCTTCGGCTTTTTATGAAAAGCTCCTGCACCTTGGTAGAGAAAAGTCCTTGAAATTCATTGACTTGGAAGTCTTTGGACAGTTGATCGCATTAATATTAAATTAATAGAAAGCACTTTGGGTTGTCTAATTTTTTTTACCCTTACAGGCCACAATTCTTGACTTTGTCCTAGCCATTTTGTGTCAAAATTATATTTTGATCACATAGAAGTCATACAAGGTCAGTGAGGTATCAATTAATGAGACTATAGGTTTCGATCTTTTTCTAATCAATCCTTTGTGTGAACTAAAAAATTTTATTGTTATGTTCTTGTCTGGAGGCTTGGGGATGCACCATGTTCCAAGCCCGGCTTTGACCAAAATATAGAAGATGTCTTGATGTATGATCCGTAAATTTACACCAAGAATGGAGTAAAATATTGTTTAGAACTTGGTAGGAAACTCAACCACTTCATTGCATTTTAACCGATGGCGAAAATATGATTAGACTAGCGAAGATAGCTGAAATCTCTTTTTCTCTTTTTATTTTCTATCTACAGAACTGGGTTTGTGTTAGGAAAGGGATTTGGTTTTAGCGATAACAAACAGCATTGCGTCTTAGAAGCATAAAATATTACATAATTCGCTTTTTCGTAGTATGATATGTCCTAAAAACGATATTGTTTCATTATCCGAACATAATATACATATATTCGTGATTGATCCTGCAGAGTTGTTTCTAGCGTCTTCCAAATGAGTACGCGATATCAAGTGTGCTGTCATTAGCAATTAATGGATGAAATTGCGAGCGAAAGATACAAGTTCAACGGAAAAGAGAAACTGGATCAGTTAAACAACTGAACCCTGTGGTACACAAGAATTTAGGTAGGATTCCTTTCCAATGGCGTATATTAATATGTTGATATAATTTTACGATATCAACATTCACAATTTCAGACTCAACAAAGCAATTATTCCAAAGTTTGTGCAAACATTTGCTCAACAGAGAGGTCTAGCATTTCAATATTAAGGGTGAAAAATGGACTATGGTGAAGGTGGAACCTTATATATTGAACTTCAAGTCGCTCCTACCGCTATACTCTCGCGGAAAAATTTGGACGTACCATCAAATTTCAGGACTCCTAACCAGCCTTCCTAAGCAGAACAACACGAATGTATAGCTTCAGTCTTTTTTCTTTTTCCCTCGTCTTATGAGCCCGAAACTTTCAAACAAGGCTTACATAGACAGCTCTTTCACTTAACTCCTTAACCCATTTCCCTTATCCTTAATTTCTTTCCTAAAAATACTGTGTTTTAAAATCATAGGCCATCCCCTGAGCCTTGGTGTTATCATTTATATAAAAAAAATTAGTTTTCTGCGAAATCATATCTCATCATCTTGCCCGTGATTTTGTGGCATTGCCAAAATCCTTTTCCTCTGGTTTTTCTGAAGGGGCTATAGGATTTTATTGGCTTTGTTTTAGGTTCTTGACGACAATTAACGTCAAAACGGTTTATCTTTCTCGAACACACAAAAGAGAAGTTTCTAACCGTTTACCGAAATTTTAGCATGTTGCCGATTTTAAGGAGGGGCTTATTCGCCTCACCACGACCGTACAGCTATTGCCGTCGCAAAACTTTCGCCAAAATATTATTTTTATCTCGCACTGTTTCATGTTTGCCTCCCCTACCTGCCTGCACTTCACTGAAAAATATAGAAAAGTGTGTGTGTAGGTGGGGTGGGTGGGGGTGGGGGGAGGTCTTAAACCACGTAGAAAAAATCAGCTTCAAAATTGTATTTGAATTGAAACAAGTGTGGATAATAATAATTATATTTTGTAATTACCTACAATTCAATTCCATTTTTAAGGAAGGATTGTTGTAAGTAATCCCCAATTACCTATAAAAGGAATTGGGAAGGTTGTTAAATCCTAGGTATACAAAAATTAAGGAATTGGAAATATTAATTCCTAAATATTTGAATCATTCCATAAATGTTTAGCGCTTGGAATGAAAATTGAAACTAAAGTAAGTAATTAATCGAAGACATAAAGGAATTAAATTACAATGCATTTAATTCTTAATTACTTTGGAGAGGGAGTTAGAGTGGCACTATCATCACGCTATGTGTGCAGATCCGAGCCTCGGTCTGCCTATGAGCTTTTAATTTGCAAGTGTAATAAGGAGACGGAGTTGAATCAATTGGTTGAGCAGCACGACAACCACCGTGGGTTACTAAAATAGAATTTAAAAAAATCTACTCAACTCAAGTTTGCTCACTCCCCTTGCCCTAATTCCCGTTCGACCAAAGCCATGTTAACGCATAAAAGGGTTGTCCCCTAGGTCTTGGCCACATCCTGTAAGAAAACCACGTGGTTTCGCGGCAATACAATACATTTAATTTTCTTAGTTCCCCTTACCCTAATTGGGTTCGGTTTATCTTAAAAAAAATCATATTTCCATTTGGGAACATTGTATATGACTGTAATCATAAATAATGGGTTTTGCTTTACTTAGGCATTCTCAAGTGCTAATAAATTCTTGCAATTCATTCAGTTTAGTGCGATGTTAAGGAACTTGGAAGAAGCTGTGAGTTTGCAGGGAGCCCGCCGGTACAGAGATATTCAGAGAGCCCAGTAGCTCCCGAGAATTCATTGTACTCTGCAACCAATCAAAAATAAAAATAATCTTAGATTTCTTATGTCTGTCTTCAAGAGTACCCAGCGAGAATAGTTTGATTATGTCTAAATAGGGAGGCAGAATATGAGGATTGTTCCAGGGTACACCGCTAAAAGCAAAGGTCGACGCTAGACAACCTCAATGCGGTTAATATGGACTGCATAAAAAAGGTACCAAACAAAGTACAGTAGAGATAATATAAGCGTCGTCAAACTCTTTTGACCAGCATTTAATAAAACCTAATGACACGTTAGCCTTATTTAAGAGAGAATCTAAAAAGTTAGTGTCAAGTATGACCGCTAAATGCCTGGTCTTGTGAAGTCTAGTTAATAAGCTACCATCAATAAAAAATTTAAAGTGCAGCGGAGTCCTTTCGAGTGAAAAGGCCATAGGAGTACACTTGATGATGAGAGGAAGGTGGTTAATATTATGAAAAGAATTTAAAAGTGAACAATCCTGTCCATTAGCAACAGTGTAAAAATGTTGGCGTCGTCGGCATATTAAAGAATTCTCGAGTGATAGAAGATGGTTGATACATCATTGATGTAAATGATAAAAAGCAACGGTCTAAGATGGATACCCTGTGGAACCCCTAAGGTGTTAAGTATTTCACTGGAAAGCACACCACGAAACAAGACACGCTACGTACGATCAGACAGATACGAAAACACCCAATTTACAAAAACGGAAGGAAAGCCTAAAGCGTGCAATTTTTTAATGAGAATTATGTGGTTCATTCTGTTGAAAGCTTTACTAAAATCAGTAAATATGCAATCGGCTTGCTTACCGGCCTCAAGGGCGGAAACCGCAGTACCAACTCGGAGAATTCTAATAAGCTGATTGTTGCAGATTAATCCTTTATAAATTCGTGTTGAAACGAGCTCAGAAAGGGCTTATAGTGATACTGAAACACATCACAAACTAAAGATTCAAAAACCTTGTCAATGCAACATAAATTTGATGTAGGGGAATTATCATAGAATGCTCCCAGGGCCACAACGAATAGATAAGTTAAATAAATAACAAATGGCAGAAATATGGGACGAACTATGTATATGCTTTCAGAAATGAGGCTGGGATGTCATCTGGACCGATGGTAGCTTCGTCGAATACAAGATCTTTCAGATGAAGAAAAGTCGGCGGAAACTTTGTCAAGTGAGGAAAATTCTTGTTACTAATACAACAGTTTTGTCAAGAAAAGCAGTTTTAAAGAAGCGACCGAAGGGATTTGAAATAACCAAGGGGTCGCTGCTCTCACAGTCCTCCAGGTTCAATGTAGAAAGATATTCATCACAGTTATGCTTCGAGTAAACGAATCTAGAACTGCTTAGGCCCACCGCGCAAAGTCGACTTGATTCTGTCCAAAAAATTGTTGTACGAGGACTCTAAACAAACAATAAATTGATTGTATAAATTCGAGTAAGATAAGTAATCAACATCACTCCGAGAGATGTAGAGCCTCTTCCAATCCTTTTCTTTAAATACTTAATGTGTGAGCTATTTAGCCATGGTTGAAAGGTATGCTGATTTTTGGATTTAGAAATAGTAATTGCCAAATTTTCATACAAATGCTTTATCAACGTCGCGCTCCTTAAGAACATTTGCCCAGTCCAAGGCAGATAGCCGTTCATTTAGTATAAAGAAATCAGCCTTTTTAAAGTTATCGACAGAATCATAAGAATTTACAATAACAGGATCAAAACAAAATATAGGTATATGCAGTGCAGAATTCCTGAAAAAAACTTATTGATTACATAGGCCAGAATTTGGCCCAGAATTGTCCGAAATTAGCTCGAAGTAATTCTTCTGGCCGGAAACTAATGTACAATCCTTCTAACGTAAATGTTAATTTAAAAATATTTGGTAATAAAAAAATTATAATGTAATGATTGACTAATAATCATCAAACTTTTCAGGTAATGATAGCATTTTTTATTTAGTAAATTGGTCAGGTAATTTTTTTATAAGTGTCCGGAATTAGGTTAGTTTACCTTATACTAGAATGAACAGCTCAAAATTCTTATCTGAATACCTTGGACCATATACTATCGAACTTTTTTTATACGATGTGGCTAAAGTCTATAGGACAACTCTTTGATGAGTTAGCATGGTTATGGCCGAAAGGGAATTTAGGGTAAGGGAAGTGAGGAAACTTGAATGTCTTGTTTTTGCATTGCTACGAGCTAGACAACAGCCCATAGACAGAGTGGATTATTTTAATTTCTTAATAAAAACTCACGAGGAGACCTGGTCTCGAACCTGGGATCCATGGATCATGGTCGTGCTGCTCAACGAATTGATCCTACTCTGACCACGGACTGCTAAAACCCAACAATAATACGCATGGTGGTTAGGTTAGGTTAGGTTAAAGTGGCTGCCTAAGGAGGCAAACATAGGCCAAAGAGGCCCCTTGTAATACCACGTTGAGGCTACAAAAACTTTCGCAACCCTCATAAAAATAACCTATGAAATAGGAGGGTGGACATGTTACCCCCTGTGCACCGAGCCAGTTCCCTGTCTCCAGTGGGGCCAGCTCTCGGGAAGTCAAAATAGATTTGACTAGGTTGGGAAGGGTGTACAGCCCTAACTCGTCTTCGGGAACCATTTTGAACTCCTGATAAATCAAGCTAGGTCCCTGACATCAGTGGAGCCTAGTTCGGTTAACTCTTCAAAGAAGGAGGAGCCTAGAAACCGGTTCCTGCGGTTGGCTAGGGCCGGACAGTTACCGAGGAGGTCAAGTATGGTTTCCTCTTTGTCATGGCAACTCCTACAGAAGTCGTTTGAAGGCGCGCCCAGTCTATCGGCGTGTCTGCCTATGAGGCAGTGACCCGTGATAACGGCCACGGTACTGCTAATTGCTTTGCGTCCGAGTAAGATGAGCTCTCTTGATCGTTTAGGGTCAAGCTTTGGTCATATCTGTCGGGTAATCAATCAGGTTTGTTCCTCCTGCCAATTAGTGTTTGCAATCCTGAGAGACTCCTGTGAGAGTTCCAGTTTGCATGTGGCCAGCGGTTTACCCAGTTGGTGGTAAATGTCCGAATCAGGACGAGTGGTACCGATTCTCGCTAGTTCGTCCTAGTTACCCGGAATGTCACTATGTCCCGGCACCCAGATGAGTCGTACTTTCAGATGCTCAGCTATATCATTTAGTGCCGAGCGGCATGTTATAACCGCTTCGGAGGTGGTGTATACTCCCGAGAGAAATTTAATAGCGGCCTGACTTTCTGTGAAAATACATATATTGTCTGTGGGTAGCGTTAGATGATTCAGGCGGTCCGCAGCTACCTTTATAGCCATGATTTCCGCCTGAAACACGCTGCAGTAGTCAGGCAAGCGGAATGAGACATTGAGGTCCAAATGTTCCGAGAAGATGCCTCCACCCATTTTGCCTTCCAATTTGGAGCCGGTGTAGAGATGCAGCGACTCCCCCCATTGGGGAGGACCTTCTTCCCATTCCGATCTGGTGGGAAAAAAGGAGTCAAATTTTGTTCCAAGAAAAGACATACGTCGAAGTAGCTCCCTGAGGGAGGAATAAACGAGCACAGAAAATTCCAGTCTTCCTCAGTTTCTCCAAAAATGCATGCATGAATGCATGAATCATCAAGGTGTGCGTCGTCGCGTTGTTTTACCCCTATTTTTTCTCAGTTTCGAACAAAAGAGGATCGCTTCTTCCCAATGACGCGCCTATGTTAGAAGGAGGCCAAATAGAGGTAGAAAAAAAATACTACTCTCATCCTAAAAGATCGGCCTACGATTACTAGTAGAATGATCGCTTTTCTTGCTTGGAAGTTACTGATGCGCGAGAATGGATGGTTGTTGTTGGACTACGTGATAATATGTTGGCCTTAAATCGTGAGGGTCTTAGGTTCGAATTCCTCTGGCAGCGACCCATGTTTTTTTGTCTGCTGCTAACAGGTTACACCAAAAGGCCATGGGAAGTTTTGTAATGTCGGCGGTTCGAAATCCACCTGTAGGTCCACTGCCATCGGTTGATCTTCGCCCTACAAGTGGCCACAAGAACTCTAGAAAGAGAGAATAGATTAGAAAAAAACTTTAATTTAGCTTTAAATGGCTTGATGAATTTTGCTCTAGAATAATATTATTTCTATTATGTCGTCGTCAAATTCATTGATCAAAACTTCCTTATAAAGGTAAACATTTGAAAGTTTCAATTTGCAAAATTTATAATTCGTTCCACGGCATGAATTTAAATGAATCTTTTCCCACCCAATAGCATCCCAGCATCCGAAGCCTAAAAAATTTAAACAGCAACAAACAAAAAACACCGATGATGGCATAAATCTTTACACAAAAAATTCCAGGACGAATTTACCCATTCTCATCGATGCTATCATACCTGCCCCAAAAGAACTGCGCTGCAGGGAAGAACCTGAAGTATATCGAACACGGTGCGGGTAATAACATATTATCACGAAGCGTAATAAATTGAACTCAAAGGTGAGGAGGCATCGTAATTGAAGACCTTTGATGCGTACCTAATTCGACCAATTATTTCTTATTCACGTGTGAGTGTGCATGGTTGGTTGCACTGCCGCAACATAATACACGTTTCCCTATTTTCTTCCCGTATTGGCTTTTACGTTAGGCTCGGTCTCAGCCTATTCAAAATTCGTCGCGATGTGAAGCAAATGTGATTAGGCCCGGGATTTGGAGAGGATCTATAGATGTTAAATTCTCAACGACATTTCACTACGTGTAAGAGTAGATCTCCTGCCTTATTTAGGATGTGCCATTTAATCCGTGCCATGATATCCTCCAAATGTTTCTAGAGCTCGACATCTTTAACATTCCCTCCCGGATTCACCTTAGGCAAATGATTTCGAAAACAGGAACAGTGACTCATTGAATTCCAGGCTAGGCACGTATTTTGCATTTTTTTTCTGCCAGCGATGTCATTTAAAGACTTTTGTCCCAGGTACGAAGTACGTACCTGAAGTTGTCAACATTTGCAACTGCAGAGTTTTAATTTTAGTACTCTCTGGCTGGACGAGGTGCAAATTAGGACAAGCCAGAAAACTGAAAAGGAGAAGGTTGCATTTTTCATCATTTTCGTTTTTTGCTCTTGAATTTTTGAAAAATAATGAGAAATTCTTTTACGAGAATGTCGTGATAGTTGGAATGCTATGAGATCTGAAATTCCAATACAAGTCACCTGGAATATGTTATTTGATTTTAATCTTCTCCTTTTGAATGCTATACCAACTTCATAGCATTTTTTTTTAAAGTAAACAAGCAACTGAGTGTCTGCTGTCTTAAGACTGAGAGCAAACATACTTCCTTTAGAAATAAAAACCCAAAGAATGAGAAGACAAAGTCAAACAAAAGTTCAATATCGCTGCCCTCATATTTCATAAATTTTTAATTCCCTCTGTGACTAATTCAATTTGTTTTAAGTATCCATTTCTCGAGAAGATATCAATATCTCTTAGAAACTATCCCAGGGGAAATAAAAATGGAAAGAAATCTTGTCAACTCATTGGTACTCATTCATGTCGCAGGTGTACCTTGAGCATCCAATTATGTGCTGACTGCTGAATACCAAAAATACTTTGGTCCTAAGCCAAATATTATTCGTAACGTCCTTGGATACCGTCTGAACAAACGAATTTTGGTTACTTTCATCTTGGGCAAGGTACTTACGAAGACTTTGGCCCGTAATCTGATTACTTAGTGAACACCTTTGATTAATCATTCAGGGATCCAGGAGAACAGACAATTAACATGCTTCCATTAGGATTAGTCTGCAAAAGTGCCATTAACAGAACAACAATGGCGGGAACAAAGCACCTCGTCTCAATCAGGGCTAAGTAGTAGCACTACGTATGGAATGAAGCATGAAAGTATGTCAGATGATGGCAAGTGGAGTGAAAATACATTTTCTGCCTATTGGACTTACTAGGAATCGGTAATAATAGAAGAAGGCAAGGAAGGGTAGGTCGGATTCCGTTCAAGTGGAAAACGATTCACACTTTTCTTCCTAGGTGTTGTTGACTTGAACATTTCTCTGTTTTATCTTGAATGCACCATGCAAGGATATGCGTGTTATAACTGTTGTTTGGTTGATGGGTATTATATTTGTGGTCTTATCATTTTCCCACGAAAAATACCTACACTTACAGCTAGTGTTACAGAAAATATTTCCATGTTTGTGTAATTTGATCAGATATTTCAAAAAGTTTGTTTATAACATTCGACCCCAAACTCTTATTGTGTATATTTGGATTGAATTAAACAGAACCTCGATTTCCACAGAGTACACATTTCAAACTCAGGTGAGCAGTTTGTTACAGGTTTTTTTATGAACCGTGGTTTTTTCCATACTTTACGCATAAATATGCTATCACAAATGTAGGGATTATATTCCAAAACTCCTGTAGAATTTGTATACTTAATGATTCAACGTTAAGACATGAGTTCATAAGTACTAATCAGGATGGGTTAGGTTACTTTAAGTGTTTTGCTATCACTAAATGGATTCGCCTTTATGTTTATTTATTTATTTATTAAAATTTTGTCAATGACTGACTAATGCAAAGTACAGTTTAGAATATAGTGACAGAATAGTAATATTATATAAATAAAATAATAAAACGACAAAATAATACAAGCAAATAAAAATTTGATAAAGTTAGTTAACAAAAGTGTGCGAGGTAACCTTAACATAGCTGATTCCTCAAAGGGTCGGGGAAAAATCAATGGAGTAAAAGAAGAACTGCCATCGATGATATCGGTGCTAATTTAACATAGTTAGTGCGGTGATAAGGGACATGTAAGAAGTCCTGATTCCTGAAAGAGTGAGCAGGAATGGATATGTTAAGAGAAGCCAACGTTAAGGAGAGTCAATAGAACCCTGCAAGCAATTAAAGGCAAACAGGAGACTGTTATTTCAGCATTTATTTCAAGAGTGTCAACATTAAGCAGACCAATCTGGTTAACAGAGGAAGGTAGGATAAGGGAATCAATTCGATTCTTGTGTGTATTGTAGACCAAACGGAAGACGCCTATTCTAAAATGGGTTTAATAAAAGTACAGGAGAGATGATTCGTGATGAAGGGATCAGTAAAATCTTTGGCCGAAGGTCGCGCTGGCCTTACTTATTATGGGTTTAATGTGATCTTTTAATAAAAAAGGGGAATTTAGCCGGACACCCACATCCCTGGACTTTTGAAGCCATCGATGGTTAAGTTGATCTTTACAGGAGCCTTTTTTTAAAAGAAGGACATAGATGTACACTTATTAATATTTAGTGGGAGGCGGTTGATGGAGAATTCAACATTTAGAACAAGGCATTCGGAAATATTCGGCACGATACAAAAGATCTTGGTGCAGTCAGCTTAAAAAAGAATTTTAAAGTGAAACAGATTCAAGACTAGATCATTGATGTTAATGAAAAAAAAGCAGTGGTCCGAGATGGCTGCCTTGTGGCACCTCAAAAGTGTTAAAATGCTTGTTTCTTTAGAGAGAGCTTCACGAAGCGAGACTCGCCGAGTACGAGCAAACAGATACGAAAAAGACCAATCTACAAAACCCGAGGAGAGAGAGTTTGGAAATAAGAATTCTGTGATTTATTCTTTCGAACCTGTCTATTACTCTCAAAAGTAGTTATACAAAAATTGGAGAATTCCAATAAGGTGGACAATATTGGAAAACTGCAAGAAGGATTTGTAATAAAAATAAAGGATGTCACAAACCAAGGCCTCAAAAATCCTAGCGGCACAACAAAAGTTAGCGATTGGCAGAATTTCTAGGTATTTCGAAACATACCTCATATAGATTAAACTAATTTCCCAAAATTGTATCAAGAGGCGAACTACTCTTTTGTGTAAAAGAGGCAGGAGTATTGTCAGGACCAACGGAAAAGCTATGAGCCAAGGTTAGAAATCTGCTTGGACTAGTCAAATAAAAGGTCATTGGATACGAAATAAGTCGGAGGTAAAATCATTAATGCTAATATTATAGTTGGCAACCAAAACTGCAGTTTAAAAAAAGTTTCCAAAATGGTTGGGCGTCGTCAAAGAATCATTACTACCGCAATCCTCAAAAGTCAAGAAGATGGGTAACAGTCAGAATTAAGCTTCAAATTTACAGAAAATGTTTAGAATCAGTACGCAGGTTAGCTTTCAGTCGATAAAGGTAGTCGTAAGAAGACACTGATTCATATTTAACTGAACACATAAGGTAGGGTAAGTTATTTAATTAGGGTCGCTCTTAGAGGAGCAAAAACTCTTCCAGACCTTATAATTGATATTTTTTTAAATGTCTTAAAGAGCTGTCGAACCAAGTTTGATTAGTACCTGTGGTCTTAGATTTAGTGATTAGAACACAATGAATAAAACATACGAGCAATAAGTTCTAGAAAGAGTTCATGACTTTGCTAATATCTTACATTATCACTCTAATCGCAATCACATAACCAATTGTCAATTAAAGAGAAATCAGCTTTTTTAAATTTCTAACAAAAGTCAGTTCGTATACACGAAGGGATCAAAACCAGATCCAAATACATAACAGTGTAAACTGCAGGATGGTCACTCGAATATGAAACAAGCAGGACCAAATATCACCTAACTAATGTAGTGGCGCAATTAGTAGAAAACACTAGGTCGAGGAGAAACTTTCCGTGATCATTCGAGATCGTGATCGGGTATGCGATAAGCCTGAGAAAGAGGGATCATCTGTGAAATAAAACAGATTGATAACCTGAAAAAAGGATCACAGGAAGCTATTGTCCGAGAGAAAAGGCTGCCAGCCCAAAACAGGTAGTTTGAAGTCACCAAGCAACCTTGTCAGGAGGTCTCATGGTACAACTAACGGTATCCGGGAGGAAAAGAGGTCATAAACTCCGAATGAGGGGGGAGGGGAGACAAGAGGAATGTAGCTTGTAGCTGTATACAAGTAATAGTGATGCGCAAAATCTCCAAGTCGCCAGAGCCCGGAATATCAAGAAGTCTGCATAGGGTGTCACGGAAAACTGCACAGGGGACTGTTGACTGGACGGTGTATTTTTTATCTATTCGGATGGTTGAAAAAGGTCCCGCCGTCACGCAGAAATGACCACACTGCTGAGGTTAAACGTTGCCCGTAAGTCTATAAATGATGATTAGCATTTACGTCGCTCAGATTGGTGAATTCAAAGTGTGAACTATATTTGAAAAAGGGAATTCCTTTTATAAAAGTGTGAATTATATTTGCAAAAGGGTAAATTTAATTGCAAAATCTGAAGTCAAATATGTTCATCGTTTTTCTGTTGAGGTATCAACTTAACCTGTTAAAAGCTTTTCAACTTTGACTGCAGTTCGCTTGATTTTTCCTCTTGCAATTCGCAGGATCACGACGCGAATTAGGTTATCTCGTCCAAGATCTTCTTCGATCCGGGCATCCCCGTTGACGGTGGCAGGTTACTCCTTTATTAGACTTAGATTTGGTTCAGTTAGCAGGTTGTCCAATCAAAAATTGGTCTAAATGATATCGTATGTTGTTGGCATCAGGAGTCTCAAATTGAGAACCACATCTTATTCCGTGGCAAGCGTGGTGAGCTCTTCAAAGGCAATCTTCACTTTTCACTACTCTCACATCCCAATGCCACCGAAGTGAGGAGCCGATCGAAGATTAAAGAGCCAGCTGATTGCTTCAGAGGAAATCTGTAATTAAAATATTATTATTTTAAGAATTTACTAAATTATATAATTTGCAAAGTTTCCTATTCCTATACCTATTATATACCTATATTGGTTTATGGGAATGCTTCTTTTTGCAATGAACTTCTTCAAACAAGCCATTAAAGCTTCGACGAATCCTTAGTGATTTTTGCTATACTCGACGCCGAATAAGACTCGAGTAAGACTCGAAAGTGTGACATTCGATTCAAATGCAAATCTTGTGATTCTGTGTGTACTGCAAGTTTTAGTAAGAAGAAGTGTACGTGATAGTGCTTCTTTTGGGTATGTTTAATAAGTAAGTCAAACAAGATGTGAATCTTTGGAAGGATTATCGGATAATTGTTGTCATAAAAGTCTGCTGTCTTTTGTTTGTATCATATACGATAACACGACATCACAATGGAGACAGAGTTGGATCAATTGGTTGAGTGGGACCAAAACCACTTTCGGCAACTTTGTAAGCTATGCAGTCTTTATCCTCTTCTATTTTACTTGATGCACTTGTTGCACAAACTTAAATAAGCAATAAAGTAAGTACATTGGTGACTAATGTCTTAGATGGGTTAAGGAAGACCGTTTCAGAAGGCTGGTCCATGCAGGGGATGTGAATATAGCGCATATTTCTTACCAACCCCACGAAGTACTCCCTAGCGGAAGTCTCACGGGGAGAGTGGTTGAAGATTGGTGGTTGAAGTTTAGCACGTAGGTGCATATAGTCACCTCCTAGCCCAAAAAACATACCTGGATGCATACATAAATACATGCATACATTCATACCAGTGGCGGATGTGGTATTTTTCTAGGGGGGGGGGGGGGTTGCATGGAACGTTATTATCAAAAAATTGATGATCAATTTATTCGTCCAATATTTTTAATAAAATACTTCCGCCAATGACATCTTTTCCGAATATTCCTTAAGAAACAACATCGGTCTTCAGGGTTGGGGGGGGGGGGGGGTGGTGAATCCCAATACCCCTCGGCCCGTAGATTCGCCCCTTTTCCATAAAACGTGAAGTTCTTTCTACTTATGAGAGTTCTATCCGGCTTTTATACACAGACTAAGTGTTCCAATTTGAGTGATGTTATCTATCTAGATTTCTTTTTCTCTCGGAAATCCCTCTCGAATAACCTATGACAACTACACATATTTTCTACATTAAATGTCAAGTGTGAATGTAACTAATCAATATAAAATAAAATAAAAAGTAAATTATTGTTGAACTATTCAAATTAATTCAGTCAAAATAATTTTGTTTTGTTTTCAGACAATCAAGACAACCAAAACCAACGTGATTTGCATCTATTACCTGTTTAAAATCGTGGAACTTTAAAAAAATACAACACCTGCGAACAACATTTAAATTACCGCGAGATTTACGACTGCTAATTAGCTCCGTCTGTCTCTTAAAGTAAAGTAACTTTTGAGAAAAAAAAACTCTTTGCCTAAGTGATAAAAGTGCATCATGCGTAATGAAAATGTGATAGTGTTCCAACAAAAAAAGGTGTGAAGTGTAAAAGGGCATAACAAATATTTTTGAAATTTTGTGTGAAAGTTGAAATTGTTTAATTCCATTGTGAGGAAAATACTTGCGACAGAAGCAAGCATATCATCTGGAGGAGCCTTGTATCATCAAATCTCGTCCAACATGGAGTTCCTTAAAAGGAAGCATTTTTCACTGTGGATTACTTTCCTGATAACTTCCCTAGTTGACATGGGATATGGATTGCAGGGAGTTCCCACTTGGATGTAAGTACTTTCAGCCTTTTCTCAACTTAAGTATTGTGTTTATTTACGTGCGCTAAATGACGCTGTAAGAGGTCTTAAGTGGTTTAACACAGTGCTCCGTGTTAACTGGATGCTTGTTTTAACGAGGTATTAACCGATTTTTTACGATCGTGTTTTACGTACACGCATACGTGCATATACTGAGGTAACCAGCACAATACCACCTACATAAGTAGTAAAATTGATGCCAGAACATTATTTGTTTGTACAATGTTAGGGCCGTGGTTGATGGTGTTTTGCTTTTCTTGCGGAGGTTTTATTACATTCGAATTGATAGGGGTTTTGCACAAAATTGAGGTAATTTACATGTTTAATGCCTCACGGAAATGTTTCGTTTTATAATAATTGTGTTTCCGCTTACATATGTGTTTTACAGATTTTGGTTTGAACATTAGTACCAAGCAATTTATTTTACTTTTCCAAATTATTTTAGAAGATGTCAATTGAAGTTAAAACTGCTGTAACTATGTTGCCTGCACTGTAATAACCTTTATAAACTTTATTATAACACTATTTACCATTTTAAACTTATGCAATCGCCCAAAATAAGCATAACTAAGAACTTTTTAATTTATCCCCCTGGTTCCTTGTTGGGCTATAGGACGTCAACTACAGAGATCCATCACCTGGGCTCGTTGTGTGCTAACCCCTTTAATTCAGTACATGACAGGTCTCAGTTTTCCAACATTCTTAAATTTTGAGAAGGAGAATATCACCGCCTTGCCTAATCCCGCTCATCATTAACTCCAGGGGGCCTTAGCAAGTTCCAAACCTTGTCGGAGGTTTGATATTAATGTTGACCAAAGCTTGCGGAACCTTAGGCTCAGTTGAAGAAATATTTGATGGTAAATGTGTGATTTAGGACTTCAACTGAATCTTCTCTCTACTTTCGTAGTTGATGCATTTCCGTAACAAGTAGTCAACAGTCAGCGTCTCTTATAGGATGTTCTAGTAATTAGGCTTGTCATGCCTTAACCTTCTTTAGACGATTTTTTGTAGTATACAGACTATGGAGATAATGAAGTGACCACTCCATCAGAACAATTGGTAGGTATTCGATTAAGTGGTTAGCACAAAAGCTGTTCTGGCGATAAGTGATAAGAGTGTTGTTTCTTAGATATTTTTCAACTGGGACTTGATCAGTGTTTCAAAAACACCGAAGTGAGTGTGAGGGTTGGACAAAACCACACTATGTTGTCTCGATGCGAGACGGCGCGCAGTTTTTATTTATTTCAATTGAAAATAAAAAACTGACAGGGATGTCGAGGCTCGAATCTGCATCCATGGCGTGCCATCCATTAATCCATTTGCGTCTCCATTTCTAATAGGTAGAGAAAAAATATTAATAAAACACTATTTATTAATGAGATCTACGTAAGTGTTTCAAATTTCGCAGTCGTGCACACAATGATAAATTTTGGCAGCTTCAGCATAACATAAAATCTTAGAACTTGATGAAAATGTAGAGATGTCATGAATCCTGTGGACATTTTCATTTATTTTAATAGAACAACTGAGGTGTGCAACTCTTACTCACCGACGGGGTCTTGGCAGTAAATCCGGTTCGGAGGACCATGTACGGGGGGCGAATGACAGGGAAATTATAAGAAAAAGAGCGTACAGAAATTATACACTAAATTTCTTTATTCAGAATAATGTTCGACTGATATGTTACAATCAGCTGATATGATGGATGTTGGAATTTGAATCAAGTTGGGTAGTTTGCAGTATAGGTTGACCACAAAACTCCTGACCTAAACAATTAATCAGAAAAGTATTTGATATCAAATATCATAAAAACCCAACAGTGTTAACTTTAAACCCGCACTTCATTATTAATACTATCCAAAGCTCAGTAAAGATACAAGTTCAGATAATATTATGGTAGAAAGATCGCCTTTTGACGTAAATATGTCTGTGAAATTGCTCCAAACACTAGGGGAATTATTAAGAACCCGATGATAACGAAATCGGAGGATACCGTTTCGTGTTGTAGCTTAACAACTATCGTTTTCGTGGAAAACCACATTATACCATATTATTGTTAAAGAATAAAAGAATTTACTTAGTATAAAAGGAATTATGACATTCAATGCAGGGCGGAGTGAGACAAGCCGAAATTTTTTGATCGTTTCGCTGCATTTGCAAAATTTCGATCAGAATAACGTTTGACTGAGTGAAGCAATTACATTCGTTTTGGTGTCAATCGACGACTTCAGTCATAATCTATAGGTACAATAAAACGTACATTTTGTATAGTTCTGTTAAAATGTCTGCATACTGATGAGATGCAGAATTAATCTGCTTCCGCTACTGTTTTTCGGACTACGTGGCGTCACTTTTGCGTGGTGGTATTCCGCTCTCTTAATTTCCACGTGTTCGGTACCACACTTGACTCATTAACTCTAAGTGATCCTCATGAGGTAGCTAATTCATTGGCTGACTTCTTTATTGCCTCTTACCGTGACAAGGCTTCCATGCTCCATGGTCACTCCTATCCTCTGTCATTTGTTTAGTGTATCTCTGCACTGTGGTCGTTTTCTGGGGCTCTGGAAGGACTCTGTGATAATGCCCCTTCACAAGAAGGGCAACTAAGTGGACATATCTAATTATAGACCTATCACCAACTTGTGCCACGTTGCGAAGCCTTACGAGACTTTAATAAGAGACGTGCTCCGCTTTTATTGTAGACTCTTCATGGGCAGCTCGGTTTTACGCCGCTCTCGGCTGAGTGGCTGTCATCGTACCAGTCCGGCCACTACCAGCGCGTCTTGTTCCGCCGCGCGTCTTGTTCCTGCCAAATCTCAGTCATCTTCAACCGACTTCCACTAAATGCCAAAAAATTCAGCGTAAAGATCTTTTCTTGTAGAAGTCGCCCCATTTACTTCAACTGCTACATGGGTGGGTCCGATGTGGGCGGGTTCGACACGGTCAAGGACTTGGAAGCGGTTCTAAATTCCCGTCTATCTTTCGAAGACCACGTTGAATTCTTAGTTGGCAGAGACAATTCCACGCTCGGCCTTGTTAAAAGGTGGTCTAAAGAGCTTGACGATCCCTACTTTACAAGGCTTCTTTTCTAAACTTTTGTTAGACCCATCCACCACCTAGATTCCCGCCCGGTTTGGGTTTCTTACTTCGACGTGTACATTAACCGGATGAAACAGTTTAGCGCAGATTACTTAGGTTTGCTCTTTGCGGCCTCCTCTCGCGGGATCCTACTTAACTTCTTCCTACCTTCCGTCGACTCTCTTGAAAATAGATGCAAGGTCTCTAATATTGTTTTTTTTATACGATTTGTTTCAAGAGTCGATCATCTCCTCCGAACTACTCTACGATGTTAACAGCTGCGTTCAGGCTCGGATATTGAGGAGACATAACTTTCTCCATGACATGACAACTTCAGCTAATCATCGAACAATGATTACACTAATTTAAGTCTAAACTTTACTGTACTGTTATTGTAGTAGCCAGCCTTGGTGAATTATCAAGAATAAATAAATAACGAGTCGCAAGTCGTCTTACTACTGGTCTCGTGCTCAGAAAGCCCGCGAAAATACCCCTCTTTGGGGTACAAGTCAATTAGGGAATATCTTTTGATATTCTAGTACAGCCGCTCTATCGTTTCCCTCTACTACACAATAAATGTAAATTATATCCGCGTAAAAGTGAATTCTAGCAATTTCAGTTCTGGAATTGTTTTTCAACTATATTCGATATTCTTTCTGACTTACCCCGCTTTTATAGCAACATTTTGATCAAGACTCTCAGAATATTTGTGTGTGAACATTGGCGTACACATGCTAATAACGATAACAAAATAAATTAGACTAATCATTTTATAATTTAATGAACTTAATGAGAATTAATATAAATAATATACCACCATATATGTAATAATTATTGTATATAATCTCTAGATGAGGAATATTATATGTCCTCCTTATCAGCCAAATTTAAACATCAACTATTCCACCCCTAGTACTTTCCCTCGTGGCTGGAAATTCCTCGTGTCCAGCTGATAGAAGGTTCTCAAACGACAGATAAACTGCTTTCTTTTCGGTGTTATCTAAGATTTTGGAATCACTCAGAAATTCAGTTCAAAAATTATGAAAACCAACTTATTAACTATCCAGTCGGAGTATTGAATTCATTGTCTTCACAACTTAGGTAAGTCTAGTCACTTCTATCAACACTTCAAGTATTTGACCTGCAAATTCATCATTTTAAATGAACTGAAAGTTTTTTATTTGTCTTTCCATCCGTGTTATAATAAACGAAGCCACCACTGTTCCTCACGAAATATATACCGGTGTACCACAGGGTTCACTTTTTTCATCAGTTTTATCTTTGCTATTATTGATCTGTCTTTCTCTTACTATGAATCTTATGCATAACATTGACATTTACATACATAGAAGGTAAAATACGAAACCTTTGGTCAAAAGACTATTTAAGTTCACAGAGGCCGTAAAAGGTGTACTTAGTTAAGAAAGTTTACGGTAAATAAAAATTATACTTTGTAGTCATTTATATTCATTAACTCATGTTTGACTTAATTAAAATCCATTCTTTTTGCGTTCCTTTGCGAGAAATGCAATACAATTTAAATGCCATAAAGTAGTCCCTGCGTACTAAAATTCCACTTAACATTTCATTATAAAATATTTCTTTCAAAATAAACATTTTCAATATCAATTGGCATAAATTACTATCAATATTTTCTTAGGTTGAGCGGCGATGCCAACCACTGCGAAAAACGATTGGCTATTGCAATTCGGTGTAATTATAGTCCTCAGTAAATAACTAATCAAGATAGCGAGATAGCGAGATTATCCCTGACTAATCTCTGCGTATCGTGCTGTATAAATGAGATAATTCGATTAAAATCTACGATTATTTTTATAGTCCATTTTTCCGGTCTCGGATCACTTAAGAGCTGGACTCGTTTAATTAGGTAACAGCCGACTCGGCACAAGATCAAATGATCACGCTAAGAAGATTGTTAAATTGCTGCCATAAATGCGGCAATAGCTATACAATGAGTTCGATTATCTATCGGATGTTATCTTTTGCTAGAATTTGTTTTTCATTACTTTTATAGTGGTTTCAGAAGAAGTGATTTGTCTTGCTAGTTGAAGAATGCAGGTATGTTGAAACAAATGCTATTTGTCTTAAGATGGAATACCATCTTTAGAAAAGTCTAATCGATTTCTAGAAAAGGGAGAAATATAATTAAAATTTGTTGAATAGTTTTCCTTGCGGGACCGCTTCGTCTGCACCTTCCAGATTAGTAACATTCTGCAAATTCTAAGGCGATTAAGTTAAAAGCATTCCTCTACAATAAGATTATCTCGCATGCATAACCAAAACATGGAGCTTAACTTGCCAGTTGGTATTCATTAAGGGGAACAACTGACCTAAACATTCCGTTGAAAGCCACTGAAATCTGCTCTATCCTTCTATTCAAATGTATACACAGCTTTTCCTCTACTTTCAGTACTTTCTCCAAACTTTATTTCTATCTAAAGTACTATGGTTGTCTATATATTTACAGCCCGACCTTGGATGTAGACAGCATCCTGTCTATCAGCTGATTTTGTAATTAATCCGAGACGAGTTTAAAATACCCAACGGGCTATTTTCGTGATCCAGAACACCTGTAGCAGCCACAATCTCTAAATCAATCAAATGCTGCAAGATGGGAAAAGCTATCTGCTTTGTCTGTGCCTGCAGACGTAGTTGCGGTCTATGTTTTGCATAAATTTGCAGAACATGCATTCCTCAAGCCGAGACCAACAGAGCGGAGTACGATCAATAATAGACGGTTCCGGACATGCATCGTATCATTTCACAACGTGTTAATTAAGTTGTAATTGAGGCGATGATATCTTTTCTCCATCTTGCCAATTTTCTCCATTGAATTCTGACGGTTAAGTCGACTTATGACTTGGTGAATGATGAAGGACTGAAAACATGTCCAGAACTGACAGAGCCCATCCGTATATGAGGGAAGTGTCAGGCTATTATTAATGCAAGCTTCTTATGAGCTAAGCAGTCCACTTCTTGAACTTCTTCGACCAGAATGACATGCTATCTTCGTGGAAAATCCATTTAAGGGCACATAACTTACGACCAGTTAAACGGGAACAAGAAAAACGTTTAAGCCAGGTGATAAAGAGGGAGTCGTGTTGTAATTTGACACACAGCACTCCTGACGCCTACATAACATTGTTTGGGGTTCGCTGGCTGCACTGTGCATTTTGTTAGGATGAGGAGCAACATTTATAACATTGGAGCTCTACCATTCATAAAAAACCGTGTCTATGCGAATGGTCTTGTACCATGTGTTCTTTATGTGTCCAATGGACACTTTAGAGGCTCACGATGTCAACTGATACGAAACCAGATGACTACAAGAATTTGATTCGATCCGTAATTACCAGCAGGACCAGAAATTTATTCGGAGTAATTGAGAGGAGAAGACACTATTTAGGGCTTAAATAACTTAAGTTGAACGAAGATAAGCCATCTCTGGACGCGAAGCATAGAATTACATGGGTTCTGGTTGTAATTTAAAGGAGACGTCAAAGGTGTATATTACCTACAGGGCCATTTTTTTGTAGTAGATTTGTTGTTGAAAATTAAACAGCTTTTAAATTGTACCACCCGTGGTGATGCTTATATTTTTCGAATACATTGAATTTTATTGCAACAGGTTCGAAGTGGTTAAAGTTTGTCTTAATGGGGATCTGAAGTTTAATATATTGGGAAGGAAAGTGCGGGGGTAAATTAACGATAAATAATGGTGGTATGAAGTGTATCCTTGGCTCCTACGAAGTTGATTTAGTTCCAAACAAAAAATGCTTAAAGACGGTGCAGTTTAACTTATAGTTTCGTTTTTTTAATCCGCTTAAGCTCAAGGGAAACCCTGTGAATGTGAAGCATAGCCTTTACAAAAGGAGGAAATGAATCAGCGGTTTCGGAACATTGAATTAGAGAGTTAGTTGAAGGAGATGTATGCTGAATGAACTGAATGCGTAAGAGATGGTAAACTGTTTTACATTCATACTGTTCCAGTTAGGAAGCACTTTCGACATTTTACGGTACTGCCAAATTGTACTGTGCGAACCTGGCCCCCAAAATTTAAAAAACGGTTTTTCATTGACCACCGAGTGTCCATTACTGACCAGCAGTAATCTTGATTGATTGACCACCGTCCAGTCACAAAATATGCGAAAAAAATGTTTTCAAGGCCTTCATCACCAATCGATTAACCACTTTTGACCACCCATTTCTGAGCCGACAATTCGAGTTTGACGAGGTGGTCTAACGTGTGTCCTTGTATGTTTAGAATAGACAACTGCTTTCGACGTTTGACCAACCGTCAAAATTAAAAAAAAATCGAATTAGATATTCCGGTAATCGCAACGTCGCCAATAAGGTCAGCATAATCATGCCTGCACTTGCATACAAAAAAGGGACCTTCATCAGAAGACATTAGAGAAAATTCAGAGGTTGGCCGTACCGTAGGTTACCGGTCTACATAGAGCAACACCCTCCACAGCTTTTATTTCTATCTTAGCCCGTAGAACCTTTTGGCTAGCAAACTGCTTCTTCAATTACTATAAGGCTCAATTATGTCTAAACATGGACACGAATCGACTGCGGACACTCCAAAATTGTTGATGTAATTCGTATTCCAAAAAACATACCAAGGTCGACTTCTCCTATCAGACAGGATTGGGTGAGGGGGGGGGGGGGGAATTTGTCTCAAAGTGTGGAATCAGTAGATTCATACACTGATGGACTTGTGCAGGCCGCGACTTATTTCGCCAGCCAGAGACTTGTTAAGCAGCTCTTTTCTTTCTTCTTTGTTAAAACTCGCTTTGAGATAGAAGAGGAACTCCATCTGTGTCCTCTAGAGACGTCAGTCTGTCATGTCTACAGTCTTTTACTAGTTTCGAGGAGGTGGTTACTGAGTCCAACGCCCATAAAGGCGATGTCGGTGATTCACTGAGTTTCAGCAGCAGGCATGGCTTCATATTCGCAAGCTCCTCTGCTTGAAATACACTTGTGTTGTCCAGCAGTATGTAGGACTCTGATATATGTAATGTTTCAGAGAAGACCGCCGCTCCGACGCCGCAAAATTTTTTTTTCAACTTACATAGAATCATCGATTCCAGCTCCATAGAGTAGACTTCCTGCAGCAGCTTCAATGTCTTCAGCCTCTTTTCTCTCAAGTCTTTGTTTTATCCAGGCTTCTTTGCTCTGATGCTCAGCTTGGATCTCGGCCCTGTCAATGTGATTGCTGTGAATAAGCTGTATACCTGCTGGACAGCTGCACTAAAAGACAGGGGACTAACTATAGACCATAACTTCAAGAGCTTTGCTCAGATCGACTTAAAAGTTTGAGAATATATTCTCGAAATGTTTAACAAAACGATAAGACAAAAAATAATTCGATTTTTCGAAACTGTAAACCCTTACCCCCCCCCCCCCCCCCTAACACTGAAGCCCCTTGTAAAGTAAAGGTCGGGTATTATGTAGTTAGACATTGTAGTAGATAATCCCCTCGGTGTTAGCTTTAGAATACTACTGTGGCCATAGAGTTTGGGAACCCAGCAACTCTGTTCCTTGTTTTGTTTCCATTTTAACTTCGGGTCGAAAATCAGACGATAAAATGAGTAGAAGCCCGTTCATTTTGGGCATGGTAAAGTTGGGTACTTTGGTTTTTGCGGTGAAGAGCATGAGCTCAGTTTTTTCCCAGTTCACATATAGTCATCAATCTTAGCACCATCTGCTAACCTTGTTTAATGCATTCTTCAGAATGTCGCTAATTATGGCAAGGAATTCCCCCGAAACCAAGATTACCAAATCATCGGCGCAAGTGACAACCTTTATCCTGTTCTGGTAAAATTTTACCAGTATTTTATTCATGACCATCCGCTACATCAGGGGAGAAAGAACTCCAACATGAGGCGTACCCTTTACAGAAATGCCTTGTAACACAACTGTTAACTTCTTTTCCTTAGGCCTGCTCAGATCTTGACATTCGATTTTCATCGAGAACGTCCTAACTAGGCCTAGGCCTGCTCAGATCTTGACATTCGATTTTCATCGAGAACGTCCAACATAGGCTCCCGAGTCTTCAGCAAGGAGTAGGTCCGACTGATAGGTTTGAAATCCTTTACAAGTTCGTGACCCCGCCTACCAGCCTTTGGGAAAGATACAACCTTGATATTTCTCTAGTTCTGAGGAATATATTTGAAAACAATACGTCCCATACATACTAAGTAGCTTCTTCAGCATGACTGGAAGGAGTCCATTTTGCCCAGGGGATTTGTAAGCGGTATAGCTGTTAATACACCAAAGAGTTCTCTCTCTAGTGACTATGGCATCAACTTCGCTCTCCGGAATGTATCTTGTTACCAAGTTGCGGGTTGTCGCTGTGCCTGATCTTCATTTGAATAGTTTTTTATTGTTTTGCCCTACACAACAATCTTGTTACCTCCTCGCCAGTACGTGGATTTGTAGAGAGCTAGAGATCTTTACTTTGCCTTGAGTTGTTTTTAATTGTATGAAAAATAACCTCTATTATCCAAATTCGTCGATTATTTGACGTGGGACCAGTGCACATTAGGACAGATAATAACGGTAAAGATAAGGGCAAAGCATTTTACTAATAAACTATAGTTAGCTATTATTATTCCGATTTATGTTTGCTTCTTTTACAAGATTGTGGTGCTATTCAAAACTTAGAATTCCACGTAGTATCTACCTTAACTTAGCTATTGTTATTAAAACCATGGAAGAGATAAGCATACTCTTCTATTTATGCCGACCACAAGATTTCCAGAGTATAGTATATTTAGTTTTAGACAAAATCCAAATTTTATTTCTTCTATACTACTTCCACGCCTTAACCTCCTCTGCATCTATTGAATGATATAGGCATAATATTATTCGGAAATTCAAATTAAAATCTCAAAATCACTATCAATGTCCATCTAAGAGTAATCTCCACTAATGTTGGACACAATAGGCCATGGATTGTCATCAGTACAAGATTTAAAATTTATTAGCGTGATAGCGAGGGTTCCATGATGGACGACTGACACGGAGTGAGATAAGACCACATTGAGTGCGCATTCCAAATCAAATGAAAGACGATTCGAGTTTTCACCGACCACAAACAACAGCGACTTTAATAGATTAAAGAACGAAGCGAATAAAAGAAAAATTTCTCATCGCATTGATCCTAATTGGAGTCAATGGTGTTATGCAAATCGCCATCAAGGGCCTCTCATCATTTTCCAGCGTTTTCATCTGCTCGACCATTTCATATTTAAATACCCGGGAATGGTCTTCTACAGCTTCGGACCATTAACGTCGGTTGTAATTTATTCCTGAATAACATAAAATTCTTCATGGATTTAGCGGAACACAATGCAACACGATGAAACTTGGCTGGAATATCATTCAGGTGTACTTAGTAAGACCAAGCGACTACAAGGTCTAGTTGTGAACTGCCAAAGGATTACCTGGCCACCTCGCCCTCGCACCGGGGCCTCTCGAATTAAAATCATAATCTTATCGATTTAAGACGTGAAATTTCTTCTTACGCGCACTTGAGATTATTTATAGGTTTCGATCGTGAACCATCGTTCCATGGATAAAATTTGCAATTTATTTTGAGTTTCGCTCAGGCTGTCAATCGCTGCTAAATCGAAAGATTTCAGCGCAGAGAAAACTGCCACAGTCGGCTTAATTCGATCATGTCGCTCTGCCAATTCGATATTTATCAGATTTAACTTCTTTTTTAATTGCTTGTCAGATTTTATCTTTATGTCTCAATCGACGGCAGCCACGGGAGATTTGTGAGCCGATACCCGATAAAATCAACAAATCGCTGCTTCCATATTTTAACACTGAACGATCGTCATAAAACCATTTTTTATATCTTGGCATATCTCGATAAATTCCGTGGTTTCTCTAATCTTCACACACCTAATGACACGACACTTTTCGATCTATACACATGGTGTATGGATGTTTCGAATTTATGTGGGATCAAAGGCTTAGAAGGTCAGTGAAAATTTTTGAAATATTTTATTTCTGCAGAACAATATGTGAAAAAATGCCAAATTTGATATCAGTGAATCAAACGACATCAATTTACGTCATGCTTCCTCCTCATTGATATTCATGGAATTGCTCAACCGAAGACAGTAAATCATCTCTTCCGTTGTTTTCGTACTATAGACATCATCAAGGTCGATTTGTTTCGGTTGCATCACTATATAGTAGAAATTATGATGTAAGTGGCAATAACCATTTGAAAACGTGGTAACAATTTGCTACGATCAAAGTTAATTCCTTCTGCTGCATTAACCCAGTTCCCCGGATCATTTGCATTAGCTTGGAAAGCCGCCGACCCCGTCTGAAGTACTTCCCATACCCGGAGCTATTTGCCCACAACATCTTAAGATCATTCATCACGAAGCCACCGATGAGCAAAAACATCTTGCAGACATCCCAATTGATGGTACTGATCGCTCCTCAATAATTACACGATAGCGCTCAGCTGAAGCCGGTTTTTTGTCTTTTATTTTGACACCATTACCTGGAAACCCCAGGTTCCAAGGTGGAACCTCTTGCAGCAACCCACACACAAAGGTTGAAGGAGATCAGCAATTATCGAAAGAACGTAAATATCAAGCCGAGAATGCTTAGCTGCAAAATGCCAATTGTCGATGGGCAAATAATGGCGGGATCGCCTAATGATCGATAATTTAATTGCACGAAGATCGAGAGGAAGTGTTGGTCGGGGGAGTCTCTGTGGGAGATGATGACGGACCTGACGGTTTTCCATGCAAACACTCGGGATTATAACTCTGCAAATGATGCTTAGATACGTGCTTGTACCGTAAAGTTGCCATTATGAAACTCAAGTGGAAAACATCTTCGGTTAATTGCTGTTAATTAATGTTCCATCCCTCGTGTCTATTTGTACGTTTATCCATGTGTTCTAGAATTCCAAGATCGTTTTTGCTGTAAGTGATTTAGCGTTTTAGTACTTCCTGAACTTAGACACTATAGTAAAGTTGACCAGAAGTATTTGCCCAGCTACCGAACTGGCATTTGCTAAATGTTGATGCAAGCAACTACTCAGCTAAAGTACTTTTCCAAGTTTGAATTTTATGGTATTGATTTTTTCTGTTTTCTGTGGCATCACTTTTATTTTTTAAATGTCATTTATAAGTCAAGTAGCAACAGTGGAAATAAGATTTAGAGACACTGACAATAGACTTATTTCAGTAAAACAATTTGTGATATTTTAACGCCGTCTAATGTCTTCCTTTATTTTCTTCAATTAAAACCGCTCGCTGTAGTTTTCATGACTCTTATGAGGGGTATGGAGTGGGATAATAACTTTCTCAATTTGATGTAAAATTTCGGATAGAATTCAAACAATTGACATCACTCTACAAACCGCAATGGTCTCTTGGCGATATTTGTTAATAGAAGAAAACGACGTTGGGTCTACATCGATTGGTTTTAAAACTGCAACTCTTTTCACATCAGCGCGTTATCCATTACACCAGTGAAGACATGCAAATGCTACAATACACTTTAAAATTGTTTCAGTCTTCACATTTAAGTTCGCTCTTTAAGCTTTAAATATTAATGTTTAATAGCATGATTTCATTACGGAAAATCAAAATGTTTCTCAATATCTACTATTCCTTTAGCGTATCTTCCAGGTGAAGTTGTGAAAAGAAATAGGTTAGATTAGGTTAGCTGGTGGCGACCGATAATAATTCAGTCGACCTCACATAGGCCTTGATATGGTCCGTTGTTGAACCTCACCTGATCGATTTCGCACTGCCATGCAGTAATTAGTTGAACCATGCTTTCAACTTCTTCCTCGTCCAGGCAACTCGGGCAGAGATCGTTGACAGGAATACACATGCGGACGGCATGACTACTAAAAAGGAAGCGACCCATTATAGCCGCAATGATATTCGCAAGGAGATTCCGACGGCTTCCGTTCAGTAAGAACGCCGCTATCTTTTCATTTCACTCTGACCACATCCTCCTTGATACGTCGCAGGTTGTTAGACTGACATTAGAGGAAGCCGTCCGATTGATCTATTTATTTAAAATTATTTTAAGTTATACTATGACCCTTATCAGTAATACCAACTGATACTAAATTTGACCTTAAATCAGGGACCATTAAAGTATCCTTAAGCTCAGTGTCCTGAGTAAAAATAATTCAGTTGATATATTCACACCCAAAGCAAGTATAGAAGGATATATTTTTAAAAGTATATACGCGCCCGTTGCGAGCACGCATAGCGAAACAGGAGAAGAAAATCTAAAAATACGCTCGCTATAAATGCACGCTTCTGTTACTGTGTTCTGGCTTTAACGCATTCGAGACTGGTGAGTCGGATAAGTAAAATCTCATCCATATAGATGCGGGTTCATTGTGTGGAACACCGGCCACCTTTCATTAAAATTATTTTCAATAGTCGATGAATGACAAGATGAGTCATGAAAATATTAATGATAACAATTACCTGAAATTTGTTATTTTTATTCTTATATATTTTCTAGTTTCAGTTATAATTTTTATTAACTAACGTGCGGAGATAGTTTTATTATCTAAGACGTCATTTTCATTTAAAGTTATAGTCTGGAAAGAGTGGGAGCATATCGTGCTTGGTTTAGATTATTTCTTGCGTCCCATATTATTCTACGCAATTCAATTTCTTCAATTAGCTCATTTTTTCAATTCATCATAAAAATAATTGTTTTTACGTACTCATTAAAAACCAAGCACCAAGTGTTTTCATGAATAGTTGTTCGCGTTCTGGATCTGCTCATAAATGTGCGTGAGCGTTGCGTATAAGTAGATTTTCCGTCTAGTCTACACCAAGCATATTACCGCCTAAACAGCGTCTCTCTAGTTAGAGCACGCAGAATGCGAGCAACATAAGAGCAAAGCGCACGCCGCTCCTGCTGGTGTAGACACGCAAGCTGCGCGCTAGACGCGCTCTGGTGGAAACAAGGCTTAAGGTATCTGCTCTTGTGATTCAAGAAGATCTCCAAGAATGGCATGAGAAGTTGGGTCATTTAAATTTCAAGAATGAGACCAGGATAATCAAAGATATCATGACTTTGGATACTGGAAAAGAAGAAATTCCAAAATATGATATTTGTATTAGAGCAAACATTACCAGTCTTCATATATGAGGAGTCAATCACCATCTAGTGATCTGTTGAAGATTGTTCATTCGAATGTTGTTGCAGAACTCGAGTGCAATCAGTGAATGGAGGTAAATACCTTGTCTCCTCCATAGATGATGCTTCTCAGTGTTCATAAATTTTTTTTAGGACAGAAAAATGGAGCCACATCTATCAAACATAAATATTTTTGGATCTGCGGAAGCTGGATAAATTCTCTACAGAAGACAAATTTGCTCCCTGATCAATAAAGGGTATTTTTGTCGGATATCCTCATGAAACTAAAGGATTCCAAGTGTGGTAACCTGGCACAAAAAGACAAACTGTGATTGCTCGAGATTTGAAATTTGTGAAAGATTCTCCAGATACGCCTAAATATGAGCGATTAGTAGACTTATTAGATAAACGTGATGTTAATAGTGTATATAACTCAAGTGATGTTGACGATACCATACAATGTATTTGTACAAATGTACAAGCGGTCAGTTCTGAAACAAATGACTTTGGCAATCGCTGTCTGAAAGGAAGAAGTAATAAGTCGAGCGATAATTCATCTAGTCGACCAAAAGCACCAGAGTTGGATCAATTCGTTGAGCCGCTCGACCAGCATGCCATGGGTCCCGGGTTCGAGACCAGGTCTCCCCGTGAGCTTTTATTAAGAAATTTAAATAATCCACTCCGTCTCTGGGCTGTTTTCTAGCTCGGAGCAATGTAAAAAACAAGACATTCAAGTTTCCTCACTTCCCTTACCCTAATCCCCTTCCGGGCAAAACCATGCTAACGCATCAAAGGGTTGTCCCCTAGGATTTGGCCACATCGTATAAAAAAAGAAGAATCAGTCCCATTGAATCAATACCATGCAAGAGGTCGGCTAAAATTGCTACGTTCGATGCTCAGGGGTCGATCTCGAAAGATATTCTACCCTTCAGAAGTAATTGAAGAAGGCACACCAAATGAAGAAATGGGGGGTAGTAATCTAATTACCGATGAAGAAAATGAGAATGGCGAGGTATTTTCTGGTGTGGCAGATGTTTAATTCAACAAAGCTCTGAGAGGTGAAGAAAAATAACCTTGGGAACGTGCAATAGTTGTTGGAACTAGACATCATGCAATTTTGAATAAGGAAACGTAATTTCTTCTCGATGCGTCAGAATTGAAGTTTTATGAATCAAATGATGGCTCAGGTGAGAAGTTTCCATATCCTGAACTCATTGGTGCCCTGATGTAGCTATCGGTGTCTACGAGACCAACACTGTTACAAGGTTGTCGCAGTTCATGAGCTGCTCTAATAGGTGGTATATTGTTAAAGCAAAGAGATCCTGCTGACTTTAGGACTTGTTTATACAAAATCAAATGATATTCAGATGCTGATTGTGGAGATGAGCTCCAAGAACGCTGCTCCTTCACCGGTTATGTCTTCACTTTACGCAAATCAGCTATATTCTGGAGATCACAAAAACAACAAAGAGTCGCTTTATCAACCCCAGAGGCTGAGTATGTCAATCTATCTGTTGATAGAGATTGCCCTGAAGAAACTTAGTAAAAGAACAGTTTTTACTGATAACAGATGTGCTGACTGCATAGCCAACAACCAAGTATTCCACAAACGTGCTAAACATATCGACGTTAAGTTTCAGTTCATCCCAAGTACAATCAAAGATGAGCTGGTGAACGTTCAGCATATACCTACACAAGAGATTGTGGATGTTGTTTTGACGAAGCCCATGTTTCGTGTAAATCATGAAAATTGTGGCTATAAGTTAGTTAGATTCCAGTGACGTATGTTTTAAGAGGGGAGTGTTAGATTTAAATTTTTCCGCCAAATACACATACTATATAGGAATTACTTGATTAGAGTATTCACTTTCGCACACTATTATTTTCCGTTCTCAAATGTTGTTTTGTTATGAACATATATTTTTTTCCGCGAAGCCGACTAAAATCTGCCTAAGTAGTGGATAAGATTTCGTTATATTTTCATAGTCTTAACATATTGGAAAACTTCATTTAGGTATTACTACTAATTACTGTTTTTCTGGCTCTCTCTCTCTCTCTATTTTCTGTAGTCACTTCAACAACTTCACCCAATTTGAAACAATGATTGCAAGTGGACTGGGGATTTCAAGTGAATTCTGAATCGTTGACATTTTCTCTGCAACCCTCAACGGCCTTTTTATAGTAATCTGTTGTCAGTAAAAAATAAGCATGGATCGCCGCCGGTGGGGTTCGAACCTGGGACCTCCGGAATGAAAGACCAACACGTTATCACTTACTAAACCGATGACTTCTTTACTGGTTTTGAGGTTATCAATAAATCCCTAATACCGTAATACTGTTCAATTTGCTAACAGAAAAAGTTATCCATTGATAGACCACTCCTAAAAATTCACTTCAATTCTCCGTAAAAGTCTTGGAACAGATTAACCTGATGGATAGAGCAGTACTAGATCCCTCCTTGGCACATAATTAATAAAAAGGCACTCAATTTTTTCAATAAAACAACAAATCAATTTTGTTTTTATCATCCAAATTTATCACTCCTGCCCAAAATAAAGGAAGACAAATGACTAATATTGGCTTTCAGCATTCAGGAGTGGAACATCCTTTCACTTACCTGAATTTTTGATATATTTTTAACTTTCGACCGAGATAAGCCCTAATTGCTTTTGTAATTTTCCAAAACTGTAAATTGATCCATCAAGACCGCGACGAATTGAAGGAAGATACAAGTAAGAAGTCTGAGAAACGAAGTGCACCGAAAGATAAAACTGAAATTGATCCAGTCCGCTGGAGGCAAGTATACTGTAGCGTTGGCGTAAACGTACTGCATTCAATCGACAAGCAAAGTTTATTTATTGCATCATTTAAGCCAAACGAATATGATACTTTGAGGTGGTTATCGAGCCCTTGGTAAGGTAGACCAAGGTGCTTTAGAGATGCGAACAAAAGATCCATTTGAACTTGTAAGTGAAACATAAAGATGAAAACTTATCGATGTTATTCTACCCCAACAGGTTATTGGAACACCTGAACGACACTATGAACGACGGAAAAAGAAAATTGGAATCACTTTCTTATCGGTTAGGGAAATATACTCATTTAGATGGCGCCAGTTATATTTGGAAGGTTTCCTCTGAATTCAATCTCAAGTTGAAGACTTTAGAATTAATTTGTGAAATTATTTAAATGGGAAGCCACTTTTTTATTGTCTGATAAAGTCTGCACGAATTAGGTCACACGGAGGTTTCATTGGTATAAAAGGTAATCTTAATATCTTGGACTATAAAACAACAAACCGTAGGAATTTTGAAAAGCTTATGTGGTGTTGTTGTAATTAAATACAATTACAGGTTACAGCTCAATTCGTTTTCAAAATCAAAAGAAAATTGTTATTGCACTTAAAATCAGAGATCTGTTCATACCTTCCAAATTAAGACCTATAAATTGAAAATTTTAATGGAATTCAACCTTCGATGTGAAAGACATTAAAGAAAAAAGGTTTGACGGCCAGCGATAATACCCAGGGAAACAACCAGATCGTGTCTAGATAAGAAGTCAAGAACCAATTTACGATCATTCAAATTATTTTCACTCGAAGACCCCTTCGTTGGTCGGTTGGAAAGATTTTCATCTGAAAAGATCCCACCAGGAAATTTACATTCATTAAATGCTCGTTAAATTTTAACACTTTGCTTTAATTAAAAGAAATGACTTTGTTGCATTCTACAAGAATTCCGCTCTGATTTCATTCCGACACATAGTAGGCATACCGGAGGAAATGTATCATTACGTCAAATTATAGACCAGGGGATCTTCATAAAATAAAAGTTTTTGATAGCATTGGAAATATATTGGACCACGGTTTGAAAATGAGATTAATTAAGGTCTAACAAATTTATAATCTGGTATTAATTTCAAAAAAGAACGTGTGCATGTCAGTTAGGGTGAAGAACAACCTTATAATACAGTGCGTTTCGAAGTTATAACCGCATTAATCACACTTGTAGTTCCGAAAGAATTAAGAGAGCAATAATTAAAATAAATGATATTAATGATTTCACTCTAGTGTGCCTCTAAAATATGCCAAAGGGTTTCTGGTTGATGTTGTAATCCCTCTATCGCTAAAGATAAGTAAGTTCTCAGCTACTCTTGCATGCACATTCTCGTTAAATCAAAGTTTGTTATAACAGTTTCAATTTTTGGAAATCTGCAGTTTAAGACTTCTAAAATACTTGAAGTCTAATCTTTATCGAAGAGTACTGAACAACCAAACATTCAGTGATCATCACAGGATCCTTCTATGCCGGTCCAGTTCTTACAAAACATGAATGATTCCCTGGCATCGGGCTAAATTTCAGTTTCGGCACTTTTTCAAGTAGGATGAAATTTGGAAACTTCACGTTCTCGGACCTATATCGATCCTTCGCTGTTTCTAAGGGGTATGACACGACCATTCTAAATCGATTGTCGCTATCAGAAATAATCAAAATTTTCTTCGCCGACCTCTGCAGGCTACTGGTCCCAGAATTTGCACCAAATACAAGTATTTCGTGGCTCAGGAATTCCACTAAGTAAAAAATTAAGTGATGCCCCAAGTCTTTCTTTATACGCGGGGAGAAGTGGTAATTCCATGGAAGGCCACGTAATGCAAATTGGAGGAACCTGTGCTGAACACCCTCAATAAGAGCGCTATGAACCACATAGGACTGAGACCAAATGGGACAGGCATACTCTAAAACGGGCCGGACGAAGGTACAGAAGAGAAGCTTGGTGATCTCTTAACGAAGCCCAAGGAAACGTTGGCCTTGTGAACAATGTAATAGATGTGATCTATGAAAGACAAATGTGGATCAAAAATAACACCAAGATCCCTCACTATATCCAGTCTGGTTAGCAAGCTGCCACTGACAGAATAGTCATACATCAATGGAGCCTTCCTTCTTGAATACGAGACAAACGTACATTTATCAACGTTCAAAGTCGTATTGTTCGCAATACACCAAGAATTAAAAGATTGAAGATTCAGCGTAAAGCAATCGTTGAAGTCAGAGATAACACGAAAAATTTTAGCTTCGCCAGCATAACATAAAATTTTCGAGTTCGTTAAGATTGAGCCCATGTCGTTAATAAAAATAATAAATAGAAGCAGACCCAAATGGCTGCCCTGGGGCACCCCAGAAGTGACGGAAACTTCACGAGAGAGGTAACCGTGAAACAGAACACGCTGTGTTCGGTCAGAGAGATCAGAAGAAATCCATTGGACGAAAAGAAATGAAAAACTTAACATAGTAAGATTCAAAACAAGTAACTTGTAGTCAATGCGATCAAAGGCCTTACTAGAATCGGTATAAATAAAATAAACCTGTTCACCAGCCTCAATGGCGGAAATACAATAATTAGAGAACTCCAAAAGGTTATTAAAGGTAATAAAACCGTGCTGCAAGGATCTCAAAAACGGTTTACAGTGAAAAGTAAGGACATCACAAACCATTGCTTCGGAAAGCTTAGCGATGGCAGACAAATTAGCAATCCTATAATTAGAGATATCATCCTTCTTACCCATTTTATGAAGAGTAAAATTGGTATACGATTTCCACAGTTTAGGAAAAATACCGCAGGAGAAGGACAAGTTAAACAAATAACTAAGGACAGAAGTAAGATAGTGCATCATAACTGAAGCATCGTCGAAAAACAAATCTTTAACCGATAAGGAGGTCGGGGATAATTCGTCACAAAATTAAAATCTCCTAAACTAATATCACAGTTATTTCTTGAGAAGGCAGCTCCAAAGAAACTAGCAAAGAAGTCGGCAGCAGTCAAAGGGTCATCGGTGCTTCGATCACCAAGGCGCATAACGGAGGGGAAGCCGTCACTCTTACGCTTAAGATTTATGAAGCTCCAGAACCTTTTGGGATGAACACAGATGGACCGCCCAGTCTCATTAAAATAACTCCGAAATGCAAGCTCGGACTCAGAAGTATAACGACTGCGCAGATCCGAAAATATAAGATAATCTTCGTCACTACGAGAGAGACAGAACCTCTTCCAGACTTTGTTTTTAAGATTTTTAAGAGGCTTTATAGATCCATTAAGCCAAAGTCGAAAAGAGTTAGGGTTAGGAAGACAACGGGTGAAATATGAAAACATAAAGTCGTAAAATAACTCTAGAGTAAAATCAATATCGATTTCTCGAAAAAGGCAGTCCCGAATTTGCCAAAATTTGATTCATTACAGAGTAATCAGCCCTTTTTCAAGTCGTAACAATAACTATCAGAATTGGAATGCACATTGAAACAAAGTTCAGTGCAGAAGACCACATGAAGAGCATTGTGGAAGTCTGGTTCAGGAAGCAAACGAGAGAGACATCTCCTCACCATGGTTCCACAGTCATCCGTGGAAATTACCAAGTCGAGCAAGCGTCCAGAAGCAATGCCAACAGCACGCACGATTGCCGGATTCCAGAAAAGCACCCTGATGTTGGGGGGCCATTGATACATGTGGCAGCAAGCAATCATCATCGGCGGAATACTCCCAGGTTATGGATGGCATATTAAAATCACCCAGCAACAAAAGGTCATCGTAAGGAGACATAATCTCTGAAAGCCATTATACAGCTGAAGACAAAACTTTATACACTGAGGACGGTGAAGCAGGTGGAACATAGACGGCCATAACATAAATGATCTTGTCAAGAGCCTGTAAGGGGATGCAGACATATTCCAAGGACTCAGCACCAGGAATCAAATTCAAAATTTTGCCGATCAACTCAAGCCTTGCCAAATTAAACTCAAGGCTTCTTAAATTAAACCCACCCTTCTGAAAATCAATTCAAGATTTACAAAAACAAATTCAACATTTGCAAATAGAATTCATCGCTCTGCAAGTTAAATTCACTTTTTTTTCAAATCAAAAGAGATCAAACATTCGTAAATCAAATTCAACTTTCTTCAAATCAAATTCACTCTTTTGCAAATCAATGAAGCTCTGACAAATTAAATTAATTTCTTTGCAAAACATTTGAGTACTTTGCAAATGAAATTCCAATTTTTGTGAATTAAATTTCGCAAATCAGTTCAAGTATATTTTAAGTTAAGGAACTAGGGGCGAGAAGCAACAAAATTCAAAACAAATTCAAACTTTTGTAAAGCAAATTGTACTTTCGGCAAATAAAATTCACTCTCTTGCAAAACAAGGTCAACCGTTTGCAAATCAAATTTACTCTTTTGCAAATAAATTTTTTGTACAAAATCCTCTTCTAGAATATGGAATGGCATTTTTTTCGACCATTTTTAGAAAAAGATCAGTGCATTCGCATCTCCATCCGTCTGTGCGTGCTTATGTGATTATCATAACTCATGATTTAAGCGAATCCGCGAAACTGTTTATCTCGATTAGGGCAGCATAAATGGGAGCAGCCTGAATGATCTGCTATATTCTTTTAAGGAGCACCTTCTATTTCGGCGGAGCTTGCATGGTCACCTCCTTCACTGAATCCCTTAATTCAATATTTCCAAACCAATTTTTCTCAATCGAATTAATAGAATTTTTTGTTGCCACTTGGTAGAACACACTCGTTTTTATCGACATTTTATCAAATAAAAAGCACTTGTTAAATTCTACAATACTTTATTTTAAATAATATATAACGTGACGCGTTTCGCCTTATTGGGGCATCTTCTGGCTACAGTAACCTTGTAATGACTAACTCAGCTTAGAACCTATGCCTGCGTAGATGTAGTTTACAATTTATTAGGTAGGTACATATATATATATATACATATCTATCGTCAACAAAATTTTTGTTTTATTTTAATGGATTATTTTAGTTTGAACTTTGGTTTAGAAAATTTGTTTTGATTAATGGACTTGAATTATTAAAATCCATTAAATCGTTTACCAAAAATGGAAATTAAAAGAGAAAAAGAAAAAGGCTTATATGTTTACAATGTTATGTTATGTTCCGTTTAGTAACCAAAAACTTGTAAAATATATTTAAGTCCATTTCCTCGCTGAGATTTGAAATGAACTGTGACGTTTTTATAACCTGGTCCTCCACCGTACAATAATGCGTATCCTCCTTTTGCCTTTGGGTATAAATCAAATACTCGAACTGCCGTAATATTGTGTTGTGGAATAATGCCCTGATCAGAAAATTTTCAAATTAGTAAAAATTGTTTAAATTTGATTAATTTTATGTCGTCTTACCTTCGGCGGATACGTTAAATCTTCAGTAACAATTCTAAACATTTGTCCTTCCTTTAAGACACCTTGCTCATAAAGTAGTCTGTCTCGAAATCCAATATGTCCCCATGTAACATTGTGACCCTCAACATTAAAATACGTGAGTAAGGCTAACAATGTTATTGACAAAGTTATTGTGTGTTTCATCTGAGAAGAGCAAAGAAATAAATATTTGATATTCAGCGCGAAGTGTTCACTTACTGCGTTAAATTTTGCTTATCTTTTAATATGAAACCTTTATCTCTGGGAATAACTTCACTTCTGCGGCTGAGGATTCACTAATTTCAGGAACAGTTTCATGCTTCTTATAAGCGCCCGCATTGTCTACAAGTGAGATTTTTTAAGTAAAACGGCTTACCTGATAAGATATCAAACTCGTAAAAGAACGTTTATCTTATTCTTTTATAACTTAAATTGTATCTTACTTTCTATCTATATATATCCATTTGACTCATCACAAAGAGCGAGTTTATTATTCACCGATATATCTTAGAAAACGTGCACCTTCTGTTGATATAATTAAGTTATATGCAAGCGAAAATTGTGCAAAACTGAAAATCTGAATCACCAGATTTAACAGTTATAGTTGCGAGAGAATTCCGTTAGTAGCCCAGGTGTTTGTTGAAAACACCACCTCATTATCCCCTCCACTTTCCTACCGAGCACTTCAAATTCTTAGTAAATTGATTACCACTTGTGCATCGCCAATTTCTATAATAACACCACCGAGTACGTACTAGCGAAAGTGAAGGCGTACAAGATTCAATTCGTTAATAAATAATTATAAGAGAGGGGGATGGCGGGGGGTTGAGGCAGATTGATGATCAAACAAACCTTAACCAACTCCATTGTAAAGGCAGTACTTCTTTGCCGGCTGCAAAGGTTCACTGATTTAACTTTTCTATTAAGCACTGCAGACTTTTGCATTAGATGTAAAAATTTGCCGATATGGAAGGGGTAATGTTCGAAGTTCTCTGGAGATGATAATTTTGATAACGAATATAGGGGAACAAATTAAATAAGGTAGAGGTGGCCAATGATCAATACCCGTATTGCGGTTAGCGCTTGTCAAGCTCTGATAGGCTAAATTGAAAACTTTAAGTTACGCAATGATCACGAGTCCAGTTTTAACTGGACTCGTGATTTTTTTAATAACATTTCTTATTGCAAAGATTTCCCTATCCCAACCCAGGATTGTTATACTAAACATTTCGAAAACTTTCGATTGAGTTTGACATGCTGCTTTTTAAGTTAAAGTTTATGCTTTTCGTCTTGAGCTGTCTTTTTTTCCTTTAATTGAAAATTTGTCTATACCCGGCCGATTAAAAGTTGTTTTAGAACGCAACTGTGTTGAACACACAAAAAGTCAATACTTGTCTATTTCAGGGGTTGACACTTTTTCAAAATTTTATCAAAGACGTAATCAAATCTATAGCTTGTCCTTCAATGAAGTCTATAGCTCATCTTTGATTTTAACTAATCATTTAAAAGCTAATGCGGACATTCGGAAATCACTGTAGATGTCAATTTATTAAACATCATGGACATAATGGACATAGCCATAAAATCCTAATCGGAGAAGTTTTAATTCAATCCAATTATAAAACACGACCGGTCTGCTCAGATAAAGCTGAACAACTTCAGCATAAAAATGAAGCTGAACATCTTAACTAATATACGTACAAAATAATAAAGGTCTAAGAAGAGACCCCAGCGGTACTTCTCACTTAAAGATAAACCATTATTATTTTTACCTGATGAAACCTGTGTATGGCGAAATTACTTATCAGAGCTGCAGGAGAAGTAGGAAGAGATCAATATTGTTAAATGCCTCTGAGAAATTGAATTGAACCAAAGCACCAACATTTACTGCATAAAGTGTCATTCGAAGATTCGATGATACCTTCAAAAAGCACAAACTATGATTCAACCGAAAACCAGACTGAAATCTACATAAAAGATTATTACAACTGAAGAACTTGTGTATTTGAAGCACCAAGATTTTTCCCAAATAAAAGTCAGTATGCGGAATGAAAACTAGGAGGGGGGGGGGGGGGGGGGTTTCTTAGTAACATAGTAACAAGTGAAAAAATACACGCACGCATCCAAAAAGGAAGACGACAACAGTTAATTACATCAAGAATATATGGTGAAGTACATAGTAGTTTAATGAAACGAGGATTTATTGCATCAATTTCATCAGAGTCAACAGCATTCGATTTGATAGAAGAATATATAGCCCAAAAAAGCTGAAGATAATCAATACATCCGAACGAAAATGCATCAAATCCAGATTGATGTACCCTACATCAACTGCTTAAACCAGGTGTGTAAGACCAACTTGAAGTTAATTAGACGCAATTCCAATAGGGCAAGCAAAAAACTGGTTCATTTCGTCAGGACCAAGATTACACTTTATACCTTTTTCTTTCCGGATGTCTGATCGCTTCAGATTACCGCAGAGGGTTTTAGGAGGTACATTAGGGTGGAATCTGGAAACAAAATTAGCTCGCGTAGCAAAATAAATAGCAGAACAAACACTCGCGATATAGGAGAGAAACACTTCAACCATAGTGGCTCAATCCAGTCTCTCATCACATTCTTTATTGGTAAATCCAAGGATGTTCTCGAGTTCTTCTAACCTCTTATCGGTCGTGGGCAGGAGAAGAACTTCACCCGTTTCGACATCAACGATTGAAGGTGGTTTTACAATTTAAAGTGAATTCCGAACCACAGACATTACTCTGCAGCCCCCAATGGCCTTTTAATCTATTCTTTGTTATGCTGACGACGCAAAAATATTCCATATCGTTTCAAATAAACGTGATTCTCTCCTCTTTTAATTTTTGACTAGACGCCTTTCAGAATTGGTGCTCGGTTAGCTACATTCCTCTAAAAATTAGTAAGTGTACCAAAATGTCTTTGTCTCGCAAAGAGATACCCATGGTCAAAGTAGTTTTATGAACCATATATAATGACTGTTAGTAGACCAATTGTGGAGTATGTTAGTCTCCATTCTTTATGGTTCAAATTAGTCGCATCCAGGCAGACCAGCGCAGATTTGTAACATTTTCTCTTGTTCTCGGTGGAGTAAGTGGTAACGTGGGCCTTCCAACCCAAGACTCCCAGGTTCGAATCCTACCGGCGGCAACCTATAGTTGTTTTCTGCTGACAACAGATCATGGTTAAAAGGTCTTTGGGGGTTGCAGAAAAAATTTCAGTGGTTTGGAATCCACTTTAAATTGTAGGTCCACTTGCAATCGTTTTTTCGAATCAAGTGAAATTCTTCCTCTTGGCATTAGCTATACTATAAAAAAGGAACACTTTTGCAACATATTCCACACATTTTTAAAAATGTCATAGTTTTGGAATAGTCAGATACAACGAGAGTACTGCTAGCGGGAAATATAACAATAAGGGGCAGAAGTGAAAGAAGTGCTAATCTTTTCATGGTTCTAACTAAATGATTATCTTTCTGTAACATATAAAAGCATGATTTAATGATAAGCCAAAAAGCCTTTTCTTGTTTATTCTTCTATATTCAAAATGACTTAAAAATATATGTACACAACGGAATTTATTTATTTGCTTTTCACAACCTTTGAATGTAATAAAAATAAACCGATTTTAAAATAAATAAAATAAGATCTTCTCTGACTATTCTTTTTAAGCATTTTGAGAGCTCTTCCCCATAACATTTCCTGAATTGTGCACATAAAAGCAATGTTAACAAGGACATAAGGAGCAAACACTTCTCGTTTCTAAAGAAACACATGCTAATAGATGTATACAAAGTATAAAGGGAGAGACTCGCACTCATTCATGACGTCATAATTTTGTGTTCATCCGTGGAAAGAAAAGCAAGTCTCTCCTAGATTAAGCTATACGCAAAATCTGACAGGAATTGCAATTACCGGTGCTTTAAAAACCACTCTATTCCTTGCTCAGGATGCGATCCTACACCTCCCTTCTGGAGTTGCGGTACTGAAGTACACCGGGTTGCTGTCAATTCTGCATCTTAAAGCGGCAAAGATAAATGGGAATTTAAAAACAGTGGCACCTACAAACAGTAAAAACATCTACAGAGACGGACCCAAAACAAATTCTATGGTTCTTGCTGCGATGCAATAACAACAAATTCTAATCTTCGTGTAGGCTTCCTAATGACTGCAGCGTGTCCCAAGCGGAAGTTCCGGTAATACACAAGACGAAAAGATGGTACACTGTCATTTGGTACCAAAATACCTTGGTCAACATCTACATTTCTGCAATTTTGCTGGGTCTAAAAGACTTTGCCTCAACATAGTCTTTCCTTTCTGGCTTCGGTTATAAAATGACCTTGGTCATTCTCCATAAGACCGGAATATATCCAAATCCGAAACAAGTGATATAAATTGGTCTAAACCTTCGTACTAAAACCTCAGCGCTCCATTGTAATAGGGCAGAGAATGTACCCTGTTGTCTTACTGTATTGAACAGTTCAAATGACTCAACTGCACGGCTTATTCCTCTCTGCTTCAGCTTGTTTCAACATAGTCATGTTCTGTTTCTTTAGGAGCCAAGCATGCCAGTCTTGAAGCTTCGGCGAAAGTGAGGATTCAGTAGCAAGTCTTTTGTTTGATCTCAGATCTGCGTCACTCTACTTTTGCTGCTTGGACAAGTCCAAGACTGGAGATTGGATTATTCAAGACCACTTTTTGAAGCCGATGTAATTCATAAATGAACCCCAATAGGAGTCCCATAGCTTGATTATATGATGATTAACCTCCTTTTTAAGAGATTTCCCATCATAAGAGGAGCAAAACTCGACCATCCTCTATTTAGGTTAGAATATAGAGCCTATGATTGGCCTCCGCTGCAGACTCATTTAATACATTCAGCTACCTGTTATCAGGGTTCTTAGGAATCCTTCTTGCGTGATATGTTTGAAGTAATGGTTTTGTGATCTAACATCCTGATAATGTCTGCCATTGGACACCTGCTCCAAAAACCTTTCGCTGCATAGACTAACGTTAATAACCTCCTTCCGACTTGCACCGAAATCGTTGGTTACCTTATTTAAGCTTAGTCCACACAGAGGCGGTAGCGGAGACGGTATCGATCGCGATATTGATACTCAGACGAACGCGGTACCGATAAGTGTAACCGAAAAATAACTCTCAATTTTTCTAATAAGATTACGCACACCTCTGACGTGTACCTCACGCGAATCGTAGAGGTTAGCCTCTTCCAGTTGGTGATTTATCATGTAGTGTCACAGGAATCGTTACAGCTACCGCATCTCGACGTTTTGTGCCGGGCGAATGTGTCTTCAACAAAACTAGTTTCGATTTTTAGCCTCTTTACATCGAGGATTTAAATTCTGCCCCATGGCGATATTCAAGAAAGCGCGAAATAATTGCAAATACATAATCGATTGTTAGCCAAACCATAAGTGGCAGGATTTTTACAACAACAGGATTTTTATCAACAATCGCTAGTACGATTTCGCCTGCCAACTGGAGACGAAAAGTTGAAATCATTGTCCGAAATAGTCGCTCTTGATATATCAAAAGCTTTGATACAGTCTGGCATGCTGCCGTTCCAGCAAAACTTCAAGCGTTTGGTCTGCTTCCTCACATTTTAAATGGGTATAGAGGTTTTTTGTCAGGCCGTTCAATCCGTGTAACAATAGACTGAATTACATCTGATTCTGACGAAATAAATGATGGTGTAACTCAGTGTTCAGTTTTTTCACCAACCCTATGTTTTCTTTTTATATATATAATTTTAGTTTTTTGACCACATATATTTAAGAAATACTTTACTCGGTTTAACTTGTCGCTGATCTACGATTTCCATATCAGGGCCTAAACTCAAATATAATTCCTAGACTTGGAAAGGGGCCGGGCATTTTACACTATCAGCTCACAAGCCCGAAACTTCCGTACATCGTTCACCCTACCCCATTTACTTATTTGAGCAAATTCCTCAATTCCTTTTCTGCCACGTTGTGCTACTGTGAAAAGTTATAGATCATCTCTGAGCTTTGACATTATGATAAAAAATATATAATTTTATGACCTAGAAGTCAAATGAACTAAGGAAGGTAAGGAAACAACCAGAACAACATAAGTTTGGAACAGTTTTCCATCTCCGGTTTCTCCCTGATCTTATAAGTCCGGAACTTTCAACCGAAGTGTACTGTTTAAAGTTAAATTTTTATTATTACATTTTCCTATTTTTGAGTTTTAAATCTTTTTCATTTCATTACCTTCCATTTGCCATTAGTTTCATGTCGCTAGGTTGCTACAGTGAAAAGATATTAACAATAAACTGATTCACGTACACCCAAATTCCGAAATTTAATAATCACCCTGTAACTCCTAAACGGTGAAAATTGTCCCCTGCCATACGATTTTCTGTTTTGCTTGGTGAGAGCTACAATTTAAACTCGTATTAACCTCTAGAAACGTTACACCCGGTATAGCGTTATCGACCATAATCTGAGGTTTCATATCTGCATAAAACAATAATGCCACTCTTGAACGATCTTAATGAGACCGCTGGGACTTTTGTTTGCTGTAACGCCATGGACACGGTACGGTCTATGCGAGGCCTTGAAGACGCCACTGTAGTATAACCTAACCTATGCAGTAGTTGAATTGTGTCAATGCGAATTTCTAGAATTATATTGATATCGATAGACACACTGCAAGTATCTGGGAATAACACTGATTTTAATCCATCGGCCATAGCGTGGTGACTTCGTATTATCTCCGCAAGATGCCGCCATTTATTGCTTATATTATTTTGTGAAGAAAATATCGTTCCAGTAATAATTGTTTATGGTTGCTCTAAATTGTTTAAACCCAAGAAAAACACCAGCACACTTAAATAATCGAAGACGATCTTTGACACTTCTATCAGCAGCTAGTGACTATTTTAAATTTGCACTTCGTTATATGACAAAAATTGACGGAGGCACTGCTTGATTTACTCTTAATTAAGTCTATAAATAATCATTAATAAAACTAATTCAATTTACTTCTAATTAAAACAAGATTTCAATTTATTGGTGGCCAAATATTTCCACAACATAATCAACATTATGTCCAGGTGCTGATATAAATTTAATTCCAACCTTTTTCTCTCCTGGTCCTCCACTGAGCAGGGTAGGGTATCCACCATTTCCGTCAGTGTGTTGATCAGTCATGGTTATAGCAGTAATGGTGTATGGTTGAGACGCATCCTGTACATAATATGAAATTTTGTATTATAGTTTTAAAAATTAATTAAATTTATAAGATCAGGCAAATTTTTTGATGATCTGTTACCTTAATTAAGGACTTACCTGAGGTGGAAATTGTAATATCACAGTACTAATTTCACCAGGCTGTGAATCTCTTCTGACATGTGCCTCATAAATTTTTATATCATTCGGTCCCTGTCCGCCCCACACGACGTTGTTTTGGGCAGAGATGTGACCAATGCAAGCAGCCATAAGTACTAGAATGAGACCACCGAAAAATTTCATCTGAAAAATACGTTTAACAAATTGATTGAGGGTTTCTGGTATTGAGTAACAATCTCATACTTACCTTGTTTATTTTTTTTTAATTTATAATGAATTCCAATGTTTCGCTAAAGTCCGACTTTAAAAGACGCAGTTTTTATACTAAGTCTTAGCGACACCGAATCGCATTTTATAAGGAATTCGCAAGATTGGGAACGGCAATTCCGGCTTTGGAAGTTAAACAGCTGATAACGTATTGTATTTGTTTCGAGAAATTTATGAAATTAATATAAGTGAGCTTTTGATCTATCGTCTCTTATCGTCGACCCTCTAGACTTTTGGAGACAATTTGTTATCGGTAAGCCAGCAAGTTCTCTTCAATTTCAGCAGGTGAGTCAATATTTAAACAACCTCAGCTGAATGTCATCAAATTTAAGTAAACTGATTTGTTTAGAATGTGTTTGTTGCTATAGCGAATTGTTAAGAGGTTTTTTGTTATTACCCTTTCCTTCTTTTTGTGGTTATAATTTAGTATTTTGCAACAAATATTTTAGCGCCCGCATTATTTTGCGAAGACAATGTATATTTTTCTGAAGGACACACAGTTTTAAAGTGGTCACACTTTGTACAACACATATCCTCTATATTCAAGGAAAAGGGGGAGGGTAGGTGTAAAACAAACGGTATCTAAAGCGAATTTCACCCACTTACTAAAGTCTAGTAAAGTAAAAACAAAGAAAACATAATGATATCGTTCTTGTTTCCAACAGCTGAGTTAACAGAAAAAATAATGAAAGTGCTAAAAAACCTTGTCTCCCAAAGGTCGAATCTGAAACTGAAAAACAAATTGTTCAGGTGCATAATGACGGCAATCTTAAAGAAAAGTTATTGGCAGTCACAATATTCAAATAACCTTCAAAATATCGAATCGACACAGTACACTTGTTTATTCGAAGCACTTATCGGCTGGGGTCTGCCTTACATCGCTTTTTCAAATTAATTTTGAGGAATTTCTTGTAATTCAGAATAAAAACGCATCCATTTTAGTATATTTACAAAAGCGTTGATTTTTAAATTATTTAATTATTTTACTGTTTTAAAATTTTATATTCATGGCGTCATCCTTACTTAAAAATCTTAGACCATTCGCCATCTTGCAGTGTCCGCCATATTATATGTTGAATGACGTCACCTAATTTATCGCATTTTGCTTGTCAACCGCTTTCATTGATACCCATGTCGAGGGGGTTATGAAAAAATAGGTAATTCGCCATATTGGGAGTATAAGAGGGAGTAGAAGAGACGGAGTTAGATCAATACGTTGAGCGGCAAGACCAACATGCCATGGGTCCCGGGTTCGAGACCAGATGACCCCGTGAGCTTTTATTAAGAAATTAAAAATAATCCACTCCGTCTCTGGGATGTTGTCTAGCTCGCAGCAATGCAAACACAAGACTCAAGTTTCCTCACTCCCCTTACCCTAATTCCCTTCCGGCCAAAACCATGCTAACGCATCAAAGGGTTGTCCCCTAGGATTTGGCCACATCATATAAAAAAAAGAAAAAGAAAAAAAGAATGAAGTTATGCAGCTTGTCGTATGCTGCTCATGAAGCTCTTTCAGTTGATACCTATATTGAAGGGGAAATAGGTAATTAGTCATCTTCGCTAAAGTGAAGGGTTTTTATGCTCTATTAAAAATTACAGTCCGGTGAGTCTGTTTATTCTCTTCTGTCTGCCTGTTTATTACTCCTCCGGGTCTCCACTGCTGAGCATTTGGCAGCCTTCGTTCAGCACAGTAGGCTCGCCTTGGTCTCACAGAGGCGACCTTTTTTCGCATTTGTACATCCCTTCGTCAGTCCTTGTGTCGGCGTATATTTCTGTTTTGTTTTCTTTGAAAAGAAAGCATTTTTCAGTTTACTACCACGTAACCTCGGCGAAGCCGGCTATTTTTCCACTAAGCGAGATTAAAGTTGTTTCTGATTCTAATATTACCCAGTATCGCATTCCTAGTTACCACATAGTACTACTCTCCTCTCCCTCAATTAACTTCTAATTTAATTATGTCATTTCTGTTTTTTAAGCAGCAGCCCAAATACTGTGTGTTCCTTTGATAAACTATCTTCAGATATTGATAAGAATCTAGAAATATGCTAAGTGGGCTGATCTTAATAAATACTTCATAGAGCTGGACTGATCTGATTGCTGTTACCCTCTAAACTCCACGTTGCCCAACTTTATTGCAAATGAAAAAATTTTAAAATATTTTTATTTTTATTGCGAAGGAGTGTCGAACGGGGGTCAAAATTTGAAAGTGGGGTTATTAAGTAAAGTGGCGTATCATAAGAAAGGGCTCAATTTTTACGTTATAATATATAGTTTGTTTTGTGCATCATAGTTTTTGAATTATCATGAAAGATATCCAAAAAATACCACCCCCCTCACCCCCCTCCATCCTCAAGAGAAAATTCAAATAATTAGAGTTAATAAAGGTTGATGTAAATATTATAGGAAAAATTCAAAATAATAAATTTTTTAGAAATCAGCTACCTTCCAAGGTACGGAACCCTCGATGCGCTAGTCTGACCTGCACTTGGCCGGAATTTTTATTTAGTAGAATTCCTGAGCCACGAAACACGTTAGTTTAAAATCTCGACTAAGATCACCATTTTGTTTTCCTAATGAAACATAATATTTACATACACGTTAGTCTAAGAAGGCACGAAGGTCACCTATTGAATGTGAGTTTGGAATATGAACCGACTAGAAGCAATATGACAAACGCTGTTCGACCATTTGTCGAAAACTGTCGAAAAAGTCGACAACACGACGAAAAATGTTTTACTTTAAATCTTTTCACGGAAATATGCTGTTGTTGATTTGTTTCTGACAAATGTAGTATAAAACTTTTTTCGTCGTGTTGTCGAACTTTTTCGACAACTGCTCGAAGACCGTTTGTCATATTGCTTCTAGTCGGTACATATTCTAATTTTCAAAAACGCAACTGCGCAAATCTATCACCACCAATCTACTAGAATCGCTGCATTACTTATCGAAAATAATCTAATCGGGCGTGACCAAGGCAACTTTTTCACCTTTGGCCAATTATCCTTTAATCCAATCGTCTGTCTTGGTAGAGATATCTCCGCCGAAAGATATGTTTCTTCCAAGGTGCCCCAGGGTAGCGTGCTCGGCTCGATTGTTTTTACACATTATATCAACGATATATCGCTAGTACTTACTACTTCTAAAGTTGTCTATTATCTTGAGTATTCTAAAGTATTTTCATATTTTTCTCGACAAATTGATTGCATTTGTTTGTGCACTACAACAACATTCTGTTGGAAAAAAAATATTACTCCGCCAATAAATGCATTTTGGACCGACTTGATAGAATCTAGAATTTTGTCGTGGTGATATAAACCCCTTTTGTAATTTTTTTTTTAAAATCAGAAAATCTTTCAACACACGCAATATAATATTGAGGCGATATTATTGTAATAGAGATAAAAAGCATGTCAATAAGCACTGACCTTATTTGTCTTAACATGTATAGACCTGGAGGAATACTTCGAATTCTGTGATTTTTTACGGAATTTTAATTCATATTATAAACACGATTTTCCAACTTATACTTCCTTATGGAATTACAGAAGTAAGAAAAAAGAAAGATTTAACCACTTTCATGTTCAATTACGGCAAGAAACACTTATGTTTGAACAATCACCTGACAAACAGTCAAACCACTAAAGCAAATTTTTTTTCATTTTATTTCTCACATTTTATTACACTTTTTCCTTTTAACGACCATAAACTTCCAGTAAGAATTTGATACCATGTCCCCTTTGTGATTTCAAGTGGAGTTTAACGTGGTTGAACCCAGGACCTCCTGACAGAAGGGAAGCGTATCCACCTTTTCCATTTGTATATTGATCAGTTGCTTTAATTGCGGTGATGACGGATGGTCCAGGTATTCCCTAAAAAAATGTGATTTCTAGTTCAGTAAAGTTGTAAATAGACGACGAACTAATGAATACTACTACTGATGAAAAATGTTTTTCTTTAAACTGCTATACTGCGATATGTTAACGAAATGTTGACTTATTTAGTATCGTAAAATGTTGGATATACTTACAGCTTGTGGAAATGTAATGTCTTCTGTTACAACACGTAATGTTTTTCCTTTCTTTGTTACTAAGTTTTGCTGAAGAAGTCTATCACCTGGTCCTATGCTTCCCCATACAAAGTTATGACTTTGGGCACTTGAAGTGGCGACGCAGGCAGCAACTACTGCTAATGCAAAAACTCCGAAGTATTTCATCTGTAAATAGACAAAAGGTAAAACATTTCTTTTTACATTTGCTGAACACTGAAAATGTTAATTACTGAGAATTAAGGCAAACTTCTTTAAAGCTTACCTTGATTAATTGGCTTTTGTGAGTTTCCAAAATTCTTTTAAAACTAACCTTCGGTTTCAAAGGCGCAGAATTACACTGTTGAATTTAAAGTGTGATCTGATGTTATATAGAAATCAATTCTATTGATACGGGTATTGTCATACTTTTATCTTTACTTATCTATATTTCAATGGAGCTCGTGATTGTACTTCGCAAAGGCTTCTTCAAATCTTCCGCTTTTCATATCGCATGTCGTTGAAATTATTTTTTAATCTTAATTCCAAAGAAAACTTGAAGTGATGATTTATCGTCATTATGTTAAAAATTCTACAAAAACGCTAAATACTTTTGTTATTTTATTTTATTATCTTCAAACACCTCAGAGTGATTTTGATAGTAATTTTCAATGAATTTGTATTGTATTGTATTTTTAAGTGAACTCAAGAATTTTCTTTTAAGAAAGGTAATTAACTATGTAAAATATTTTTTTTCAGTTCAAGGTATTAATAAATATATTTAAAGAACATGAAGAATGAATAATATGGTGATTTATGATGGAAGCATACTGTTGTTGGAAGTAAACTTGCTAAAGAAAGTAACAGAAATAAATTCCTCAACAAAACACTGTACAGATCACACGTCTCGAAATAATTGACTTGGAATTATGTGTACTGGACCATAATAAGTTTTAGTCATCACAAAGAAAAAATGAAAAATAGTAAAGTAAAGTAGGTAATTTTAATTTTGATGATAATTGACCTGTATTAATCCTTCAGAGCATTTTCGTAGAGTTTTCTGAGTTATCGAAATATGGAAGGTTGGTTCTGCAGCAGAATAACACTTCTCACACTTAGTTATAACGAAAAGAGTTTTTCATACATTCCAACGTAGGCAATGCTTCGGAACAAAATGTTAGGAAAAAAGACCTTAAAAACCATTGAGACACGAACTATTATTTTCGTATAATTGAAACTAATGGTAGACTATATTTATTATGCACAACAATTTCTATACTTTGAAATGATGATAGAAAGAAGTTGTACCAAATTCCCATTATTCTCACTATTGCTGCTCTTCTATGAATAGAATTTACCCTTCTAACTCAGATGGCACAATTCTCAGAAGGAGGAGGAGGAATATAACAATATATTGAGGTGAATGAGGCTCCAGCACCAACATGCAAAAAATATAAATAATCAAAACTAAACTACGCACAACATAATAATAAGGAGTGCACAGAGAGCAGAAATCGTTTCAGCGAATCTTTAGTAAAGGTTAGGTCGAAAAAAGGGCACATATTCACGGCTGCACACATGCGATTTATGGGCTCGCGCATACCATAGTTAGACCGAGAGTGAACGGCATGTAGGTAAGGCAGTCTCCTAAAGCTGTACGGGGTATGTCTATAAGAAACCTTACCGGCGAGGGCACGAGAATCTATGTTCCAGTTCAAAAGCTGGTGAATAAGGATCAGGTCAGCAACTCTAAGTCGTACCTCTAAAGATTGCATTTAAGCAATCGGAGGCGATCCTCATAAGGGGGAAGCTTTAATGGATCATTCCACGGGAGGCCTCTTAGTGCGAACCTTACAAAGTTCCGCTGCACCGACTCGATGCGTCTCGAATGAACATCATAGCAAGCTGACCAAACCTGAGATGCATACTCGGGAATTGGTCTAACCAAAGAGGAAAATAAGTGAATTAAGGTCTGCCGATAAGAAAACTCCCTTGACCACCGCTTGACATAACCCAGAACTGAATTACTCCTAAACACAAAATAGTTTATGTGCAGAGTGAAATCGAGCTTTTTGTCTAGCTTCACATCAAGATCAGTAACGGACTGCATCCAGGTTAAGTTGCAGTCCATTCGAGGCACACCAAACCCTGAAGGTATTCAAATCATCCTGAATACAGAAAGAATCATAACTGTTTCTAACGCAACAGAAAATCTTCATATCGTTTGCATAGATTAAGACTTTGGTGTGTTTAATCAAGGGGACAGTGTCGTCAATTGCAAGAATAAACAGCAGTGGACCAAGATGGTCTTCCCAAGGTACACCAGAAGTAAGTTTAATCTTAAGTTCTCAAAGTTCTCTAGTATACCACGGAGTAGAGCAGCAGGATGATCTCGACAGCTGGTACATATGAGTTAAACAGATCGTAAATCCTACTATAACGCATTCGTCGATATCTTTATTTTCTAACCCAATTTGTTAGTTTCCTTGATAATTCAGAAACAGCATTTTTCAGACTAGCTTTCAACACAACCAAACAGCATCGCTTAAGAAGCTTTAGATTGGAACCCACCCAGGACCAAAGAAAGACACCGAATTGGAACACCGCGCAAAGTTCTTCGAGGATTATGGGTTCAGAGTACTTTCCTGGTCAGACCATGTTCTACACGATTCAGCGTCTTTCTTGGGCTGTAGGTGGGTTACAATCTAAAGCTTCTTAAGCGATGCTACTTGGTTCTTATTTCAGTGTGTGGCTTATCCATTGCCACTTTAAGCTTTGAACATCGTAAGTGTAGATTTTCATTGGTAATGGTCTCCGGTGAATGGATAATAAGGATGTAGAGACATTGATTGATATAGACATAGATGTTGCTTGACATTTTTTTCTATGATGTGGACAAAGCCTAGGGGATAATCCTTCAATGCGTTAGCATGGCTTTGGCCGCAAGGGAATTAAAGTAAGAGGAGTAAGGAAACTCGATGGCCTTGTTTTTGCATTGCTTCGACTTAGACGACAGCCTAGAAAGAGTGTATTTTTTTATTAATATTTTTAAAAACCCACGGGGAGACTGATTCTAGAACCCGGTAACCACGGCTTGGTGGTCAAACAAGTGATCCAACTCCGTCTTCATCCGAAATTTCGAGCGTCTGAAAATATTGTTATTGTGAAACATCTCAGAGTATTAAATTCAACTCGCGTCTTGTTGTTGAGAGCCTGCACATCAGATTCTATGTTTTTGAGATAATAACATGTATTCACACGGATAAAGGTCATTTTATTCCCTAGAGTCCAAGCTCATTAGTTTAGTTAGTCATTATGGTCTTAGAAGCATTAATCGTATGCCCTGCTTTGCTTGCTGGTTATAAGCCATATGGTTGGCATAGTCCAGGTGTTTTAAAAGTTTTAATTTAATCCTTGAAAATGGGTGATTACATAGACGGTGTATATTTCGTTGTTATTGCTTTCGATTATTGTTATTCCTTTCATGTCGTAATGGGCGGACAGTGAACTTCAACGGTGTAATCAGTGTATCTTTACAACATAGCTCTAAATTGGAAAGCAACGTGGCTGGTGCTGTCTATTCGGAACATTTGAGCCTAAACATTTTCTGTTCGTTGGCCAGACTGCTGCAGTACTTTTTGAGATGAAGTCACGACTATATAGGTAGCGCTAGCATATCTGGAAGACAGAGCAGTTCCGTTGAGTGATATCTGCATCTTTATAGTTAGTCAAGCTCCTATGAAATCTCTCACGGGAATGTATATTATCTCCAAGACTGTCCGAAAAAGTCGCTCGGGTTTGAACGACTGAGCGCCTTAACGTACATTTCACATGGGGACCAGGAAACAGTGATATTTTGGAAAACTATAAAGCCGAGCTAGAGAGATTCGACATCAGACTCGGATGCAAGCTGGATTTTAAAAGAATGCAAGTCGTCGTTCCATTCCAGATATCCGAGGTTCAAAGCTATCGGCGGCAACCCATGGTTGTTTTAGGTTGACAACAGATTCTGATAAAAAAGCCATTGGTGTTTCAGAGTAATGTTAGTGGTTCGAAATTCACCTTAAATCGCTGTCTCAAATCGGAAAGAAGTTCTTCACCTGCCTCATCGCCCACAAAGGGTTACTGTAACTAGAGAGAGGAACAATTATTTGAAAAAATAGTATTTCAAGAGGGCTTCTAAATTTGACGAGAAGTTAAAAAACTCAAAACGGACGATTTAAGAGAGTGCTTGAACAAGCTGTTCGAAAGAATATGAAAGCTTATTGAACAGAACAGCATTATCCAGCTGACTTTTGCCTAATTTGGACTTCAACAAGTATTTCTCAGGATCTCTCTCTTATAGTAATGGGGTTCCACATGGTAATATTGGCCTTCAACAAGTATTTCTCAGGATCTCTCTCTTATAGTGATGGGTGTTCCACATGGTTCTATATTTGACCTACTCCCTTTCAGTTTTCATAAATAAAAATTCTAATTGTTACGTTACGTTAATGTGTGATGCATGTATTGAGAATTATTTTAGGTCAACCGCCTACAAATTCATACATAGTATAGCATATGTAGATTTCTCTACATCAGAGCCTTCTATAAATTGCAAACCGACTGTAAATACTTTTTTAGTATCTAAAACTTGTCTTATTTGGCTTCTTTAATTTCTTAGTTTTTGATCTTCTAATTATTTTTCACTTTTTTTTTTTAAATTTGGCTTTGCTCCTTTTCCTCAAGCCTTCTCAGTCCCTTTTTCTTTTAGGTTTTTTTCTTTTTCTCTTCTTTCTTTTTCTACTTCGCCTCGTGTATTTAGTCTTGTCCGTTCGTGTAAGCTTTCCGTTTGATCTCTTCGAGAACAATTAATAAAGTAGAGCAACATAACTTGATACTAAATACAGTATATTATTTCAATATTAATTATCCTATCGAAGTTTTTGTTTCAATTGACTTCAAGAGCGCTCTCTAAATCTTGGATGCAATTTATTTAGGACTGATTGGTCCACTTCTCGTTAAAATGATGATGGAGAATTTTTGAGAATATCATTCCGCAAATAAGCGCGTTTAACGATTTTTAAAAAGATCGGTTAGCGATTGGATATGAAAATGTCTAATTGTGGATCTTGGAAATAGTTCGCTGAAGAATTTTTTATGGAGATTGGATATTTCTGCTTTTTTTTGATTATTATAATTGGGATTGTATAAATTTGTATAATATTTTAGAAATAAGAACATTTAGATATAAATGAAGTTATAAAATGTGAAGAAAAGTGGTTTTTATTGAATGATGATTCATCGACCATACACTTGAACCAAAAATTGGAGCCCATTACCACGTTGAGATTTTAAATGAATTTTAACATTGTTGAATCCAGGTCCTCCAGATTGTTGATCTGTAACTTTAATTCCAGTAATCGTGTTTCCTCCAAACGTTCCCTAAAATATTTTTTAAGTAACATGTTAGCAAGTTTAAATCTGGATACTATATAGTAAAGTCTTAGAAATAAATTATTGAGTGTTGGAGAAACATTCCTAGTACATAAAATTGAAAGAAAAATTAAATAAAAGAGTTAGACTAAAAATTATAAACTGTTAATGACGTCACTTGATTTTTGTACTTTTCAAAATTCTTTAAATCTTCAATTGCGCTTACTTGCAGCGGATATGTGACATCTTCTGTTATAACTCTGAGTAATTTTCCCTTCTTTGTAATGACGTTTTGTTGAAGAAGTCTGTCACCAAATCCTGTGTTACCCCAAACAAAGTTATGACTTTGAGCATCCAAGGAAGCCACACATATGGCGATTACGATTAAAGCTAATACTCCAAAATGTCTCATCTATAGCAAGTCAAAATGTAAATTGGTTTTAATCATAAAAATATTAGTCACTAAATAAATCAAAAAATATTCACCTTGGTTAAATTTTAGTTGTTTATCGCAACAGGAATAATATTTTATTTACAAATATCGTCTGCTTTTATAGCACAATTCACTTTCAATGGTATACTAAATAGCCTTATCAGTTTTCCGGTGAGACTATATTTTGTCTACAAGTAAACCTTTTTCTTGTTTTTCAGAATACTGGTGGTTTTTGTTGAGATTCGTATAACCTTATCTTGATTTATCAAAAAGATTTTATAGAGTGCTTTATTTTTCGCATTGTTTTATTTAAAAATTTTTTTTGATATACGCACTTGAATCTCAATTGATTAAGATTTTGTTTGTATTTCCTTTGATCTATTTTGGGTTATTTTTTACTCTTGAATTATTTCTTATTCAAAATATATTATTTTTGCACTTATGAATATTTTACATGTTTTTAATTATTAAACAGCTTTACAATAATTTTTCAATACGTTAAACTATATTTCAAGGTTTATTAACTTAATTTGAGGAACAGTCATCTATGGTAGAGCTAACGTTGAGAGAACATCTTTTTAGTAAAAAGGGAATAGAGGTTATTGAAGAAAAGAAATTCTCTCTCTCTAGTTACCATAACCACCTTATGAGGCATGTGGTGGGGAAGGAACTTGACCCCATTCGAGACATCGGTTAAAGTGGAATCCAAACCACTGAAATTTTCTCTACAACTCCAATGACCTCTTTATCGTAATCTGTTGTCAGCAGAAAACAACATGAGTCGTCGTCGGTGGTCTTTGGACCTTGGGACCTTCGGATTGGAAGGTTGACACGTTATCCCTTATATCCACCGATGATTTAGAAAATAAACTATTGGAATGAAAATGCATGTATGTAATTCAAAATTTAAAAAAATATTTAATGTAAATTACACAACTCTTGAAACGCAAAATCCTATGCAACAAATTATGAAATTTCATACTCCCGTAAACATTGTAACTACAAGAACAATAAAATAGTTTTAAAAAGAAAAGTTGAACCGACTTCACAAAAAGCGCTAAAAAGCATAAAATAATTTTTAATTTTATATCTATTACGACATTTTAAAGTCGGTGCAAATCAAACAAACCAAACACCTACAACAAAAGTATTTAATCGTCCTTCTGTAATTGTTTTATTTGTTTAATTTGATATATAAAATTAAAAATTATTTTATGCTTTTTAGCGCTTTGTTTTTAAAAACTATTTTATTTTTCACAAAAAATTTTTTTGACATGGTAATAATCGGTGAACATACTCTACCCAGCAAAACAAGAATCAATCAAAATCGGTCAACGCGTTACGAAGTTATGCCTGGTCAGACATAAAAAATAAAATAAGATAAACAAAAAATACAACTTAGAACCTCTTTGTTTTTGTGAAGTCGGTTAAAAATAAAATCTTCAAAACATTATCGACAAAAGAAATTAAAAAGAAATTGTAAAACAACACAATCTCTACTGGTCAAGTATGAGAACAAGTATCGGTACTGGTGAATCACCTTTTTTCTTTACATGTCCGCATAGTAATAATTAAAAATGGTTTAGACCAACAAGTGGTACTTATATTATATTTCAGTCTAAATGTACTTAAGTACCTTACAGCTATGCCTGAAATAAAATATAATTTATTTTCAAAATATTTAAAAAGGTATTTAAATTACAGAAATGGTAACTATATAATCTAAAAAAATGCCAATGAACCTGCCATTTACACTTCTTAATGCTTTGTCAAGTATTTTCCTCGAAATCCATTTTATACCCTGGCAAGGGACTATATTACTTCCTTAATTTGGCGGATTCTAGACTTTGTTAGCGGCTTAGTAATTTGTTGTTTGTCGACATATTTTTTTTATCTTTATTTGCGTCTTCCGACGGCCTTAAATAATTTTTTTTTGTTCAATTTTCTACAAAATGCTGTTACATAATCGTTAGGTTTTCTCTTAAGAAGACTTACCCTTTCTACCTTTTCTATATTTCTACTTAATATAAGAAAAAAAGAAAAAAGTTATTAAATCTTCTAAGCTTTATGGCGTCAACAGACCAGTTTTTATACAATTAAGTGTTTGTAATATTATTGTCTGGTAATCACTTCGAGTGGCCATTAATTTAAAATTTGACTCTATTTATATTTAAATATCTTTCCAATTAGAAAAATAAGGTTTGTTAGGGTTTTCTGAGTTGCCTTAAGAATAAGTTACGCTGACGATAAGTTGGTGAGATACCTATGATACTCTAGTAAAGAGTTTGCTATTCCGTAACGTCTGGTCTGGCATGGGGACGGGTAGAAGTATTTAACCCGATTTCATGACAGCGATTGCAAGTAGACCTTCAATTAAAGTGTATTCCAAAACCGCCGACAATCTGCAACCCTCATTGCGCTTTATAGTGGATCAGTTTTGAGCAGAAAACAACCATGGGTCGCCACCGATAACGTTCAAATCTATGACCCTAATGATGGCAACAACACGTTACCTCATATTGCACTGACGATTTCATGACTTGCCTAAGTATAAAGGGATCAATTTGTGCATTAACATCATTCGTCAAAACAGTGATGTCTCCTATACGTATAGATTAAAAAAATTTAAATGGGGTGGGGGGGGGGCGGGGGGATGTACATGACTATTTTGCTCTACTTAACGCACACACATCAAGCAAACTACTATCGCAATGACCTTTCCAAAATTGTCAACAATGTTGATCTAACTTCTAACATTGCAGTTATTTCGGGGAAAACTAGGTAAATTTTACGTCGCCGTTTTGTAAAAATTCCCTGCGAACACATTAAAGGAAGGATCATAAATTTTATAGTGTGGCTGATTAAATTTTGGCAGACTGTATTACTTGCATTACGATTACGGTGATTGGAACCGTTATAATCAGCCTGTGTCCTTCATTACGAAATTACGAATTCGGGAGAGTAGGGGGAGTCGAGGGGAAGTACTCGAATTTTCTGAAAGCATAAACATTGTCAGTAATATATGATTTCTTACAAAAGAAAATTCTTTTAAACCCCATAATTATAGTATCTAAATGTCCAATTTTCACTTTTTTTGAAAAAATTAGAAAACCTATTTTTATTTTGTATAATTTGAAACCAAATTTAATTAACATTCAAAATATGCAATGTATCCTTGTTTTGCATTAAAAAATTTCGGTAGGTACACAACGAGGGCATTGCAATCAATTATCGGAGACTGTTCGTGTTGATACTTTACCGCTCAGTTATTACCACTTAAAAAAGGTAGTGTACTCATTATTATTAATAGATGCACAATTTATTTAATTTAAAAAGGATAACACACTGTTTCTTAACGTCCAAAGATTTCAAGTAAAAATTTAAACCCATTTCCTCGTTGTGATTTAAAGTGTACTGTAACGTGTGGATATCCGGGTCCGCCAGCATATAGAGTTGCATATCCTCCCTTTCCATTTGTATATTGATCAGTTACACGAATTCCTGTGATCACTCGTCCAAAAGGCATTCCCTAAATCATTAAAAAAAAATTGCTGTAAAAATCATCAGGTGTATAATCGTATTAAGTTTCGCTATGGAAGAGCAAGTCTTCAAAGCTTAACAATACAAAAGAAACTAAGTACACTCACCGGAAGTGGATACGATACATCTTGAGTAACAACACGTAATATTTTAGAACTTTTTGTAACAAGTTGCTGGTGCAACAAAATATCCCCAGGTCCAACACCACCCCATAATGTATTGTGACTTTGAGCATATGTACCTGCAGCAAAGTAGGAAATAATTGCTAAGGCTAAAACTCCAAAAAAATTCATCTGAAAAAATAATCGAGAAATAGTTATCTTATCACCAAAAATTATGTTTCTTTTTACTTTTTTTACCTTTTGACTTGCACAACAGCGACGCAGCGATCTGACACAGATACTAACTTTAATGAATTAAGTTTCCTCTTATAAGAACCTAACAAGTCTGGAAATAGTATTTTTTTATTACTATCTACATATTTACCTAAGTGGCTAGTGTGACGATCAGATAGTGAATCAAATCAGCCTTTTCTTTTGAAAAAAATTATCAAAGTTCACCTGTTCACATTCTCTTGACGCATCGACTTAAGTAGGTGCTTCCTTGGAAATTTGTTTAAAATAGTTTCACACTTATTGCGTTTGCTGTTCAGAATATTTATCTTGTAATTAGAAATATTGGATTTGCATCTATGTGACGACCCTAACTAAGAAACGGTTTTATAACTTGTACTGCGGCCATTTTCTATCCCAAAAACTAAATAAAAAAATCGGTTAAGAGCTTGTTGGCTACGCTCTAGATAGGGCTCTCCAGCATTATTTGAAAATTTTTCATTTACTATTTTGGCTGCAGTGTTCGTTATAATTTTTATCGAAAGTACTAACTAAAGGCTACATTTAGGAACTTTTTCAGATATTTTGTATTGCTAGTTTAGAAATTCTAGCTGGGGATGCTTTTATAACGACTATCGTGACATAAGCGTTAAAATCATTTCTGTTTTTGGGTCATCAATCTACGTCAGTATACAAAATTTCATTTTAATAGATATATAAATGAGATGGAAAGGCTGTGACATACGGACAGACGGATTTACAGATCGAAACTACCTACGCCTACTTTTCTATGGACTAATTAACGAAAATAAAATGTTTTAAATTTAACAACAGTTTTATTAATATTTTTAACGCACAAAGATTTCTAAAATGAAATTATATCCATGTCCACGTTGTGATTTAAAGTGAAGCGTAACATTAGTGAAGCCTGGTCCTCCTGCTTTAAGGGAAGCGTAACCTCCTTTTCCATTAACATATTGATCAGTGCAACGGATTCCCGTAATGATACGTTGGCCAATCACTCCCTGTAGACAAAGTATACATTAATAAAGTGTTTGAAATTTGTGAAACTTATTTATGAGAGTTTTGTAATCTTAGACCCTATATGGGTCCCAATATTTGTAATTCTACATGAGTGATGCAAAAATTAGCTGCAATACACCTGTGAAGGTTTTATTTAAATTTTTGTTTTATTATATTATAGAGCAGCCAATGAAGTAAAGGTATTACGTGTAATAGATTAAGATGTTGAGTAAAGAAGTTGCCAATGGTACCTGGGGCGAAAGAAAACCAGAAGATAGTAAACTTCTTCATATTCTTCTATGGAAATTTGAAATTGGATGGTATGATCAAATTTAACCTTGGGGTATAAAAGCGAAAAAGAGTTTTTGTATTAGAAGGGGGTGATGAGCTGTGTGAAGTTGGCACCTCCTTTTTTGAATTTTGGAAATCGTTAGTCCACGTTTGTCCACACATTAGTTTTATTTGTCCAAGCTCCATTTCAAAATGGTGGACAAAAAAGTTTTTTTGCATATTTTTTCACCAGCACCCCAAAATTCCGAAAAAAATTTTTTAACTCCGCAGATCGTTTGTCCATCGTTAGTTCACGTTTGTCCACCCATTAGTTTCATTTGTCAAAGCTCCATTTAAAATGGCGGACAAAAAACTTTTTTTTTGCATTATTTTTTCACCAAAACACCAAAATTGCAAAAAAATCTTTTTGAATTAAAACTAAAATTCAAAAATTCAAAAAAGGAGGTGCCAACTTCACACAGCTAGGGTGATGTGTTTATAACCAATCAAACTAAAATTTAATTTGAACAACGGAAATTGAAATAGAGGAAGGAGAGTGAGAGACAACTTATCTTCTGCAGATACTCCAAAGATACGATGCTTTCAGAAATTGTGAACTTGCCGGCTCCTGTTCAGTTGTGGTGGTTATATTCGGCCTGATATGGGACTTGCATATCAAAGTCAAAACAGATCGCGAAGTATGTCCGACATCTTTGTAAAAATATCCAAGCACTTCTTTGCACTCTTAACAATCAAAAATATGTGATCGGTTCGGCTCAGATTACTCAAAAGTTAAGTGAGGATTATCTTTCCATTGGCAGTTGAGGTAAGTATAGTAGAAATGTCCTTTTTTAAGACTTTAAGAAAGTATTCCCAATTAATTTTCTCTCCGTGGAAATTTATCAGAGAGTTAGGGAAGTACGTGAAATTAAGTGTTCTATCGTCGACGGAACTACGAATAAAATAATTTACTAAAAGGATAAATACGATTGGTGGAAAAACTGAGCCCTCTGGTACTCCGTAATTTATTAGGTTAGGATCAAAGGATTACATGGATTGGCAAGCAACCATTAGATGCTTTTAGGTAGAAGGTCAGAAAGTTACTAGAATCTATTAGCTTTTAGTGTACTTAAATTTGGAAACTGGAAAGATATTTTAGTTATTGTTTATATTTGAAGACATTCGTAATAAATTTTTGTATAATATATAGGTTATGATCATAACTAAGACAGTTTTGTGTTCCTGTTTTGTATTTTATAATTTTTTATATGTATATAAATGTGCCTTAATAATTTGGTACCTTCTTACCTTTGTTCGTTACGTTGTGTGAAAAAAGTGAGGTAAAGAGAGGCGGTTCCTGTTAAAGGAGCAATCGTAATTGTCCATTTAGGATTTAATAAAAGGCCCATGATTGGTCCAAGATTACGGCAATCCTTCCTAACCCTGGTCCAGATCTGTGAAAATATTATGATAATAACTTCGTGCCAGCCTTGGCATTCAAGAGTGGTCCAAGGCCCGTACTAAAATTTGGCCCATGGTTGCCTCTAAAACTTGATTAAGGACTGCCTCTGAAACAGTATTAAAACTTGGTCAAATGCTGGTACAGAAAGATGGCCTAAGTATGATATTGAAACCTGACCAAAGGCTGGCTAAGCCCTGGTCAGAGATTGTTTCTAAGGTGCAAACCAAATTTTGTGGTAAGAATCACAAATGTACATTATTTGTTTTATTTTATGTTCCGCTGAACTTAATTTACTGGTGATAATAGTATAGTATATTACCATTTTTTACAATAACTAACTCACAATGAAGGCTAACTAGTATTGTCTATAATATTGACAATATTCGTGGACTGTTCATAAGGACACCACTGAGTAAACTGATTGCACGTTTACTTTTAATAGGACCCAGAAATATACGACGAAACAAAACAAAATGGTGTCGGTGCGTCTATACCTTCGTCTATGTATGTGATCATCGTAGATCGTATATTAAGAGTTCGTGTCACACAATAATAACACTTTTATCAAGAACTTTACACGAATTTCATAATTCTTAGAAATGGATCGATTGGTTGAGCGGCACAACCACCAATGGTTCCCGGGTTCGAGACCAGGTTTCACCGCGGGTTTTTAAATAATTTTGAAGTTTGAATTAAAAAATCCGCTCCGTCTCTGGTCTGTTGTCTAGCTCGCAGCAATGCAAAAAAAACAAGACTTTCCAGTTTCCTCACTACCCTAACCCTATTTCCCTTCCTTCCAAAGCCATCCTAATGCATCAAAGGGTTGTCCTCCAGGCTTTGGCCACATCATAAAAAAACACCTAACTATTTAAAGACACCCGAATGGGGAAAGTGGGCACATCATTTTTAAAAGTACATTTTTCACTCTTAGGGTGGGGGGACCCAATAATTTCCCATTCGGGGATTGTTTCGAAAATACCTTCCTTCCCCGTTTTCGAGGGAGCTAAATACGATGGCACCTTTGATTTACTTTGTACACGGGAGCAACCACCTCTACTAATTAAACAATCAACCCCTTATTCGAGGTTTTTCGGATACAACTTTTGCGGAGTTGGGCTTTTTGTCTTCTTTTTCGCAGTTTGTGTTGAGGGAGCATAATACTTGAGCCAGGAAACTTCCCTGCGGAGGGTGGCACACCCTTTCGTGGAGTGGAAAATGAAAAAAATCCTTTTCGAGTGAGAATTGTAAGGAAAGAGTGTCCGTTAATTGTGGGAGAAGTTACCACCCCCACCGCCTCCCACGGAATAGTATCGAATATTTTTATAAATGGGTGAAAAATCGGTAATAACTACGAAATTAAATAGGGCTGCCCTTCTACGGGCAAAATCAAAGGTGCCACCGCACTTCGCACCCATGAAAACGTAACTTCGAAGCTATCCCCGATTTTTCACCCAGTGGCATAAATTTCCGGTACGAGTGATCCAATGTTCGTGTCAGACACTGTACTATTCAGAGCATCATATCATTCTCTTGAGGAAATTTTGACTATACCATATCCAGCTATTCTTTTATCAACCGATTTAGATTGGCGATCCAAAGTTATGGTGAAACTGTATAGGTGTACACGGATTTTAGACTGATGGAACAGGGAGAGGGCAGGGGGGGGGGGGTTAATACAACTGAATATCGATTTATTCTTTCGTCGCATATCACTGTTCAAAGTTGCAGTAATGGCAATTCAGGAAGCTCTGGTTTGTCTGAAAAACATAACTGCAATAGATATTTGTGTATCGACGGATAGTCGAGCCGTGGTGAAATGGCAGAGCAGTACCTCATATCCACCTGTGCTGACTTTAACGGCACTGTAACATTCCAGGGAACTGCGTGGCCTATAAGTTCACTCGATATGACTAGATCCATTTGCGTTAAGCTTTATCACCAGGGAGGGGGTTTCTGTTAGTAACCAAGCGAACCATAGATGTGCAACTGGCACTGTGTGCCATACGAACAGACATATATTGCCTAAATTGGATCTTAAGCAGTCTAAGCATCTACTATACTTTCGACGGACAGAATCAACCTAGGTGTGGTCTTAGGGGTCATCACTAATCACTGCTTTATTGGTACACACGTGAAGAGATTGGGACCTGCTTTGCTCGTGCTCTGCCTTAGCACGAACGCGAAAGGCCTCTTCGGGCGATAACTTCTTAGCTATTCTCTGTGACCTCGACACAACACAACGGACCTAATTGAGGTCTAAATGCGTCCTTACATTGGATGGCCACCCATACCAACCTACTTAAACTTACTCGCACTGGCAATTCGCGGCGATTAACCCCTTAATTCAATTAATTTTTCATTGCAAAAACCGTTTTATGGTAATTACCAAATCAACTGAGGCGATTTTAAATAGATCATTTTTTCAAAATCTTCCGGATATAAACACTGCGATTTCAAATGCAAAATTATGAAATACTTTACGTTTCAGCCAAAACTTTTCTTCTGAAAACGTCTGATAGTAATTAGGTGAACAGAATATATCTTACCTTTGGTGGATACGATACATCTTCTGATACAATCAATAGTGGCTTAGATTTTTTAATAACGTACTGATGATGCACTCGAAAATCGTTTGGACCAATGTATCCAAATGTAACATTATTGCTCTTAGCGGTTGAGGACGAAATACATACAGCCAGTACAGCTAAAGTCAACACAATAACGTTTCTCATCTTGAATAAGAAAATAAACACTAGTTAATTATCGTCCAACACTAAAACTTATTCTTTTATACTTTGAAGGAGTTCGACTTAGTTTCCACTTCTGCGACTAAAAATAAACTGTTGCTTCTGCAGGTGCTGAGCAAATTATATACAGAGCTAATCTGTTAAGCTTGCTCTTTCGTATCTAATCTACCTTTTCTTGCAAAACAGATGTGATAAGAAATGCATTGTTTGGTTAATTGCTCTTAAAGATTATCTTTAAATTCTTAAAATTAGGTATATCAATCTTTGTCGCTATAAATCACTAATTTTTTACAAAAGCGTCAAAACATAAAAAAATTAGTTCGGAAATTAAGTAGAACGTGGTGATTAAGTCTTATCTACACCTTTTTATGATAATCGTGGGAAAGAACCCGTGACAAGGAAATAAAGTAGCACCGCAACTCTTGTAAGTTGCTAATTATAGAAAGTCGGCAGTCAGTTGTTTTTTAAAATTTGTTTATTTTTTTTAGTAATTTTCAATTCGAGTCATGATTTTGTTAACGGCCAAAAACTTCTAAAATAAAGTTGTATCCATGTCCTCGTTGTGACTTGAAATGAAGTGTCGCTTGAGTCTGTCCAGGACCTCCAGATTTCAGTGTAACGTATCCACCTTTTCCGTTTGTGTATTGATCAGTTAATCGAATTCCTGTAATTTGTCGGCCATTCGTCATTCCCTGAATAAAATAATAAAAGTATGTTAAAAAAAAAACTTAATTTTAAGCAAGAACAGGTAGTATAATGACTTTTTAAAATTTCAAATCGATTATCTTACCTGTAGTGGAAATGTAACGTCTTCGGATACAACACGCAACATTTTATATTTCTTAATAACATATTGATGGTGTAGCCGAACATCTCCAGGATTGATACGTCCAAAAGTTGTACTGTGGCTTTGGGCACATGATGTGGCAACACATGCAGCGATTACTGCTAAAGCTAAAACTCCGAAGTATTTCATCTGTAACAAACCACAAAAATAATTTATTGCACCTGAGATATTGCGCAGGTAAATTCATATTTATGTAAATGCACTCACTTTAAAAAAGGCCGATTGTGACAAATGTTTACGTTTTGCAAAATGGCAAAATAGAACTGTGACTACGAAGGCCTTGCGCTCAGCTTTTTATAACAATGCAACGATTCTCAATTGTAATTAACTTCTGTATCTTATCTAGTTGTCTTCAAGACGAGTGATAAGGAGATATTGATTTCTCAAAACAAGTTTGATTCTGAAGAATGGCTCTTATGGCCTTCCGCTTTCATTTATTTATGGTTAAATCAGAAAATTCTGTGAAAAGTTATAGATGAATCATTTCCAGTATAAAATTAATTTGTTAATTAATTTGATTTTACCTGGAACTGGAACTTATTGCCTCTCAGGTACAGTTGTGGAGAAAACATAGCGACTAGAAACCTTTTTGATTCTGATCAGGACCTGCCCGACGTTGGGATCATGTAAAGCCGTATAGTAATTAGGAACCGATCAGGAATGCCTGAAGTGTACCCGATATGATACCTGAATACTTATCCTAGGGTTATTATTTATAATCATATATTTTTAATAAAAGCAAATCCATAACACCCTTTATTTGGAATAATTACACTTGTATGTAGCCATTTTGGTGATGGATTCTTAGAATTATTTTTAGGGTTATTTTCTTATGAATCTGAAAATTCCCATCGTTTTGTTCACTCAGCTTTTGTTTCCGAGATATTGCGAAATACAAAAATTTGCAAATATGCAATAATTCAAAAATTCGTATCTGATTGTTTTTTGTAGGAGAAGGTCTGAGTACCTAATAAATATGAAGACAAACGTAATTTTAAAATTTTTTATGAGGTACGCTATGAAAGTATATAAAAACCGAAAAATCGTCGTTTTGTTAAGTTGGAACCCCCTTTCTTGAATTTTGGAATTTTTTTTGCGCTTGTTTGTACATCGCTAGTCTACTTTTGTCCACCTAAAATTGCTTTAACAATTTTACTTGAATGTTTGAGACTCGGTCTTTCCGTGAGTTTTTAAATAAAATTAAAAATAAAATTCAGTCAATCTCTGGGTTTTTGTTTAGCTCGCAGCATTGCAAAAACAAGACATTCAAGTTCTCTTATTTCCCTTACCCTAATTCTCTTCCTAACGAAACCTGCCATGCAGACAGACTGTATCTACGATGACTTCAGTAAGACCTTCAATAAACCTCCTCACTCCGTAATATTACTTAAACTTGAAAGGCTTCGTTTATCCAATCTGCTGGACGACTGCTTTTTCTCGTACTTAAAAGACACGTCATTACGAGTGTCGTTCAGGGCTTCATCTGGTGTGCCGCAAGGTAACCATCTCGGCCCACTACTGTTTTCTTTGACACTGTCCGTCTGATTTCACTGTAATGTTCTGACCTACACAGCCGACATAAAGATCTTCTCCTATGTTAAGGATAGTCGTGACTTCGCCCTTATTCTAGAGGACTAGAGGACAAGAGATACGGTCCTGGATTGGTGCGGCCAAAACGGCTTAGACTGAATTTTGAGAAATATGAGGGTATGGCGTTTTCCAAGAGTATTAATCCAGAAGTGTTAATTACACCATTACAAGAATGACGTCCGCCGCGTGCTGTCCGAAACTAGCCTTGAGATAAAACTCGATATGAAACTAGATTTTACTTACTATTTTAATTATATTGTATCTCGAGGTAGTCCTTGTAAAGCATTAGTCTAGAGAGTTCTCGGATTGACCGACTTTGATTCATCTGTAGTGATCTTTGGATAGGGCTATTTTTGAATATGCATCTCAGGTCTGGTCACTCTACTACGCTGTTCATTCCAAATATAACGAATCAGTGCAGCGCAATTTTAATAGATTTTCGTGAAGAGAGCTCCCATGGAGTAATTCGCTTAGATTCTAGTCCTACACCGACTGCCTCTTTTTGGTCGGTTTACCCTCTTTTGAGAAAAGGCACAAAGTCGCTGACTTGGTCTTTATTCACCAGCTGTTAAATTCAAATATTGACTTAAGTAATCTTGTTAACGGGTTTTCCTTTAGGTAGACCTAACATAGTCTCCGAGGACTGCCCTTGTTCCATGTTGACCCCTCCAGATCAAATTATGGCATGTATGAACCAATTAAAAGACTATGTAGGGCTGTTAATGCATGTCCCAATCTCGATCTAACCTTTAGTAAAGAATCACTGAAGAACTAGCTATTCTCTGTGCTCCCATGGCTTGTGGGCAAAACTTGTGGCAAAAGTGAAAACACTTGCTTTGAAAGACACGATAAAAGCTTAACTCTATGGGTGTACTGTGAGGAATAATAAAGATAAAAATACAAACGTAAATCAAAATGATTAGACAAAGTAATAACTTATGAGCGCTCAATGGTTTTCTTTTCACAAATGTTGAAAATTATTCTGATCAGATTATAATCATTGAAAAAAGTATATTCTACTTATTTTATGTTACTTTTAATTAATTATTTTGATTTAATATTGGGTTTAGAATGACGTCAGGTAGCTTATAGTATTCTATTTGTCAAACTGTTTCGTTCGACACGCATGTTACGGAGGTTGTGGAGAAAAAGGTAATCCGCCATCCTAGGGCATCCACAATTTTGGGTTGGGAATGACGTCGTATAGCTTATAGTATTCAATCCGTCAAATACTTCCACTTGATATCCAAGTCCAGGGGGTTGTGAAGTAAAAGCTAAGCCACTATATTTGGGCCTCCGCCATATTAAATTTAGAATGGCGTCACGTAGCTTATCGTCTTTTACTCAACAAACTCTTTTATTTGATACCCATGTTAAGGAGGTTGTGAAGAATCGATGCGATAAAGTTCTGTGGAGTTGGGCTGGTTGGACTGTGGGAATGTACTGGAATCAGTATGAAACTATTGTTTCGTCATACGTTGAATCCTTATTGGAGTGCGGGAACCTACATTTTGGGGCGTCCGAAATATTTACTAACGCTCAGCTACCATTACATTGGCAAGGAGATCTTTAACAGGGCGATATAAAACTAGTCGAGCTCAGAAATTCCAGATACTCCTTCCAAGACATGCTAAGACAGGACAAAAGCAAATAATGAGAGGGAGATACCCCTTGTTTAATGCGGTGGTATAATAATAATAATATATATTTCAAGTTATAAGTTCACAAGATTTATAATCTTTTTTACGCACTAATTACTAATCGGATGTAAACCACATTAACACTTGGAGAAAAAAATAAAAAAGAGAGAAAATCGAAACAAAAATAAACGAGAATAAAATACAAATAATTATACAATAAATTCAAGATATTTCAACAATGTATAATTAGAGATACGCAACTTGTAATGCTTCATGCAGGAGCGAAGAAGAAAAGAAAAACATTAGTCATAAATATGTTTCTTTAAAATCAACTTAAATGCACCAATGGTGACCGCATTTTGAACATTTAGTGGAAGGCTATTCCATAGCCGAATGACCTGGACAGGGTAAGAACACTCCATCTATGATCTCTGAAAGCGTCGCATCAATAAGTCCCTGTTGCGCTGCGAAGTTGTAAAAGTGAAGAACTCTCTAAGAAAATCCGGTTTATTAGAATTGAGCGAACGATAAAAAAATACCAAAGACCTGTACCTCTAATAAGCACTCCAAGAGCAGCCCAGTAGTCACAACAGAAAAGGTGAAACATGGTCAAACCTTTTTAGCCTGAAAACAAAACGAACACAGTCATTAAAATCAGTCTGAATTCTACGAGAACTAGTGCTATCAAGCTTAGGAAATATTAAGCTACCATAAGTAAAACGAGGTAAAATTTAAGGCTTTGACCAACTTTAACCAAGCCCAAAAACACAAAAAATCTGCCGAAAGCCACAGGCTGCGTAGCCCTCCATAAATTTTACCAAGCCTAGAGCTTACATCGTCATAGCATTTCATAAGTTGGTTCAGAACAATTCCAGGATTTATCACCTTATCTGACATCTGTATTAGAAAGCCATATAATAGTACTCGTGGAATACCTAGGTCACTCAGTGCACCATTTTTGAAACTAATACACTGAGACTTTTTAGGATTTAACTCAGACCAGGCATATATTCTATCCAAATCCAAAATTACACGATGCACGATCACTCACGTCACGTACCACCGTTGGTAAATCGTTGATGAATAGGCTTAATATTAGTGGACCCAATATAGAACCTTGAGGAACACCACGTAGTAAAGGTGATGGCTCGGAAAAAGAATCATCGAAACTGTCAAAAATAAAGAGACCCGAGAGCTTGGAGAAAAACATATCATGATTTACGCAGTCAAAGGCCTTAGAAAAGTCCAGCAATACCATGGATATAAAATCATCTCGGCTTAAAGAAGCTCTTATATCAGAGGAAACCTTCAGGATAGCAATTTCACATGAATATGAACTGCCGAAACCGGACTGCCATCGTATTAGTAAACTGTTACAATCTACATGGAATATAATCTGCTTATACATAAGTTTCTCCAAGACTTTACAAAAACCCTAGCAAACTAATTCGGCGGAAATCAGAGAGATTTTCCTGAGATGACTCATTTGGTATTGGAATAACTATGGCCTCTTTCAAAAATTTTGGGAAACGAAGATGACATCAGATATGAATCCATTATATGAAGTATGGATTTAGAAATAACAGGAAGTAAGAGTCTAATAAACCGCGGTGGTATCATTGTTAGTAAAGGGTCTAACAAGTGGTTTAGCCTGGGAGAGTACAGGGAAATTTCTGAGGTATAGCAGTAAAATAAAGCTTTTTTTAGGGGGTGGAGGAGTGAAAGGCAACCGAGATTCCATGAATGCTCCATTTATGCTTTGACTAGTACAGGTAGTCCGGCACCTACCCAAATGGTGGAATTATATACAGGTATACGCCTGATGTGTGTCCAAGTCATACGCCTTTGTAAAAAAAAGTATCGACGACATATGGGCAAAACCCAAAATGTATATAAAATATGCTATTCCGTTTATCCACCGCAAAATTTAAATGGGTTGGTGTGGTTTTTAAGAGACATTAAACAACATTGAATTTTGGATGATTTAAACATAATATGATTTCCGTTACCCCAAGAGAGTTTACTAGAAACGTCGTTGTTTAACGAAGGTTTGATCTTTGTACATCAAAAGAGTACCCTAAGTCAAGGGTGTTGTCCCGGTTGTCGTTAATAGAATTAAAAGTGGGAGATAAGACGACATTGATGAAAAGAACAAATTAATAAACTTTGCGAAATGACTGAATCCTGAGGTACACCAGCATTTATTTTGTAAGGATCACATGTAACTCCGACTTTTTTCATATTTGTTTGAACGGCCTGCAAAAATCTTCTATTAGTTTCAAAGAGTTAGGGTACAGACCAAACGCTTGAACTTTGAATTTCAAAAACCTTTGAAACATCTTTTATTAATGCTCATTTCGATGAATTTGACTTAAATGTGTCGCTTTGATACTATTCAATTCATTATTTACTGTCACTTCTCTTAATTTTCCGAATGTGGTTTTATTATAATATTTTGTAGTAGTCATCTTTTGACGAATTCGAAATACAGAAATAAATTCGCAAGATGCACGTTGTATAGCTTAATGCTAACCTAAATGGACACTTATAACTTTGGGCCAGATTGAAATAAAGCACTTGTTGAACTAAAGCACAGGAATCTTTGCTTTTTGTTAATTTTCATTAGAACTTTTCCATTCAACACTACAGTCGAGCTGAGCAGTATGTCATTCAAAGGATTCAAAATTCTCAAAAGGATCAGCAAAATACTAAGAATGGAATTATAATAGCAAACGGAATATATACCATCTTCTACTCTACCGAACTTTCTGTCTTGGCAACTTCTTGGCTTCATTGCCTGAGCTGTTAGGAATTTCAATTTAATTTCGAGATGTCTGTGATGAGAAATTCATCAAGTGGTTCATGGGTTGGAAATAATTCTTGCGGTTTTCTCTGAACATCTAACAGGGAGCCCTATTTGCTCCCCACAAGTCGATGGTTAGGAGCTCTTCCAATCTTTCAATGTTGTTTCTGAGGTTCTTGTTCCCCTTTGACTTTCACTTAGGTTTGTGCTGTGATATACATAACGTTCCTGCTCGTCAGCTATGTTCACGGCAAATATTTTAGTTTTGGTGGCAACAAGGAATTTTTGATGTGATTTCTGGAGGACGTTCTGGAATGAGGGGAATGTGATAAGACGCGACGTGAATATCTTTTGAATAAGGAAAGTGTTTCTTTATGTGCTCGGATAATTCTGTCTCTGGTGATGCATTTCAAGTCAGTTTTGAAATTAATTCCATAAGGAATCCATTCATAATGAAGAAACTTAAATGAGATTTAATTATTAGCTGCGGGAAGTAATGAAAGTAGGCAGACGAGTTTTTGGCTTTTGAAATTATTTATTATCTCATGAAAATCGTGATATATTACTTTTGACCGTAAATTTCCAAGTCAAAATCGTATCCTTTGCTACGTGCAGATTCAAAGTAAATCAGTACGTTATAATGTCCTGGACCTCCTTCAACAATAGCAGCTCTAGCACCATTGTTAGCATTGTCAGTAATTTTAACTTCGGAAATGATTTTACTTTCATCGGGTTGCAGACTACCACCCTATAGTAGAAAATTCTTGTAATTAAATCAAATTTTTCTTAAATTTTTATCCTTACCAGTCCTGGATACTGCACGTTTTCAGTAGTGCTCCAGTCTAGTTTCGGGCCTCTTTTAACCTTAGTCTCGAAAAGCAAAACATCACCTTGTTTACGTTGGCCGTAAATTACATTTTCCGCATAAGTGTAGGCGACACACAGAGCAACAAACGTCAATGTTAACACAACAATCTGTTTCATCTGTAAAATTTGTTAAAATTATGATATTTCGTTTTATGGGCAAATTTATGTTGTATAACCTTGCAAAGATACCTTAGAAACTATTACACTTTCAGAAGAAGTAACGTAATACCAGTGCTCTGACACATCTTTCTACTATTTATATGGAACTTATTTGAAGTTTTATTTAGTCTGATGAATATTTTCATAGACAATCCGGAACTCTGACTGTATATAGTGATGCAGAAGTCCGCACTAGTTACACATCGGTTTTTCTGCTTTTGCAATCAACACTTGAGTAAAGAGTATGTTATTTTCTGTTAAGTGGTTCAATAATATTTTTGCTTGTGTAATTTAGAAAAGTTCCTAGAATTTAGTCTGAGCTAGAGTTGAGTCAGTTATTTACACGTTTGAATAATCATAACTTTTTGCCAAGCGAACATTTTTGAAAGGTAGAAAAACGAATTTATTGGAAAAACTATTAGTTAAACAGTCAAACAATATCAAAGGATGGTAATTCTTCAATATAAACGATACAATCTTTCAATAATTTCAATCTTTTTAATTTTGATCCTACACAGTCTTACGTCTCAATTTTGAACGTCTGTCAACTAGTGGTATGTTGTTAACAATTTACCTATTTTGACTATAAGAATAATTGTCGCTTTTTTGTCTTAAAGTAAAAAAATAATCTCTGTTAATGCTAACTAAACAGTCAAGTTGAAATAAAAGGACCCCAAAAACTGAAAAAATTGAAAAAATAATAGAATAATTTTTATTCTGTTTTTTCTATCAAATAAATCTTAGAAAAAAAATTGTGTATTTTCTTGATAGATAAGGTTTAATGAGGTTTTAAAATCCACCCTTAAGCACACTCAGGGATGAAATCATCCCCAAAACATGAAAAAAAAACAAAAATATTTTTAAAAATTCTAAAAATATCAGAAGATGAAAAAATCATAACAATTTGAGAAAACAGTTCTATTTATTCCTTTTTCTTGTAAGATTCCTTAAGTTAAACGCTCCCCTATGAGGGGCTGATATCATCACTAAAACTACAACAAAAAATAAAAAAATTCCTAAAATTAAATTTAGATATTTCAAGTCATAAAAATATAGAACAAGTATTCCTTGCAAGTTGGGGTGCAATCTTGACGTAAGTCCCCTTGCCTCTCACAATAATTATTTATTATATATTTATTGAACATAAATTTTTTTCTTTTGGTATTGTTATTGAAACGTTACATACGGACTTCCGCTTTCGCAAGTAACTTCACCTAAAGTGACATCATACTCACTGAATGTAATGGCAGCTGTTGAATGTCTGCGAGAAGGTTCAAACTTATGCACTAGAAATATGTCGGCGTTTCGATGTAAATGAATTAGAATTGTTAAAGTAAGTTAGCTTAAGGACTTTTACAAAAAAAAAGAATAAATAGAACTGTTTTCTCAAATTTTTATAATTTTCTCTTCTTCTCATGTTTGGGGGTGGGTTTACCCTCCGTAAGGGTGCTTTCCCATCAAAACTGACAAGAAACTTTAAACTATATTTTTTTAGAATTTTTAAAAATATTTTTGATTTTCGAAGATTTCTTTGATAGAAAAAATAGAATAAGAATTGATTTAATACTTATACTATTTTTTTTAATTTCTTCGTATTTTTGGGTCCTTTTAACCACCAATGTGATTTTTGATGACGTTTAATTTGATACCTACTAAACATTTTTATGTTTTTTCCCTAGGTCGCTATGAAATGCTCAAGAACAGGCGAAAAAACGCCGTTTTTGACGGTCACTTTTTGAAAAAATCTGTTTTGAGAAAAATGCGCTTAAGGGGGTCCACCTTTGTGAGGGCGGTATTTCGAACGCTTTTTCGGGAATTTTCGTTAGGAGAACTAATTCGAAAATTAGAATAAGTTTAACGCTATTTTAAAGGTTTGTGCTTTTATTATAACAGTAAATTTTTCCAAAAGTGTAATCTGAAGGCTTGTATTTATTGAGGGCATTGAAAGTGACCTCCTCAAAATGGAATACCGAAATTGTGGGCAAGATTCCGCTCGAAGCAGTTATCTAAAACACAAAAAGTAAAAAGAACCTTATTTGTTTATGTTGTTTATGTTGTCGAGGTACTGACGTAGGATTTTGACAAAAGTCCGAAAATTGAATAAATGGCAGTACTTTTCATAAAAGTTGATCTTTTTCATGCTTTTTTTCGATATAATTTATGCTGTAAAATAAAAAAAATAAAAAATACGTGGGTACCTTCAGTTATCTCTATAAATGAGTCAGTTAAAATTTCAAGTCGATCTGTTGAGTAGATTATTTTTAATCCTTCCCACAAATTTCAAAAACATGGTTTCGAGAAAAACGCGTCTAAAGTTTGGAAACACAACAGAACTTTGTATTCTAGACTCACATTTAATCTGCAATACCAGGACCATAAAGTCGAATCCGTGAAAATTGCTTAAGGACATCATTTGTTACATCTTCCAGATGCGAGAAATGTCAACAAAAAAATTGATTTTTCGAAACATTTACACAGGTGGACCCCCTTAAAAACTTTAGTGACATTAATTTTTCATAGCCTGGCACAGTTGTATTTTCAAAAATAAACATAGCCTGGCTTTAATACTTGCCATCGAAATATGTAAAAATAAAAAAATAGATTTATCCCTTAAATTATCAGCTTTAAGGTATAAATATATTTTTTTATTTTTGCATAACCTACTTTTCTTGTTCCTTGTCTAGCCAATGGTTGTATCGCATTTTTTTCTTTTCCTCTTTTCTTTTATGTAACAAAGTTTTCCTGTTTAGTTAAGTTGAATTTTTGGATAGATCACTATCGAAATTGTAGTACCACTTAAATTTTTCTATTTCTTCATTTTTGGTTTAAATTGTTTTTTTTTGTGCATAACATTGGATGTAACATATGTTTTAAAGACCAATTTGTTGTTACATAAGATTATTAAATAAATAAAATGTAATAACAATACGAATAAAAGAAATTATACTATAATATGTTTATTTATTTATTTATTTACAATATTTCATCAATGAGCTGACTACTACAAAAAAAAAAAACTTAATAAAAACTAAATAAAAACAATATAACAAATCATATAAAAAACAAAGAGCAAGAAGAGAATTCGCAAAATATAAATTCAGAAAACAAAAGTGCTAAAGTGAATAAAAAGCAAATAAAAAGCATAACAAAAACCAAAAAGTAACCTCAACAAAGCTGACTCCTCACATGATTACGCGATAGATGAAAATCAATGCAATTAAAAGCGGAATTAAAAAATCGCGACATCGACGTTATAGGTTCATTTAATCCATAATTAGTACGATGAAAAGGTAACCGAAGAAAGTCATGATTCCTCAGGGAGCGAGCTGGAACCGATATGCCAAAGCTACCCAAGAGAACAGAAGAATCAATGGACCCACGAATGCAGTCGAAAGCAAAAAGGATCCCGGCGTTACGGCGCCTCTTTTCAAGTGTGTCCAAGTGCAGAAGTTTAAGTCTATCAGCATAAGGAGGTAACATAAGGGAGTTATTCCAAGGAAGGCCTCGAAGGGCAAACCTAACGAACCTCCGTTGAACAGCTTCAATGCGATTGATATGTGACACGTAGAGCGGTGACCAGACTGGAGAGGCATATTCTAGAATAGGCCGGACAAAAGTGCAATATAAGAGCTTTGTAATGTAAGGGTCATCAAATTCCCTTGACCACCTCTTCACGAAACCAAGAGTCATATTAGCCTTGTTGACTATGGCATCAAAATGATCCTGGAAAGAAAATTGAGAATTGAGCCAAACACCCAGGTCCTTTGTCTTAATAACTCTTGTTAAAGGACAACCCTCTATGGTAAAGTTAAATTGAATTGGAGACCTTCTTCGTGAGAAAGACATGGATGTACACTTGCTAATATTAAGGGGAAGGTCGTTAATGGAACACCAATTCTGAAAGGCGTCCAAGTCGGAATTTAAGAGTAGGCAATCGGCATTGTCAGACACAGTGCGAAATATCTTAGCGTCATCGGCATAACAAAGAATATTTGTTGTTGTTATAACTGTCAAAGTGGGGAATACGATATAAAATTCAAACGTTGAATATTAAAATGAGAGCAGGGTAAATTCTGAGCCAATATAGTTTTTGGTTTCACAACGTGATTTAATTTTAAGAAAAAAAAATACAGTGAATTTTTGTGGTTCAAACATATTGCCATTTTAAAAAAGAACAAAAATATTTTCAAATAAAAACAATTTTTCTTTTATCAATTTATTTTTTTTGTGAATAAACTATTTAAGTGCGTTGATTTTCTTTAACGGCCAAAAATTTCCATAATGAAATTGTATCCTTTACCACGTTGTGATTTGAAGTGAATAGTTACGTTTCTGTGGCCAGGTCCACCTTTCAGCAGGGAAGCGTATCCTCCAGTTCCGTTTCTAAAATTGTCAATCACCCGGATGGCGGTAATATTATGCATTTGAGCAGCTCCCTAAAAAATAAATATTTTGAATTTACTTTCGGTTACATTCTTGTAAATTAAGTAGGCTTTTTGAAATTTTGTATAACAAGAGACAAAAGCTGTCTTGATTTTATGATTTTTAATGTTTCAATTTGATTTTATCTTCGAAATTTAATCGTGGTAGAATGAAAAAGTTCTAACTATATAAGAAATTAAATGTGAATTAGATTTCTCTAATTCTAGCATGACTAATTAGTAAGATGGATATTGTGTTGTACTAAAAATGATTCAAAGCTTAACAGAACTTCAATTCTCACTCAAAGCTAGATATTCAACATAGGATTTTTTCCTCGCTCACCTTTTGGGGATATTCGATATTTTCAGATGTTATAAACAGTGGCTTTCCCTTTTTCACAACTTGAGTTTTCATAAGAAGAACATCTCGGGGTCCAATAACTCCGAAAGTGACATTGTGACTTTGAGCATATGTGATAGCCAAGCATGCAGCAAGTACTGCCAAAGCGAAAATTCCGAAACGTTTCATCTGCAACAAATGGCACGAGTGTAATTATAAAAATCGGTTCACATCAATATAATCACAAATACAAAATTAATTGCTGAACTTAAGTTCACTTAAGATAATTACCTTTGCTGCAGATATAACTCTTCTTACGAATTGTCTAAATAATCACTTTCAAAACCAGAAACCTCTACTAATTGCTGAGAGAAAGTCGACTGCTTTTTATAACAAGGGAATATATTCCTTTTTGATGCTTATCTAATCAGTCTTTGATGTGAGGCTACGCGATATTGATTTACCATTGAAATAAGTTATCTAGAAATTGCACGCTTCTGCGCAAGCGACTGTATACTTCTGTGTGAAGAGTATTTTTTATTCTTATCAGTCTGGTCATATCTGTATTTGTTAGCTTAAGGTGAATCACTTCAGGTGTTTTAGATTTCATTATTATCAACTTAATTAGCGTTCGGTTCAAAATGGGTCGGTTAAGCTGCATAGCAACATAGATAAAAGATTTTAAGCAATTTCTGAGTGGCAATTGTTTTAAAATAATAAGACTTCGAAGCAGATTACTATTGCACTAAAACAAATTGTGTTTCCACTAATTGGATTCTTTTTTTTGAACAAATGTTTAAAACTGTCATTTGAATGACTTCATAAAGGCATTCTATTTTTTCTTTAATTATATCTTAATTGACACACTGACTCAAACACTCATTCTAATATTTTGATTAACGGTGCTAATATGCTTAGTTTTTCAGAATAATATGGCTTTTTTCATGTAATCTTGGCCAAAACTAAACCGATTTTAAAATATCTTTCGGCGTTAGAAAGCTGATTTAATGTTGTAGGCTGTAGGCTGTATTTTATCCGGCGAAGCTGTAAGTCTAAAGAAAAATTTTTAACTACTAAGTATTATTATACTGTACTATATCTATACTAATATATATAAAATTGGATTGGGATGGGTATGTTACGGCATAGGTCTGGGGGGGGGGGCGGGGGTAACACATTCCTAGCATTCCTAAGGGTGGGGTAGAACATGTTGGCCTTCGAATGTTGGAATCGCACCGGCGCGATTACCCTTGCTTACTTTCTGCTGACAACAGAGAAAAAGGTCATTGGGTTTTGCAGAGAAATTATGGGTCGTTCGGAATCCACTTTAAATTTTGTAGGTACACTTGTAATTGCTGCTTCGAATCGGATAAATCTTCTTCCTAGATAGACTAATGAAAATAGACTAGACTAGTTGAAGGAAATGTAGATTGAATGGAAAGAGAAATAAATCAACGAAATATGTAATAAAAAACTTTAAGTTTCTCAATATTTTTAAATACTTGGGAAGAAGAACTAAAACAATTGTCATGCCTACAAATATCTTGAAACAAGTGCTCTTAACGCACCACCTATGAATCTCAACAGGGAAATTATTCCACAAGCGAACGATTTGGACAGAGGAGAGGATGCCGGGACAAGTGGAAATAGTTATTTACTAAGTTGAGAAGTTGTAAAATTAAAAGCTATCTGATTTTAAACTATTGAAAATTCAATGAATTGGCAACTTTCCGGATTTAACTGAAGCCTATTAATCACTGACCAATTATAAGTTATATCCAAATCTGAATTGTTGCGATCAATATAATCTTCCAGTACGTCAATCAGCTGACTCAAACTTATCTCAAAGTTGTGCATATTTGTATCCTGAACCATCTTTTGAAGATGATTTATAAATTAACTAAAAAAACTGGCCCAAAGTAGAACCCTGAGGTACATTACGCTCCAGAAGTAAAGGAAAAGATGGTTTGCTATCGATCTTAATCTGCTGGTTACGACGAGAAAGAAAATTTTTTATCCTTTAGGTAGAATCAGAGCCGAAATTTAAATATTATTCGACAATTATTAGCTTCGAATTTATAGTTTTCGGAGTCGCTCGGTACTCGGTACTGCTGGATACTGTGGGGGTGGGGTGGGATGGGCATGTAAAATAATCGAAAAGGACCGGTATTAATGCTGAATACATAGCTTTTGGGATCGATGGCGTTAGATATCGTGGGTAAGATACCCATGTATCCTAGCTGTGAGGAGGGAAGGGAGCACCATGTAAAAAGCATCGAAAACAATGCTTGAATACCATAAGAATATCGACAAGTTGACTGTTTTTTACGTAGAAACGATACGGATGATCGATACATGGGCGCTTGCTTGACCGAAAGCAATAAGCTGAACCGCATGAATGGGCACGTAAAAACAGCAAATAGACCTGGTAAAAGCAGGTGAACGTGTAAAACCCCAATGAAGGTATTGCTGAGTGTGGTAGGATTCCAAGGGAATTATTAACCATTAACTATTTGACCAATTGACTACGTATTATATTCAAATAAGGCATGAACTTATACAATCAATGCAATAATGGTATAACTAAGAACTTATTAACATGTATCCCCTTGGTTCCTTGGTGGCACGTCAACTACAGCGATCCATCAACTGGTCTGGTTGTGTGCTAATGCCTCCAACTACGGCCACAATAACGCTCGGTTGTTCAACATTCTTGAATTTTGGCAAGGAGAATATCACCACCTTGCAGCATCATCAGAGCCTTGCGCTCCAGCAGAGCAAAAGCAGTTCTGGTGGTAGATGATAGGATGGCTGTTTCCTAGATAATTTTTCAACTAGTTGTTGATCAGTGTTCAAAAACTTATATTGCTAGGAGCTCATAGCCAGGCCGAGTCTTAAATCTGCATCCATGACGACGTGGTCGTGCCACTTATACATTGCACCAACTCCGTGAAATATGCAGAGAAATAAATTTATAAAACACTATTTATTAAAGAGGTCTACGTCAAATTTTGATAACGTTGGCATAATACACTATCTTAGAACTTAATGTAAACGTTGAAATATCATTAACCCTGTACATATTTTCACTTATTTTAATTGAAGAATTAAGATGTGCACCTCTTACTTACCGATTGGGGTGTGGATGCGAATCCGGCTCGAAGGACCATGTTGGAACATGGGAATTATAAGGAAAAGCGAGTACAGAAATTATACACTGAAATTCTTTATTCAGAATGATATTTGGTTGATAAGTTACGATCAACTGATATGGACTGACTGTTAGAATTCGAATCAAGTTGTGTAGTTTGTAGAAAAGTATTTAATATCAGTGTGAGACAAAGATGTATACATATTTCATTATCCTGATCGTCATTAATGACGTATTGTGCAACGCCCCAGACGCCCACTCATTGCAAAGCATTAGATGGAAACTTTGTTACCACCTCGCGCATCTAGCCTATTTCGACACAAAGTCGTAGTCGTTTCCTACAACAAAGTCGTAGCTTTAATATCCGAAGCCCTGTGTAGAGAACTTATGAGGAAGACGTCGAATTGCACAACCGCGCAACACATGGAGATCCTTCGAGAAGGATCAACAAATCGTGGTCGCAGTTGATGGCGTTGGCTCAGAACCGGACCAGGTGGAAAATCGACGTGACTCGCACATTCCTTGTTTGGTAGACGAAGTCTTCGGTATTGTGCAGTAGTGCATAAGCTTTTCTGCTTTCGGCTTCAAATTTCTCGACTGTAATCTAAAATTAATTGTCTTCTAAAAAGGCATAAAGGAAAATAAATAGCAAGTTCAGTATATTAGTCAAAGTGCTTCATTCAGGAACTGTTCAATATAACAAATTTCGAGAGCAATTTTAAGCCACATCCCTTTGAAGATAAATACGATAGCACATGTCACCGCAGCTGGCGGTTCTCTTTCATCGTCTCAACATGGTGTCTGATAGCGACACGTGTTTGTTTTCCATGACAAGATGCTGTCAAGTTTCTAGATAATCTTCTTCCAGCACCGATTTAGATATGAGACAGCAGAAATCCAAGGAAGCCTTTAATTATAATTAGACCAGCCGTCAAAGGAAATTTGTAATTAGGGCAACAAAATTAGGTGTTAGCACTATCACTGCGGCGATCACTATCAAATTATCCCGGGCCGAGTTCTTTTAATTGCCTTATCCGTCTTACGGCTGCGTTCAGCCAGAAATGATTTGTGTGCTGAAGGAAATTGCCTTGCCCAAGATCTTCAAGATAATGACGTTATAAAAACATGCGACATAAGACACACACAAGATCATGGTCAGCCAAGCATAACCCCAGTCTCTCGAAAAAGTCATGTTCCGTCGGTCAATCGTCTTGACTTAGTGAAACGATCGATCTCGTGAAAAGAGATTCGAACTCCAGGTGGCCACTTATGGGTAGGTATCCAATGATATATAGTCGCACTCGAAGTCAAGTCAGGGAGTTGACTTGCGGATCGTAATGATCATTTGCGGCATGGAAAGGTAACTGCGCCATAAATCGTCATTGTTGTTTCAATAGCGAATACCAACCGGAAATAAACAGTTTATAATTGGTTTTTAATCAGCAATCATATCTGCGGGTTCTTGCTAAATTCATTAAACTTTATCTCAAGAGGTTGACGTTTATCAAGGTAATCTAATTGCTTCATGTACTGAAATAAATAAAACAAGATAAATGGATTTTATTAGATTTATTGGTTGTGATTTATTAATATGACTGTTTTAATTATTTGAAGACTTGTTTATTAGATAATACAATTTTCTACAGATTTCAGTGTTCACTATTTGATATTTAATGCGATTTCGCTTATCGTTGTCCTTCCATAGATTGGGTAAAAGAAAGTAATCGATGTCGGACAAGTCAGGGCTATTTGGTGACTGATCCACTTTTCTTATCCTCCACTTTTGTATCCCCTCAGGGTCGTAGCCAGAAAATGATTCTAGGAAATCCCAATCATTTCATTTCAAACTTATATTTTTATAAATAATCCAGTCAAATTATCGCTTTTAGATCTTGAGTTTGCGAATCGTTGCAATAGCTACGAAATTACCTCCCTGTCACGTTTAAGAGATCGCTGTGTGTGGGGGAAACACCCATGCATTGCAGAACCAACTTTTTAAGTTATTGTTGCGGTTTTATTCGTTTAAGGATCGAGAGCTGCGGTTTGTTTTTGATATGCCAAAGAGGTGATGATATTCCTCCAACCTGTCGGGTCACACGTCGTTTAAGGATCGAGAGCTGCGGTTTGTTTTTGATATGCCAAAGGGGTGATGATATTTCTCCAACCTGTCGAGACACACTCAGCGTGTCTTATTTCGTGGTGTCCTATCCAATAAAATCTATGTTCGTTAGGGGGTGCTTCAGGGCAGTATTCTCGGCCCTCTACTTTTTATCAGTTTTATTAATGCTGTCTAGTTGCTTCTGACTAGCTCCAGAATCTTGTGCTATGCCGATGATGCCAAAATTGCGCAGTCCTTGAGGAGCACCGACTTCTTACATATTGCATACCATCGAACGCTTCATGGAATGTACGAGACTATTACTTCTATTTGCCGCCTTTTCAACGATTTCGCGAATTTTTAGTTTATGCAAATAAGATAAAACTGAAATTAAATTAGATCCTGTTACGCCGACTGAAAATTCCTTTTTGGTTTTTCTGTTTTCAAGGGTCTCTCTAGTTTTCGTAACCCGAGGAGGGGTTGGGGGCATTGGACGTTAGAAGAACATTACCCGAATCTATGATAAGTATTACAAGTACACTATGTGCAAGTTAACGTGCGAACTGAACTAGTTGTTAATAGAAAACAACCATACGTCGCCGAGTTTCCAACCTGTGGCCCTCAGATGGAAAAAAGCATGATTAAAATTCTCCAAAAATGGATATTAAATATGTACGATAACTGCAGAGCAACAATTCTAAAGACAGAGTTCTTTACAGCGTGAAACTTTCTGATAGATTTGAAATAAGATTCAGAATTCGACAGGGTTGTTTACTTTCACCGCTTTTTTTTTTTTTTTCAAAATGTTTGTTATAATTTGAAAGATTGGAATTAAGGTATCGCATCAACATTAGGACTAAACAGCATGGAATTAAGAAATAGCAGATAGTTCAGAAGGCTTGTGCTTTATTCGTCAAAAATTAAAGCAAATAGAATAAATACGGATGACCCAATGCGAGCGGCATTGTCTTGTACAAACCTGGCTTAGCATTTTCTGTCTTATAATTTTATTCTGCCTTCCATTGCCGTAAGAATTGACATACAATTAAAAAATCAAATCCGTCTATGAGCAGTTGTCTAGCTCGCACCAATGCAAAAACAAGACAACAGTCGAACACACGCTAACGCATCACGAGGTTGCTTCCTAGGCTTTTGCTACTTCATAAAAAAAAACTTTCTCTGCCACATCAGAGTCACAGGTTCGAGTCACGCCAATAGCAAGCCAGCAAGTTGTTTTCTGTTGACAGCAGATAATACTAAAAAAAATCCCTTGAAGGTTGCGGTGGTACAGAATCCGCTTTTGTTGGGTTTAATCAGGTGAAGTTCTTCTCCGCATCTTAAAGATAGAAATTGAAACGGAAAGTAAAATAGAAGTTCAAAAAAATTAATAATCTTGTTAAATAAAAATTTCTTGTAGTCAGAATTGTTGACAAAAGACGAAAATATTGAAAAGAATTTAAAAAAGGGCTCAATTTTAATTATACACGAATTAATAAATGAATGAAAACTAAAATCAATTAATAGTCAAAAATATAAATTATTCAAAATCCTACTTTTCTTTTTATATTACAGGTGTCTAGGAATTAAGTCGCCATTCATCGAATTTAAGAATGAAATTGAAATTCTTGCCAACACTAGTGTGTCACTAAATATAACCAAAGACGAGCAAGTTCTTATGCACGAAGAAAGCTTAAAGAAATTGGGAACATTCATAAAACCTGTGGATCTTCGAAATTCTACAACGGGCTATGTAAAATCAAATTTAACGAAAAAGATTCCGCCCATTCCAGGTGGCCGCAAAAAGAGTATAACAGAAAATCCTATAGCAGAAGAAATGGACAGAAAAGAAATTGAACTTCTTGAAGAAGAAACGGATCCGAATACGGGCTTTCCTGGACTGAGCAGTGATGATCGCAAGTTCATTGTACCGATGGCCTTAAAAAATCCAACGAATGAACCTAAAGCTGAGCCGAAAAAGGCACCGCCGCCACCAAATGATTTCTCAACAAATATTGACGATTTGAAGAATCACATCCTAATGCTTCAAAATATGACAAAAAACGATAAAAGTTTTCAAAGTAAGTTCGTCGTATTTCCGAGTTTGTCGCGTGATCGAAACGGAACGCAAACAAAAAGTCAAACGATCATTTCTTCGACGCCGCCGACTAGAAGAAAGGGCTATGTTACGCCAAAAATTCCAGAGCCGGCAAAATCAAAGCCGTTGGATTATGAAGATAATCACGATGATTACCACAAAGAGATTTCCATAATTCCTCAAGTTTTGCTCCTGAACGATCAGACTCCGCCTGATGATGAAGATGTTGAACAGAAACGAAACGGAAATCAGAAGGAAACTCGGATGACGTACTCAAGACGGAGAAATTTTCGGAAAGCTTCGACGACTATGATCACGACGACGGTGACTACGTCGACCACGACGACGACTACAGAAAGGCCACGACGTAATCCTAAGCGACAGCGGGGTGGTGGCGCAGAAAGGCGCAACAAAAAGCGTCAGCAAAATTGTAAGAATTTGGACACTCCCAGATGTCAAAGACAAAGGAGGAGGCAGTTGGCATTATCGCTCAACATAAACAAGACGTTGCACATGACCTCGGCCGAAAGGCTTTATCTGGCTGAGCCGAAAAACAAAACAAATTCCGGATCCGCGACTGATCTCTTCTGGATGGGCGGTGGTAGCAATAACGGAGATGATGAACAAAAATTATCGCGATCAGTGCGCAGTCATCATATTCGACGGAATGCTGGCGGCGTACGATCTGGTTTTGCTGCATCGTATGAGGGAACCCATGCTTCCAGAGATTTTATCATTCCAGTTGGCAACGTCATCAATGACAATCAATCGTCGGCTTATAAGGAAAATATCGATCTTAACCCTGACTTGTGCTACAAAGTTGACGGAATGACATATGGACAGCAGAAATTATGCGTTCTACATACCAGCATTATGCCATCAATTAGTCGTGGAGCCAGATCAGCCATCCAGGTAAGTGCTAGTTTTACTTTGATTATACTTTTTTTTGTGGGAAAGCAATTTCGAATTGGTTTAATCTTAGATAAGGAATGCCATTATGGGATTGAGTTTGTATCTTTTTAATGATTTGTTGAGGTGTGGGCAGAAATTGCAACCGCAAGAGGTTTCTAGTTCATTAAGCAACTGATTTGTTCAAGAGATAGACTTACCCACATCCGGATGATCTTAAAGTCTGATCCCTGGCGGAACTTATTTTTCTTAGCCATCTAATTTTGTTCCTTATCTTTCTATGGAGATACCCGTACTTTGAGCAGCGCTATCTATTGAAATAATCACAAATTTCATAATGATTGGGGATAGACTATCAATTTAATTAATCGCCGAGAACTTTGCAGATAGTCATCAATTAAAAATTATGGCATTTCTTGAATTATCAGAAAAATTCAAATTGCCGAGGAGTGTGCAAAATCGGAGGAAGAATAATGTCGACATTTACAGAATGTTTCCGCGTCACATGAAAGTAGTTAGTTCTCAGAGTTTAGCTGTTTGTGCAGACTCTGCAAAACGAATTCCGTGAACTGCAAAAGTTTATAAGATTTTAAAGGAACACATACTGTGACAAAGATTTGTATAGTGGTACAAAATAAAAATTATAAAATAAAACTACAATTAAAAACCAAAAATAAGCCAACAATTAACGTGGGACAGCAGTCGACTCAATTCACATCCCCCGCATCAAACAAGTCACTTATTGAATAGTCCGTTCAAGCGCAATCTAGAGCGATCTATACCGAAATTGACGAAGTGTTGGTTGAAGAGGCGAGACATCTACATGATAGGCTGGTGCAGCCCATATAGAGCCATACAGGAAGTCGTGATTCCTCAAGGTTCGTTAGGGGACAGATATGTTCACAGCCTCCAGGAATGCGGGTGAATTTATCGTTCCCTGCAGTAAATCGAACAGAAATACTAGTTTGGAAATGTCGCGGCTCTGTTCAAGAAAGTCGTCCCAATCGAAAATTAGTCCCAATCAATCAGCGTAGGAGGGAGGTAACAAAAAATCAATTCAGGAATGTGCACGGCGAACAAACCTAAGAAATCGCGCTGCACTGCCTCGACGTGGTTGGCGTGAACTGCGAAGTAGGGATCCCACACTGGGCTAGCGTGTTTCAAAATCGGTCTAATGAAAGTGCAGTTAAGGGGCTTAGTTAGGTAGGGATCATTAAGATCCTTAAACCATCTTTTAACGAAACCCAAAATCGAGTTAGCCCTACCAACGATCGCGTCCACGTGATCCTCAAAAGAAAGGAAGGAGTTGAGGACCACGCCCAGATCTTTTACCTTATCAACCTTACTCAAGACAAAACCATCAATGGTGTGGATGAAGAGGAAGGCGGTTGCGTAAGCACCACTTGCAGAACACAGCCAAGGCAGAGTTTCAGAGATTGCAATTTGATTCCTGGGCGGGAGTAGAACTTCACCCGGTTTAACGACTATGATTATAAGTGGGCCTACAATTCAATTAGTCTTAAATTTTAAATGACCTTTTAGTGTAATATATTGTCAGCCGTGGGTTACCGCCGGTGTTGTTCGAACCTTGGAAGCCAACACAATATTCCTTACTCCACCGTCAATGACGAATAATTCTTTGGTGGTACTGCCAAAGTTCAGGGGATGCTCTATAATATTATAACAAAGCCTTGGTGGGAAAGGGATTGAATGATACGGGAAGACCTTAAGGACTGACTGAAGCGAGTGACGATGCAAACTTTGCTTAAAAGTTGATAAACTGTTTCACAATTGTGTTGTTCTGCTTCCTTAGCATAGATTACCGACATTTCACGGTACGTTCAAAATTTTCCCGGAGAGTATAGGATGGCAGCGGCTTGCACCTCTTATTTCGCTTATGGCAATTCCCTTAGAATAATGACCGTTGATAGCGATAGAAGAGCAACCCACATTCCAGATGGAGAGCAGTATTTTCTAAATTTCTGTTGAAAAATCAAGCATTTTATTTGATTTTTATCGACTAAAAATATCTGATTGGTCCAGCTAAGAATACTGGATATCTCAATACTCAGGATGTTAACAGAAGTAGAATTATGTATACTCACTTCATCGACCGAAATGGGTTAAGGGTGGGCTGAATTTGTTTCGTGGAGTTCTATCAGATCCGATACGTGACACTTCTGGGGTGCCACAGGGTAGCCATCTCGGTCCTTTATTACATCACTAACTCCACTCGAGAATTTTCTGTAACGCTAATGATGCCAAGATATTTCGTTCATTCACACTTGGACGCCTTCTGCAACTGCTGTTCTGTTAACAGTCTCCCTCTTTAAATGTGAGCCTTTTCCATGAATGTCCGTTATTTAAACAGACCATTTTCATAATTCCAAAAGATGTGCGGTTAAGTTACTGGACATGCCATATAATTACATTTGCCCATACCCATACTCCGGATAACAATATGTTTTTACTTCGCTAGAAAAGATCGAGGTGGATTAAAAAATTTATAATTTTTATTGATATGCTCAAAAGTTCCAAACATCTGCATGTGAGTTATAATTTCTCACCTATGACCAGTATGACTCAGTATTTTCTTATAAAAAAAGTCGAAGTTCGAACTACCTTAATTTTGAAGATGGTACAAAAGCGAAAAACTAGCTCACTTTTGTCGTTAGGCCTGATTTCAGCATTTGTAATATCTATAAAAACAAACCATGTCGGTGTGAAATTCATTATCGATATCATCTCATCTTCTTCATCAGAAGAAGATTTAAAAATTTTTAATATTTAATTCAGTGGTTCACATACACTGGCATAATAAGAGAAATTTTGCCGGTGCTTCGTGCCGGATATTATCCAGCGAAGTGATACAGATTAGTTATTGTTATTTTAAAAGTATTGAAATGTATAGAGATAAAAAATGTGGAAGGTGTTCGCGTCAAACGTTATTAAATACTTATAGTTTCACTATGCAAAATTTAAGCTAAGCTATAAATCGTAAGACAATTGTTTTAAATATTTACAGACGCTTTCAGGACATTATTTTTTCGCACACATGGGAATTGTATGTAAATAAAGTCCTACAGCACAGACACTAAATAAAATGTTTGAGTTATTCAAGCTAAACAGCCTTACACGTATATATTTAGAGTCCTTTGTTATATATTCCTTATTAAGCTCAACTTTTACTTTCAGTTTCATTCCTTCCAATCCTTTTATTGTTCATTAATTTTCCCTTAATCAGGAAACTCTTAACTAGCAAGTAAATGACGCACATCCGTATCTCGTTTCCACTTGAAAAATAAATTTTCCTCTCACTTTCACTACTATAAAATGAAATTGCCTGTGGCAATTGGCATTTTACTTGTACAATCTGGGTCAAATTTAAGTTGATGAATACCGAGATATTCTTCCAGGCTTGTTTCTATGTCAGCAGTTTTATAAAAGAATTTATTCAGATTGCCGTAAAGAGGAAGTTTTTTTCAAGCCATTCAATATTTGTTACTATTTTATGTATCTTAATATTCACTTCGTAGTGCTTTTGATATTATTTCTGCTTTATATGTTTTATTAATTGGGACGAACGGGTGATGGCTAAATTTGCAATTAATCTTAAAGGAAAGTATGTCAGTGAATCGTTAATATATTTTCTTCGGAATAACCTTGTAACCTAGAACCAATGCCAAAAAATTATCCCATTCGAGTTGGCTCAGTTTTGGATGAGTCCATAATGCAGTGCAGGGTTGAACGTAGTATTGCATGATGTTGTATTAAATCTGGATGTTCTATCAATCCTATGATAGAAGTTTTCCAGCGCGTTCTCCAGGAAAACTTCATAATATTTCTGTTTCCGAAAAAAAGGGTGTATACTTCCAACGTCACCCATTTTTTTTGGTGCTTAATAACAGCCCAGTGACGGAGTAGATTTTTTAATCCTATTTTTAGAAATCCATAGGAAGACTGTGTCTTGCAGCCGGGAGCCATGGCGTGGTGGTTGTGCCGCTTATAGTCAAACTTCCCATTAAAGAAGAGGAGTGTCTGGAAATACAATTAAGTATCAAACTATGTAAAAATCTTACAAAAAGTAAAACATTTTATACTCTATCGCTAGTTAAGAAATAATTTTGAAGCAAAACGTTTTTTCGTTACTTGACGTAAAATTGTTTTTATCAATCTTAGTGTTATCTTTTGACAGCCGCTTCTTCAATAGATTCAAATGAGGTTTGTCGAAAGTGCTCTATATCCATGAAGGCACAGCAGGCTATGTTTTGATATCAGCGATTTTTCCAGTCCAGTTTTGATCAAATCGCATGTTATGTTAATGTTTTGATGGTCAATGAGTTTTTCTATTTCTTTTAGTAAAAAAAGATGAGAATAATAGTGCGATATGCTTTATATTCTCGGGCAATTGTTCTTTATCTTTAGGGTTAAACCCCACTTTAACCTCTCTACTCAGACTGGAAAGCAATGTGTAGCTGGCTCTAAGATCATTTACTAATGTTAGTAACAGGGCCACCAGGGCTAGCTGGAAAGGAAGCATTTCATCACCGCCAGTAGATATGTAGCTAATATTCCATCGCGCTCTTCCCGCAGGATGTACCGCTGCAGTCATTGCCCATTTATGTTCATTGCAGATTCTTGGACTTGTTGAAGAATAGCTATCCAATAGTTAATTCAATATCTTGTTCCATATTTTCAGTTACCTCTCTGGGTTTTATAGGGCAACTATTTTTATATGAGTGCCTTATTAAGCTGTTCAGTTGGGCTGAATCCATTTCCAGGCTCTGTGGGGTTCGTAGATTCATTTCATCACGCCTATTTTGATACTCTCACGATTCGTGACCCAATCAGCGAGTCTTTAAACTTGCATACCTTTCAATTGCACATAGAAAGAAAACAACAATATCGAACCTGATGCGTTTATCATCGTTAGTGAAACTTCCTTCCATTTTATCTCAATTTAGTGAGCTCAAGGTTCTTGTTAAAGGGCAGTATTTAGTTTTAGCATAAGAAATCTCTGTAGCTTTTACGTTCTGAAGATTTTTTGTTTTTACTTTCATTAGATTCCAATTTATTACCCGTCATACGGTTTCAGAGGAGTTTTTATTGCTTTCTTTTATCCTTTACGCCTGCATTTTGAGGTCGATTTTTTACAGTTCTCTGGTTCCGTTTCGTTTTTTCCTTTGACTGTCCCATCTTGCGCCAAAAATTAATAGGACGCTCGTATCCTGATGCACAGTTGTGGGTGAAGCTTTGGTAGACACATTCTGTGAAGATCTTCCTTTGGTTTTTAAGGCGCGACTTCTTTACCTAAGTTGCAAGATGTCATATCAACAGGAAGGATTGCCGACTTGAAGGTCAATCTGTAAGGTGGTACCCTCTATTGTTCGTATCAGCACCCTCCACGTCTTGACATTCAACCTATGGTTCTGTCTTAAAATTTTTTTTTATTAGCAGTCACAAATGCAGTAAAAGGGTGTGTACAAATATGCGTAATGCGTAGGAATTTTGGTTGATTGCTTGCTACCTGTTAAGGCGGGCCTAGTGTAGAAGGGCTCTATGACGTCCACTACACCGAGTCTTCATCTGGTCTAGGTCTAATGCATTAAGCTCTTGCATAATTTTCGGATTTGATAAACTTCCTTCTTTACGAAACTTTTTCAAAAGTTGCATAGTCGTCCGTTCCGGTATCTTCTTCGGTTCCCGTGTGGGTACGATACTAGAGTCTATTGAGCGATGTTGTTTGGATTTCTTTTTCTTTGTAGCTTTTCCATTGCAATTCTACCTTCGGGCACCGATGTCCCGCTATAATGCGAGGTTGCCAAAGGCTTCTAGCTTAGATATTATTTGACAGGTAATTTTCTACATTAAACTTGTTATAGTGAAATAGATTTTAAATCCGATTCAAATATTCCAAGTTTTGTGCGTCTGGCGAGTTTACTATTTTATCAAATCTCAGCGAGAGTATTAACTCGAGCTTTGTAAATGTGAGCCTGTACATCAGCTTCAGTCCATCCGTCTGCTGTAACTATGCATTCGAAGTAACAAAATTTGTTTACAACGCTTGTTCTTTCCTTTTCGTAAGTTTGGTTTTAGCATCATTGATCCTAAGTTCTGCTCTGCTACCTTCCGTTCTCAGTACTTCGGACATTTGAGCTTCATAACCGGACCACTTTGGAAAGAATGTGTTTATAAAGCTTTCATTTAATCACTCTAGGGCGTTGCATACCATGTCATTTATGACAAACAAGAATAGCAAAGGTATCAGTTAACATCCTTTTCTCGCTCCGTTGAGGGGCTGTGACTGTTTTTTTAGGTTTGTGAATAATGCTCTTGAGCAGGAGTCCTAATAACACATACCGCTTAGGCTTTAAAATATTTCCCCTTAAATTAACTTTATGCGCCAAAACATAAAATATAGCATCAATAAACGAATGCCCTGCGAACACCAAACACAGTCGAAATCATTCTTTTTTATACTATAGTATACTGTTACTTTTTTAATGATGTAGGCAAAAACCAGGGGACAACTCTATGTTGCGTAAGCATGTATTTAGCCGAAAGGGAATTATGGTAAAGGGAATGAGGGAACTTGAATGTCTTGTTTTCACCTTCCTGCGGGCTAGACAACTGCCCAGAAAAAAAAGAGTGGATTTCTTAAAATTTTGTTTAAAAACCCCTGGCGAGACCGAGGTTCGAACCCTGCAACCATGGTATGGTGATCGTGCCACTCAACCGATCGATGAATATATAGATATCCGTATATATAGATCTTTGAACTTCTTTATTGTAAAATATATCTAGGCTTGATTTAAGATCAAATAATATTAACGCATTAACGAATCAATTTATTTTCGAACACTTTGATACTGAAGTCAAACAAATCTTTCTTCCGTTCATTTTTGCATCTTGATTACTCAAAACGATATCTGTTCGGAAAGTAATGTATTATATGAATAAATCTTCCAACTCAATAAACTGTTTTTCTGTTAAAGATATGATGAGTTATTTTAGATTAGCAATGCACCTAGCTAGACGTTATACAACATGTCTTTAGCGATTGACATGATAACTTCGCACATTGACCATGTTCGGTAACGCATTAATGCGCAGTAATGCAAAATTGACAGATGTAGATAAGTTACTTCACACGTTTTTATTAAAATGCGTTCATCTTAAACAAAACACGAGAGATAAAATAGGAAAATAAATAGTAGTATTTTCATTCAGGGAATTAGTTATTTAGATGCAGTTTTTTCGTACTGCGTTACCAAATACGGCTATTATCTTGTTTTTGAAATAAAATTGATTACAAAATATAAATGTTGCTGGAAATTTTGCTTTTTTAAGTCTCATTTCAACACCAGGTTCTGTAGGAAATTTTATTATGCATTTTCAACGGAAAAAATTAATTTCGTCAAAAATAGAGATATTCGGTTTTTGCTCCTATGCCAGGTTATCTCTCAATTATTTTGCCTACACAATGGCAAACTGGAAACGTGTGAACCTCTTCTAAAACTAATATTACATTGCTCGATAATATATTAAAAACTAGCGCTTTAATCATACTGAAGTTAGCGCAATGAATTTTCGTTTTATGTGAAGTTAGCGAAAGTTAGCGAAAATCCTTTCGAAGTCATTTTTAGGAGTTATATAATACCAAAATATTGTAATCACAGATTTCAGTTTGCAAAATCTGATTGTAGTTCTCTCGATGCAAAAAACTATTCTCTACAGTGCTGGTGATAACCAAATCCACACATAATCTGCAATAAGGAACAATCGGCGAAGTCCTGAATTTTCGCGATTCTCGGTAATCATTTACAAGCTTTTCAATAGTTTTTAATAAATTATTTCTTATCTGTGCTACTTTGTTTACATTTTCAGCTAACTACCAAATAACTACATGAAATTTCTTAATGACACGACTTTGTATGTAGGTGAACTATTCCATTAAACCTATGTTCATGTTTATAGATCACCGCAAACATACCAATAAAAATGGGCTCTTCCACAACATTTATAGCCAACTTTCCCCTGCAAGATTCTAATGCGTAGAAATGAGAGAAGTCTGGAATTCCAGGGTCAAAACTTTCTGTTCAACTAAGAGAGAGTTAAATTATACATTTTTTTTCACATATCCGTGTTTCTGACATAAACCAGAAAATATTTTATTAACCAATTTGGCTTATCGTTTCAAAATATTTCTTTGAACTAAAATATCACGGGTCATGGGTAGAAGATATTAGAACATGTGTACTAATGTAAGCGGCTGATAACAACTTGTTTATCTGTTGCTTTGATTAACATTATAACAAATTTTTTCTTGTTTTCTGCTTAATGCTAATTGAATAACATAAATATAATTTTTCTATAGTTCCTGTAACCCCTTTTGGGGCATGGGTGCGAAAGTCGGACCTCGCATGTGATTGCATGTGAACCAGGAATTTCAGGAACCGAACCACCGCCATTACTCTGCGAACCCCAATGGCCTTTTCATATAATCTGCTGTCAGCAGAAAAACCATGGGTCGCCGACGGTGATGTTCGAACCTGGGATTCCATGATGAAAGGCCAATACGTTATCACTTACTTCAGTGACAACTTTAACATTTCAAAAGTTATTGAATTGCTTTGCAAACGAATTTTAAACTTTGATATCATATGTTATATTTGCATGTATACAATTTCTTCTTATATTCTTGTATAGAAATGGCAAAGCATTCGTAACGCTTTCTGAGATAAGAATTTGTGTATAACCGTAACTTTCTCCACATACAACCTACAAATTATAAGAAAAATGTAAGGCTTTGTAAAAGAGCTAAAATATTCCTCTTCGAAAAGTACAGCCAGGCGATGGAGAAACCTTTAACACTATATTTAAGCCTTTTCTAGTCAGTCGGACAGTGATTCTATAATCTTGAAATATCATGGTCTCAGTTTACATACACTTTGCTTTTTTTTTCTTTTTTTTTCATTATACAATTATGCTTTCTTCCAGCAAATATACTTAAGTTTATATTGTCTTTTGAATACACTTATATGTACCAAGCTGCATAAACTCATGCTTCTCTAATATGGTTACTTCAATGGTCAATAAAACACGCAGCTAAATTAAAAAATGAGAATGGTTTTGTTATAGTTACCAATTACGAAGTCCATTATTTGTTCATTAAAGTACGGTCGTAAGGGGCCGTTCAAGTATTAAGTAAGAAGCAAAGTAGTGAAAGAAGGCTTCTTCTCTGGTTATTTTTGATGAGAAAAGGCGCTATTGGTTCGAATGGTGATTATGTCAGCAAACAAGAACATCGTTAAAAATAATTGTGTGTTATCGAAAGATAAAGCAACGAAGCAGTCCAAAGTTAGAATGAAGTTACGTTACTTATAGTATTCTGCTTATCAAACCCTTTCATTTGATATAATCTTAAGGGGGCTGTGACACTACCAGAAACCATCGGGTCTCCTGCTGTCTTTGGCAGATTTTCAGCCCTCACGCAAAAAAAAGGGGCTGTGAAGGATCTTGGGGCGTTCGCCATCAAGCTATTTCATTTTAGATACATGTCCATGTCAAGGGGGTTGTGAAGAAAAAGGTGTCCGCCCCGAACGAAATTAGATGTACTACTATTCTTTGATAAACCCCCTTTCTCCGTGATCGTATTTAAACTTAAGAGGCTGGGTTCTTCTTGATTATATTTCTTTCTATCTAAGAAACGGGACATATCAAGTGTCGCTCCGTGATTTTAACTGCAGAATTTTCTGAGCTTCAGCTGGTCTACCACAAGTTAGTCATCTCGACCCTAAACTATTCATTCTTGCCATTGATGACATTGTCTGTCTGATCTCGAACTCTAATATTCTGTTCTTCGCTAACGACATGAAGACCTTTTCCAATGTTAAGGAGGGTGGTGACGTCGCCCTCATTCAAAAGGACTTATACACGCTCCTGGAGTGGGGCGAGCACAATGGCTTACATCTAAATTTTGAGAAATGTGAGGCTCTGTCCTTCTGCAGGAGCCTTAATCACCATGTTTTTGACTACAACTTTGTGGGGAATGACCTCCGTCGCGTGCTGTCCGTAACTGACCTTGGGATAAAACGTGATAGAAAACTTGACTTTGCCTGCATATTAATTATATTTTGTATAGAGGCAGTGAAATCTTAGGCTTTATAAAGCATTGGTCTAGATAGTTCTCGCTATTCATTCTAAGTGGGTCGAATCGGTGCAACGTAATTTCGTCAGATTTTCGCTAAGAGAAAAGACGCAAAGTGGCGGACTTGGTCTTTATTCACAAACACTTGAACTCTAATATATAGACTCGGATATTCTTGTTAGCAAGGTTTTCTTCAGGCAGTTCCAACATAATCTCTGAAGAATGCTTTTATTGCATGGTATAAAATCTATCTAAAATTTTGTTTACGTTATATTTGAACGGCCCCTAAGTGTGCTAAGGTGGAGTATACAACGCAAGTACTTTCCCCGCTGCGTGTTTGTTTCCAGGTCGCGCCCCGATACAACCAGAGGTGATATTGTTGCTCATATGTTGGCTCAAACTAGTGTCACTCTTTCAGCTTTCCTTTGTAAACGAGTCGAATCATTAAGGAGCCGGAATGGTTGCTCATTTCCGTCCTCCTTAAAGTTTATCATCCCGAATAAGCTGTTTGGGGCCATCAATTAAATTATTACGACTTTTCATTATTATTATTCAATATGTAGGCTACTTAAGTCGAAACCCCCATGATTCAGCTAGGGAACTCTATGACGAGACCTCGAATATTTTTGTAGTTAACATTGACAACGCAGATTGGTTGATAGCTAGACAACTTCAAGATAAAAAGTTAGACGATAATGTCTTAAAGTTACAACATTCGCCAATAAGTAAAGAAGACGAAAAATAGTCGATTATTTTACTAGGTATGTGATGGATTAAATTGGTGTTTTTTTTATATACGATGTGTGGCCATAGCCTTGGGGACAACTCTTTGAAGCGTTAGCACAGTTTTGGCGGGAAGGAATTATAGTAAGGTAAGTGAAGAAACTTGAATGTAAGCCGTTTGACTTAGTATTCGCTTCAGACTCTGTGAAGTCGTGGTTGTATAAATCCGGATGAAGAGTTAAGTGACAATGATGATGGATTCGAGGACGAATCATCTCTTCAGGACGGCCGAACTGTAAATCTGTAGTCAGACAACCAAATGTAAAGGTTGTTACATCTGCTGACATTTGCAGCGAACTTCATCAACGTCGTCTCTGCTTACTTCTCAGCGCATCGACTCAAATCGCATGTAGTCTCTCTCAATCTGAGAAGTTAAAATTGTTATTAATAAAGTTTCTTATCGGAATAATTTCTACAATGCAAATAAAAAAATATCTATAAAATTCGAACAAAACCAAATTGCGTAAGAAATATTGAATATTGAAGCTATTTAAAAATTTTATAGTATAAAGAAAAATTAATTTGCTTGTAGCTAAAATTCATAGAATTTATTTATGTTTTATAAATTATGTTTCATATTGTACGAGATAATCCTAACTTACATTTAATTTATTTCTAATGGAATATAAATATTCAAGTAAAAGTACTAAGCATATAAACATAGCTTTTGTTTACATTTCAACTATGTATAAAATACTTTTATTATTTGAAGTAACCTTTTAAGTTTAACTTATCATTTACTTCGCTTTTACCTGACGTAATATATTATGCAACGCTGTGGAATTTCTTATCAAAATTCATTCTTTGTTTATGCACTCATTCAAAAGCTTTTCAGTCAAGTTCAGTTCATCTTGCAACGCCTGCAATTTTCACTTCACTATTTACGATTTGTACTATCACCACTATAAATCGCGTATCACTTTTGTATAACACTTTATCTACTGCCTTGTATAAATTTATTTTATAATTTGTAACCGTAAAATTCGATTAGAAAACTAAAGCCTTTAAGCAGTTTTGCCTTCAGGTGAAAAGTAGCTACTCCTTCTCCCGGTCCACCACTAACAAGTTCTGCAGTAGACTCGTTGTCCCACATGTCAGTAACTTTTATATAGGAAATCTTAACTGGTACATTTAGACCCTAAATAGGTGAAAATATTAAAATAATCACTCGTTTAATTAAGTTAAGTGTTAATTAAGAAATTTACCTCAGGTGGAAAAACGTAGTCTTCTTCTATCCTTCCATTAATAATTTTAAATTTTCTGGTAACAATTTCCAGATGAAGTAATTCATCGTATGGATATCTTTTACCAAATTCTGCACCTTCACTGTTTACATCAATTGCAAGCACAACAACAACAACAAATAATACTATAAAAACCTTCATCCTTAATTAACTTCTCAATGAACTATTTTTTTCTTATTAGTCGTTAATAACAGAGCTGTTAAACAGGCAGCGGAATAACAGAGAATGCGCGCAACTTATAAATGTCAAGAATATGTAATAAGTCGCGAGAGACTAAATGACGCAACTATCAACAGTTATTATCTCTAAAATTAAACCCAAATAAAATTTTGCCTTATCAGCATCTCATTCCATATAAATACAAAAAAAAATTTTTTTTTCTCGTCAATTTTAAAATTAGCGTATTTTTAATATCTTGACGGTGCGCGGTGTGAGTCACGAGACGATTACTTGCGTATCAAATAAAGCACGGGAATTTCAGTTACACTCGTAGAAATCCCATTGGGCTTGGCTTAGACGTAAGCCAACTGTTGTATCTGTTCCGTATGCAATCGCGTGACGTATACAGTATTTTGATAAAATTAGTACAGTAGTACGCGATGGAAGTTTGTTTTTGGAACCGAATGTTATTTATTTATTCATTTATTCATTTCGGATTCGTTAAAGGTGACTACTACATATATCCACATTAATTAATAATCAAAATAAGTTTTAACTAACGAAAATCAATCTTAACATACATACAAATAACAGTTTGTAATTAGTCAAAATATATCTAAGCTTGCAAACAGTGAAAAAAACCAAATTTTCGGCGAGCTGCTGATAATCAATCCGAACTATGTATGTAAGAGTTGGCTTTCAGAGAAGCAATCATTTCCAGGTGGGTAGTGGTTGGTTTTCAGATACACGTTTCGAGCCTACCTATCCTATCACAGGATACAACCGTTATGACGAAACCCTGCTAAAGACCTCCGACTCTAAAATATCAGAACTTGTATGTATCAAATTAACACTGAATAAGTGTATTCTGTATATTATTTGATGTTATATTCGTCCCTCTCAACCTTTAGAAGCCTACGAGCCCATAATTGAAGCGATCGACACCCTGCTTGAGAACGCCTCCGATGAATTTATTGTATTGGGTGTCTGAAGACTGTTCTGACTTTGTCCCCCAGAACGCCTCTTCTGGCTTCTTTCAAATTAGCGGAGTCAGGAACTTCCTGGAGAGACAATTATACTTTTCTTCAGATACAGTTAACTCGGCTGCCGTGGAAAGCAACCATTTCCTCTTCTCCCTCGATCGTCACCATCCTCCCCTATTACTCGTTTTCTCCTACGAACACCCTCATGCCCTTTCAAGCTCCGAGTATTCTTTTTCATTAAATTTTCGGAAAGTCGAAAAATTAAATCACTTGCTTCTCAACTCTAACTATCCCTCAATATGTTCTAATTGACGTTCTATTCGGAAATACTCAATCTATCCCTCTTTTTCCTCGTAAAAACTACTCCTCAACCTCCGTATGGTACGACAAAGAATAGGAAAAATAAACATTGGCAAACTTTTCTTCTAACCCAGACTGAGCCTGACTATTCTTCCTACTTGTGTGCTTATCTTTCTGGACGTTGTGATACCCTCTACTATGAGTACCTCCAACGGATGGAAACAAGCCTCATATCCACAAGTATTTTTATAACTTTATTAATTCCAAGAAGAAATCCCCATGGTTACCCCTCCACCCTAAAGCTCAAAAATACCTCTTCGTCTGATCCTAAGGTTATCGCCAACATCTTTGCACACTTCTTCAGTTAATCTTTCAGCGACAATTCCCTACAACCTGACCTTAACTACTTTTCATTCTTGGACAAATGCACTCAAACGTCGTTTACATCTTTCGACCCTGGTTCCGAACTAATCGCCGCCAATATTAACGGGCTTGAGGGCGGCTTTCACCCAAGTCTTGACGGCATTCCTACCATCGTTCTGAAAAAGTGTGCCATGCATCTAGTTCAACCCCGCCTCTATCGGTCACTCAAAGGATTTTCCCTCAATTATGGAAAAACGCGTATATTATTCCCATCTTAAAAAAAGGATGCAAGAACGATGTGCCCAACTACCGACCCATTGCTAAATTATCATCCATACTTAAACTATTCTTCCACTGCAAGTCTATCTTCTCCCTCTCCCAGCATGGCTTACTCAAAGGTAGATCTGCAACCACCAACCTTACGTTTTTTAGCCGGTTTGCAACCAAGCTCTTGGCAGTCAGAGGCTATCAAGCTCGTCACAGGTGTTTGGAAGACCTGCTGATATTGTCGTGAACTGTTTTCGTCCAGGGCCGTTGGTTCTCTTAGCGACGGTTTCTTCCTTATCTAGGGAGCGGCCCCTATTATACGTCTTTCACGTGGGAGTGGCACGCACTTTGTTGAAGTTCCTCATCACCTGGGCTTTTGTAAATGTTAGGAACATGGAGCGGGTCTGAAGCCAGAATTTTCACTCTTTTTAAGGTGAAGAATTATTTTAGGTATATAGTCAGAATTTGTTCGAGAAGCCCCTCCGTCATGCCTGTTTATGACAATTGATTTTGATTTTTTTCAGGATCGAATTTAATTATTTCAGAATTATTTGGGTAATATAAAGCAACTTCTAGCCATGTGCAACGTCTTGTAATTACTGGTGAATCTAACATACAGGCATTTGACAATCAAAAGCTGCCGTTTGATCATCTTCGCAGCAAATGGTGTAACAAGAAGATTTCCGTCTGTCGGCATATTCTACCAAATATTCAATGGACAAAAAATCAAAATTTTTCAGAGCGGTTTGTTGTTGAAATACTCTATTCCGCACACAGATACCATGTTAAGCCTCTACCAAAGTAAAACAGTTTTCTTGAGTTGGAGTCATCTGTTTCTATAGATCAATTTAAATTAATAAAACAAATGAAGTCATATAATAATTTTAAGGTTATCCAAATATCTATTGTCACTTGATTTAAAAATCACCTGAAATTTTCCAACGACTAATGAATCATACACATTAGCGTTGTATTTAAACAGGTGATAATAATTATTCTATATTTTCCTTTACGTGGAACAATCAGCATTTCCACGCTTAGTTTATATAGGTTTCTCCAGTTCTTAGAAGTGAACTGCATCTTTGCAAAAGTTAAGGCGTAACATGTGATAACACAAATGTTTGCTTTTGAAATAAAAGAGTATCACACAAGCGTTGGTGTTCAGTTAAACTTAAGCTTTCACCTGAAATACTCCTACTTTAAAAACAAAAGTTTTTTTTATTATTTATCGGAGTTTTCTTAATTCATAATCATGTTTAAAGTGAAAGAGTTAGGAGTGATAGCTTCACTTGTTGTAGTTTTTTGTGTTGCTTATTCACTAGGTAGCACCAATAACTTAGACCTTGGTGCAGTGGGCAGATCTGACATACTCTTACACAGGGAAATAGTTGTTAAAAAGCCAGGAGTAGGCAAGGTTTCTGAAACATTTATTTATCCTAAAACGGTAAGATAATAGTGGTGTTGGCCACGAGTAATGACTATTGGTTCATGAAAATGAACGAATTTATATTTGATATTTTTACGGCTCTTTTAGGGAGTGGTCCCGATGTACACAATAAGCGCTGTGCGAGTTATTGATCAATATACCAATGGTCATGGCGGACATGCTGAACTTATTGCTGGTGGACCATTAAGCAAGCAAGTGTCAATTAAGATGACATCAAAACTGTTTAGAGGATTTAATTTTATAGTTGAAGTTTATGGACATCCATAATAATTGTTCGTAAATAAATTTTTGAAATAAAATTGTTTTTAATAGTTTATTCTTTGTGAAAATTGCTCGAAAAATCTTCGGAATATCTTATAATTTGACGATGTTTTTTAGTTATCACCCTTTCTGCTCAACTCATTCCATGGATATTATAAATTTGACTTTATGTTCTGCAAGGGTTACTGTTGACTTTATGTTCTACAAGGCGATAAGCACAATATCATGACAATACCCGAAAAAGGTATACTCTCCGTTTTATAGAACCGTTTTTGCATCAGTTGAAGCACCTCCAACTGCTTTAACCCATTATTGCGAATGTCGACATATATGTATGTATGTGAAATCCATGTGGACACACAGCTATAGAACGGCGTAAAAAATAAATTTTAAAATGTTCGATGGTTTTTTTTATATGGAAAAGTATAAGCTATTATTTAGGGTGTTAATCCCATATTTTCATCGTCATCATTTAAGGACGTATGATTTCTTGGAAACGGAGTTGGGTCGATGGATGAGTGGCACGATCGCCACGACATGGTTTCAGGGTTCGAGCATCGGTCGCCCGTCTTCGGGCTATTGCCCAGCTCGCAACGATGCGATAACAAGACATTGGTGTTCCATCATGTCCTTACCAAAATTCCCTTCCGATCAAACCCATCATAGGGTTGTCCTTTGGGCCTTGTCTACATCATAAAAAAGTAAAATAAATAAGGTTTTGGGGGCCATTTTTTAAGAGTTGAAAGCCATAAAGCTGAATTAAGCTTTAGCAAAATATTAGGCTTTAGCCTTAAAATACATAAATAGACTTTATATAATCGAAGCAAGGAAGCAATAATGACCCGTAACAGGAGTCTCCTGTCTAACAGAACTTGACGGTGCCTTAGATATAAAAAAGAAATTTTTTGGAAATATTCAATTTACTTTTCTATATCCAATTTTATCTAAACAAGTACAAAAATGAGAGAGTGGCAGATCTGTGACATATAGACGGGCAGACGGATTAATAAACGGAAACTATAAGTATTGCTCCTAGTTAGCTACAGAAACTTAAAATAGTGAACAGTTTTCGAAGAGATTTCTAGTTCTGGAGCGCTGCAGTTTCCACAGATCTGTAAATTCAACGCATTTTAGTTTTGCTACTCGTTGAATAGACCTGGTCTTATCGTGACAGTCTAAGCATAAATTTAATGGGGTTCCGATTGTCTAACCCACTATAATCCGCCGTTTTAAACTAATAATCATTAAATATTGGTAAAATATTGGTTTTCAATTATAAGATGCAGGAACTTACCCAATACTTTTAATCATTGATCGTACCCGGATTGTCTTATAATCGAACCGACTTTGGTATAAAGTCTTAATAGTTCAATATTGGTAAGGTATTGTTTGACAATCAATGGATACCAAAACTTATTTATTATTGAACCAAAGCTGTACAATTCATCATTTTCATATTTGACAGATCAATTAAAAAAAACTGTTTTTGAATTATCCCTTAATATGATTCGTACTCGTAGGCGGCTTGGTTTAAAAAGGATAAACAGTTTGTGGCTAAAGGGAGCGCTGCAGAAAGATATTTACAACTGATTTGGCTATATGGAGTTTGTTACGATCCTTTGGTTTTGGTGTGGATGCTGCTACTCCAAACAGAGCTTCAAATGTTATACCGAAATATGATTCATATAACGTATGTCGCTCACGGGCTCCATGGTAACTGAATTTGTTCGTAGGCGCTTTTCAAGAGAGAACTTAGTTTTCTTCGAGAAAAAAATTTCATAAGCGAATAGCCGAAAAGATATATTTTTGGCCCTGACCATGACAAACGATTTCCTCCTTGACCAATATTTACAAAATGGAAAAATGGAAAATTCAAAATCAATTGTTACAAGCAGGCATTACGGAGGAGCTTCTCTTCACCAGAACAAATTCTGAATATATATCCAAAATAATTCTTGAAAAGAGAGACTTTGGACGAAAGTATTAAGTTAGTGGATCAAATCGTGACCAGGTTAAAAGTAATTGAAAATAAGGTTAATATTCAGAAACTAATGTTCATTTTAGGGAAAAAAGCTTCCCAAGTTGGCCAAAATAAAATTAGGTTTTCAAACAATGGTGTTCTCTTGAAAATGCTTTTACTTAAATATCTCAAAGGTAACGATTTCTTGGATTGTTTTTTTAACGTTCTTAATTTTTTAATTACGTTAAAAACTTTCTTTTTAAATGTTAAGGTTGTTAAGGTTTTTCATCTCACGACACTTTTTTTTCAAAGGCCTCACTGGTGTCTAATATTTTGGATGATTTTTGGGCAGTGACTTTCACTGAAAAACGATGGTTCTATTAATTCTTGTTTTCATATCGTCAGTTTGACTGAAACCTGGCCTTGTGGAAGAATCACTGACGCTGAAGTTTTTGGCCACAAGCTTTAAGTTTTTGTCGAGATCGTCACATTTCTGCTCTGGGCTCTGGGAGTGGAATTCTTCTGTTTTATGAGACATGATTGTTGGTGTCCCTGGTTTTGATTTGGTGGAATTTCTTTGTTTTGTTCTCAAACTCCCAAATCAAAATATTTATATTGCAACATCGTATATTCCACCGAGCTCGACTTCCCACTATTTTCAGCAATTTGCGTCATGTGTTGACTATGCTACTGAAGTATTGCTTCCATTGAATATCTGATGCTTTATAGTGGCTTTATGTTTTCGAGTTCAGATAACTTCGTCGTCTGAGATCGGGTGCTTGATATCACACTGTTATTAACCAGAGAGAAAGTTAGGGTCAAAAACTGGAGAGTGTCAGACTTTAGCTTATTCTCCGACCATAACAATATTAACCTGGCAGAAACCCCAGAAGAACTAACTGCAAGAAATTCATTCAAATAACTGAATCTAACTTTTCAATATACCTAATTCTGGCATTGAAATAATTCAAAAGCATCGTATCTGTACACGTATCCCGGCCCTTAAAGTATAGTAATAAACCTTTTCGCCATGGTGAAATTAAGATCTCTTATCTGAGGAAGATAACTCGAGACATCTTCAACACCTGCTACACGCATTATATGCGAACCTTATGAAGATTGCCTTAAGGTTCACAAAAAGGCTCAAAACCTCATAGATCTCAGCATGGCTACTGCAAAGAAAAATCCACACAGACGACTCTTTATGAAGTTGTACGGACGATTTAATACTCATTAAAATGTAAAGAATATACTCTTGCGGCTTTCCTGGATATTGAAGGACCATTCAATAAAATTCGCACTGAATGTATTATGAACAACGTCAGCAGATGATGCAAAGGGTGTAGACTATCTTTGAACTTAGAAAAGACTGAGTTAATGCTTTAGTGATAAGCAAAAGTACCGAACGTTGCCTTTCCCAAACTAAATGGGCATCTACTCTCATTATCGTCCAGAGTCAAGTACTTGGGAGAACTTTCAGACTCGAAGTTGAACTGGAAGCAAAGCATAGGAGAAAGTGTAAAAACGAACCTTCCTTTCTATGCCTTCATTCACGCTTTTACTAACACACGGGGCCTAAAATGACTCTGTGGTTGTACACATCGGTGGTATGTTTCAGCATCAGCTATGGATCCCTAGTTTGGTGGAGAGCTATATGGGTTATAAAAATTAAGAAATGTGCAAAAAACCGCTTTCATTGGTGCTACTGGCTAACAGGTATCGTGCAACGCAGCCATATTGAATGAAACTGGATGCTGGGTTACTAATGGGGTTACTATGGTCAGAGTAATATCCTCAGTCAGGAAAGAAGTAATGTTGAATACCTTGGTTTTTTTAAAGACTTAAAAAAAAATCAATCCAAGTCTCTTTGGGACAAAATTTTAAATCAGTCTGGTACCACTTTCGAGGTCCGACTGCTAATGTTCGACCAATCTAGATTTATTGGCACTTAATTTTGGTTGGGACTTATCTGGACAGTTACCAATGTTGTTTTAGTGTTGATGCAGAACTAGCAGCATAATATCGGTCGATAATGTCGTTTTAGTATTGACTGCTAATGTTGCACTGGGTTTATTTCAGGAGAAAACTGAGAAACTGCCCATATTATTAACTAGCGGGCTAGATGCTCCCAACAGAACGATGTCCGAAACCGACTACCATTTATACTTATCAACACTGTCATCTGCTTAAAAAGCTTGCTGATATTATTGAGCAGGCTAGGATTAACACACAAATAACGAAAAAATTAAGAAATCTGTAACTTTCATTCTCCAACCCCTTTAAAAGGGAGGTCTGGTTCTGTATTATATAACAATTTCTCTTAAGATAATTTCCAAACTTCCAAAAGCCCTAGAAAGCTTAAATTTTATATGCAGACTAAGATCTGCACACAAACAACGAAAAATAAAGAAATATGTAACTTTTACCTCCAACCCCCATAAAGGGGGTACAGGTCTATATATAAAATTTTTTTTGCAGAGCTACTTCCAAAAGTTCCAGAAAGCTGAAATTTGATATCAAAGTTAGATGTTATTAGTACATATACAACAAAAAGGTGAGTCTGGTATGAAGAAAGGAACTGTGGCGTGCAAGAAATATCCTCTTTACCCGACTACGACAGAAGGAAGGGCCGCTGGGGGGTGATTTTTTTTAAACTCGTGCTAGGGCCTAATCTATTGCTTCTATAAAAAGATGGTTTTGTTCTACTTGAACAAGATTATGTTACAAAAAGAAATGAAATCCCACCAACAGCATTTCATTTAAAGAAGGTTGGTAAGACTCACAAGCTCATACCGCTTTTACAGTTAAAAAGTTATCAGAGATGTGGAGCGAAGCCCCTAACTCTACAAGGTCTAACTCCACAATCCCTTACTCTAGAAACCCTACATGTTGTTCAAAAAGTATGACTTGGCCGTTTCATGGATCTAATGCATGACAGAACATTAAAGACCAGTGGCTTAATTTCTTACCATTAGCCAATAGGGGTGACTGTTCGACGGCCGCGAAACTGCCAAGCCATACTTTTGACCAAGATGTAAGGTTTCTAGAGTTAGGGGTTGCAGAGTTAGGGCCTTGGCTCCACATGAGATCTGATAATATTTTAATATTGAAAGCGGTATGAGCTTGTTAGTCTTGGCAACCTTCTTTACATGAAATATTTTTGTTGTGATAGACCTTTCACTCTAACAGATGGGGCCAAAACAATTTGTTTCTCAAAACTGTCATCATTTCTGAATCTGGGTTATCAATTTACGTCCGTAGACCAAACTTCATCTTAATAGGTACATAAATGAGTAGGTGGGAGGCTAAGCATACGAACGGATAGGCTGAAACAACAATGGTTACTAGTTGCTACTAAGCTTTAAAAATCCGTTTTTATCATAAAAATGAACCCCTTCATAGGTAATTAGAAAAAGCACTACTTATTCCTTGTACTAGATTTATCATTAATCATGTTTTCCTTTGTATAAATTTGAAGAAATAGCTGAAATAGAGACTTGGCTTTAAATACTACTCAAGTTATCGTAAAGCCTAAATTTGAAGGTCAAGTGAAAGCGTGTATGTACGGTTTAAACAATTTATAATACCCTTGGTATAAATGCATTGAACTAAATACAAAAAATCGTTACAGTATTAGGTACGCCGAAGATTTTTCAAACTAATTTCGTAAAGAACAAACTTTTCAAAACAATTTTATTTAATCAATTTTTTTACAAACAATTGTTTTTTCATGACCCCAAACTTCAACTATAAAATTGAAACCCCTAAACCATCTTGATGTCATCTTAATTGACACTTGCCTTGTAAATGGTCCACCACCAATGAGTTCAGGTCTAGCTCCATTACCGTATTGATCAATAACTCGCACAGCGGTTATTGTATACTCGTTATCTGTCTGAATCATTCCCTAAAAGAAGCGTATAATTCAAAAGTTTCAAATATGAATTACTTCGTTCATTTCTATGAACCAATACTTGTCACTTGTCGCCTATACCACTATTATCTTACCCAATCAGGATAATTATAAGTATATGCAACCCTTCCCATTGCTGGCTTTTTAATAAGTATTTCTCTCCGTAATAGTTTATCACATCTTCTGTCCACTATACCAACGTTTAGATTATGGAGCTCACCTAGCGAAAAAGTAACACAAAACACTACAGAAATTGCAGCTATCACTTCCAGCTTTTTCGTTTCAAACATGATTACTAACTAAGAAAATTTTCCGAAGTATTTCAGGTGCCGATTTCAGTTTAACTGAAAACGAACGCTTATAAAATAATCTTTTATCTTGAAAGCAATCCTTTGTTTTAACACAAGTTACGCGTTAACATTTGAAAAGATTTAGTTAACTTTTAAGAAAATGGAGAAACTTCTTAAACAAAACTTGAAAATGCTCTTTTTCACGGTTAGTATTCGTGAAGTGAAACACTCAATAATGTTCACCATTGAAAACTTCCAGGTGATTTTTAGATCGCACAACAATAGATGTTTGGATAGCGCTAAAATTATAAACTATAATACTTAATTTTTTTTTACAATTAATTTATATTGACATTGAATTACGATCTCTAGGGATTAGCGAAATATGCCGCTTTATTCGGATCCCTTTTCGTCCCTACTCCTTGTCGCCTCCCTGAGGGCTACCTGAGCTTATCCAGTTTTCCTCCCTCATCCCAGGTTAGTGTAAGTATTTGCATATCGGACACTTCTCGGAGCTATTCGGCCTCCAACAGCTCCTTTTTCTGCTTGCTAAGACTTGGTCCTGGCACACTATGTGCACTGCGGTTTCCTGCTCCTACATTCGCAGCCTTCAGGTATCATCCCCAAAGGATATTTATCTTCTTTTGATGACACCTGAAGCTACCATGTCCTGTAACTAGTGCCGTCAGCTATCTCAAAGCTCTCCTATGCATATCAACAATCGTCCTCTGCGCAGCACTTCTGGCGATCTAATCGTTATGGCTATCTTAACCTGTCCGCACCACGAGTCCACAACGGCCCATTTTTCTCAGTCGTTCCTCGTGGCCCATGTGTTATACAATCCCATTGCGGTGCACCAGCCCAAAGCAGTGAACGGCTCCGATACATACATGTCGCCTTACCCAAGCCAGTGTTACCGCATTCACCGAAGCACACAAGTTGAATTTGCGGACATACTCCAAGGCTATAGCTGTATTGAAATCTGTACTGTTTATGCACCTTATCACCACCTGATTGTCGAGTGCTAACACTATTTTTTCCCTACATACAACTCTCCAACAAGTAATCCAAACGCATGTACCAAAACCGATATCTCCGCTTGATAGACTGGGGTAAACCACTCCAGGATTAGATGGGTGTTCAGGTTCAAGGTACTTCTTCCTGCTATTCCTTCAATTTTAGATTCATTCGTGAAAATTGTGTGCTAGTCTGTTTTCAGGAAGTGACCTTGTACTTGTAAGCGTTTTATGGTACTCTTACTTTGCTTATTACGACGACAGGAATTTCTAATTTCAGTATCTTATTTTTGATAAAATCCGGGATTTTCCTATGGCCGTAGCCAGCAGTTGACCTGTGCCAGTTTGCAACTGGGTCCATACAAAGGGCTACTGATGCTGCCATTCCTTTTACGTAGAAATGTAATGTCAACAGCTCTACCAACATATATGTCGAAAGACATCTGCATTAGCCACACAAGCCTGCCCTTTACACCGTATTCTTTAATGCTCTTTTCTACCAGATCAGCGAGGTATATGAGATAGTGGTCCTACCATCATATAGTGGTCTTACCATCATACCGTAGATCCAGTATGTGGCTTTTGGTGAGAGTCCTCACCTTCGTCCACATACCCTATAACATTGATGTAAGGCCCTGTTGATTCTCTGGTTTTTTTCCTCAACATGCTTCTTCCAAATAAGTATTGAGTCTAGGTAGACTTTCAGATACTTTACGGACACCGAAATAGTTAGTTATTCTCCAAATTGTTCCACCGCTCTAAATACTTCCACAAATACACCACAATATTGTCCAAAACCTTGAGACCTCTCCTAGTGGTGATTGCCACGGTGTGTATGAACTTACATCTTGGCGTAATTGCTACATCATTGGCATATCCTACTTTGCAATGCCCACTTAATGAAGCCTATGTATTAATGTATAGACAGTATAGGAGATAATACTCTTCCTTGTTGGCAGCCTCTACCAGCCCTTCCGCGCAGTCTCGATTCTCCTCTATGCATATTTACTGCTCTCGTTTTTAACATATTGCTAATCAAAATCCTTACAATAGGATTAATTTCGCGTTCGCAACTTCCATCCTCCCAAAGTTTATGCTATCAAAGGCTTCTTCACTGGCCATAATGGTGCCCATTCTCTAGTTCCCGTAACCCCTTGTCTGGCATTGGGCGGGAGAGCAATTTCACCCGATTCGAGGTAACGATTGGAAGTGAACTTACAATTTAAAGCGGATTCTGAATCACTGATATTTTCACCCCAACCCCCATGGCTTTTTTATCGTAATCTGTAGTCAGCAGAAAACGACGATGAGTCGCCGTCGGTATGATTCGAACATGGAACCTCCGGATTTGCAGACTGATGCGTTACAACTTACTCCTTACTGATGACTTACACCGACCTGCCTGATATTAAGCTCCTCTTCTGTTTCTTGCGCCATTTGGTGGGGTGCCTACTTAATGAGTATTTGCATGTCCTTTTGATGTGGCAGGCCATAATCCTCTTCATCGTTATGAATTGAAAGGACGTAAGGCTCGGTGTTCTGAAGGCCTTCGGTTTCGTATAGTTTTTTCTTCCAGGTATAGCAATATATATTCCCCTCAGTATTGGTGCTACAATCTAGAGTAGAACTAGTGATATACCATCTAATCCCGCTGCTTTGAACGGTTCAAAAGACTACCTCAGAATCTGTCCGATTTACATCAATGCATTGACACCATGCTTCTTCTGAGGCTAGGGCATCTCGGATCTGTAGCTTACACGTAAGTGAGATTTCGGTAGGATCATATATGTTTCGTCTAGGATCTCCGCTGCCTTCTCTCGAACGGGCATCTATGCAAAAAATTTATTATAGGCCGCATTTTCATATTACGAAATCATTAAGGACAAAACACCTTTTCCGACAACACCTTCGAGTAGTTCGCTTGCACCCGCTTGCATTGTTTGTAATTTGGTAAAATCTAGATAAACTTGGGATAAGCAGAAAATTGCACCATTTGGTCGATTTTTTTATAGCTCAGACAAGTGTTAATTTTTATCTAATTTATTTTGTTAATTCTAACAAATTTATTTTATTGGCTTTTTAGGTCCATACACTTCGATAATGAAATTAATTCCTCGCATAACTCTCGACTTCAAATCAATCACAACTCTATCATGACCTGGTCCTCCAGCTTTCAATTTGGCAGTGCCTCCTTTATCATTGGTGGACATGTCAAAAATTTGTATTCCAGTAATATTGTGGTGTGGTACTTCTCCCTGAAAAATTAAATTTATTTCTATTAGTTATGTTCTACTATAATATAAAGAAACGAACAGTTTTTAAAAAATTTGAAAATTAACTAGGTTTAACCCCAAAGGTAATATTTTTTTCTCGTGATTAGTATAGAGCTATATTTACCCTATTCCAGCCCTCCAACATACTTTGTTCACTTTTAAAATTAATCGCCGGTGCAGCGAGACCAATATCATTGGTAACAATGCGATTACGAGATCGAGATTGAGGCGACGAGAGTGGACGAGATTTTAGTTGTTTCAGCTTTTATGTCGTTCCGCAAAGTTGTATGATTTATGTGGCATATAAGTATACATTGCTTCCTACATTATTTCCTTTTTTAGATGTTTGCGTTTTATCCTCTATAGCAAAGAAGAGCCTTTATTACCTTGTTCATGTTGAAGGGAATAAGAAAAAAATGCATATATACCACTTGTGCCCGCTCCCCGTTTTCCCGCTTTTTCTATTTTGTTGAAAAAGCCGTAGGCAGACCGGGGCTTGAACCTGCATCCATATCGCGGTGATCGCGTCACTCAATCAACTGATCCAACTCCGTCTCCAAATTGCTGAAGAAAAAACAACAACCAAATCGTTGGCGTATGCTACCATTTTTACTCCCTTCTTTTAAAAACTTTGTAATTAGGTGCAGCATCAGTGAAAACGTCCCTACAAGGTTCCTCTGCAGACAAATTGTCTCTAACTGCTGTTGTCCGGTTTCCTGTTTCCATGGAAATCGAGGGATTCTTAGGTTTGGTTAGGTTAGCTGACGGCCACCGGTAGTAAACCAGTCGACCTCACATAGACCTTGATATAGTCCGTTGTGTTACCGCTACAAAAGGAACCTCAACCTGGATCACTCTAGCACCGCCATACAGTGATTAATTTAACCAGCCGCAGCTATTTAAGGAACTTGGTTAAGTCGTTCAGCTCCACGCTGGCATAGTCCTTTAGTCCGTTAAGGAAGCGCTTGCCAAAGGCCTGAAACCTTCTCCTGGCTAGTCCAGGGCATTCGCAAAGCAAATGCTGAATGCTTTAAACCTCTTTTCTTATCCAGGCAAATCCGGCAGAAATGTTTGGCGGGAATACGTATGCGGACTGCATGACTCGAAAAAAGGCAGTGACCTGTTATAACTGCAGTGATATTTCGGCTTCCCTCAGTAGAAACATCATTCTCCTTTTATTCCACTCTGGCCACATCCTTCTTGACACCTTGACACGTCGCAGGTTGACAGACCGAGCCACATGCGCTCGGCGAGCTGAACAGCGTTTAGGTCCATTTTTTTAAACTGAGATTAGAGGTCGCTCCTTAGATGCACTTCTTGCACTATAGGGCTCATTTAATGGTACTCATCACTTGTGCAGAGTAAACTCAATAGAATTACCCTCAATCTAAGTATGCTTTGAACTGCTGACTTTTTTTGTGAATTTATACAATTTGAGATTTATGTTTAGAATTCTCTTAATTACCTTCGGTCGAAAGAATGTAAGGCTGCTCGGTGTATATCTCTAGTTAGCAGTACTGTTCCCGCTCCTTCTTGGCTTCGGAATAAAAAACCTTTCTGAATCCAAGAGGCGGAAACATGTAAGTGGTATCTAACGAACGTGATTCTATCCATAAATGAGGCGCAATAAAATTTTCACTACTTTTGCCAATCCGGTTATGTGAATTGAGAAAAAGGACTTTACTTTTTCTTGACTCAGTGTTTACCCATTTCACCTTGCTACAGCGGCAAAGCCCCGAGAAATATCCTCCCAGAAATAGCTGTGAAGCTACTCATTGAAGCATTACAAATATAAATATAAGTATGTATGGACCCAAATGGCTGCCTTTGGTATTCCACATATATTCCTAATTTTGTTAAAGAAAACACGACAAAATAAAAGTCATTTTGTGTGATCAGATTAATATAAAAAAAACTTTTATAAAATAAATAAAATGTGGAAAAATATGAGGGTATACAATATACATTTCGTGAATAATTCTAGAAATTTCTTCTGAAGTTTTGCAGCTAATTGATACAATAAATGAAGCCATGACAACAATTGTCTCAACTTATGAAGTTTAATGACTGATGTCATCAGAACTGAAAATGTTTCCTGGCGGTTTGGCTAAGATTTGCTTAGAAACAGGGAGAACATTTGCACCTGAATTATATTTTAACATACCGTACTCGTGTCAATTAATATTGCCAAACGGAAAATTATCTTTCGGAATATCGCATGTATTTTTCAAAGACTTGCAAATATTCATCCGAGTATAACAATTTAAAAAGTAATTCGTTTACAACTCAAACTATTAAACTATATAAAGAGTATTTGAATAATTATAACTCATTGAATAAAATCACGAATAAAGTACACGTTAACAATTTTAACTTAACTTAATACGTGTAATAATTTATATATTTTTTTAATCTTATAGTAAAATGCAGAAAACTCACCTTAGCTGGGTAAACAAATTCATATTTAGTTGTGCCAACTGCCCAAACTTTCTTAACCTCATTTCTATATAGTAGTGTATGGTCTGGTTCAATATATCCCCACTGATAGTCGTGCTTTTCTGCGTACAAAGGTTTTGTCACGACAAAAGTTACAATTAACAAAATACATGAATATTTCATTCTTTATGGTGTACTAATGAAAAATACGAAAACTAGCAAATAATGACTATTAAATCACTTTTAAAAAAAAGCTATCAAACAGTGACTTCGTTAGGTCTCCATTGAATACGATCTGTTAATGCTTTAAACTGGGAACAGTTATATACGCCTATTGGATACGCTTAGTGACACATTATACTATGAGACAATATCCGTGCCAATTGTATCAACAATATCGTTCCATTGAACTTCAAGATGAATTTCTGATGGAAAATGCGCGATAGAAATCCATTTCAATACGTGACTTAGTCATTTCTATCTTTTGTATCATATGTCACATCTTGACGAGGTGAAGTGTATCGCTCTGAAAAGGAAATTTTACAGAAAATAAATAAAAAAATTTTAAAATTCTACCTTAGCAGTATTTAACTGAAGAGATTTAAAAAAATTTTTAAAGTTAGTTTTAAGGGGTAACACCACTCTAGGATTTTGAAACTTTCGATTTTTTTTTTCGTTTAAAGTATACTTTAGGGTCATAAAAATGATATGCAATTGTATGTATAGTCGAAAAAAGCCTTAAGTGGTTCAATTTTAAATTTTCCGGAAGCGCCTCATGCAAAGGCAGCCGTTATAATCATGCGTATACATACAAACTTACAAAACTTTAAACGCGTTTTTCTCGAAATCACTTTTTCAAAATCGGGCGGACACGCTGCTCAAAAACCGCTGGATGGATTGCTTTGAAAATTTGACTGTAACTTCACAATCGGATTATCTAGTGAAGTACATATCCGTTTTTTGATTGATCAAAAACTTTTTTGTTTACAGACGATTTAGTGTCGATTTTTTTGACGAAAAATCGAACTTTTTTTCAAACTCCATTTTTGCCAAAATCATTTTTAAAAAAATCGTGTGTACTTCACTAGTTTTTGATATGTACTTTAAGAAAAAATTGTCTTTTTTGTTCTAGGTGCTATGGTTCCCGAGGTACGTGTCCGCCCGTTTGGGTATTTCTAAAAAAAGGCGTTCTGCAAGAATGGCTTTACAGCTGCCATTTTGTTTCCAAAATTGAATTTTTTTACATACTTCTATATACCCTTAATAGTCCCTGAAAAAATCAAACCGATTTCTTTTCCCATCTTCTCAAAATAAATTATCAAAGTAATGCCTTTTTTTATGCCTCTAGAGTGGTGTTATCCATTAAGGGGGTTCTCTACTCTCGAGGCCTGAAATTGAGCGGTTTTTGGGGAATAAATTGCGAAGGATCTACTGAATACATTTTAACAATTTTTTTTTTATTTCGAAAATACATGTTTTGACTTTTCAATTTTACTTTTGAAGATGAAAAAAAAAATAACTCTCGCGACCTTGAAACGTCATTGATGACATTGATGTTGAAACTGCTATAAAATTGGAACAAAATAAAATTTTGCAAATCGTACTCGGGAAAACATAGGGTATGTTTTCTAAACAATTGAAAAAAAATTATTGAAATCGGACCAATACTTTTATGTAAGACTTCTACTCGGCAGCTAAAAAACACTACTTTCGGGAAAATGCGTTTAATGATAAATTACGGTGTATAACTTGATTGTAGTAACTTACGAGTTAATCTGCTATACCGGGGCCGTAGAGTTCTCCTTCCTCATCACGTTGATATTCTTGGTTGTCCACATTCTTCTCAAGAACGGACCGGTAAATTCTTTAGACCGTCGTGGCGCGCCGCGCTTAGTTTCTCGGAAACGGCCGGAGACGGGTACTTTTCTGTTCCGAGAAACATGCAAAGGAATGTGATTTTCACGAAATCCTTTCTATGGCGTATTCTGAGATACATATAGATTGAAATTAAAAAAAATCGATTTTTTGAAACCGCGAGAGTAGAGGACCCCCGTCTACAAAATATCTTCTGTTCGACTCTAAGCGGTCCGCACTTTTTTTGAATATTGGGATAGTTAAAAAAAAAATTGAACCGACTTTACAAAAAGGGCTAAACAAAATAATAACACAGGTCTACCAGCTTCTGCTGTTCGGCAGATGGGGGTCATTTACGAAGTAATTTCCTGCGTAGAATCCGAATATGAGGTCAAAATTGAACCTTCACATCAGGATTTTGGGATATTTGAGATTATGTTCTCAAAATATGGGGGTTTTTGGCTACTTTTATACAGGATGCAAACATTTTTTTAGTTAATATAATGCTGTTCTTACACTTCAAAACAAGCTATTGAGTGGTGACCTACGATTTTTTCTTGCAAAGTTACGTACCATTTTAAATTATGAAGTTCTTATTTCACATAAATAGATATATTATCTTTGTATGAAATATGAACTTCATAACTTAAAATGGTCGTAACTTTGCATGAAAAAATCATAGGTGACCGCTCCATACCTAAGGGTAAAAAAATTTTGTGCATCCTGACCGTAACCTCAAAAATAGTCACCATTTTTTAAGTACGTAATCTCAAATATTTTAAAATCCTTACGTGGTGGTCCAACTCTGACTGATTCTCGGATTCGGATTCTACGCAGATCCCTACTTCTAAAGTGACCCCCAGCTGTCCAGCCTCCCTCCACACCTTCCTGATTTTTAGTGGGAATCAACACTCTTCTGAGCTACCTGCTCCTGTCGGTTACGGATTTCTCTGCACTGTCCGTCGTGAACATGTCTACGTAATCACCCTCTCAGGTTCGAAGGTCTCAGGTTCGAATTCCGCCGACCGCGACCCATGGTTTTTTTCTGCTGACAACAGCTTATGATAAAAAGGCCATGAGGGTTAAAGAGAAAATGCAGTGTTTCGGTATCCATCTTAAATTGTAGGTCCGCATGCAATCATTGTCCCGAATCGAGTGAAGTTTTTCTCCCAACTCATGCCCCACAAAGGGTTACGGGAACTAGAGAAAGAGAATCACCGTCTACATTCCACCACACTCATTTCTCTATATATATGAACGTGCCACTTGCTTCATCAGTGATCTTGATGAGGGTTTGCTGCCGCCTGATAAACTCGTGGTTTTCGTTGACTTCAACCTGGCGGGTGTTTTTCGCGATATATGGCGTTGAGGATGGTATAATGCCGATTTTCAGCAAGAGCGGATTTCTGTTACAGCTTTAAAAAGGCTGACCTATCTTAACTTAACGACTCTTTTTCGACTTGTGATTGGAGTAGTGTTTTTAGGGAGTGTGACATTGACAAAGCTATTGAACACCCTATGATGCTATTTGCTTGGATTGGTGCCTCCATAAAGTATTTAAAAAATTTTAAAAACAAGGGTTGGAGTAGGTTTTGTGACACGAATTATCTGAAATAAGCGGTGCGGAGAGGTTAAGGCGGCGGCACGGAGTTATCGATGTGATTTAAAAACAGTGTTCAAAGCCGGAAGGGCCATTAACATTTTAATAATACTCCTCAATAATCATTTTCTATGTTACCTCATACCTATGTTACCTGGTGCATCTATAAGTAAAATATAGGTACTAGAAAACAGTTCAAAAATCCCAAAAGTCAAATTTGAGCAAAAATGACAACATCCCTAAAAATTAAGCTGCGTGAGGCACGGGTTAAAGTTGTCCGGTTGACTTGAAATTTCCCACAAGCTTCGAACATAACAAAAGGATGAACATTCAATCAACATCAATTTCAACCACCCTCGATTTTGAGGGACACCCTAATGCACAGCTCTCTGCTCTATTGTATCAGCTAAATTCATGCGATAAACTTCAACACGGGCTAACTTTAGAGTAATGTTTAATTCTCTAAAAACCTTGTCCAAAAACAATTAAACTTAGTCTAAAAATAATAAAATTTAACTTGAAATGCAAGGAATATATTCATTAAATTTTTACTCAACCATAGGTAATGGGTAAAACCTATGGTTGAGTAAAAATTTAATGAATATATTCCTTGCATTTCATGTTAAATTTTATTATTTTTAGACTAAGTTTAATGTATTTGGACTTGGACTAATAATTTTTGGACCAGGGGTTTATAATTTTTGGACTAGGGTTAATTCTTTTTGGAGTTGGGTTAATTGCTTTTGGACTTGGGACAACTGTTTTTGGACTAAAGTCAATTATTTGGATTAGGGTTTATCATTTTTGGAATTGGTTTAATTATTTTTAGACTTGGGTTAAATAAATTTGGAAATGCTATACAAAAAACTATAAGCCTAAGCAGCGTATGTTAGAATGTAATAATTACGGTTGATTTATGATTACTTGAATTATTAACAATTCAATAGAAATTGGATTATAACATTCTACTTATAAATTGTAGAAGGATTAGTTTAATTGTTGGACACTTTTTTTAAGGCCGCTGTTTCTAGTGTCAAAATGTAGCAAAAGTGGCAACGTATAACATATATTAGGTGTCACTTGATTCACTATATTAAAAAGTATTATTACGAAAACACAACAAAGTACAATATGTCTAAAACAAATTTATTTTTTAGTTTAACGCCCATAAATTTCAATATCATAATTAAAACCGTGGTTGCGTTTTGATTTTAAGTGAAGAGTGACATAATTCGAACTTATTCCACCATTTCGAACAGTAACATCATCGCCTTCCCCATGAACCAGAATGTAAGAGATGATCCGCGTAGAGTACTTTTCCTTAAAACAAAAAATTTATACGTATTATATGCCATTAGCTAAAGTTTTGTTAACTTCTCTTACTGGGGAAGGATACGTAACATCTTGGACAACTTTTCGAAGAAATTCGCTGTCTTTAGTCACTGTATCCTTATAAAGCAAAATATCACCAGATCCACGAACACCCCATGAGAAAATTTCATTATCAGCAGACGAAATTGCAATGCAAATAGCAACTATAACAAAAATTCCGGCTAATTTCATTTTTCTAGTCGCAGCGGTCTGTTGTTTACAAAAGAAGATTTTTTAATGAACTGATATTCAAAATCAAATCCTGAAATTTATTATATTTAAATTTCTTATCGGACATCGAGCTTATGTTGAAATTAATTGATAAGAAAAGTATTTCCACTAAATGATAATCCATAAATATGTAAAATTAAATTTCCTGGTACTGGGTGACTGTGAAATTTTTGTTCAAATAATTGCTACATTAAGAGTAAAAATTATCGTACTAAAATCTTCTAAAATGGGCAAGTTTAAGGTTAAAAGGCCAGGATAGCAAAACTTGAATTACTTGTCAGTTGATAAAATTTACCAATCTCTAATCGTGTCGTCTGAGATAGTATATAAAATGTGTACTGTCGTAAGTTGTTCTTAATATATGATTCGTACTTGAAGTTCATGCTGAATAAGTTTAGATATCTTTTACTCCCTCGTATTATCGCATCTTTCCTCAAGCTGTAGTACTACCTAAGTATACTACTAAAGTAACTAAGAATTTTACAATTACGGTTGTTCACCTTGACGATCTCAACGACCTTACTTAACATCGGGAGCTATATATTAGCTTGGAATCTTGAACATTATATAATGATAATTAGCGGTATGCTTTTTTGCTCTTTTCTTTATTTATTTTATAGTTATTATTTATTTTTAATGTACGAATCCAGTGGCAGATCTAAGGTCGCAGAGGGGGAGGGGGGGGGGGTGACATGGAAAGTTATTATTAAAACATTGTGTGTGTCACGGGTGGGGGAGGGTTCAATATTTTCAATAAATACAATGAAACCTTTTCCGAATATTCATTAACAAAAAAAAAGTTTAGTCTTTAGGGAGGGGGGAGGGGGGGGGGGGGTTGAAACCCGAAAAACCTTCCCGTAGATCCGCCGCTACTTGAATCACTTAACTTTGCGGTATGCTATGGCTTCCTATAAAGGTTCATCTAACTTGGACAGGGTGGGATCAGAGATCAAAAATTTTTGCAATGAAAACATTGGTTTTAATTTGTACCAGTTTTACGCAAGAAGTCTGAAAAATAAAATTGATGAATAAAGAGTTTTGTTAAGTAATGCTGACGGATTGCATGCGATTATGATTAGTGAAACTTGGCTTGACAATAACATTCCATTAAGTTTTGTTGAAATTCCTTCCTTTAGATTATTGCGAAACAGCGATGTTGCACGAAAAGTTGGAGAAGTTGCAATATATTTAAGGAACGATATTAAGACTAAAATTTGTACCTTCTCCTGGCCAGGTCTGGACAATCGCAGAGTAAATGCTGACCACTTTCCACTTCTTTCTCGTCCACACAACTTCTACAAAAGTCGTTGGTGGGGATGCGTAAGCGTTCTGTGTGTCTTACGAAGAGACAGTGGCTAGAAATGACTGCCACAAAATTTCGCAGATCGGTGCGGCTTCTCTTTAGCAGGAAAGCCGTCTCTTAATGTCCCAAACTGGCCACAGCTGCCTTGTTATACCACATGTTGTTAAATTGTTCCATCTTTCCTTAGCAAGCTGAATAGCCTTAAGATCATCTTTTCTTTTTCCTGACTCTAGAGGCTGGCCGATCGGCATATCTATACAGGAAGCGTTCAGGTGCGAACCGTGCCCTGTATCCCAATATGACCCGGGATCCAGCAGAGGGTTACCTTGTACGTAGCTCCTAAGATCTGGAGACTATTGTGACACCTACGTACCAGCTGTGAACTTATTACGCCTTTATTGCCGCTTGACTGTCTATATAAATTCCTATGTCGCTACCATTAATTATGTTTAAGCAACCCAAGTACACCCCTACTCCCACCTCGTCTTCTACTTTTGATCCATCAGTGAAGATCGCTATTTCTGCCATTGTGACATCACCATCCTCCCCCCACTCCGCTCTGTCTGGGATTTTGTTCGAAAAGACTTTCCCAAAGCTAAGTATAGGGATATTGTAGTCGGTGTCCATCTGCAGTCTTCAGGATAGACCCTTAGTTTACTGACTTCACTGGTTAAAACACAACTAACTCTTTACAGTATCAGATGTAAACTTTTTACAGTATAAATCACGATCAACTCACTCAGCCCTATTTATATTACTTAGCTTAGCTCTAGAAAATTCAGTCACTTAGTTCTAGATGTTTTCGTTATACATTTTCACCACATTTATTCACCATAAGTTCGAGTCATCCTTGACCTACTATGTGCACATTACACGGTTCAATGTTTTCTTTTTCGTGGACTACCTGATGCACGTTGCAATATTTACGCTGCGACGAACTTCACTGCGACGGTATTTTTTCTACCTCATCTATTGATCAAGAGGTATCAATGTATAATGGTATCATTCACATCATTCAATTACACTACGAATTTGCTCCTTTAAGTACATCAGTGATTAAGATGGAAACGAATCGATGGTTTATTAGTGAAATTATATCAAGGGAACTTCTCTACCAGGTATAAATAGCTAAAAAGTGAAAAATACTATTACAATTTAAAAACAATTAGAAATTTAATAACTCTGAGGATAAAAAATTGAATAACTCTAAGGATATAACCTGATGTTTATATCTCAGCAAACCAACTATTAACGCGGCGGTCTGCAGATTATTTTGTAACCCCAAATAACCCAAATAAGTGTTTAGGAGCTTAACTTCGATTAAATCCTGTACTGTCGGACCTAATCATATGTCTCCTAAGTTTCCTAAACTTATCTTAGCTTGTATGATTCCATTTATTAGTCATATATTTAATGTTTGTCTTATGACCTCGCAGTTTCCCACGGCATGGAAAACATTTTGTGTTGTTCCAAATCCCAAGGTCCCACATGCTTCACAGGAAGGTAAGTTTCAACCTATAAGTCTTCTTTGATTTCTTGCAAAGACTCTTGTGAGGATCGTATCTAATCAAATGTTGGCTTCTTTTGAGGAAAGAAGTATTATTACTAAGTGAGCTCGATTTTTCTAAAGTTTTTGATTATGTGAATCATTCACTTCTGCTTAAAATATTGGATAAACAGCGTGATTTTTCGACGTTGGCGTTAAAACTTTTGCGAAGCTATCTTACTACTACTAGGAGTCAGCAAGTCAAGATAGGATAATGACTTTCGGCTTCCAAATATACCTACATGTGGGTATCCCAATGGTCAGTATTAGGCCCTCTACTCTTCACGGCTTATAACAATGATATTATGGACGTAGTCTTTGGTTCAAAAGTTCACATCTATACTGATGATGTTTAGCTCTATATTAGCAGACCTAGAGGCCTCAGTGAGGATTGTGTTGCCGACTTATGAAAAATTAGTTGAACCTTAATGATAACAAATTTGAATGCCTCCTATTCTCTCGAAATGAGATTGATATAGAGAGGTTTCCGGAGGTGGTCTTGGATTCGACAGTTTTGGGGTTTGGAGGCAAGGTCAAAAGTCTTCGTCTGCGGTATTGAATAAGACAATGTCATGCTGTGACCGAATTAGTTTGAATTTGAATAAGTCTACGGTACTCTGTGCAGGCTTTAGCTATTAGGAAACTGCTTGTCGACCTATCTAAACTTATTAGAACTCTACTTCTTGCAATTTATACTTATTCTTCTGCATCACTAGATGCCAGCTGTGTTTTGCAAAATACGTGTAGCGTTTAGTAACTGTGTTCTTTTTGCATATAACTTAAAAGATATGAGCATATTTCTTATTTTAGAAACGTTGCTCAATACTTACGTCATGCAAATAGGATTTTGTGTTTATTGTATAAGTTGGTGTAAGATGAGAAATTTTATTAAAATTAAAGAACAGGTGTATTAATGAAGTCGTTGTTGGAGTAAGTGGTAACGTAAAGTGGGTTACCAATCCGGAGGACCCAGATTCGAATATCATCGTCGTGGACCCATAGTTGTTTTCTTCTGACAACAGACAAATGCCATGGGGGTTGCAGAAAAAATACCAGTAGTTCGGAATCCACTTTAAATTGTAGGTTCATTTACAATCGTTGTCTTGAATCGGGTGAAGTTGTTTTCGCGCCCCGTGCCCCAGAAGGGGTTACGGGAACGAGAGAGACAGGACTATTAATTAAGTGAATTTCGGAGAATATTTGGAAAAATGCTGGATTTAATGTAATCGAAAAACATTTTTTTTCACATTTGGTAATGACTATACTTTCAATAGTATGAGTTAGATCAACATTGTTGACAATTTTGGAAAGGTCATTGGGGTAGTAGTTTTTTGGCGTTTGTTTCATATTGCTACGTTGATCAAAAGATAAAAATAAAAAGTAATGTATACAATGATAATTGCAAATTTATGAATGACCTTGTAACTCCCAAACGGTTTAGATTGCCTCTCCCTAATACAGTTTGTTGTTTGCCTAGGTGAGATATATCCCCCCGCTTATTTTGGCATACCAGATCTGAACACCCTGTATATATATACATTTAATCTCACAACGTGCAACCAAATGGAATCGAATCGCGCAAAGTAGCCCTAAGTTACATTGGTAGCTAAAAATACACATCTAAACTAATCCATCAATCAGGAAAATCTCAGCAATGTTAAAAAATGTTTTCTGTTTCCCATACGAAGTGATTAAGATTTTTTTTTATTCACTGGTATAGTATTATTATCTGCACACAGCCCTTGCAAAATTTTTCCACATTCACTCAAATATTTGTGTGTGGACATTAATAAAACTCTATGTGAATTGGATACATACTTTGAGGTCTTTCTGGTGTTTCACAATTTTTAGTGCTATAACACAACAAAAGTTAGGCAGTGTAACCGAATTTTCAGACCCATGTTTATTTTATTCCAAAATATAGTTTTAAAGTAATTTGTACATGGAAAATAAACATTTTGCTATGAACACACAATAAAGCACACTAGGAATAAAACACATTTATTTTTTACTTTAACGCCCATAAATTTCAATATGATAACTAAAACCTTGATTTCGTTTTGATTTTAAGTGAAGAGTTACATAGTTCGAACTTATACCACCATTTCGAATAGTAACATCACCGCCTTCGCCGTGAACATGAATATAAGAAATGGTTTGATGCCAGCTTTTTCCCTGAAAGTAATACGTGTTTAATTTATATTCCAATATCTGTTTTCGTATTTCTTACTGGAGGAGGATACGTAACATCTTGAACAACTTTTCGAAGAAATTCGCTGTCTTTTTCAATTGTTTCCTGGTGAAGTAAAATATCACCAGCTCCACGAAGTCCCCATGCGTACACTTCTTTATCTGCAGATGAAACTCCAATGCAAATAGCAACTATAACAAAAACTCCGACTAATTTCATTTTTCTGAACCCTAACTGTCGCAGAACTCTGTGCTTATAAAAGAAGATTTTTTAATGAACTGATATTCCAAATCAAATCCTGTAATTCATTATATTTAAATTTCTTATCGGGCAGTGAGCTTATGTTAATTGATAAGAAACGTATTTTTTAGGGGCTATCTGTAAATATGTAAAATAACTTTTTTAGTGCTAGCAGAATTTAAAGGCTTTTTTGCACATTATAAATAAATTTATCAAAACAAATTCTGGTAATTGGAAAATTTGAGGACAAAAGAAATGATAGGATATCGAAAAACATATATCTGCAAATTTCCCAAATTTCCCAAATTTCTTAGAACGTAAGAAAACTACATTTAACAAGTATTTGTTATACATATTTAGAAGATCTGGCTATATATGTAAACTCTTTCTTTTACAATAAATTTAAAATTTCGGATTTACCCTGGGAACTCCACAATATAAAATTTGGAGATATCACGTTAGTGCGTTGTTCCATAGATCTTAGTATTTTATTCGGCGTCACGTAGCACGTGTTAAATAACAAGAACGCTGAAATGAGCACGCTTAATGAAAACACATATCTTGCATAGAAATTCAATTGTTATGAGTGCCCTACGTGTGGTGATGCCTATGCTAGATGTGAATTATCATCATGTGTGTCAATTTGGTCGCGCATGAAACAGCGCTCGTCTAACTTGGGCTTTGGATTCCACCGAAATAATAATAATAATTTATTTAATATATGCGCAGCACAACAAGATTATACAACAGTAATCCTTTATAACTACCAAATAGCTAGAGGTTATAAATCAGTTCAATAAATTTCTATTATTATAACAAATGCAATAAATAAATTCATATTGAGTGAGAAAGTAAGGTATAGTGACACAAAAAAAGAAAAAAGATAGCACAATCCAAAAATTATTACAACCGGAATTATAAAAGAAAAAAAAAATAGTGGAATTCAAAAATTATTCTAACCTAAACTAAATTACAAAAAACATCGCTATAATGCCACCGCCGGGAGTCGAAACGAGCCGAAACGTTGAACATCCAAGGGGAGGGAGTTCCATAATTGAAAAACCTGGACAAAAGGAACGCTCCCCAATCCAGCCAATTAAACGCGGCAACAATAAATCTAAGCGCCTCGCCGAGTAAGAAACATATAAAGTGATAAAGATACGGAGGCTCCTTTATGTTGATTATCTTATGAAGCACAGCAATCTAAAACTAAGGTATGAATTTAATGAATAGCCCAGTATGCAGGAATGTGATCATGCAAACGCAGGCCAAAAACGAACTGTATGTAGTGATTGTATGCAACGTTGGGCTTCCCAGAACAGGCAGCATCCATAGAGAAGTACATTGAATTACCAAAAGTGAAAAAAGGTAAGATAAGCACTTATCTTATTCTGGTTGAAATTGCAAGCAATCAAGCGAACATACAGAACCTCCTGAGTGTACCATTTACCTAATAAAGCTGTGTGACATGATCACAACATGCCATGTTATCATTGATAATATAATTGGATTTTGTCGGATTTAAGCTCAAATGTTGTTTCTTGACCACCTATAAATACGATCTAAATCATCCTTCAACGGGTATGGTCGTATAGAGCTGAACATCTTCAGCATACATGTGAATGTGTGAGTCTTGAATGTTGACACTTGGCAGATCGTTAATATAAAGACTTAACAACAGCGGACCAAGTATAGATCCTTGTGGGATACCACATCTAATAATAGCTTTTGAGGATAGCAAATTATTAACTTTAACTAGCTGCGTTCGTTCTGATAGAGAGTTGTAAATAAGTCTAATGGCATCACGGCAGATTCTTTGATAGTTTTGCTAGATGTTTTTGTGGCTGGATTGTTGGATATTTTATTACCCCAGATGTTAAGACAGTTTTTTATTGGTATATTCACTTCGTTGTTAAAAACAGGTTATAAGCTGGCTAAGCCGCTGTGAAGGAATATTAAATAATAACAACAACGATTTGTTCGAACCCTAGCGGTGAGCATTTCTACTTCGTCATTGCATAACTATCTAAGTATGCGCTATCGAATCAAAGGAATATCAGAAACTATGAATAAGATGGAAAGTGAGAAATAAAAGTTCAATTAATTCGTTCGTTAATTATGTTGCGGAGAATACCGGAATAAGAAATTCGTAAATTCATGGCTTATAGTTTAGGTGGCTTTGCTTGACCGCAACGGTCGGACAGTCCAAACTACGGATTCGTGGTACACGACTTATTGTGGTTATTTGCCATATATATACTTCCTTATACTCAGTGACGCGACTCTTTTGGTATGTAAAAAAATAAATGTAATGTAGATATATCATATAAACTGAGCCATGAGTCAGGAGTTAAGAGTTAGGACTTTTAATTTTAACAAAAACTTAATGTTACGTAACGCGTTGTTTGACCCCTCCCTCCCCCCTATAACGCATCGTAACGTTTTACAAGACCTCCTCCCTCCTAACTAAATTACGGCCCCAAAGCAGTTAGTAAGCGTTTGGTTGAACATCCCGCGCGAAAACCGTACTAGCGAACGCTGATTAGACAACAACAACATACACAAATAGTGGGGTCGTAAGCCTGTTCTTTTTTAGGTATCCGCTGAACGTGAACTAGTTTGCTAGCACTCCTTTTTAGTATGCCTGAAGAAAAAAGGTTGGGGAAAAGTTTAGCCAATGACGAGATGCATAACATTATAACATTACTGACGAAAAACCATCAGGTGAAAGTGTAGCGATTTTTGATTAATAACGCAAGCTGGTGGGGAGTATGCAAGACTGCAAGTAAGGTGGTAAATAGGAACTAACCGAAAAAGATTTGCTTTGCCCAATGAATGAGAATTATACAGTAATATTAATGGTTCGAAATCCATCATGACGAATTAGGCGAAAAATCTTAGCTATTCTCCTACCTGTTAGACGCCGGTTGGCACTGCTAGCCATGTAAATTCCAGGGTCATCATAAATTTTTCAAATAAAAATGAAGAATCAAAAAATCTAGCAACGCAGTGTTTTAACAATAATAAAACGAGAAATGCGCCGAACAAAAACGACGTGCAGAGCGAATGCTACTTTAATATTTTTCCTTTGTGCAAGCTGTAGTTTGCTAAGAAGCATAAGTGAGGGCGAGGAAAACTATTTCAGTTGGTTTTTGAAATACCGCAGGGGAGGCAGTTGAGTCCTGCGATGTATTTTCTCTCTATTCTTGTATAACCCCTTGCAACTTAACGCCCGACCATTTTTTTGTCATTGAGTAGGTGCTTCCATGAAACCTAACTTTTCCTTGCTATCCTACATCAATCAAAATAGTCGTGACACATTCCCATCAACTTCATAATTAACACAAATATAAAAAGAGCGCTCAGGTTGTCTGATAGTCATTCATCTTAAGTGATGACAAAACTCTGTCTGCCTTCCATTCTGGCAAACCATTTGAAGTGGTCAAATAAGCCTTTTAGCAGCGTAATGACCACCTGTTGTCTGTCCCTCGTGTATGGAACTCTATAAGCCATATGTCACCAAGTCCGATATACATAGAGCAAATTTGCAACCATTTAATATGCCTGCAGGGAACTTTGTGCATATGCAAATCTCTGTATGCATTTTATGATTCTATTTTACATTTTAATTGTTGATATTCGCTCTACAACGGCATGATGTCCATAAGTCAACCCCTTACTGAGGTGAATTCTATAAGGGGTTACGAATTTCACCAGGTTTTTTTAATGCTACTTTGTCCTCTCGGATGTTTTATCGTCCATTCAATCGTGAAACTCAAATTTAAATTCAAATTAGGTGATGCAATTACAATTTCGGTAATTTAATTTTGTGTAATCAGCAGATGCATTTTGCTTTATAGTTGCCCTTCACAGTTTTTGTTTTGCTTTTTTAATGATTTATTTTCTTTTCGTTTCAGGAATGTCAGCATCAGTTCAAAAATCGCAGGTGGAATTGTAGCACAACGGATGATAACACAGTGTTCGGACCAATGTCAAGTATAGGTAAGTAATTTTATGGATTATATGCAGTCGTTATACACAGTGGTTTGTAATTATATAAAAAAGTGTTGGTATGGATTCAAAGTATGTTGTTGATGTTTCTATTAAGGAAAATACCTGAAAAGTCGCCAATTGATGAGAGCATCTTTTTGTTCCTGAACGATCATAAATTGACGCATTAAATAAAAGGAGAGCTATAACCGAGCCCTGTGGCAAGCCATTTTGGAGCTTGTTTTGCTGAAAATGCCGTCACTATGCGTTTATTATTTTGCATGGGATGCTATAAGGGACTGTGAGGTCTATACATGATTGAGATATTTAAAGTTATGTCAGCTTGTTGTAACAGTATGGCTAAATAAGTGGATAAATATTTACCTACAAGTTTGTTCAAAATTGCTAACCTTGCAATCAAGCTCAACATAAAACGTTCAAAATAGAAAGTGACGCTTTTTACGTTTTTAAGCTCAGAAGTCCTTCTAAGCAATATAACATTTCTGGGAATAAACAAGCGAGAAACAACTGTAAATTAAGCGCAGTGACGTTGATGCTTATTCAGATGCAACTAAGATAATTTAATATCGACATGAATTTATTTAGAAAAATAAACAAAAACTTTTGCATACTATCTGGTGATAATATTTTTTCTTTTAATTTTACTACCATAAAAATATCCAACTTTAACGGGAAACATAGTGGAACACACGCGAGGCAATCTTTTGCTGAGGTTAAGGTAACATGTTTTGGTCACCTCAAAGACTTGATTGCAATTCCATTTATTTTCTTTGTGATTATCTCCACATATGTATTACAGAAGTTCAAATTAAGAGTTGAAATCATCTTTGGCAGTTGCTACAATGGAGACTGAGTGCAATTAGAGCTAAAACTTTGGATAACTTAATCAGAAAAATGCTTCCCCGAGTAGGAATAATTGAGTTGATATATTTACGCCGTCCTAAGAAAGTAGAGACGTAAATATTTCTTAAAGTATATACGCACCCGTTGCGAGTACGCATAGCCGCTTGGTAGTATGCACACTCCTGATACAGGCATAAAAATCTAAAAACAGACCCGCAATAAATGCACGCTTTTGTTACTACGCGCTGGCTTAAACAAATTCTAAACTGATGGCTCACCGCGTGGGTTATGTAAAATCACACCCTTATAACCGCCATATCATCATATCAGCATATCGTCATGTCATCAGCCAACTGATATTAAAATTGGTTCCCAATAGCCGATGTCATCGGCCCGATGAATCATAAGCTGGGTCATGGCAATAAAAATAATAACAATAACCTAAAATTTGTTATTTTTATTCTTATATATTTTCCTGTTTCAGTTGTAATCTTTATTAACCCAAATAAAAATAAAAATCAACTGCTCAAACATTGCCGGCTACTGTGAACATGGGCGTAGTCAGGTGGGGGGGGGGGGGCGAATGGGGCAGCTGGCCCCCCAGGTTCTGGGTAACAATTGAAAATATTATTGCTGAAGCTGAATATGGTATAACGGTTCTCTCTCTCTCTAGTTCCCGTTACCCCTTGTGTGGCGTAAGAGTAGGGAGGGGGAAAGAAGAACTTCACCTGGTTTGAGACAATGCTTGCAAATGGACGTACAATTTAAAGTAGATTTCGAACCACTGGCCTTTTCTCTGCAACCTCCGTTGCCTTTTTATCGTAATCTGTTGTCAGCAGAAAACAACCATGGGTCACGATGGAATCTGAACCTGACACCTCCGGGTTGGTGTCGTCAATGATGACGTTGGTATAATGTTTGGCGTGATAAAAAATGGTATAATGTTTGCACGTTAAAAAATGGAAAAGGAAGCCTTAAAAAAACTTAATTTTGCAGAAGTACTGAGGGAGGCTGGGAAATTCTTTCCGGCAACAATAAGAGTTATTCTTATATTTCTAACCCAACCACTTCTACCCTTTCTAGAAGTGCCTCAGTAAAAACGTGGCTGCGATCTACAATGACTGAAAACATACTGAACGGTACTAATGTTTTGTTTTTGGGCGGTAGTGTAGCTTTTTTAGAATAGAGTTGACTTGATCACACGACTATTATATTTTATTAATGAACTGAATTTAGTGAATATTATTAAACCTACTTGACAAACTCCAAATTCATTGATGCAACTCCGAAGTTGTCCATCGACATTTTGGGATCTACAACAATACACTTATACTCTAAATATAAAATATCCGAAAGGGGCAAATGATCCTTTAATCAGAAAAAGAGGGTATGTTTGCTTGATTAGAAAACGTGGAAATTCTAGGTATGTTATAAGCCAATGAAGATTGTTTCAAAAAATAATTATTAATTCGGTAAATATAATCAATCTTCAATTAATCCTATAGGTTTTAATAACTGCACATCGTCTGATTATAGATGAATGGTCACATCATTGATAATATAAGAAAGATTGTATTTTAATAGACAAAATAACGAAGGAGTGAGAATTGAACCCTGGGGTACTCCTCTCCCCTGATAGCGCAGACAAAATTCAACTTATTGTGTTCACCCTAATTTGCTGCTGGCAATCAGGTAAAAAATCAGAAATTCAATTTCATATAATTTTAATAGCAGATCTAGAAAAATTATTATTAGCAGATCTAGAAAAATTATAGGTAAAATAGAACACAATGATCCACCGAATCAAAATCCTTATAAAAGTCAATCAGTATCAATGCGGTCCGTGAAACATTATACAGGAGTCTGCATAACTATGACCCGTACGAAAACCGGTTTGCCATATTAATACATAATTATTATCAGAGATATGGGTGTTTTTAAGATAAGAGGGTGAACTAGCGTCCGCAGGGTAACAGATTTGGAAGGGGGAGGGAGGGGGGGGGCAACTTCAATCGACAGGTATATAAAATGTATTTTGTACTGGGAGGGGGTGACAAACCAATTCAAATACATTTTGCTGCAATCACAGCCCTGTGCCAGCGGGTCGTAACACCAGAAGTAGTATGTGTGGTTCTGTCCGAGCATGCAGTTTGAATTAACCTCGGAAGCCGGCATAGGGCCGTGGGCGCCACTAGCCGTAAACAACGTCTGTATACGTCGCCCTGTATACGTTAGTGAGAGGGCGAGATGTATAATTGGTGGTCGCAAAACAAAATAAATGACAAATATGGCTTACTTTCAGGTTAGAGCGAATCATTTTACTGTTGCTTTTTACAAATTTTACAATGTATCAGTGGGTACATACACGTCATGGCAGTATTTAGAAACGTAAATTCAAATCTTGTAAATTAATTTCTCCCGAACCTCATATGAACTAATTTATTTCACTAGGTATATAATCACCCTGGTCATTTTGTATCTCTGAAACTTTGCCAGAAAAGGAAGATGTTGAAATATGTAAATAAATTTATACATTCAGCTCACAATCTTCTGTTTTCCCTCATGTTATGAGCCTGAAACTAATAAATATCGACATCTCCTTCACTCAACTCCTTAACCCATTTCCCTTATCTTCAATTCCTTTCCTGCTAAGGTGTGGCTCTGATTGACTAATAAAAGTGATGAATCTTTCCTTGCGCTTCACGGGACAAAATCAATATAAAATATAATTATTATAAAATAAATACCTGTGCGACCAAGCTTTGGTCGAATTTGGTAATTTTTATTTTCTTTTTCTCTATTAAAAATCTCATATATTTTAAATTATATGATTAATTAATTTTCGTAGAGTCCACGCGTACGGATGCTTTGTGCCATTTCCCTTCCCATCCCCACTCTGTGACACACATTTTTGTTGTAATACAAGGATACAACATAAACGGTTCATCCAAATTGATCCGCATGTTGCGAATTTAGGCTCTGCCTCTCTCCACCTAGGATGATGCGTTAAGAAGTTAGGTTCCGCCTCCCCCAACCATAGCCTCTTTTTTGGGACACCGGTTAAAAAGTCGCAAAATTGGTGCATAAAGTAGGTATGAATTTAGGTGACACTCAACCCAATGCCAACCACCAGAAATGAAATATCGTTATTCTGATATCAATTGGGCAACATATTCTAAATAATCATCCAAATCGGTCCATGCATTTTATAGTTAGGTGTCGCCATTCCCCTCACCTACAGTTTAGGCCAAATCGTTTTTCATGTTGCGACTTTAGGTTCCCACCCCGATACCGACAATTTTTTGTTGTCAATGGAGTATGAGCGTATTGTGTAAGTTGTACAAAAAAACATGATTATCCAAATTGGTCCAACAGCTACGAAGTCATTCTAGGACCAAAATTTTTCTCATAGTAGTAATCGTGAGCATACAACAACAAAAATCTGGCCAAATCGGTTCACGCAGTACGAAGTTATGCTGCACTCCTCCCACCCTAGAATTTAAATTTTTTTCATCTCATCAATGGGATAAGACACTTTATATAACCAAAAACAGAATCATAAAAATCGGTCTACGCGTGACGAAGTTAATTTCCGTCCCAGTACTATATGTGGGGCATTTTACGTGAAATTATCATTCTGCAATCCTGACCTCTTCAGATTTTTTTGAAAATTCAATATGTACACAATCAATTAACTTGATGTCGCTTTATGGAGGTCTTTGCTCCAATGAACACGAACCTGGTACTTCTATACGATCGATACAAGCGAACAGGACTAATAGGGCTTTCATTCAGAGTTTTTTCTAAAACACGACTCCTTATGGCAAGTCAGAAGAAAGATAAACATACAGTCAAAATAAGAAAGATAAAAGAGTCATTTTGCAAGTAGCGTATGGGCGACATTGGACAACATACGATTTTTGATGCGATAGACATAACGCGATTTGTTCTGTCCCAAAAGACGATCATATAAATGTCGTTATATACATATAAATGTCACGGAAATTTACTACAGAATAAGAATAGTACGCAAAATCAAGGCTGTTGTTGTCAGGGAAACTTTGAATGAGATTCAAAGTGAAAGCGTGAGAGAAAGCCATTCATAAAAAAATTGGTTGGTAAGAGAACTGAGCCCTTAGGAACACCGGTGTTTATTTCGTAAGGATCGGATGTAAGTCGGTCTATTATTGCACGAAAAGTCATTCCGATGGAACCTTTCATGTAATAGCTTCCACGGATTGACAAAAACTTTTCAATTCATTTGAAAAAACTTGAAGTTTGACTATAAACTATTAAAATATTTTAAAATATCAAGATCGATGATTTCGGGTTCATTAAAATTATAAAGACAATAATTCTAACGCTCCGCAAGAGCAGTTAGTAAGTCTATGGTTGAGCAGCTAGAGCAGAAATTGTGTATCAGCTTTTCTTGTATCTTGTCGTACTTGAAATTCGGTAAAAGTGTTCAACAGTGAGCTTTGAAGTTTTTAAATTCGTTTTCTATTCCTGATTTGTAGTATATACTATATGTATTAATCTTCTTACTAAAGTTCACTACTAATTGAAAGTTCACATGAAATAGTCATCCTCAAAAAGCATCATAATTCAGCTAATGAGAGAAACACGATTTTGTCCTATTAACGAACATGAGAAATATCAAGGAAAGGAAAGTGAAAAATTAAACTCATTGACTTCATCTTCCTGATGGCGTAATTAAGTTGAACTCCCGCTTGCGACACTTACATGTTTGCCAGTTGTCGTCAGAGACTAGGGTTAATCACGTTCAACATTTGCAGGCCTCTCATCGAATCAATCAAAAACGTCTTCTCCCTTGTCCTGCAAAGTAATCAAAAAAGTCAAGAACCAATATATGAAGCATCCTTCTTCGAAAGGAACATCTGCACTCGAGTTGCTCCTCTGTCGTTATTCAGTGGCAGTCTCAATCCCTTAACGTGTATAAGCTGGCGGGCTTCACCCTGTCATTGACCTAAACTAATTTGGGGCGCAATAAGCACGGATTTGAGCCTCTGCCACCGCTGTCAGAACGCTACCGGTGCCGTTTCAATAAGGTTGATTCTTGGTTAAAATCAAATCGGAGGTATTCTCGTATACGCTATCATCCGAAATAGGCTTCACAGAGATTTTAAAACTGATGAGTTTACGTGCACGATACTATCAAACATACAAACTTGTGCTAATCACGAACCCCTGTCTGCAGCACGTACGACCATTTTGGCTGTTTTATTTCACCCTTTTGCCTGCTGTGTGGTGGTTTTTACACAAGGGTGTAACCCGCTTATGTTCCGTTTACATATCCGTAACAAATTAGAAAATCTGCGCCCCAGAGGAGATCCAGATTTAACCCTGAAACTGAGTCCTATTAATGCATAACAGTAACCGATTATCCTTGCTCCGAATGTAGTCTTTTGTGTTCAGTTGTGTGCGTTTAAATTGCCATAATTGGAGAAACCTTCCGTTTTTCATTTTCTTGTCCATTTCAATTACCACTGTTGGTTATATGAGTATAACCACAACTTGTATGAATACCCTTTTGGTTGTTGAAAATATGTAGCTACAACCTATTTTCTTGTCTACAATTAAAATAAATTAGAACTGAAGTTAATCCCTTGTGTTACTATGGGGACTTTTTTCTTAAATGTAAGCACACAAAATTTGTTAGCAACATGAATTTAGTAACATATAAAATCTGCACTAATTAGAAAGCGTATGAGGTATGTAAAAATTAAAATTACAAGTAAAACAGAAGAGAAAATAGTTTAAAAAAAAAAGTTGAACCGGCTTCACAAAAAGCACTTTAAAGTATAAAATAACTTTTAATTTTATATCTTTTACATTTTGAAGTCGGTGCAAGTTAAACAAACAAAACATCTACAACAAAAGTATTTAATGCTTCTTCCTAAGGATCCCGTGAGCTGAAGTGCTTAGGTAATTTTATATAGTATCGTCGGTTGTGGTTGGTTCAATTCTCACTATAAGCCACATTTTTTGTCTTGACACAAAAAGAGACTCTATGCATTCAGAATCATCTAATTCAGTCCACGCGTTACAAAGTCAGACTACCCCCACCACAACCCTTGATCAATATTTTTCCTTATAGCAGCAATGTATACAAGAAGGAAGAATCATCCAAATCGGTCCATGCGTTACAAAGTCAGACTACCCCCACCACAACCCTTGATCAATATTTTTCCTTAAATCAGCAATGTATACAAGAAGGAAGAATCATCCAAATCGGTCCACGCGTTACAAAGTTAGACTACCCCTCCCCCTCTCCACGCCACACTAGAACCAAATTTTTTTCGTTACTAGCAATGCGTATACTATACAACAGAAAAAGAATCATCCAAATCGATCCTCGCATTACAAAGTTAGGTTTCAGCCCCACCCCCAACTCCGATCCATCAGAAATTTTCTTGACATGGTACCAATCTGTGAACTACTACTATATACAATAAAAAAAGCATCATCAAAATCGGTCCACGCGCTACAAAATTATCCCCGGTCATACATAAAAAAAATTAAAAAATACGTGTCGACCTTAGAACCTCTTTGATTTTGGGAAGTCGGTTAAAAAATGAATGCATTTTTCTGCTTATTTCCTGTTGTGTGATCTTGATCTCCCACTCAAGAAGAATTTTTCGAGTTCTTAAGTACCACCACTCATTAATAATGGGAATTTTAATATTAGTTCATTGGATGGATGGAGCCAAAAAACGGTAGTTTTGTACATCGTTAGTCCACGTTTGTTCACCCATTAGTTTTCTTTTGTTCACGCTGCATTTCAAAATGGGGGACAAAAAACTGGGACGTTTGTCTATCATTAGTCCACGTTTGTACACCATTTAGTTTTTTTTTGTCCAAGTTTCATTTCAAAATGCGAGAGAAAAACTATTTTTTGCATAATGTTTCACCAACACTCCAAAAGGCGAAAATAGCTTTTAAACTGAATACATCGTTTGTCCAGCGCTAGACCACATTTTTCTACCCATTAGTTTTTTTTGCATATTTTTTCGCCAACACTCCAAGATTGCCAAAGTTTTAAACTGAGTAGGACGTTTGTCCGCCCATTAGTTTTTTTGTCCAAGTTCCATTTTAAAATGCTGGACAAAAGGCTTTTGTTTGATCAATCAATTGCGAAGATATCTACTTCATCAAAACTAGAGGAAGTGCAAGCAAATAAAGCGTTCAAATAAGAATTTTGTGGTTGGTTCGGATTAAAGGGCCGATGATGGAACGCTAATGACCAGTGAAAATAAGAGGCAATGTCTCCGAAAAGAAATTCTGGGCCCTAACTGCGAATACTAAAATGGAGAAAATTACAAACTAATTAAGGCAGCAACTAGAACTAAACATTTATTAAAAAAAGCTTTAATTGATATTTCAAATGCTGCCTAGAACAACCTAGTTCGGTGCAGGCGGAGCATTCATTAAGGAGACGTGACATCGACGCAATTTGCTCATGCATTCCGTAAAGTGTTCGGTGAAATGGAACATGGCAAAAATCGGAGCTCCTCACGGACCGGGACGGTATGGAAATACCAACGATAAGTTCGGAGGAGTTGATCGTTTCCTGCAAAAGATCGTACTGAAAAGTGATTTTAAAAACCGTCAACTCAAGTGAGTCGAGCGAGATTAGTTCGAGTCTTTATAAAAAGGATCGCGCCAGGGAAGGCCCCGAATACCGAACGTAAGGAATCTCGATACGGGTGATGTGGACAGCGGAGTAAGGGTCCCATACCACGCAAACATATTCCAGGAGGGGTCTGGCAAAGTTGCAATAGAGGATCCTTGTTAAGTAGGGGTCGTCGAGCTCCTTGGACTACCGTTTCACGAAGCCGAGCACGGAATTAGGTTGGGCCTGCATCCTAGCCAGATGCAGGGTAGGCGTGGGTTAGTTCCTGAACTGTCAGTAAAGGGGGTAAATTTTCTTTTTGTGCAATTTTCTTGACAGTTCAGCGCGGCTAGGAACAGCAGGTGCCACCAGACCTGTTGTTCTTCCTTTCTATCTGTTTCTCGTTTTTTATCTTTTGTGGCAAACCTGAAGGAAGGATTCCACAACCTTCTTTCGCCACAGGCACGCGGAATTCTGTTTGTAGATGTGTGATGATGTTCAAGGACTCACACCCCATACCGGCGAGCTAGGACGTGCTGCCAGCTAGCGCGTGCCACCTGAACATCCTGCGGCAACTTCACGTTGCTCATACGCACACACATACATTACAAACATGGCGAAATCCACGTGGTTCTCGAAGGATAGGCGAGAAATCCTTGACCTTATCTGGCCTCCTCAGGATGCAACCGACCAAAGAGTACTCAAAGAAGATGGAACATCTTCGGCGGGTAAAAGTCATTACGATGTATTTCGTAGGATTAAAGCGGAGACGCGCAAAATGCAGATCTCGGAACTTAAGAGGGCACAATAATCAGCGCATGAGACGATATGGAAATTGTTTGCATCATCAGCATAACACAATATCCAGGAGTAATGAGATATCACTAATAAAGATGATGAAGAGTAGAGGGCCAAGAATGCCCTGGGTCACCCCAGGAGAAACAAAAATTATTTTGGATAAGGTACCGCGGCACAGAACACGCTTATGCGTCCGGACGAGTACGAGGACAGCCAATCGACAAAAAGTGGAGGAAAACAAAGAAGATGAAGCTTGCAAACCAGTATCTTGTGGTCAATTCTGTCAAAGGCATTGCTGAAGTCATTGGAGATGCAGTCAACCTGAAAGCCTGACTCAATTAGGGGTAGAGATTAATGTACGAATTCGAACAAGTTAATGGTGGTAGACTTACCCTTGATGAAGCCATGCTGAAAATAGCCAATAAAGGGTCTGCAGTGAAAGCGAAGCACGTCACTGACTAAGGCCTCAAAAATCTCCGCAACATGGCACAAGTTAGCAATGGGTCTATGATTGGAGATGGAGAAGGAGTTGGATCAATTCGTTCAGCCGCACGACCACCATGCCATGGGCCCTGGGTTCGAGGCCAGGTCTCCCCGTGAGCTTTTGTTAAGAAATTCAAATAATCTACTCCGTCTCTGGGCTGTTGTCTAGCTCGCAGCAATGCAAAACAAGACTTTCAAGTTTCCTCACTTTCCTTACCCTAATTCCCTTCCGACCAAAACCATGCTAACGCATCAAAGGGTTGTCCCCTAGGGTTTGGCCACATCGTATAAAAAAAAATTCCAGACTTGTCGCCCTTCTTGTGAATAGGGATTATCGCAGAATCCTTCCAATGCGAGGGGAAACGGCCGCAGCATAGAGACAGGTTAAACAGATAACAGGGGAGATTAGAAATCGAAGAAGCGTGAAATCGAGGAAGACTGGTCAAATGGGTAAAATCCGGTAAAACAGTATCACAGTCAGAATCACAGACATCGTTCTTTAAGAAAGAAATCGGAAAAAAAGTTAGCCACAACATAGGGGTCGCTGCTTTCAAGATCGCCGAGCCTGAGAGAGAAAGGGTAGCTGTCAGAGTATCGCTTAGAGTTAGTAAAACTCCAAAACTGTTTGGGGCTAGAATGCAGAGTGTATCGCATGCTCGACACAAATCGGTTGTAGGGCGTCTGCAATTCGCGAGAGTATCGAAGATAAAGTTCGTGGTAGGCCTGGTGGTCCACGTCGCACCTAGAGCAGCAGAATATTTTCTAGGCCTTACTCTTTAGATTTTTAATATGTCGTAAGGGGCCGTCCTTAAAGGGCTGAGATGAACAGGGGAAACCAGAAGAGGAGACCGGTAAGCATTGGATAAAGCATGTTTAAAGGAAATTATAAAATGGGCAAACAGCCTGGTCGATGTCGGACTCGGCAAATACATTCGCCCAGTCATAGCCCAGAAGCCACTGATTGAGGATAGAGAAGTCAGCTGCCTTGAAGAGAAAAGTAGTTGTAGAACCCCACAGGAACTAGACAGAGAGAGTTGTAGATTTTCGCTACAGAAAAACTCACTATTAGGAACACGCACACCTTTGGGTTACATACTCCTGCAGCCATCTTCGGGGGAATTTTCTGAAGTTTCCGGTGGATCGACCTAATAATCATTATTCAAGCACAGTTCAGGTTGTTTAATTTTGTTTCAGGAAAATTAAATTAGCATACATGTACTATATATGACGTTCTTTAAAAGTGCAGTTTTCTTTACTGCTGTAGGTAGAACACACATAAATATAAATTTATGCAAAAGATACTATAAAAAATGGAGAAATTACTTTCAGATCGCGCATTTCCATGCATTTATGCTGCAGGGCTAACGAGAGATGTACGGAGCATTGGTTTCTTCTCAGTCGCTTCATAGTCAACTTCAGTAGTTAGCGTCTCCAAGTCCCCGCCCCATCTCCAAACTTTTTTTCATTGCTATCTAAGGCCATCCCCACCCCCTCCACCACCACCCCACTCTCCACCAACTGTCATTTAGACTTTTACCCCGTTTTGTTTGCTTGGAGTAGATAGGGTAGTCACCTTGCGCCCCCTTCAAATAAATCCTGGATGCTGGTTTAATATTTTAACATAAATGGTGAAAGTATATAAATTTATCTACGTACGTTACGGCTTTATAATAGAATTTTGGTGACACCAAATATTTAGCACATGACGTCAGAAAATTCATTAGTTAGCATGACGAAAACTGGAATATATAGTAGAACACAAATAATTCAGAGAATTAAACAGAATTCGCAAATAAACTGGAATTTTTATTAAAGAAACAATTAATTTTTATTCAGTGAAAAACAATTCAAAGTCCATATCGTTAAATATATATTATGTTTTCATTTTTCTTAATTTCATTTAGCTGAATCATGCGAAATAGTTAAAGTGAAAAAAAAACGCCTGAATATATTAAATACATAGCTATACGATCAGTAATGAATGGATAACTTCATTGACTAATTTTAATGTTGTTCAATATTGTTTCTCTGAATTTTTTAAATTTTTAAGGTTAGATAGACCTAAAATCCTACAGACGATTTTCATTACACTAACTAAAAGCAATGTATTGATCCAATTCAGTTTTTATTGAAGGACTTTACGAAATTGAGTTAAATAAAAAAGAAATTTATTTTACACGACTAGGATTTTTTTCAGTTCCTGTAAACTTGATCAACTGGTTGGTTTATTTCATTGCTAGCAATTAGTGTAAACAAGTCCACTTTTATCTCCGTCAGTTTTTGCTTAATCAAAAAGTTTTATTGAACCTTTGCATGTTTTTATTTGAACAAGTCGCGCTGAAATTTTGCAGCTATCCATTTATTGGATTTTTTATTGTGTATTTTTTGCTTAATTTTTAACTTGTTTACGTTTTTTAGTTAATTAATTAAATAGCTGAGTTCATGCCTCTGTCGTAGCTATCAAATTGCTTTTGGTACTACAAATTGCAGACTTTTGGATGTATAACGTTTTAAAAAGGTCCTCAAGCCATAAGCTCAACGTTAGGTTGTGATATGTAGTCGATGCTTGTGCATTGACAAATCTTTTACCACTTTTCCTATTCCCACTTTTAATCTACAAGGGTTACTCCCGAAATATTTTGAGCGGAGGTGAATGGGTGGGGGCTGGTTCAGAAAACGTTTCTTCTGATTTGATGATTAGTATTGTGCAACTAGATGCCGAACCACTAGATATTATTCTGCAATTATCCATACCTTCAGCAGAAAGCAATCATCTGAGACTGGTATGAAAAGCTAGAAAGAAATCTATTATACCATCGACAACTTAATGAGGAAAATTTGACTTGAGAACAAGGCTGGGTTCTGATCAAGAGGCATCACAGATGGAACAAATTTGAGAATTTATTCGACACTGAAGCAAAAGGTATATTATAATGTGGTTTTTACCATTTTATTCTACAAACATTAAATTTAAAAAAATTTAAAAGTGGCGGCTAAAGGCATATTTTAAGAATGTCGTGCAGGCGTGCATAAATCCGTGCCGTATATTGAAGAGCCTCAAAAGAGAAAGGAAGAACAACAATATAAATTCTTAAAAAAATTTAAGCTTTAGGGGCCATCATCCCTTTTTTTAGTCTTCGGTGGAGTAAGTGATAACGTGTTGGTCTACCAATCCAGAACTCCGGAAGGTTCGAATCCCACCGACGGGCACCCATGTCTGTTTTCTGCTGACACAGATTACAATGAAGAAGGTCAGGGTGGGGGGGGGGGGGGGGAATTCATTTTAAATTGCAGATCTACTGGTAATAGTTGTCGCGAATCGGATGAAGTTCCTCTCCCGCCTTATGCGCCACAAGGGAAAAACAGAGAGAGATTATCCCTTTTAATATATAAAAAAAACCCCTAGAAACGGCTGTATGAAAATTTACCTTAAATTTTTGCATTTTTTTAGAACTTCAAAGGCCTTGAAGAAGTATAATAATAACTGAACTTTTCATTTTCTTAGAATAGTCACCCTGAAAAGTCAATCATCTTTTAGTTACAGGAAGAATTCGGAGGTCCCAGGTTCGAATCTTCCCGGCGGCTACCCATTGTTGGTTTCTGCTAACAACAGATTACGATAAAAACGCCAGGGTTGTTTGCAGAGAAAATGCCGGTGGTTCGGAATCAACTTGAAATTGTAGGTCTACTTGCAATCGTTGTCTCGAATCAGGTGAAGTTCTTCTCCCTCCCGATATCCCACAAGGGATTACGGGAAGTAGAGAGAGAAACGTTATACCATATTTCAGCTTCATCAATAATATGTTTAGCTACGGGCGGCGTTACTACCAAAAACGTATTGTTCAGCTGCGAATGTCCTTTCGCCAGAACATCGACCGCCTCATTACCGGACACATTTACTATGACCGGATACAAGATTCACCTTGTGTATACACCCCAAAATTTGGAGAGCGCTCCGGCATCTCCCGTGAGTCCGGTAGCCGATGCAACTTTCGTATAATTAGGCTGTCGGAGAAAACCCCGGCCCCACTCCATTCACAACTTCACTCTATTTAAAATAAGGAGTGGATAAAATATGCTACAGATTTTAGGAGGTAATCTAGCCGCCTATGTAATAAAACAACATAATAAAAGGCATACATTTTTATAAAACATTCAGAAAAATTTACCAATATTGTAAATCAATTCTACGTAGTAGTTATCCCAAACACGTTTCATTACATTTACTGTAAAAAATGTTCCTTTCCACCAAGGAATGTATTTATTTGGCATTTAGTAAATGGTGAAATCCCTTTCTTTATTCACATGTTTTTTGAGCTTTTATCATCCCCTTGAGCTTCATAAAGAATAACCATTTCCAACACGTGTCCACTAATAAAATGAGGATTGTTCTGGTTTCAACAAACTATCTAAGTTGAATTATGTATGTCAAACCAAATAAAATGCTTTTAAAAAATACTGATTAATTACATAACTGCAGTATGATCTGTTAAATAAATATATTTGTCTATATTAGGTGTGCCAGCGCTAAATCAACTATAAAGGTTGTTTTTTCCATGAACTTTTGATTGGTAATATTATAACTTACCAAATTATGACGGAACACATTATCCTCGAAAATGACAACTACGAAAATTTATTTTAAAAATCTATGTTTAGTTCGCCAAAATGTTAGGTCTTTTTGTGTCTTTTTCTGAATCTGGAAAGACGATAATCAGAAGCGGAAAGGTCTGTCGAGTGTGGAAGGATTCTTTTAAAATTTTTTATTTGTGCCAATACAACTTCTTTTAAGGAGTGACTATGAAGTAAAAAATTGGGATTGTTTTCAAAACCATCAGGGAGCACTTTTCACACACAAAACAATGAGGAAACTGCAACATAACCATTAGAGCTTTCTCATAGAGGTTTTGGAGGCACAAAAACTCAGAACAGCTTTAAATCTACTTAAATTGCAATTTTATCAATTTGACCGTTGTGAAATTTGTAACCACAAAAACCACCCTTCCTGGTACCCTCGTCCGGATTCTGAGTCCCTTTTCGTTCTTATTCAAGCAATTTACTAAGAATTGGTTCAGTTTTCCCAGTTTTCTAATCTCACCTCAAATCCCTTGGTTATTGCAAATTTTCGCTTGTAGGATACAGTGCGAAGTTTTTCGGCATAGATTAGACTACACTTGAATACACTTCTATCTTCCTTTTTTTTAAACAAAAAGTTATAAAGCCTACTAGATGTAGAAATTTTTAAAGTATTTAGTACAAAAAACAACTGTATTAAACTAAGACTTGCCTCCTAAGATAGGATATTGGCGCACTATCTGTACCGCCGTCTCTTCATTCTCCAAACATAGTCTCGAGGTGGCATCCGAAATTACCATATCCTGTCAAGAATACCGTCAACCACGTCAGGGTTTTCCTATTCAAATTTAATCCTCTAGAGAGCACAATGCGACTTTCCAAACAACAGTGTCATCCCCAGGTAAACCAAGGTGTACTTCCCCAGGTTAAGATGGTATTCCAGATTCAGTTCCGCCATACAGATTTCTTCTCCTTTCAATTCTGGATCGACCTATCAAGTTATGACATGTCAGTCTTCCCTCAGGAAGTTATCCATCAGTTACTAGCTTTTCGTGGTATCTATCGATAACTCCGTTGTTAGTCTCGTCGATTGCCATATATAGATCCGGCCATTTTACCGGCATAATATCTTCACATGTCGACTATTACTTGCTGACCTCTGGTGCGAAAGGCACCTGTAATACCCACACAATATTACCTTTTCAAGGATTGCCTGCGCAGAAATAGTAGAATTTGTAAATTGGCAATTATGTCATAAGATTCACAAATCTAAGCCTTTTATTTCCTGAGTGGGGTGATAGATCTCACCTAAGCAAAAAAAAAAATTGAATGGCAGGGGGGGGGGGGGGAATCTCGACCCTTTGGGGGTTACAGAGTAACTCATAAATTTCTTAAAATTTTCTTTAAATTTAAATTTTGGAAAGGTAATAAAATGGGCAATCCAATAAAATAAAAATAAAAACGAGGTGTAGTAATTACATGAATTTCGGAGAAAAATTGGGAAAATGCTGAATTTTAGGTAATCGCAAAAAATTGTTTTCACTTTTGGAAGTGACACTGTATCTGCAATGGCGTCAGTTAGATCAACATTGTTGACAATTTTGGAAAGGCCATTGGGATACTAGTTTTTTAGCGTTTGTTTGAAGTCGCTGTGTTGGGTAGATCGGAAGGTATAAAAAGATAAGATAAAAGAGTAATGTGCATACCATGAAAAACTGAAATTTATGAATCACCCTGCCATAAAATTTTTTTTTGCCTAGGTGAGATCTATCACCTCACTCATCTTGGCACGTCAGATCTGAAACACCCTGTGTTTCCCAAAAGCAACTTAGAGAGCTTCATCAGTGGGAATATGCGTACAATTTTATTAAGTGCTTTGATTCATCAGAGAATACACCTGTTGGGAAAAGTTTAAATTGACGTGATTAACCTAGATGATCGACCTCCGCGGGTCTCTACTCTGATTAATAGCTTTCTTTATATGAACCAAGGTGCAAAAAAGTGCAAGTTTAATCTGGAGGTCCAAATAATATCCTACTGTTTTATTTTTAACTGCCGTCAGAACTTATCGTTCCCTTTGTCTCCCATTTTTAATCTTTCTTCCAGTTCATCCTTTGAAGTCTAAATTTGAAAGCATTATGAGCAATAAAATTATATTTTCCGTTAGAGAACATATCATATAGTACCTATATAAAATGTATAAGACTAATTTGATATATTTTTTAAACTAATGTTTAGGAGACAAGTAATCAGGTTGATGGTTTTAATAAAGATTTTGCTAAGGCCTTTGATAAATTCGATATTCGTTTATTATTAATAAAGGTTAAGGCTCTTGGGTACCATTATGAATTTTGGAATCGGCGTCATCTTATTTAATTAATAAAACTCAAATAGTATTATTGCGAGGCTGCTACAACTAAGAGAAGTTATCGTTAGAGGTATCAAAAGTTTACAAAACAGTGAGTTTGACGTGGAAGACAAAGAACGCAGTGGAAGGCTGCAAGTATACGCAGACACAGAATTGGAAGCATAATTGGAAGACGATTCGTCCCAAACGCAAAATGAACTTGCACTTACATTAGAAGTAATTCAACAAGCAATCTCACATCGTTTAAAATCGTTGGGAATGATTCAAAAAGATGAAGATTGGGTTCCATAAGAACAGAAGCCGAGAGACGTTGAACGCCGATTTTGCATAAGTGAAATGCGTCTTGCCAGACATCAAAAAAGGGTTTTGGCATCGTGTAGTCACTGGTGATGAAAAATGGATCCACTACGATAACCCAAAAAAAAGAAAATCATGGGGACCACCTGGCCATGCTTCGACATCGACAGCCAAACCGAATATGTATAGAAAAAAACTCATGCTGTGTATTTTGTGGGATCAGCTTGGTGTAGTGCATTATGAGTTGCTAAAACCGAGCGATAAGATTACTGGAGCTCTCAACCGAACACAATTAATGAGATTGAACCAATCACTCAAACAAAAACGCGCCCATTACTATTACAGACACTAAAAAATAATTCTCCTAGATGATAATGCTTGCCCGCATGTTCCGATGCCGGTCAAAACCTATTTGGGAAGTCCTTCCCCACCCGCCGTATTCACTAAACATTGCCTCTTCCGATAACCACTCGTTCCGGTTGATGGCACATGATGTGTCTAAGCGGCGCTTTACTTCATATGAAGATACCCAAAATTGGGTCGATTCGTGGATAGCCTCAAAAGATGAAGAGTTCTTTCGAAGTGGTATCCGAATGCTGCCAGAGAGATGGAAAAAAGTAGTGGCTAGCGATGGAAAATACTTCGAATAAAACATAATGTACCGTTCTTTGACAATAAGTTCTTAATTTTTGATAGAAAACAGCGGAAACTTATTTGTACTACTAATATCTATAAAAAAAAATTTTAATTACATTGAATTTGTATTTTCTCCGGGGTTCCTCAAGGCAGCCATATTGGCCCTATTCCTTGTATTCTTTATACAAGAGACGGAGATGGAGACGGAGTTAGATCGATGGGTGGGTAGCACACCACGCAACGGCGGCAGGGTTTGACCTTCGGCCTCCCCGTGAGTTTTTAAAATAAAAATTAAAACATCCACTCCGCATCTGAGCTGCTTACTCGCAGCAATGCAAAAAAACAAGACATTCATGTTCACTCATTCCCCTTACCCTAATTCCATTCCGGCAAAAAATATGCTAAGGCATCATAATGTTGTCCCCTGGCCTTTACCTACATCCTAAAAAAAGTTTTCGGAATAATTAGGGTATGCTGATGATTCTTGGCAGTTATTAATTTTAACATTCCAGTGAGGATTAAAGCATAATAGGCAAATGCTATTTGAATAGTTTCATAGAAAAAGCTTTAGACTTAACAATTCCCTCAGCATTGCATTTGACAATTAAAGTCATATGGCATCATAGTTGACTTTGTTTTTCCTAGAGAATATTTCAAAGAAGTTTCAGTTAGTTTTTTCACCTTTAAATACGTATGTGTTCCGTGTGTAGTGTATCTTGTAGTATTTTATAATATTAATATTAATTTTGCTTTTATTTAAGTACTATTGTTATCTGTGAGAGGCATAACTCGGTGGATAAATAAATAAATAAATAGTCGCTCTTGCCACGTCCATTGTAATAATTACGAAACTAGTCATTATGTCATCCATTACGTACACTATGTCTAGTAAAGCAGAGTATCTGTGTATAAATGTAATAAGTTTTGATAGATTTCTTGTGTCTTGCTTAAATTCTACCCATTACTCAGAATTTATCACTCTTATAGTAAATCCCTTATTTTATGTAGGTGCTGGTAACAATTTCAAAATGTAATCATATTCTCGCTTGTACAAAGAAAGCCACTTTAAAGTTGTACCCCTTCTAAAATGATCTAATAAAACACTATTCTAAAATTCATAGATTTAATTCTTTATGAACGCTCCATTTAATAATTCAAGTAAAATAGCACAAGAATCCATTCGGGTAGAAAAGTTACAGTCTCATGCCTAAGTAGTACTGAAGGGTGTTCTGACCCTTTCAGGTTTACATTTCCCAATTAGTTGCGGTTATACAGGATCCCCTCATACGGGTTTGAGTTAAATTATTACAAGACTTAAGCCCACTAATGTCACAGAGTTCAAGACATGTTGTGTGTTTATCTTAACTATATATGTATATATAGGTGCCCCATGTAAATCCTTTCGAGATTTAATTGTACAAATTAATAACTGACTGGAACGGACGTTTGCGTCACATTTTCTGATTTTCTACGCACAGTAAAAAGAAATGATTCGCTTCGAGAGAATTCCTTCCCCTGTTTTCGTATTAAATTAAGTTTCCGGACCATTGACTGTTCAAAAAGAAAAGAAAAGTTCCCGATATTGAAGGCATCATAACGGTTTGAATAGCTATATCACCATAGCTTAAAATATTATAATTCTTGCCTTTTCGGTGCGTCATAATGTTGCGCAGATGGCAAAGATGAGTTCGAGTTAAATCCTTAAATCCATAGATGTGCAACGACCAAAGAATCCCATTAATGCACCGAATCTAAGCCTATAGAAGCTTACCAGAGCGTAGCTAATTCTTTGTGGATCTCAGCCAGTCAATAAAAGCGTTGAGGTTAGGATTTGTGAATTGAAGGACTCTTTGCGACTTTCTAAAGAAAATTTCATGGTACATCTTAAGGCGTAGACACATGTGCTTACGAAATGTTTAGGGACGCAGTGAAATGTATTAAGTACGGCCGATGGTTATCAAGTATTTTCTGTCACATTCCTCTTTGCATTACTGCACGTCAGTAAGTTTACTAAAGGAACCATTGGGACTTAAGGCAAGCTTCATTAAGTCTAGAAATGACAGTAAATAACTTGACGGTAGTCAGGAAGGGAATTTTAAGGTCGAACAATGTCCTTTTAAGCCACAGAAGCAGAAGTAATCCTCTTAAAGGAAAGTAGGTTCACGTTAAAAGACGGTGCATGGCGAAGGGGCCAACAATATCGAAGGAAAGGAAATTAGTGAATCCTATAAGGCCATCAAATGACTTTTTAATTAACTCTAATAGTCCGTTGTCAGCAAACAAAGCAGGTTGGTATTGCTGTGTTCTTGCGCTTCCTTCCAACGGGGTGGCCAATGTTAATTTAACTTCAAGCGATAAACTGTCGGAACACAATTGATTTTAAGCCCTTCGTTACAACTAAGCTAAATTAAGAATTATTGAGTTTTACTTATTTAAATGAGAAAACTTTGCGATGGATGGCGCGTTATTTAATTTTTTGAAATTAATTGTAAACCGAAGCAAGCATCTGGTTAACTTTGAAAACTCATCAAACAAATAGGAGACTGAAAATGATCTGATTGCGCAAGACGTACTATAAAGGTACCATCCGATCCAACGAACTGATCCGAATTATAATTTAAGCAAAATAAAGTAGACTTTTTCTACAAGCTCCAGTTAGATTACCTATGGCATTCGTTTTTACATCTTGTATGTACGCTTATACTTACAAGCTTCCTCACGGAGCTGACAAGAGGTGGCATTACCAGCGCATACTGCCCTCTTTCAAAAACGCCATATAAAATTGCAGACTTCTTCAAGCTAAAATAGATGCTATCTATTGAGACTCTTCACCGCCTATGAGAACTTGTACGATATTGTTTCAACGAACTGAAACGTGAAGGCATATAAGTTTTAAAGACGAATGCCCAGGCCGTCCGGCAGATGAGCTTACTAAGGAAATTGGAAATGTGAACGACATGGTTGGTTGGTTTAAGTGGTGAGCGTCGCCATCAAATAGCATTATTATAGCACCATTTTGATGCCACAACCAGTAAGACACGGTTTTTTGTCTGGCTCAGTTCATTGAGTCTTATCTGAAATCATGGTAGAAGTCATCTGAGTTTATTACGGGAAAAGGTACTAAAGCCAACATGTCTATTTCTTTAATCTTTGCCCCCGAGATTGCCTTCAGGTTTTCAAAGAAGTACTTCCCCATAGCCCTCTTTCTGCCTCTGGCAAGAGCGGATATTTACACTGAAGGTGAAGGCGATAGTGTGTATTGTATGGGGTGTCCAGCGGAGCTGAATGCTCGCCTAAAAGACGGTTCCCCGTACAGACCGCAATGATTTTTGCGATAACAGCTCTCGATCTTTTGAGAAGATCGGATGCCCAGGTTACCCTGGGCGCTCATCTGATATTTTCCAGGGCCAAGAAATACAGAAAGAGTGCCCTCTTAAGGGAACCTAGTGAACCTACGTTTATCTTCAACATGGCCACTTTGTAGAGCTGCGCCCTCTCTTGCAAGTTAGTCGGTCATCTCTTTCCCACCAATGTTACTATGTCCGGGAACCCAGTGCAAGATTACGTTAAGCTAACGGCCCAAGCAGCTAAGTAACTCCCGACAGGCCTGCGCCACCCTAGAACATATGCTAACTGAGTCAAGGTACCCAGACAAGTTCAATCATTAGAGATCATTAAAACCGTATTCAAGGGATCGTATAGGGAAAACTAACACACTTCTGTTTTGAAGATTGCTTAAGTTCACTAATCAACATTTTAAACGGTTTTTAAGTAATGCTGTACGTAGTATTCAATATTGAGCTTGATTTCCTGGCTAAAATCCGGCCGAAGTCTTGGGTTCCAACCAAAAAAGTCGATAAAAGACCATTTGAGGTATCAGATCAAAAAGGGCGATTGTACAATAGTTTTATGTTAGCAGAATTTTGCAACAATGGCTATATCATATTATTTTAAAAACTGAGCAGCGTTTGTTGAATGTAAATGTTTGGCACTTTCCGGTGCTAGAGGCTGCCTCTATCTATCTAGCTCTCGTAATCCCTTGTTCAACATGGAATAGGTGAAGTGGGTGATAACGATTGCATGCCCTACAATTTAAGGTGAATTCTGAACCACGCGTTTTAGCGTCATCTGCTGTCGGCTGAAAACATTTTTGGTTCCATGTCGACGACTGTAACAGATTTATCTCAGATATAAAGTAGAAAATTGTGGAAAGTTTTTTCTCTGCAAAACTCCAAGCTATCAGTTTTTCATAAATGAATCCCCATCAATGTTTTAATTATCCTTTACTTAACCGAGCAATAAATAAATCCCATCTATGCTTGAATTGTGCTTATCCACATCATGGAGTCCTTTCTAAAAAATTTTTCAGGATATGAAGTGCTTCGCTTTATTTCAAAATTGACAGACATTTATTTCAGAAATGCCTTTGAACCGTAAATTTTTTTCTTCCAGGTTCTCCTGAGATGGGCTTCATTCATGCTCTGGCGGCAGCAACTGTAACAAGTTTCGTAGCGAGATCCTGTCGGGATGGACAGCTTGCATTTTGTGGGTGTTCGAGAAGTTCCCGACCAAAGCAACTGCACGATGACTGGACATGGGGTGGCTGCGGAGATGACCTGGAGTATGCATACAAGTAAGTGGCTCTTTCGACTATTTATTTTTTGCAGACACAAATACTGGACTCTATTTAAATCTACGTCGATAGATTCTTTTTGTACAGCAGCTTTATGGACACGCTGCTTCAGCTCCGTACCGATATGGGAAAAATGGATAGTGGTGTCAAGTGCAAAGTTATCCAAGCAGCAAATACGCATTTGCTTATAATTTATAGAATTATTGTACATTTCAAGGGGTCCATAAATTATATAGCGCGAGATACAGGAGCACGCACCCCGACACAAATCAATCGTTTGCAGTCCAAGAGGGGCAGCATCCTTAGCGCAAATATTTACAAGGGGCGCTCATACGTATCTGCTCATCTGTTTTGTTTACCGCAAAATTCATCCGATTGAAATATGCAATTTTGCTCACTTCATGCTCACTTGACTATAATTGATGCTACTCTTGCCCGCATTGGGTTCCAGACCCTTCAACTGGGGCGGTTGACGGCCGACTGGCTCTGATCCCCACTTTCAAACTATGGAACGCCTTTTGGATTTTTTCTTTGTTTTAATGTTTTCTTGATGAGCAAACTTACCCTAGAAATTGAAAAGCCCACCCTTATTTAGCTTTCATCTAAACAAACTTCCCACATCGCATCGTGGGTATGACTTCTCGACCACAATTGCGGGTGGCATGATAGGGGTGCGTGGTTAGGTTGCTAGGTAAACTCCAGAACAGGGTGAATGAAGGAATTTCACTTTTGCCGCCAAAACAGCTTTCCTTGAATCGGATTTCTGGCTACTGGGAGAGCAGACCGCATAGTAGCAAAGTTGTCTGATTATTTCCAGGGAATGCTTTGCCACTTGTGGATTTTATCGATTTTCCAGGCTATGTCATGTGAGCGCTTACGCATTTTGTTAAATCTCGTCTGGTATGGAAGGCGAGAAAGTATGAATGACATCCACTGACTCTTAATCTGTTGGAACGATTTTGCAAAATAATTTGATTTCCTTATATTTCTAATTTGAAAAAGAAGCCTATTAAAGGACTTGTCTTTTGCTGGTCTTCATTTCTAACAATTGGTACCTTTAAATGATAATTAAACGATTCCAAATTATTACTTAAATTTCTTATATAATAATAGGGTGTATTCATTCCTAATTCGGTATTAGATTTTAGGCATTTTTAATTTAGTTTCGATAGTGCTTTAAAAATATTTCTAAAGAATAATAGAAGCTACGTATTGAAAATCACAGCGTCTAATAAGCTCAATACCCCTGTGATGAAGTCCACTTAGTGTTTTATCTCGTCTGCAAAATTGTGTCGAGCCCATCAATTGAATCTGACTATACTTTAAGCCTGACTCGGTGAACTAAATCAAAATGTAATGATTTAAACTGATAAAAAAGGTATATATGATTCTAAAACACAGCGAGTGCGCTGGGCTTATAATACAACCTCTTACATCCTTCTAGGTCATGCCTTCCTAGTAATTAAGCAGTTATCAGCGAAGTTCCATATTTCCAGATAGGATGCTTCTAAGGGGAGTAGTATTAGATTTTGGACAGAGAATCACACAAAGTGTGCTAAAGCTTTCTGATAATGTCCGTTCGTAAGTGTAAGGTTTTGCAAGTAAGTGTTTTCTTAGTTAACAGTGAGGTAAAGCCAGCATAGAAAACCTTCTGAGATTGAGATCTAAGAATTTGGTCTTTCTAGACATCACTATTTGTATCCTTCAAAGTAGTTTTCTTTGGACGTATAGAAGTTTTGTTGATGAAGCTGCAGGTTGTAGGTTCGGAATGAAGTAGTGATAAATCTGGAATAAAGGAACCAGAATGCCTGCTTGGGAAGTTGATGAATCTAAAATGTGTCTTCTGCTGTTGTGAAGTTAATAATGGTTAGAGATCTTTTTTAAAGCAAATTTTTACTTTTTTTGATAATTTTTCAATTGTTTCTGATGGTATCGCCGCCAAGAGCTTCGAGGACTCTTTCCGAGAGCTTCGAGGATAATTAAATTAATTATTAATTATTCCTCTTGATAAAACAGGTGATAAGCGCGAAATTTCGTACTACAGATTTATTGCTAACCTTTACTGTATCTCATAAAGTTTTAAGGGTATTATTTGCGATATTCTTTACTTTCGGTGCAAGCCTTTCTTGCAGCCTTTTCAACATGGCTTCATAGGATAGATCAACTATCAAATTACTCAGAATTTCACTTACAATTTATTTTTGGAGAGGTAATAAGATGGGTAATCTAATAAAAATAAAAGAGAGGTGTACTAATTACATGGATTTCGGAGACAAATTGGGAAAATGCTGAACTTTAGGTAATTGCAAACCATTTTTTTCAAATTTGGAAGTGACTGTACCTGCAATGACAGGAGTTAGATTAACATTGTTGACAATTTTGGAAAGGTCATTCAGATAGTAGTTTTTTTAGCGTTTGTTTGATGTGGCTGTGTTGGATAGATCAAGAGGTAAAAATAAAAGAGTAATGTGCATACCAAAAAAAACTGAAATTTATGAATCACCCTGTAACTCCCAAACGGTTGAGATTACCCCCTTCCCCCTGCCATACAATTTTTGGTTTGTCTAGTTGAGATCTATTACCCCACTCATTTTGGCACGTCAGATCTGAAACACCCTGTATGTATATGATAATCGCATAAAAGGAACAAATTTCTTTTGATGCAGATTTTCAGTATTCGGACAGCCACTAATTTTATTAGTTTAATACAAATTATTTATGTTTTACGATTAAATATTATATAAAATATACTATTTAATCAATATAAACATTTATCAACTAAATAAAGTAATAAATATTCCTTTTAAAGCCCAATGCACTATTTTCACTCTACATGAACTACTTATTGAACTCACTAACAAGTCAAGTCAAGTGCGGACCGCGCGTTTTTAAACACTGTCATTTGTAAATCCTTCTTGGTTCCGGATGGTTTCCTATCACGTAGAGGCTTATCTTCGGCCTTCATTTCGATTGGTTGTCGTCCTTCGTTGTCCTTCTTCGATGTTTGTCTCCTTGTTGTTGCGTTGTCTTCCTTCGATACGGCTGTTGCGCTACATCAGCCGTAGGTTTGTCTTTCTCTTGCAGAGAGTGTGAAGAAATAGGATTTGGGAGGGATTTGGGAATTTGAGGGATGCTTAGGGTCAGATGGGTCCTAATTAGTGGTGAGCTTTAGATTTGGACTACTCTCGGTAGTGAATTCCTTTCGTATCGTAAAAGGTTACTCTTCCGTTGTGGAAATAAACGAACTCACTAACGCGAAGTACATCAACTTAATGATACGCACTTTCGCAAAAAGAGCATGTGTGGTCCCTTAAATTTTGCATGCGTATGTGTTATTCACAAATAAAGGGCCCTTTGCCCCTTTCTTATTATTTGCAAATAAAATGAAGAGTGTCCGAATACTAGAGCGTCTCCGGAAACTAGTGCAGAATTACCCTATGCAATTAAATTCCAAATGATTAGGTTGCCCAGTGCAACAAATTTTTGGTGTCACTAAACGAATTCGTTTTTCGCAAACAAAAGCGCCCAAGATATATGCAACCACATGCTGCATAAGATTTCTCAATCGAGCTTTACAACAACAACTTCCTAGTATTTGGTAAAAATGAAATTCGCATTTATTGAAAGAAATACATTTGGGCGCATGTTGTCCTCCTCTTCATATATCATGTGGTTGCCTACCGATTTCATTTTAAATATATATTGTTGCTAAAACATCATAAATAATTCAAAGTTTAAATTGAACTGCTGCCAACTTAATCTACTTACTAGGCAGTTGTTGTTGTAAGCTCCTTTATAGAAGACCAAACATATGAGAATTGTGGAAAGTACAAGTACCGAATACATATACCACTGTGGTGTACGTCATCTTGCCGAGTTACCGGCGTTCATAATACAGACAACAAATGGCGCAAATCTGATTTGAAAAGCATCCGTTTAGTTGTAACGAACCTGCAAATTCACTGTACATTTCGATTACATTCTTTTGTTTCAAAGAATTCCTGAATAATTGGAAATTTCTATTATGCAACAGCCGCGATATTGGCTTAAATATTTAAGCTTTTCCGCCAATTACAAGACGTAAATTCTGTTTGGATTGGAAAATGGAAAAATGCGGGGGTGGTAAACTGTAGGAAATCAAAGATAAATTGCATCGGAAAATAATCAATCATTTCCATCTCCTGACAGTGAAATTACAATTGCATGCCCATTGATCAGGTTTTATCCGTCCAGAGCCGGGTGCCACGGAAGTACCCCATTGACTCTATTTAGCTATTACAATAAAAAAAAAAGAGCAAGGAATTCTGCTCTTAGCCACTTCGTTCCACTTTAGCTTTCATTTTTGAAATTTCCCTCTGCTGGGCGACAAGAATTGGCAGGAAGAAGTTTGTCGAGCAGCTTTTCCGGTAAAATGCTCAGAACAAATTAATTCTGAAATGTTTGAACTTTTCTGATTAAAAAGTAGAAAGAAAACTGAATATTTCCATTTTTATTTGAATTTGCAGATTTGCCCAAGACTTTATTGATATCCGAGAGCGGGAACGGAAACGTGGTACACGTGGATTAATTTCCGTGCCTCCGAAGAATAAACTCGAGGAAAAACTGCTATCGGAGTCGTCTGCCAATGGGCAAGGATCGAGTAATGGAACTTTGCTATCATCGTCGTCGCATCAACAAAATAACAAAAGTTTCGTCACAACACAAACTAAGGACGACAATATGAGTCCTTTCAAGCCAGAGGACTTACTCGAACTGCAGGAGAAAATCACTAAGGAGATACTCAATTCAAAACTTCAGGAAAAGGAAATGCTTGAGTTACAGGTAACCATGTCTGGCATGACAAATACGCATTCCCATCTTCTTAAGTTTGATTAAAATGAAATTTCCATTGCATTACAGCATACCTATCTTGTCTGCTATCTGTAACTAAACGCTTATATCATTTTCCAGGAAAAAATCAACAGAGAAATATTAAACTCGAAAGTATTTAATTTGGAGCATCATGCCATCATCTACGGCAAGAAGCAACATCAAAGGAGTGGACCTGGCCAATCATCCGCTCTACCTCGCATGAAGAACGGCATTTCAGCGAAAGCTCGGAGTTTGATGAATCTGCACAACAATGAAGCTGGACGAAGGGTGAGTACTTCTATGGCAGCTATTGATGTACCTATATTTTAGCCCAAAATTCTGTAGGAAATTTGATTCGGAAAATGTCCGCATTCAGCAAAAATTTCGATTTCACGGATGTTGCTTGGGACTTTGTTGTACATCTTTGTAATATTATTGATGGACGATTAAATTTATGGTTTCGTCCGAAAGTAGCTTATCTAACTTGGATAGCGTGTTCTTTCTGTGCTGTTTTACATTTTATAGGGTTTTTGACTTGATACAGTCTGGAAGGTTGGTTTTTGCCTGCCTTTCGGTTTCCATGTACTATAGTCATTCAGTTCTTAACAATTTATTAATTCAAGTTCTTCGGCAATAATAAAAATGGTCCTCGCAATTAACTCTTCTTTGTTAAAGGGAGGAGTGCTGGTTAGATATGTTGGTTTGCACATATCAGACAGTTCCCATAATTGGCGCCAACTGTAATTGGCTAAGATATCTGTTTTTTTCTAAGATGAATATCAAGTATATTTTTTTACCTTCAACTAGGAATAAACGCGACTTGAAGAATAAATTGGTCTTTTAGCATGAAAAAACTTATAACTTACTTAAATGACAATCACTCTAAAATAGTCGTCGGTGGAGTAAGTTATAAGGGGCCGTTCAAATATTACGTAACGCAGTTTTTTTCTAACCCCCCTCCTTCCTTGTAATGTGCCGTAATGCTTTCCTTTACCCTCTTAAACGTTACGTAACACTCAGATGTATATTTTTACCTTAAAATGTCAATTGTGTTGCGCAAAATACCGGAATAAGAAGCAATGTAAATTAGACGAAATTTCAGCCCGCTTTGGCCCTATTGTTTGTGCGTGAAATTCGTAAGTTCATGGCTTGTAGTTAAGGTGGTTTTGCTTGATCGCAACGGTCGGACTCTTAAAGTCCTAACTATGGACTCGTGCTACACGGCTTATTGTTGTTATTTGCCATATATATACTTCTGTATACTCAGGGACGCGATTCTTTTCGTATGTGAAAAAATATGTGTAGAGTAGATATACCATATGTATAAACTGAGCCGTGAGCCACGAGTTAAGAGTTAGGACTTTTAAATTTAACAAAAACTTAATATTACCTAACGCGTTGCTTGACCACCTCCCCCCTTATAAAGCACTGTAACTTTTCACAAGACCCCCCCCCCCCCCCGTCTAACTCTCCGTAACTCCGTTACGTTAACTCTCCGTAACTCCGTTACTTTATACTTGAACGGCCCCTAACGTATTGGCCTTTTCTGCTGACATTAGATTACGATAAAAAGGTCATTGGGATTGCAGAGAAAATATCAGTGGTTCGGAATCGACTTTAAACTGTAGGTCCACTTACAATAGTTGTCTTGAATAGGGTGAAGCTCTTCCGCCACCACATGCCCGATAATGGGTTACGGGAACTAGAGGAGGAGAAGGCTACAAAACTAAACTTAAAGAACCGCAAATTGATATAATGTCTTACCTAAAATGCAGGAGTCAACTTAAAATTATTTGTTCTACAAACATTTCTTATTAACCCAGATACTCTTGAAACTATTTATGTTCACCGATTCTTTTGCAATTGTAGTATGTTAATAATATGGGATATGGGTATGACTTGAGAAAAATAGTGGAAAAAAACCCAGGACATCTGAAACACCTGAAAAGTGATGGTAGTTATAATGAATAGTAGGAGTAACCTCACCTGTTGGATGGATAAGGTATATTATTAATTTGTAAATAAATACCTTTAAGAATCATCAGTTTTACGGGAAATAAACATTATTATGTTGGTGTGTGGTAAGAGATAAAACGTTCCTTGGGGTGCAAAGAAACAGAGCATTTTCTTACAGAAAAAATTAGTTCTTTTCTTGCAGACACCACATCTTAGCTGATTTTCTTTATAATCAATTAAATGGTCAACTCGGTCGAAATGTGATGTTTCACGGAAGTTTTTCTGTGACGATCGGACCATGCTTTTCTGTTCTTTTGAATGTATGCAATAAACTTTGAATGGCTGCAATAAACTCTTCGAATACATCAATACATTGGAGGCCGTTCAAGTATTACGTAACGCAGTTAGGGGGAGGGGGTATTGTGAAACGTTACGGTGCGTTATAGGGGGGGGGGGGGGTCAAACAACGCGTTACGTAACATTAAATTTTTGTTAAAATTAAAAGTCGTAATTCCCAGCTCGTGGCTCACGGCTCAGTTTATATGGTATATCTACTCTACATACATTTTTTTTACATACGAAAAGAGTCGCGTCACTGAGTATACAGAAGTATATATATGGCAAACAACCACAACAAGCCGTGTACCACGAGTCCATAGTTTGGACTCTAAGAGTACGACCGTTGCGGTTAAGCGAAACACGAAACGCTACAGCGCGTTACAAGGGATTTTAAAATTTCTGACACTCCCTACCCCCGCTTGTAACACGCCCTTAACAGAACAGTGGAAAATACCATATATTTGGTATTGGAATATATCGAATTATGCGATACTAAGTATCAATATATCAAATAAAAATTATCGATAATTTGGAGTATCGGTATCAAATGATTATTTTGTTAAATAAAGATTTAGAATTAAATCAAATTACTACAAAGTACTGTATTAATTTGAACACAAATTCCTGAACGAAAGAACTTTATTTTCTTTTATGTAAACTATATATTTATTTCTCCAAACATAAAACACTTTTTTATTATTATTTTTCAAAGTAGTTTTGCCCTTATTTCTTCAAGGACATTGATATACAAATATCTTCACTTACGCAGGACAAAAAGATCATTTGTGAAAGGTGTTTCGGCGTAAGGCAGCTTCGTTCGTCGGAAATTATGCGTCCTGCCGTGGAAAATAACCGCTCGGAAGGTACAGAAGTTGCGACTATACAAAGGAACATTCTAGTCAAATTATAGAGATGCGGATGCCCTCTGGCTTAATCGTCGCTACGGTACGAGCTCTACCCTGCAGATCGTCAGTTAAATTTCCGATATGACGAGCAGCATTAAGAGCGTCGTGAATGCTCCATAAGTCCTAGTCCTCGTTTTTGTCTTCATTTTGTTGCATAGATTCATTCCTCGTTCATGATTGCAACTTCTTTCCGAAGATCTTTTTGCATTTCCCTCTCGATGACGGTCATTGCATGTGATATATATAAAGCTTTTTAAAAGTAGATCTTCATAAATCTAGTATCAAGGAGTGTGGCGATAGCAAGAGGCATAACATTTTCAATATTCTTGAAACGCCTATCCATTTCCGCAATCAAAAACTTCTTCATGTCTACTATTTGCACGGTAGGTGTGTAGTTTGAAAATTGTTATTTTGTACAGTAAAAAATATTTTTTGAATAAAAAGAATTAATTTGGAAATTTGAAAAAAGGAAAACAAAATAATTTAAAAATCTTTCGAAATCTGATAATATCGAAAAAATATCGATATGTGCAAATATCGCAAAGTATCGATACAAAATATCCATATACTTGAAAAAATATCGATGCTGTAAAATATCGATACAGTATCGCCTATGTTTCAGTATTAGATGCTTCAGCCGTCACATAGTTATCGCTCCACTTGCACACTAATATACTATTAGCTGACCGGCTTGAAATAGATTTATAAGTTCCTCTGTCACTTTTCTTCCTCTCCTTATTCGGTGGGATAGGGCAACGGGATGTGCAATTGTCTCTTATGGTTCCAGAACACTTCAATCGTGCAAAGGTGGTATCGACGTGAAAAAGTTACTGAAAAATAAATTAAATGTCTCATCTAGATATTGAGATTGCAAAGTTTCAGCAAATTGCAGGATCGCACTACCGCCCAAACCAAACTGTTTGTAAGCCAAAAGTACTTTTGCAGATTTACCTTGATATGGCTCAAATCAGAGCATGTATCCTAATCTAGTTGCACCAACCCAAAATTTGTATCCACACCGAATACATAGGTTTCTCCAGTATAAATTGCTTATAGCTATGTCTCCCATAATAAGGCACCATATCTTCGTCGACACTGTAGTTTTCTTCTAATGGAGCAGAAGATGAGAATTTTTTTTTAGTATATTGAACAGAGGCCTTAGCTTAGCAGACTTGTCATAGTTGGTTTGTATATGAATATTTGTCATGATGTAATCAAACCCATCTCTGGAAACTTGCATCAGAAGATTTCTCCCAGGACACAAAGTTGGATTAATTGGTTAAGCGGCACGACCACCACGCCATGGGTCCCGGGTTCGGGACCAGGTCTCCCCGTGGGTTTTTAAAATTTATTTAAAAACCAATCAGTTTATGGGCTCTTGTCTAGTTCGCAGCAATGCAGAAAGAAGGCATTCAAGTTTTCTTACTCCCTTTACCCACATTCCTTTCCGGACAAAGCCATGCTAACGCATCAAAGGGTTGTCCCCTAGGTTTTGGCCATATCGCAAAAAAAAAACTTATATTGAGCGGCGCGGAACCGATACATAACCACTAAATAAAAGAACGCCGACGAAACATTTGATCTCACTTACAGATACATCATTGCCTACTATGTTTTTTTTTAACATAAGATTTAGTTTAGGTAAGCAATAGATCAAAACAATTGTATCAAAACAATTGTCATCAAACATACAGTCAAAATAATAAAGAGGTGATTGTGATAGTTCCTTCATTGATATTTTTGATTAGTTGGCACTCTTAAAGGCCTTTCAGGTACAGTTTCCGAGGTCCTTGGAAGTTATTCAGGTTCAACACCGTGCGATTCTGACTCTGTAAGCTGCTCAGCTGGAAAGTTAACTCGGATTCATCAAGAGGAATGCATCTTTTTTGGCTATTGAATCTCAACAATTCCCTGGAAGATTATGCCATTTTACAATTTCTTCGTCGCCAGAATCCTAGTCTGTAATAATCTGGTGGAGCCCTATAAAATAGCCTCCGACAAGGCACACAAGCCAGCAGGTGCTACCCTAAGATGCCCCCGCTTTCTCGACCCCCCATCCCCAACACGTTAGCAGGAACTTCCGTTAGGGAGCCCCATTGTTACCTTCTTCCGAAAAAAGGATCGCTCTTACGAAAAAGGCAATCCTTCGACAGTGGTCCTCCCTCTACAGCATGACTCCGACAATATTGTCCAGTGTTATGCTTCCCCTCTCCACTTCCAGTTCAGCCCTCTCCGCCTTCCAACGGACACATTTGAAGAATGTGTGGTGAGCGAAGTCCGATGGAGAGCCGCAGTATAGACAGCACGGGCTTCCCTATGCGGTGACGGAAGGCCTGGAAATGCCTGTGCCCGCTGCGCCCTGCTGATTCCTGCGTTAGATCTCGCACGCCTACAGAATAGACAGCACCTCTGCTTGTAAGACGCTGGCGTGGTCTTGAACTCAGTATGACCTAGAGACCTTCAGCGATTCCGTGAATATTTTCTATATCTGAATTCCTCATTGCCCCGTCCTTCCACTCCCCTGGTTGCAATCCTCACGGTGAAGTTTTTGATAGAAATGGAATGATATATTCTGTTGTTAATGGGGTTAATTACTCTGGTAACATATTTAATAGTTCAGTGCAGTTGAGATTCTCTCAGCCTAACTGCACCATCAGATCCGACGTTTTTAATAAGTAGATCGGCAGGCACAGGGACGGGATTTCAAGAATAAAAAATTATAGGGCAGATATAATGAATATTATTATCATGAGAAACCACTCCCTGAGGCAAATCCGACGCCGGCAATACACGGTGCTACCCCAACACGGGAAAAGGTAGAACCCTTCGACCAAGAGGTCACAGTGGTAGCCAGAAAAAAAGGGAAGAGGAAGATAAAGGTAAAGCCTGACCAGGTGGTAATGCCGCCACCGAAGAAGGCAGTGAGCACTGGGATGGGGAAGAGGCTAAAATCAAATCAAAAAAAGAAATACTAGATACAAAGAAGATCGTTTATGTCATGCTACTTACTACCACACAGCCCTCGGGCCTATCACCTTCACCTCTTGGCTTTGTAGATTAAGACGGTATGTTTCCCGAAGAAGGAAGAAGGAGTTTCGGAGAAGCCCTGCACCACGAACGATCCTCAAAATGATCTAAACTTTTAACTGTATGAAGACAAAAGAAAAACAGAAATCAAATGAACCCTTAATGAACTATCTACTGCTATTTTCAACAAAATTAATTCATTTTGCACATTTTGAAAAAACACATTTTTGGTCCGCAGCCCTATAGTTTGGTACCTCCTCCTAAGCTACCGGCGCAGAGTGGGGCGTAATCCCAAAAACAGGGCCAAAAGTCGAAAATGTTGTAGGATTGCTGAAAAAGTTGGCACTCAGGGGTTTTCGAGGTCGCTGATTACGAATCTGATCATAAATTACCGAAAGAAAATGGCGAATTCCAAATGGCGGATGAATTTTGGAAATATACGACTGATTCGTTCTAAACATTGCATAGGGGGTTTTTAAAGTCGCTGATCTCGAATCTGATGTTAAATTTGCCGAAAACAAAGTGGCGCATTCAAAATGGCGGGTGACTCTTGGAAAAATACAACTGATTCGCTCTGAAAATTTTATAGGGGGCTGAGGTCGGTGATTATGAATCTGATTTCAAATTTTCCACAAACACTACTGCAGATCTAAAATGGCGGACTTGAAAAGAGGTGTAACATTTTAAGGATAGTTTTTATTTTCGACTTACTGCAAGGAGCGGTAGACTTGTGTGCATTTCAGGTCCCGCTCTCAAAGGAACTGCGACTTCTTTCGTGATTCTTATCACCGAACTCCGTATGGCATCTCGCCTCTTCAATGAGAGTTTTGCTTGCTTCGACCTGAACTTCTTCAAGTTGCAGCTAAAGAAACAACTTCAGCTATGGCTTAATTAAGTCTTCATTACTAAATTAAGGTTTATTTTCCGGAGTCTGAGACTAACTTTATTCTTTATACAGACAGCTTTGACGAATCCGTAATAAATAAATTTATTAACTGTGTTCGACAACTTTACTCAAGATAACTCTGCATGCCATACTTCAAACAGACGCAAAGTACTTTCGATGATGTAGTTTTGATTAACTGAGAAGTAAATGAACTTCGATTAAGAGGGTCAAATTTAGTAGTATGAATTCCTTTCCTTCGGTCCTTTAAAGCTCGTAACCCTTGATTGTCAGATAGTTTTCAGGAATGATGATTAAACGTAAAATTGTGACTTTGACTAAGCGGGTAATGCTGTTATTGTCTTTTGATTTGGAAAACAGTTTTAACAAGAAGAAATATTTCTTAATTAATATTTTCCCATAAAGAACATAACGTAATTGCTGGCTAAATCTGATGCTATTTGAGCTTGCCGTTTTGCCTTGAGCTCGCCAATATTAAACATTCTTGTGGCAGAGAAGGGTCTCAGCAATTTAATAACATTTGCTTTCTACAATGTGCTAGTGTTGTAAGTAATTTCCATTTCCAGGCAATAACAATTCATACTAAGCTGTTTAATGGACGAGAAAAGAGATTCAGCAAACGTTTTAGCCCTTCATTGTAATTCATTTTCTACGATTGGCTTCCACCAAGAACCACTGAAAGCGATCCCATAAAAGAAACTTTCAACTGCAAAGTCAACCACCTCTTCTTATCCCTTTGACTAATCGATCAAATTTTTTACAATTTTCACAAGAAAATTGTTTGAAATCGTCACATTACCCCCACGTAGCCAATTTAAAAGCAATCCGCAGCATCAATTCGATGTAACGATGTCGCATTTATCCCGCTTATTTTCTGGAAAATTTCTCATCAACAGGGAAAAAACCCTGTCAACTGGATGGGATAGAGAAATTCCCTTTTCTTCGCGTCACTTACGTTTTATTAAAATTTTTTTTATTCAGTGGGGAACACAAAGTACATCCCTAAGCGGTCTCCATAAATCAGACTCGATACCTTACGTAAAAAGTTGAGGAGACTTGCAATCGACAAGATGTCCAGGACCACCAGCTCGTAAAGAAATCGCCGACAAGAAAATGTACGCCAAGAGCACTATAAGTTTTGCTACTCAGGCCAAGCATGTAGAACAAATTCACATAAATCATAATCCAAGGATGTGCGGGGGAAAGGGCTAACCATTAGATGGACGTCCTGGTGAAGATATACAGTGTGTTGGCAAGAAATTGAGACATAAAATTGTCCACTTGTATCAAGTTTGCGTTAGCCATAGGATACTTGAGGGCTGAACACAAATCTCGTCTTGCCAGTACTGGACGGGGAAGTTTATTGCTATGTGCTATCGGGCATCAGGTGAACGCCATTTCAAGTTATAACTGAACCACAAACTTTAATTCGGTTCGGTGCAGTTTATTACTTATCCGATTGGCATATTGCTGCCGCCTTTTATGCTCTGTCAAGATGTTGTTGCACTCGAACGAGTTCAGTAAGAAGTTCTGCTCTACTTTTTTTAATTTGCGGAAAATATTAGGAATTCACAAGAGCAATGGAATTGCTACATAAGCAAGATAAGCGAGATTTCCGCAGTTATGAAAACTTTTTCGGAAATTCCACTATCAATCCCTGCACATAAACGTACACTATCGTAAGGGGGCTAACTTTTAATAGCTTAAGCTTACGATCTTCTTTGAGTTTTGGTAAGGAGCATTTTAGGGTGCAATAACTTGAAGTAGGTGCCAGATAGCCAATTAGAACAAGACTCATAACAAGAAGCCTAATAACTCTAGGAAAACACAAGGAAGACTATAATCTTCAACGTCTATTGCTCAAGCAATTTGCTCATAATGAGAAACCAGGAGTTCCTTCTTAATTTCTTCCTTGAGAATTTTACCCTAAAATTATCTTATGGGAAATTTCAGAATAATCTTGCTAGATATGCAGAGCAATTTTTTCTTCAGTTTAGGGCACAAAGCTCAAATTTCTACGATCATGTAACGACGCTAAATTTCCGGCTAACAATTTTGAAGCTCAAACGTTACAATTAACGCCCTCCATCCACACAGACAATTTGGGTTGAAAATTCAAAATTTGGGCCCCAAATAAGAAAATAAAAAGAGGCGGGGATTCGAACACGGGACTCTAGTACGAAAATTTTCTTTATGACATAATTCATACTAGAAAGTCTTTAAACTGAGAAACCTTAGACCTTAGAGAGTCAAATTACCTTTTCCGATCCTTCTTTAACCGAATTTTTTTTCCACCTTCCATACTCCGGCTATACCCAAATTCCAGTCATACTGGTTTTGCATACATGAACCAGGCAGATCAGGCCACAAGACAAACCTTCCGTCACACATACCCCGCAGCTAGTCCGTATTTAGGGCAAAGAACGGACAGCTGTTCGGGCCAAGTACATGTATTTGGGTGCTTAGGAACGGCTCAGGGTTAGGGTAGCTGATAGCTTTTAGCAAGTTAAGGGGAATTCACTGCTCGCTCCGAGTATGCGCGTTGAGGGGAAAAGTCAAAGGGACATAGCTACTAGGTTTAACCAGGTAGCTAGGGTAAGAACAGACAGCTGTTCGGGCCAAATACGGGTATTTAGGTACTTAGGAACGGCTCAGGGTTAGTGTAGCTGATAGCTTTAAGCAGGTTAAGGGCAATTCACTGCCAAAGGACGTAGTTGTTAGTATTAAGTTTAGGAGTAAACAACCAGAAGAATTATTAGTTGTAAGCTTTGAATTGTAGAAGTAGATCACGGGTACCGGAACGAATTGTTAGTTATAAGGAAATAAAGTTAAGTTTAACGGAGACAAGGCCTTGTCACTAATACGTCCGTAACCTGTTTCCTCTTCGTCATGTAGACACTGGCCTTTCTCTATTGTAGTTACCCAGCAGTAGCTGATAACAGGGCTTCTAACTGGTCACTGCCCTCTGGGGTACTACCTAAAAAAGTTAGGGCTGGCTGATGATGACACCTGCCGCTTCTGTTTGGAAGAGGAGGAAACAGCGGAACACATGGTCTGTCACTGTGGGGTCCTCGGCCGTTGGTGGAGCTTTCCCATCACTATCAGATATAGCTAAGGCAGCCCCCAAAGAAATTTTAGGTCTGATAAGGGAACTAAAGTTTGGGGGGGGGGGGTGGCTTAATACTGAACCTGGATCAGGTCACAAAAGATCAACTTGTTCGAAGTGACTAAAGGATGCGGATAGTCCTTGATCCATTCTTTAATAATAATAATAATACCCAGCATTCTGAGTTGGCGCCAGAGTTATCGAATTGGGGAATTACGTCGCAACCTCTTACTCAGTGTTAACATGCCTTTCGAGAAGCAAGTTGGGACTAGCAAAAAGACTTTCTTTCCATGTTGAAAATTTTTCTAATTAATTGATTTATGTATAAGCAAACGTTGATTGTAAAACAAATGTTGAACTGAATTTCACCTACATATAATCGTCAAGTCATATAACGCATGGAGGCTTATAAATATATTAGACATTTTGCAGAATTTACTGCTGTTTCCAAAAATGGATAAAATATCTTGAGGATGATCGGTCCTAGCTACAACTCCAGCACGAAACGTTTATCTAATAAACAAAACAAAATATTCTAAATTCAAAATTATATCACTTGAGACCAGTATTCTCAACCATGTCTCAGAAATACAAATCAACTTCAAAGGTTTGAGGTGGAAAAGTCACAGAATTCATTGATTTTATGGGTTGCCGCTGCAGCGATTGGATGTCTATTCTCTACTTTGTTTTAACTTTTACCATATTGTTTTGCTTGATGTTCTATTTAAGGAATTCTAAAACTACGTAGGCCTTTTCGGGGTTCCTCACGGGTCATTAACTGTTCCGAAATTGTATAAAAACTAAATCGGTCATACACTATACACATGTATAATATTTTTGTTGTGATGTTCTTTGCACTTATATATTTCAAGACTTGGTGTTTATTCACCAGCTCTTGAACTCTAATATAGAGTCGGGTGCGCTTGCTAGCAAGTTTTCTTCAGGCATTCCCAACATAATCTCCGAAGACTGCCTTTATTGCATGTTAACCGACCCACATGCATGAACTTATTAACTGTTTATGTAGGGATAATTATGCATGTCCTCTTAGCAAGGATGTACCTAAGTACTATCTATTCTCTGTACTACCGTGACTATCTGTTATGAATGTTATGTGCTAGGTTTCCTTACTTGTTTTCTTCCGATTCCTTCATTTTGCTTGTTTTTTTTTTATGCATGTTGGTGTGTGAGCCTCATTGCACCGTTTTGATAGAATGGATGGTCAATTGATTCTTGGCTTCTTCCAAAATGTGCCTGTTCTGTGTTAGAAGGAAGACATTGAAATATTTCGAAAACTACACATCGGATCAAAAAATTTAAAATTAGAGTTTGTTCGTCTCAGAGGGATACATCCAATGATACTAAACTCGACCCCCCACCCCACACCTCCTAGGGTGTGGGAGATGGGCGATAAAAACTTAAATAGGAATGCCTATTTTTTATTGCAGATTCGTATTCTTTGCGTAAATGTGGAGACGTAGTTGGATCAATTCATTGAGCCGCATGACCACCATGCCATGGGTCCCGGGTTCGAGACCAGTTCTCCCCGTGAGCGTGCGCGCGGGCCTAAATATAACAATTTAACTCAGACGGAAAATGTACAGTATAGACAAAAGCGAACGCAGAACTAGAAGAGCAGAATTTATGCCCGACGGTGAAACCTGGAGGAGACTCTGTTCTGGTTTGGGGATATATGAGCGCTTTCGGTGTAGCAAATTTAGTGTTTATGGAGGGCACAATGGAACATATATATTATATTAATATCCTCAAGGATAATTTAGTTTCAAGTGCAGAGAAAATGGGAATATTGGCCGACTATATCTTAATACACGATAACGACCCAAAGCATACTGCATCGAATACTCGACTTTGACTCCTGTATAATATTTAATCAGAAAGTTTCCTTTCAGCAACACTTGGTGGAAGTCATTTATTTAAAAATGAAAAGTAAAAACACTTGTTTTACTTCCACAAATAGGAGTGAAAATAATGTATAATATACCCCGTGTACGGCATACATCCCTACAATCCCCGGATATTAATCCTGTAGAGCATCTTTCGGATGTTCTAGACAAGCGGGTGTGAAAACGAGATCTTACAAGTAAGCCAAACCTGAAATCAGCACTATAGGAAGAATTTAATTTAATATCAGCTGATGTGACCAGTAACCTTGTCAAATCAATACCAAGAAGATTAAAAGCTATAATTAAAGCGAAGGGGTATGTTTTAATATAATTTGGTAATTTTTACTATTCCATAGGACGAAAAGTTTTTCGCCGATTCCATGGAAGATCTATGTTATGTTTCGTTGTTTTATTATTTTTTAATAAAATGTTACTTCCTAGTCTTAAAATAATTTTGTGGTGCAATGAAATTATACACGTACGTAGACTTTTTACACTCACTGTAAAATAAGGGTTCCAGAAGCTTATCTTTCCGGGTTTTTTAAAAAGGTCCCAGCTAGACTTCAATCCTTCTTCGCACTTCTAATGCCTGAAATAAAAATTTAATCTATCTAAGGCTCCGGTGCCTCCTATTTTGTTTTTATGTACTGATGAAGGCACTCATGACAAGTGTGCTGCTTTGGAATCTTTGAAATCGTTCTAAGTAATCTTAAAGTCTATGAATACTTAAAAGAATTTAATAATTAATAAATTAATGAAGTTGGTAAAATGCTTGCTAATAATTTAAATCTTGACGCTAGATGAAAGCTCCACCCGATTCGATGACAATACAGCGTAACTACAGTTTAACGTGGATTCCAAACCACTGAAATTACTCTGCAATCTACTTTTCAGTGTAACCTGTATTCAACAGAAAACAACCAGGGGTCACTGTCGTGGGGCTTGAAACTGAGACCCTCAGTATGGAAGGCCAACACGTTATCTTTTACGCTACCGACTGTAAAAAAAATGTAGAGAACCATATAAACCCTGGGTTAGGTTGATTTAAGAGAGTATCCTTCTCTCCGCCCGACTACAATTAGCCAGAACACCTGGCAGAGACATGACCGTACCGTCACTTGTGTTATTCTTATCATCGGTGTTGAAGATTAAAATTAAAATATGGTATCGTTTCCAGGAACATTCGCGTTCGATGAATTTGGCCGTCTTTTTATCATATTACGGAATCAAGAGAATCAAAAACGACTTACAGGAAATGATGCGATTAAGAGTCACATTATGGCAGCGAAGCAAATTGCGAATACTTTAAAAACTTCCCTAGGTTCCAAAGGTTTGGATAAAATGATGGTTAGCTCAGATGGTGAAGTTTCAGTAACCAACGATGGAGCAACTATACTCGGCAGTATCAGGCAGTGTCACCATTCTTCTACGTTGTGGAAATTTAATGATTGTTGAAGACGCTAAGCGGTCTATTCATGATGCATTGTGCGTTGTTCGATCGCTCATTAAGGATTCTCGTGTAGTTTATGGAGGTGGAGCTTCAGAAATCAGTTGCTCTATTGCTGTAGCTTAAGAAGCAGATCAGCTTTCCACTCTAGAACAATACGCTTTCCGCTCATTTAGTGTAGTTCTGGAAAATATTCCTCTTGCGTTAGCAGAAAACAGTGGCTTGCACCCAATTGAGACACTTTCTGAATTGAAAGCACGTCAAGTGGCCGAAAACAATCCAGCTCTAGGAGTAGACAGTTTCTTATTGACCATTCCAATCAGGCTTGACTGGGATGGGGACACCAATCCCTGTAGGGAGTCCATTCAAATTTATACAGATGGCTCTAAGCTACAGGGTAGGGTGGGGGGTGGTGTTTTCTCAGAGGCACTGAACATTAGCTTATCTTTCCGTCTTCCAGACTAAGGTAGTGTGTTTCAGGCGGAGGTCATGGCTATTCAGGAAGCTTTGAATTGGTTGAGGGAGAACGAAGTTCCAAAGGACATCTGTAATCTTACAGATAGTCAGGCTGCTTTGCTATCCCTTGATTCTATCCTATCGACATCTAAGGCTATTAATAGCTGTCGCTCACACTTAAATGAGCTGGCTGAACGGTATCAAATTCACCTGTGCTAGGTCCCGGGGCACAGGGATATTCCAGGAAACTGCGTCGCGGACGAGCTTGCTAGATGTGGTACCACCCTGAAGATCAAATCGGAAAAGACTACTCTTGGTTGGCCCCTCGCAATCTGTAAGATGTTGCTTAGCAAGAGACAAATTAACTTAGCGAACCACAGATTGGCAAACGGCACTACGTGCCATACGTCCAGACAGATCTGGCCTAAACTGGATCTTAACCGCTCCAAGTGCCTGCTTTCGAGGGGCAGATCTGACCTTAGAATAGCTACTGGGGTAATCACAGGCCATTGCCCTATTGGATTACACGCGAAGAGACTGGGTATCTCCTCAAACGACTTCTGCAGAAGCTGCATGGACGAGGAAGAGGAGGAAACTATTTTACACTACCTCTGCCGGTGCCCTGTACTGGCACCCAAGCGAAAGTCCTTCTTGGGAAACTATTTCTTTGATAGTCTCTGCGATCTGGCGGCGATTGTCGTTGCAGATCTTTGGCGCTTCATCGGCAGCTCCGGATGGTTCCAATGAGGAGGTGGAGGGAATTCTTGGATTCCCGTGGCATCAAAATGGGCCTTTTGAGTTCTAAGTGCGCCCTTTAAGGCAGCCACACGAACCTAACCTAACCTAGGAGTAGACTGCATGTTTAGGGGCACCAGTGACATGAAGGTACATCACGTCGTCGAATCATTGCATTCAAAGAAGCAGCAAATCATCCTTGCAACACAACTTGTCAAGATGATTCTCAAGATTGACGATGTGCGCTCACCAAATGATAGGCAGTAGAGTTGCGTTTTACTCACCAAAATTATTCACCACCTTCCAGTTCTTTCATTTTTCACTCAAATGATTTTCTTTAACTCTGTCAATTTATCTTGTCGCTAAAGAAACATTTAACCAGGATTCTGTTACCAGCCATTGAAGGCTATTGATATCAGTAAGATAGTATAAATCAGTACAGATAACTTTATTGGTTGGTGATTTAGTTTAACTAAGATCATATTTTGTTAAAGCTGAACATCCATAAACGATGTCATGCATCTGAGCCTTAATTATGTTGTGGTATATCCGCGGATTTTCAGATACTTAACGCGTCTTTTGGGACACGAATTGGTGTCACAAACTTTCAGGTCAACAATTTTTATGAACAGCAAATCCGTTCCGTTAGTGCTTGAGTTTTTTTAATTGCGCATCCTTAACAAAAAATCTCTAATTAAACTCCTCTTAAATTAATTAAGAAATGTAAATTGTTCCACTTTGGAAATTTTATATCGCCCGGAGCCCAAACTCGATGTGATGGCCGTTACTAGGTTACTTATAAAAGTGAGAACCGGTTGAAGAGCTTGTGATATTTTCAATTAAGCTGGCAATCAACAAGTTATTACGCTACCGTCAGGATTCCGGGAGGATTTTACAGCATGTACTCGTGCAATCATAAATTACCGCTCAAATGTAATAATTATTTGCAGTCCAATTACTTTTGAACAAGAAGTATATGGCACTTTGCTTGCATGGAGAGTCCTTCTGTAGGATGAAATCTCTTAATTGCGAGCTCGTTAGTAACTGCATGCCAGTTCCAGGAGCAATGGTTTTCTTCCTACGCCCAGCTGTGAGCAACATGTTAATTACAGGGCAATGCGAAAAATTCACTTCCACCAATGGAACTAATTAAAAGATTATTACGAGAATCAACGGATTTAGTAGTGACTAATTGGGTTTTGTATTGATTTCAGGCTGTAATTAAGAAGACTCGGATTACGTGCAAGTGCCATGGAGTATCAGGATCGTGCAGTCTCATTACCTGTTGGCAGCAGCTCTCCTCAATTAGAGAAATCGGTGAGTTTTACCTGTTGATTTTTATCTGAAGTTGTTCTTGCGCATTAACACTTTTTAATCAATTGCAAAGGTTTGATTTATTAATTGGAAGGCATTTTCGTAATATTTAAAAACTTTTTTTGTAATTTTTCTCGTTGGCGGTTACTTTTTTTTTTTTGAAAATAATTTTTTTTTAAATAAACAGATAATGCAGTTCAATTTGTTGGTTCTTGTACAGGTGACTATTTGAGGGAGAAATACGATGCAGCAACGCAGGTGAAGCTCAACAAGAGAGGGCGCTTACAAGTAAGGGATCCCCGCTATAAAGTTCCCACAGCACATGACCTCGTCTACTTGGACGAAAGCCCTGATTGGTGCCGAAATAGTCGACAACTTCAATGGCCAGGTTTGTGCAAATAAAAAAGCTTTCATACACTGTTAAATTTTCTTTGGAGTATTTGCTATTTTAGTTAACTACTTTTTTTTTACAAATTTCTTATTTATTAAGAAATTTGTCCTAGAATTCTTATTATAGCTAATTTTTATTTCATCATATATATAAGGTCTGAACAAATATAATTATCGCTGATTCTTTGTTTCTTAATAATAATAATTAATAATAATTTTTTTTTATTGGACTTGTACAGAAGATTACAAAATCTTATTTCAGTACTAATGAAGTGATAATATATAAGCAATGGACTACCTATTAAAGACAAAATCAAAATTATATAATACTATAGCATTAATAAAATTAAACTAACAAAATAAAAATAAAAAAAATAAAAATTCAAAACAAAGCCTTTGATGCAAGACAGAAAAGAAAAGAAAAATAATAGTAGTAATAGCAACCTATGACCCCGCGAAACTGTGTACCACCCTCATTCAAAACCACCACAATTCTCTAACCTCTCAACGAATAGCCGAATGTAGCCCGACCTCTGAACACTAATCGGAAGAGTATTCAATTTACGTATAGCCTGGACAAAGTAAAACCTCTCTCCATACTGTGACAAGCATCTTGGAGCCAGAAGCCTAATACCTCTGAGAGTACGCAGGAAATGCAGCTTTTCATACAAATATGCAGGACATTTGTTAGATAACAAATTATATAAGAAAATTAGTTGACGACGGAATACTCCAATGGACGTGCCAAGCAGTGGTGTAAGGTGCGATACATGAGCATTTCGGGGAACTCCGTAAACGTAGCGCATAACATCATTAAAGGCCACCGTCATCCTCCTTCGGCAAATCGAGTCCAATTTTGGAATTACATTACTGCCGTAGGTAAAAGCAGGTAAGATAAGCAATTTGGCCAGTTTCATACGAATTTCCAATGATAAAAAATTAGAAGTTATCCGTAGCCGTCGTAATCCACCATACACCTTACCCAACATGTGAGAGACCTGATCACAGCAGCTGAAGCTTGAGTTTTGACACACACACCTAGATTTCTGACTTTTTCGACGTATTCCAGGACACAATCACCTAAGAGGACAGCAGGTAGCTCAGACCTCTCAATATAGTTTCTATATACGACCAAACTACTCGACTTACTTGGATTAACGGACCATTCCTTGCTGACCATTCATGGATGTGACGAAGATTCTCATTAATTCTACAGACACAATCCTCAATTAAACCTATGGGTCTACTTAGATATATTTGAACATCATCAGCGTACAGGTGTATGGAAGAATTACTGATTGTAGATGGTAGACCATTCAGATAGAGACTAAATAAGAGCGGGCCAAGTATTGAGCCTTGCGGAACACCCGAATGAAGGTATTCTGTCTGTGAGTTTCAGCCGTCGATCCTCACGTATTGGCACCGATTAGATAAGAAACTTCCAACCAACCTAATCCCTGATGATGAGAAACTGAAATTATCAACCAATTTACAAAGAAGTTTGGAATGGTTAACAGAGTCAAATGCCTTGCTAAAGTCAAGCAGGACAAGAATTGTCAAATAGTCTCTATCAAGAGCCGCATGGATATCAGACGTCACCCTCAAAAGAGCAGTCTCGTAACTGTGTTTAGATCTGAAACCTGACGGCCAAGGGGACAACAAACACCGGGAGATAGTTGTGAGTGCGCGCTCTTAAAAGTTACAACGGACATTAGTTATAAGTTTGACATTGATCACCTAGTAATTTTGACATTACTAGACTTTTTTAAGGCCTTTGATAGTATCAATCACAGGCTCTTGATCTCAAAACTTATTAATAAGTTTCGGTTTGGCATCACAACTTCATAAAAAGATTTTTATCAGATCGGTGGGAACAGGTAGAGGATTAGATATATCAAGCGGAGTTTTAACCGCATGATATATCTAATCCTCTACCTGTTTTTTCAGGGGTTCCCCAAGGATCCATATTATGCCCACTGCTGTTTGCATAATTTATAAATGATCTCCCTGATGTAATTGAGGATGCGAGTATACACATGTACGCTGATGATGTACAGATTATCTTTCTAGACCTATTGGGTTAACAGAAGACTGCATCGGGCGCGCAAACCGAGATATTTTTCGCGTTTTCGCTTGGTCTACGGCAAACAAGCTTAACCTTAATCCAGAACTAAATATCTCCAGTTTACCACCCATAAATCTAAATAATGCAGTACTGCCGTATGTAAACAAAGTGAAAACCCTGGGAATCATTGTAAACTAACGCAACGGTAAGGATGGGTCGCGAGAATATAAAAGTCGTTGCTCACAAGGGGCGGGAGGAAACAAGAGTCGCAGCTCTCAAGGTTCGGGAGGATACAAGGGTGGTAGTTCGTAAGGGGCGGGAGGATGGTAGGGTCGTAGCATAAAAGAGGGGGGGATACTAAGGTCGTAGCTCGCAAAGGGTGGGAGAATATAAGGAACGTAGCTCGTAATGGGCGAAGTTTACAAAGTTGGTGGTTCGCAAGGAGCGGGAGGATACAAGGATGGAATCTCGCAAGGCCGGGATAATAAAAGGGTTGTAGCTCGCAAGGGGCGGAATGAGAAAGAGGTCGTTGCTGGGAAGGGGCGGGAGGATATAAGGTTGGTAGCTCGTAAGGAGGAGAAGGATGTAATGGTAGTTGCTGGCGAAGGTCGGGAGGATACAACGGTCGTAGTTCGCAATTGGCGGGAGGATACAAGCGCGGTTACTCGCAAGGGCCAAAAAACTTTTATAGGCTAAACATACCATCCGTAAATTTCATAAGTCTTTATATCCACACTTACGTTCAGTTTTACTGATTACCACTCTCGATTCCGTAAACATATACTATTACAGAATTCCGGGCGTCTATACAAAAACATTTTGCAAACACACATATTTGTTATCAAAAGTTCAAAGGCTCAACTCCCACTCGACTATCGACTTGAACCTTACAACCGCTAAATCTCTTGCATACTCGTTACTTTGAAAGCCATAGGCGCGAGTACCTGCTATTCAGGAGTATAAATCAAGTCCTGCACACGCCCATTATGATTGCAAGTACCACTAATCTGCTGATGATGATGATACGATTGGTATGTGACACACAACTCTTTAATTAATGATTTGTTTTAATTCAATTAAGCAATGTTTAGTCAATATAAGTTTTATTCTAATATTTTTAATTTCTATTCCAGGTACCCACGGCAGAGTGTGCAACAAAACATCATCTGGCCTGGATGGTTGTGCAATTTTGTGCTGTGGACGAGGCTACAATACGAAAACGATAGTTGTCCGCGAAAGATGCAATTGCAAGTTCCACTGGTGCTGCCAGGTTAAATGCGAAGTGTGTGTAAAAGTGCTGGAGGAGCACACGTGTAAATAAATAGAACGAAAGACTTACTCAAAACACTTAACTAACCCTAAGAATTAATTTAAATATACCGTCTAAGTATAATCTAAGAGGCAAGCAGTTGATACTAGGTTTAACTTATTTGAATTGAAACACACCATAACTAGGATTCTTGTAAGGAACCCATTGTAGAATACTCAGACCCAGGAATTGCAGGAAGATTAGTGTTATTATCTATTCCACTTAAAACTTTTACACTATTTGTATTATAAATTTGCACGCAACGCGATCTCAGCTTGCTTAACCTATAAATCATTCGCCAATACAAGGAAGACGGCAGTTTCTGGGTCCTCGCTGTACATTTTTTAGAGCGTCTCTCTCAATCCGTAATGTTAAATAATGTAAAATTAGTAGATTTAAGTAATTTATTTACTTGTAAGCCATTCCTAGTTGTATTTGTAATTTTATTTTATTGTAAAGCATTTGATGAATGCTGCTAGTAGTTCAACTGCAAGAATTTTGAGTGTAATAATGAGCGTAACTTAATTTTTGCTTTTGTAACTCAAAAACTAAACGAAATGAAATTTGCGTTTCTTTAGAGCAACCCAGGGAGCCGGCCGAGTGTACACAAACTCTATAAAAATACTTAAAAGAGAAATAGAAATTAAAATTCATTGGAGAGGCACTATGCGTTTTATTCATCTTCTTTTGTTAGATTATGTTTAAATTTTAAAGCGTAGGTGTAAAACATTATTTATATATAACGTCTTATTTTTAAATTTTATATTGTTGATATTTTTTAGTTTAAGACGTAAGGAAAGCATGAAAGCAAACCTTTATTTAGTGCTAGGGAGAAACTGTCTTTTAAGGGTCTTTAGTAGAATGTGAACTGCTTCTGCTCCAGAGCAGTAGAGGGCAGAGCCTTTTCTCGCGAGTTCATCCGCTCTCTCTTTCCCTGGAATGCTCCTGTAACCTGGAACCCAGTGAAGGGTAATATTGAATCTCCCCCCAAGAGAGGTGAGATTCTCCCTACAGCTCCTCACTAGCTTTGAGGAGGAGGTAACCGAATCGAGCGCCTTTATGGCAGCCTGGCTGTCAGTGAAAATGCCACCGTTCGTCACTGGTACTTCATTGAGTCCCAACAAACAGCATGCCTTGAGGATCGGGAGAACTCCCGCTCGGAATACACTTGCGCTGTCAGGCAGTCTGTAGGACTCCGAAATATGTAGCGTATCAGAAAAGACACCCGCACCGACACCACAGGCCATCTTGGAGCTGTCAGTGAACAGTAAGGTGTCGTAGCAGTTGAGCAGTTCGGACCTTAACGAATCACTCCTAGACTTAATTTTAATACTGAATCCCTTCAAAAAATCCATGTTAGGTACATTAAATTAGAAGATCCTCTCGGCAGGTCCGTCCGCACGGGGGGTGCACACCCCAGGAGGGTTTCTAAAATTATCTAAACTTTTTGATTAGGAAAAATTTGACTGAAATATAAAAAAAAATAACCTTAAATGTGTATGATAAAACCCCCTCAGGAGCAAATCCTGCGCACGAGCCTGCCTCGGTGTTAAGTCCAGAATCCTACTGTGGCCGTAAAGTTTTGCAACCCAGCAACCAGACTCCTTTAGTCTGACCGCCCTGCATGACGCTTGATAGTTTATGTGGAGATCCGGAGGTAAAATGTGCATCATAACATTTAGAGCCTCCGTTGGGGTTGTTGGCAGCGCCCCAGTAGCCCCAATGCAAGCGGTTCTTTCAGCTTGTATATTTTGGTCTTGTTATATCCCTTCTCCATGGCCGGTCACTAAACTAGGGAACCGTAAGTTAGGATAGGACGTACCACAGCTGTATAAAATTATACATCCATAGGGTCATTCTAGGCTTCAGTCCCCATCGTGGAGGATAACGAGAATTGAAGTCCGTTTAGTTTGTTCATGACAAAGTTCTGAACTTTGGTTTTTGTGGTAAAAAGCATTAGCTCGATCTTTCCCGAGTTCACAGACAGTCCACCATTTTTACACCATCTGCTAACTTTTCCTAGCGTGCTCTCCACTATTTCGCTGATTACGAAAAATTGTCAGCGTATGCGACAGCCTTAATTCTGCTCTGATGGAGTTTCAGCAGTATGCTATTTATTACTACCCACCAAAGTAGGGGAGACAAAACTCCTTCCCTCCCTGCGGTGTACCCCTACATACGTGTCGAACAACACCTAGTTCGCACTGTACTATCCTCTTGATGTTAGCATCGTAAAAATTCAACGACCAAGACCTCGCTCTACAACTAGCTCGGTTTGAGCATCAAAGATATAGTATATTCAGAGCGAACGTTATTGAATGCTCCTTCAATGTTCATAGACGCAAGAGTGAATTCCTTGTATTTAAATGAGTGTTCAATCGTACGTACAACTTCGTGAAGAGCTGTATCTGTGGATCTTTCATTGCAGTTGGCATGTTGGAATTGTGACATACGGTTTCTATCAAGATTTTGCCTAAGATGAACATTGAGCCACACAAAGGATGTCAGACTAATTGGTCTGAAGTCTTTTGCCAGTTCATGACCCCTTCTGACAACCTTATTATTATTATTAGAGAGTGGATCAAGGACTATCAACATCCCTTAGTCACTTCGACCAAGTTGAAGTTGAAGTTCAGTATTAAGCTACCCAGCCAAGCTTTAGTGCTTTAATTAGACCTAGAATCTCTTTGGGGGCTGCCTTAGCTATATCTGTTGGTGTTGGCGCAGAACCGAGCGATTTGTGCAGCCTTAATTTTGGTCCGTAGACCCCGATGCCCGTTCTCTCTTCCATCTTGGATCCATCCCTGTACCAAACCAGAGATTCCTTTTCAAAGATATGCTTACTGTTGAGCCAATAATCTGTGCTTGAATGGTATATCAATGAATATGAATGGTGCCTCTTCGGCATGGCATCTGAGATTGAGTTGATCACCGGATCATCTATGAATTCTTCAAGGATTTTTCTATGACCACCTTAGGAATGAGCACAACCGTTACATTCCTCCAGATCTGAGGACTGCGATTGAGATTAATAAAACCCCTGAAAATGGCCACCAGCTACTTCGCTACTTAGTCTGGCAGTTTCTGTAGCATGATTGGGATGATTCCATCCAGCACAGGCGATTTGTATGAGGCGAAGCTCTTCATAGCTCTCTTTCGGACTGAATTCGTGTTGCATGGGTCTCGACAATATACATTCATTACACTACTTTTTTCACTCATTCTTTACTTCATATTCTAACCACGTATTCCTTTCCTCATCAGTGGAAGTATTTAAATATTATTCCTGTTCCAAAGATGTCTTTACCTTCCTGCAGTGAATATCGGCCTATCTCAATTCTGCCGTTCCTTTCTAAAACCTTTGAGAAACTTCTTTGTTCTCAGATATCAAACTATAACTACATTTAATAGCGAGCTCGACACGTCCTGTTTTCCTGACTTTGTTTTGAACAGCGCTAGTATTCCCTATGTCCATGTGTTACGGTACCAAAAATGTATGATATCTTACGCCAACACTCTGTGTCTTCAAAATGGAAACTCTAGGCAACTCTTAGTTAGGTATCTGATTTTATTAGTAATTACTTCCGGATGCCAAATATTTTGCAAACTTGAGTCTCATTCTCAGCGGACGCTTAATGTAGCCTTTAGCTCGGCTGGTTGATATTGTTGGCATAGTCTAGGTACGTAAGGTGATTTAAAAGTTTCCATCTAATCTCTCGCGATGGATGGTCGTCTATGGCGCTACACAATACGTCATTAATGACGACCAGAGAAGGACAGATGACGGTATACATCCTTACCCCATACCGTTCAATAATTGGGAGGGCTCCTACGTGGTGAGGATTTCAAAGCCACATCACTTTTGCCCAGAAGTGATGCACCCATGGTAATGACGCCATGGTCATTGGTTACTAGCAACCTATGGAACTTCGATCTTACAACCATAAGCCCAGATGCCATTACGAGTCCAAATCCAAGTGGGCAAAGGTCTGGTTAGCCGCACTAGACTGGGTTACTTTTTGCCCATCCCGAAGTACCAAACTTTTGCCCTAGGAATCAGTCCATCACATACCTTTCCATTTGCCTAAGTTACCCAAGGCTTTGGTAAACTGAGGCAGAGCTCCGTTCTGACGGTACCCATTGGGTGGAGTTGCCCTGAACGATCAATTGCTAGGCTAGTCCTATGAATGTTCAAACCGAAGTATACATTATGCTGTATTCGCATCAATTGATCTTTTATTCTACTAGTAGCCTGCCTCTTTTCGTACTACAAACTACTTTCGAATGAGTGACATCTCCAGATCAAATCGAGGTAAGGCCCCCAAAATGCAAGAAATATGGTCACTCCCGTCGTCAAGCCTCTCCATTTGCCGTAAAGCGAGTTTTACGTTACCAGCGGGAACCACGTGGAGGTTGGAAGTAGGCACGTCCATGCCTCACTTAGGAATTGGAAAATTTGTCCTACCAATTTAGGGATCGGTGTTGTTCCGTTCCGTCACATGTAGGCCTTTAACAAAAACTACAGAGGTGACACCTAAGCGAGACATAGTTCCCTATAGTTACTAGATCACCATCTTTTAATTATATATGTGAAATATAATTGCAAGGAAGAGGTATCATGGGATCTCCTTCAGTTAGACTGCCGGGCACAATCCACTATTAAGAGAGTCATAGTTACTCTTCATCCACTTTATTGCGTCAGGCAACTCCAATCTTGTCGGAGTTCTGGTGTTAATGTTGGCCTCAGCCAGCGGGTGTTCAGATTCGTGTGAAGAAGTATTCGACGATCCAAAGGTGTTGTTTAGAACTTTAACAAAATATTCTCTCCACCTCCGCAGTTGATGTTCCTCCGTGACGAGAATACATCCATTAGTATCTCTTCAGGATGTTCAGCTTTAAGAGTTATCCCTGCCAGATTTTCTGCAAGCCTTCATAGATCTACAATGTCACCGCGGTAGGCCGCTCCGTCGTTCTTTTCTGATAGCGTATTAATGTAGTTGCGCTCGTCACGTCTTACACTTCTTTTCCTGTATTTTGGAACAAGGGCCTCTGCAGATTGAGCCGTCGTATGTTAGATATTTTGTTATGTGGGCGTACTACTGCGGTGCATATGCGAAACTTAGCTGCTACAAGATAGTTATCGCTGCCAATATCAGCGCCGCGCTTAGTTAGTTACATCCAGAAGACACTTTTTCCATCTTTTCGAAACAGCAATATGGTCAATTTGATTCTCTGTTCTATAATTTGAGGAAACCCAGGATGTTAAGTGCCATTTTTGTGATTACTTAAGGATTCACCGATGACGAGTTGCTGGCGAGTTACAAAATTCAACAAACAACTCCCCATTTGCGTTCCTCTTTCCGAATCCAAACTTTCGAATTACATTTTCCAGGCCGATGTTGTTAGAGCCAATCTTAGCATTGAGATCCTTCATGACTATTTTTATATCACCTTTAGAATCCTTGTCAAAGGTGTAGTGAAGGTTTTGGTAGAAAGCCTCCTTAGTTGTTATATCGATTTGCCCAGTCGGCGCATAGCATTGAATTATTGAGATGTTACGTACCGTGCTCCAGAATCTGAAGATGATAAATCGGTCGGATATTGGTGACAAGTTCAGTGATGATTGGCGAGCAATTATGGTTAGCAACGAGTCTATACCCATCATGCGGGGTGTATCTAATTCTTCCTGGCCAAAGTATAGCAGCACGGTTTCAAAGCGCAGGTTATCTGTTCTGAAACGATTGAAGAGTCTGCAAGGTGCAAAAAGTCGTATATTTTTGTTAATTAAAAGGTGAATCATTCTGTTATTCTTAGGAATAAAAAAAGTCGGGAATTTTGAAAATGAAAATGTTGTTCAAAAATTCCTCAAAATTCACAATATATATAAAATTTCAAACTCAGAGTCAACCGGGAAACACCCCTTACGAACACCATGCTTCCAATCCTGAAATAATCCAAGACCACGAATTTTCCGCAAAAATAGATTGCACACAGGAGACTAAACATTTTCCTGATAACATTTCCGATAAGCACCTGCTAAAATTGACCAACAAAATATCTGGAACCCGCGGTTTCATCAGTGAGTGCGCGACTTTCACACAGAAAAAATGGTTTCCGAAAAGTTAGGGAACATAATTTTATGATTTATGTTGTTTTCGTTTTGTGTCTAACAACCGAGAGATAAGACTCTAGTGAGATTTAAATGTGGAGTTCCTGCAATGTATTGGACGTTTCTTACGTGTTACTGCATAGTTTTATTTTTAGTTTTTGTTAGAACAGAGGTTTCAAATGGATTACTACCGAAGCCGCGGAGGTATAAAAAGCTTAATATTGTAGCACTAATTGCCATTTAGTTTATCCCAGTTTTCTAAGGTGCAATAGAACTGTTAGGTGTCATAAATTTATAAAGACATTATCTACTAGCACACTGTCGGGTACTTGAATTCTCTGGTAATTACTTTCGATAAATACAAAAACGATAAAGAGTGATCACGTGTGCTAACAATAAAGTATTTTTCTGTGTTCGAATCCTTTTTCAAGGTAATAGGAATTCCGTGTTTATAATAATTAAGTTGGACACAATTTGAAATATAGGTTTATTGCACGTGGTTCTTGCACAGGAAGTATGGGCTTGAGAAATGTGCAAAATTCACATAATGTCGGATTTGTCTAAAGACTTTCAGATTTCGAATATCGCCATACAATCAGATTTACTATTTCGGAATATCTATTTCTGCGTGAACACAAATTGACATTTTTTATTAATCGTTCAATAAAATCCATTAATTGTCAGGTTATATGATAACCGAATCCATATAGAATAATTTTATGACGCCAGACACTCGGTTCCATCGGTCACATTGGTAATAACTTATCGCGATTTTAAACCTATCGATGTCGAGCGTCTTTTATCTCATTCCTTTGAGCTGACTTGGGATAACTTTTATTCTTCCAACTCTGCTGATCATAAAGTGGTTATTCTCATGCAACTGCTTACTGACCTGTATAATGATCATCTTCCGATTCGTGATGTTTGTGTTAAGGTTACGAGACGTCCTTGATTAATGAATGAGCTGCGCGGTATCAATAATAATTTTTTTATGTGTTTATGGCTCTTTGTTTCACTCATCGTTATAAGGCATAAAAATACTACAAAAACTAGCTACTCTAAAAATTGTACAAACATTAAAAAGACCCAAAGTTAAACAGAAAAGGACTCTAAAACTGGAAGGCCAAAAACCTGTAAAAAAAGGAAAATACAAAGAAAGTTTGTAATACCTCTAAGTGAGTGCTAGTTCTAAGAAAAGTTCCCAAAAATTTTGTAAAAGTTCCGAAATAAAACCTAGAGCTAAACCTAAACGAACGTACACGATAAACTGAAACCGAGAAAAAATTAAACTAGAACATGATTGTCTGAAGCACAGGGTGAAGAACCTAGTTTGGGAACCGATACTCCCAAGCCATAGAGCCGTTCGCCTCTTTTTTAATCCTCCGGAAGCACTCATCTAAAAATGTTCAAAACGAACGCACAACAATTTCGAACCGATTAGAGTCCCGCGGGACCAGTCCGCAGAGTCATTGAGATCTGCAAATTGCTTCTATCATTATCGCAGTACTACGATGACTTATCCTTTCCGCAGCACTTGCAGCAACACCAAAGCGAAGAGAAGCTTCGTGGACAGGCTGCTGTAAGTCTGCGGCCTATTATTCCCAGTGAAAGGCGAGACTTTTGTTCAGCAAGGTTTGCCAAGTGCAGTTGATTGTGTCGCCCTCCGTCGCCAGGAACTCTGGACGTAATCGCCTCCTCAATCTGAAAACGAAGTGGCTCTTAAATGTACGAGTGTGAAACTGTGGGTTAGTGAACTGTTGCCCAGGCCAAATCAACATATCAAAACGCTTACAAATTAAAATACAAAAGAAAAAGTATATAGAATATATAAAAATACAACAAATTAGTACTCCTAAAAGCTTAAAACGACTTTAATCGAGACGGTTGGAGAAACAATTAAAAAGGCGATACATTGATGAAAATGGCTCATTCAAACCGTATTTAGTGCAGTGAAACGGAGCCTGGAGAAATTCACTATGTCTAAAGGAACGAATAAGAACACGGATGTTGAACTTAGACAACAGTTCAGGTGAGTCAACTAAACCCTGCAAGATATCGAAGATAAAGGAAGTCCTAGGTCTGTTGTGCCTATTCTCTAGCGAGTCCAAAGAGAGTAGCCCAAGTCTTTCTTTATTCGCGGGGTGAATCAAGGAGTTATTCCATGGAAGGCCACGCTATGCAAATTTGTGGAACCTACGCTGAACAGCCTCAATACGAGCACTATGAACGAGACCAAACGGTACAGGCATACTCTAAAATGGGCCGGACGAAGGTACAAAACAGAAGCTTGCTGATAAAGGGATTATTAAATTCCTTAGCCCATCTGTATACAAAGCCCAAGGAAACGTTCAAAGGCATATTGTTCGCAATACAGCAAGAATTAAAAGATTGAAGATCAGAGTTTAGCGTAAAACAATCGTTGAAGTCAGAAGTTGTGGCACCCCAGAAGTGCCGAAATTTCACGAGAGAGGGAACCGCAAAACAGAACATGCTGTGTTCGGTCAGAGAGATAGGAAGAAATCCATTGGACGAAAGGAGATGAAAAAACCCAACATAGTAACAGTTTAGAGTGAAAAGTAAGGACATCACAAACCTTTGCTTCGAAAAGCTTAGCGATGGCAGACATATTAGCAATAGGCCTATAATTAGAGATATCGTCCTTCTTACCCTTTTTATGGAGAGCAAAAATGGTAGACGATTTCCACAGTTTAGGAAAAATTGCGCAGGACATGGACAAATTAAACAAATAAGTAAGAACAGGAGTAAGATAGTTGGCACACTTCTTTAGGACAGACACGGGAACAGTCCGATTCAGGAATAGGCAAAGGAGAGATACATCTCCTCGCCATGGTTCTACATTCATCCGTGGAGAACACCAAGTCGAGCAAGCGCCCAGAGGCATTGCAGTACATGATTGCCGGACACCAGACGAAGAAATGGATCCCAGTAAAGCACCCTGATGTTGGGGGGCCATTGATACATGTGGCAGCAAGCAATCATCATCGGCGGAATACTCCCAGGTTATGGATGACATATTGAAATCACCTAGCAGTAAAATGTCTTTTCAAGGAGACATAAGCTCTGAAAGCCATTCCACAGCTTAAGGCAAAAGTTCATACACTGAGGATGGTGAAGCAGGTGGAACATAAACGGTCATAACATAAATGATCTTGGTAAGAGACTGTAAGGAGGCGCACACATATTCCATAGACTCAAGACCAGGAATCTCTTTCGAAGCGGACGACGCACCATGCACTGCACAAAGGACTCCACCGCCAACAGGAGCATCCATACAAGACGGGTGCCGATCACGACGGTAAACGTGGAACTTAGAATCAAAAATTTCCTTGTCAAGAATCTTGCCATAATGCCATGTTTCAGAGAGGCATATAACGTCGAATCCAGAACTGGCCGACACAAAAAAAATGCTGTTCATCTTGGAACGCAAGTCAGTTACGTTTTCGTAGTATACTGAGACCTCCTTAACGAGTTTTTTTAATGTTATGGTCCCCATTACTCTCAAATCTACCCTAAGATGTAAGCGCCATCTATTAATACCTAAGTGATCAGTTGGATTTACTCCTATGAAGATCTCGCGCAGCCGACGTGAAGTAAGTGTATTAAATGTTGTGTGCAGGCGGCGGTGGATTCAGTACGTAAACACTTAGTGCCAGGCTTTCTAGTAGATAGACGACTGAAATGCCCACTAATTCGTTTAACTGTATGGTGGATAAGTGTGTTCCCAGAAGCATCATTGATGTCTCCAAGAACTGTAAGTTGTATTGTATCGGCCGTTACATCTCGAGCATTACTCAGGGTGGAACCTGATGAGAATTGCGATTGCTGAGAATTCCCCGTGCCTAAGTTCATTCCATCCCAAATGAAATGTTGGTCTTATTCTGTCCCAGGTCGTAATCGTGGAGATTAGATCCTGGGAACAGTGATGCAGCTATGGAGGACGGACCGAAAGCAGAAAGAACTTAGATATAGAACTTACCGATAGCTGCGAAATTATGTTACCTCTTTGACAGAACACTCGCTGGAATGCCCGTACCTGAAGACAATCAACGAATTTCACGATCATATCTATAAGATCCAAACCACCCTCCGCTACTGGTCGGCGCAGCGTGCTTTCAGCGACCCGTCGTCTTCCCCACAGAAGGCGTTATCGACCTTCGCCTGTGAATGCTTCACGAAAACTTCTTCGAAGCACTCCGATTTTAAGAGGTGCACGATGGATGAGGTAATCACATAATTGTGTAATAATAATTCGGGTGCAATATACTCCTCCAGAGGGTTTCTATCATATGTTTTACCATCAAGCATCAAATATGTGTACCCCGTTTTTGAACGTTATATTTCCATATGAAAATTTGCGAAATTTGACCTTAGCTGAAATTTGTAAGGCCAAGGCAAACTACTTTCGAGTCCAAACTCGATCCATCCTTACCTTCTAAGATAATCTGGAAAAACATTAAAGAAGCTGAAATTAGACCAAAATCTTTCGATTTCAATACTTTCGACCCTGATGAACTTCACACGTTTTTTGTAAATTGTAATTATGTAACTTGGTCGACTTCCTTGTCACATACATATATTTAATGAGGCTGAATTGCAGTTTTCTTTTAATAATGTAACAATTGATGATACAATATTTGCATTTAAGGCTATTCATTTTAATGCTACTGGACTTGATAATAGTGATATACGTTCCCTTAAGCTAATCTTACCATTCATAATTGAACCCATTGTGTATATTTTCAATACAGTTATCATGACCTCAAGAATTGCATTGCAATGGAAGATTTCTAAGGTACACCCAGTTAAAAACAAACAGCTCAACCGTCTGGACCACAAGATTTTAGGCCAATAAGCATCCTCCCTGTCTATCAAAGGTTTTTGAACGGCTGCTTTATGAACCCCACACTGATACCCAGAAATTAATCTCTGCACAACAGTCAGGTTTTAGGCCTAAACATGGTACAGTTTGCTCGTTACTGCATCTGATCGAGTCAGTTAGAAGGAATATTGAATCACATCAGGCTACAATCTTATGTCTATTAGATCTTTCTAAGACATTTGACTCTGTGGATTTCTCTATTCTTTATAAAAATTAATTACACAGTTTACATTTAGTACTTCAGCTGCAAATCTTGTTCTATCTTATTTAACCAATCGAAAGCAAGTGACGATGTTCAAAAACGTATTGTCAAGATAATTGCCAATTTACTCTGGTGTCCCACATGGTTCAATTATAGGTCCTTTTCTGTTTATCTTATATATTAATGATATTGTACATGCCCCTAAACACGGTTCTATTTGTATGTATGCTGATGATATCTATATAATTCTTCCTACCTCAGTAGACAAAGCTGCCTATAGCATTCCCAATTTAATAATGATCTTGATCGGATAAGTGCATGTTCGCTAGAAACAGGCTTCTGTTGAGTGCTACCAAAACGCACAGCATAATTCTTTATAATCAGACCATTGATATCTCTCTGATCCCGCTTTTAAACATAAATAACACTCACAGTGTTTCAGATCAGACGTGGCAAAATGAGGTACAGTCTCTTCCAAAAGTGAAAGAAATGGTTTGCGGTTACCTAAAATTCAGCAATGTAATTCATGCAATTCATGTAATTAGTACACCCGTTTTTTATTTTTATTCGATTGCCCATCTTATTGATTTTCTAAAAAGGTACTTGCCCAGGCAGAGAAAGGGTGTAGAAATGTATAAGTAGAAAACTTGTCGGGAAATATTTGAAAATCTGCAATTTAAAGGATGTAAACTCATATTAACTCTAAAATCCTTTTTATTGAATTAAAAGCTTATTACAATTAATCTTAGGTAATTACAAAAGCTGTTTAAAATGTCCACCGCCACTTTGGTTGCATGCCAACAATTTCCTTGTAAGTCCCTCTTTAAGGCATATTGCAACCAGCCTCTCCCATATTGCTGTCGCTGAATTCCCGATTCTGCTAACAAAATCCTCTCTAGTGTTAACACGGCTTGAATAAACTTCATCCATTATTGCTCCCCATAAGAAAAAGTCCAATGGAGTAAGGTCTGAAGGTCCAGCGGTTAGGAAATTTTTCACTTAGCATTGCCTTCACAATGTAAGCAGTATGCACTGGTGCTCCATCGTGTTGGTAAAACATGTCCGTTCGATTATGCACAGGGATCTCCTCTATTAGATCCGGCAGTGTATTGTCAAAAAAGTCTGCTAAATTTTCACTATTAAGCACTTGCGGCAAAATAAGTGGTCCAACCAAATGTTGCTGATGATACCAGCCGAAACATTGACACTGAATCTCTGGCGGAATGAGGTCATCTTTGTCCTGTGTGGGTTAGTTTCTGGAGGTTATGGAAGTTCGCGATAACATCCCTGGTGAATCGAGATTCATTCGTCTACAGAATTCGGTCCAGAAACGCCCTTTTGTCAATGTCGCGTTCCAGAAGCCAAATGCCAAATTCCAGTCTTCTCTCGGAATCTCCTTGTAGTAGTGCTTGGACTGGGTATGGTGATATGGAAGTAATCTCTCTCTATGAATAACCCTCCAAACCTTAGATGAAGACACTCCTAATCGTCTTGCGACTCGTCTCGTGCTCGTCTCAGGGTCTTGCATCACGATGGTGATTATTTGCTGCTCGACGTCGGCAGAAGTCCCAAAGTTTCGGGTCGTGTCTCCCTGTCGTGTGAAGTTACATTTCCTGTTTCTCTTAACCTTTGGAAGGTCCGTGTAAATATCCGTCTTTGGGGTGCTCGCCGATAAGGGATTCTCCTTTGATATTCCCATACAGCCGCTCTCTCTTTTCCGTCTACTACGCCATAAATGTAAATAATATCCGTGTATTCATCAAATGTAAATTCTACCATTTTTTGTAAATTTTTGCTTAAAAACACCCGTACTTACCTATTGATTTGTTTTTCAAATATGATAGGTATTCTGACTGACTGACTGACCCTTTTTTATAGCAAATTTGGGAAATGCTGAATTTTAGGTAATCGCAAACCATTTTTTTCAATTTTGAAAGTGACTGTACGTGCACCATTGGAGCCAGATCAAAATTGTTGACGATTTTGGAGAGGTCATTGAAATGGTAGGTTTTTAATGTTCGTTTCATGTCGCTGTATTGGGTAGATCAAAAGATAAAAATAAAACAGTAATGTGCAAACCTTGAATAACTGAAATGTATGAATCACCCTGTAACTGCTAAACGCTTTAGATTACCCCCCCCCCCCTCCCCTCCCTTCCATACAATTTTTTGTTTGCCTAGGTGAGATCTATCACCCCACTAATTTTGGCACTTCCTATCTGAAACACCCTCTATAAGCGAGTGGTTTAAAGCCTGGGTATGTCTATTGATAATACTTTATTTTGAAATGACCATATTGTGCAATCGGTTTCAAAAGTATATTATCGTGGCCTGAAAATTTTATAGAAACATGCTGATTATACTCCCCGGCTACTACGTAAACGTTTGCTCAAAGTTTTGCTAGTGCCTATTTTGACATATGGAGACTCGGTTTACTGTAATGTCGCAAAAGGCTTAATGTAGCGTTCAACACCTATGCAAGGTATATTTTTTGCCTTAGAAGATATGATCATATATCTACGTTTAGTAAGCAGATATATGGATGTGACTTCGATAGTTATATAAAGTATAGACTTTGCAGCATGATGCATAAAATAATTAACAACCTTAGTCCAAGTTCCTTAATGATCATATTGAGTTTTGATCATCAAGGCGAACACAACTATTATTGCTTCCTAGATTTAACTTCCTAGTAAGCTCTCACACTTTTTTCGTACATGGTGCAGGGCTGGAACGATCTTCCGCTTGATGTTCGTACAGTTCGGGGTTGTCGGGGTTTCAAGATGAAATTTTACTATCTATATGTTCTAAAAATACATTCAGGACCAATTGTTTTTTTTTTGTTTAATTCAAGTAATCTTTTGAATTTTTCTTGATAGTTTTTCGTTCATTTAATTACTACTTAATTTTTGCTTTTTTTCTCTTTTCCTTAATATTAATATTAAAATAATCGGTAATGTTCTAATTTGATTTGAATTTTGGTCAATGACATACGAATTCTCTTTTTACATAATCAATTACTCAGGAATATACACATTGTAATGAGTTTTATAATCTCAATTGTGCTTTTTAATAAAGAATTATTATTATATAAAAAAAAATTTCCACAAAATTTTCTTCACTCAAAATCGACCGAAATCATTTGTCTATGCCTTTTTTCAGCAAGATAAGGCGCCATGTTTCGTTGACCTGCATACTGACCAAATATTTTGTATGTGTTGTGGTTTTTAATTTATTGTTCTATTAGTTGTAAGATTTGCATTTTTTTATTCGAATTAAAAACCTATTGGTAAGTTGCAGCACTGCTAGTCTTCCGCATGGAAAAGGACATTGTCAACTTACAGGATGTGATATTTCCTGTTTTAACGGAGAAGCAAGTCTTTTGTATTTTGATATCAATCGAGCACAGATAAAGGTATAAATTATTGTATTGCAACATTGTTGGTTTTGTAATAACAATCTAATTTCAGATGCGCTGTAGGAGTATTGGTGAATTATTACTACACAACTATACATTTGAGGATGGTACAATATCGCGCAAATGGTCTCCAATTGAAGGCAAAATTAAATCAATAAAAATCGTATCATCTAACGTTCAGAAACTTGAACCGGAAGCGTTTGCCCTTTATGACTTATCACAACTATTTCTGGAGAATCTACAAATAAAACAATTGGTCAATGGTACATTACGAGGTCTCAAACGGCTCAAAAAATTGACGATCATACAAAAAAACATTCCAATTGCATTTGTTAGCCGAGAATTTTTGAAACCTGTCGAATTTACACTTACCGAACTCCATGTGAACGCTAAACTTACTGCTCCTGACAATTTAACCAATAGTTGTGCACTTCTAAATACGTTGGAGAAAGTTGATTTAAGTTTCAACAATTTTCACATACTTGGTTCGAAAGCATTTAGCATGCTATCATTGGTAGAAGATCTGAATTTGTCCAATTCATACATAACTTACCTTAGTATAGGTATTTTCTCTACACTTTCTGCCACCTTGCGTAATTTGGATTTGTCACATAATTTGATGCAAACATTTAGTGGTTTTGTTTTTCAAACACCAATTTCAAGGGTTAATCTAAAACTAGTCGGCAACCCTTGGCAGTGCTCTTGTGGATTGCAACTTTTGATCAAAGCGGTATCGGTTCATGATATAAACAAAATTACTTGCGTTTCCCCTGAGCAGTTTTATGGACAGGCATTGGTGTCAGCCAGCGTATGTATAGGAAGACCGGACAGATTATTTAAAAGGAGTTCGACTGATGGAGGTTTTACAACAATTAGTAGCATTATGGCCGGTGGAAATAACGAGGGTGAAACTACGGAAAGTATGGATCCAAAGATAGAAAGCCCACCAAAGATATCATCATATGAAGAAAAAGGTTTGATGAAACTGAAATGTCTTGTATGTGAAGGGATGTATTGTAACAACACCAAAAAAGGTAACTTCAAATCGATACGTTTAAGGCCAAGGAAAGTCGACTTTGCTATTTCTATGATAACCGAAAACACTGTATCTGTAAGTATACTAAGTTCAATGAAGTCTCCGTATGCTCTGATCTGGTTCAGCAAAGTTACAAAAGAATTCTTCAAGATGGAGATTAATTACAAAGAGTACGGATTAGGATGTTTGAGAAATGTAAGCAAAGCAATTGTTGTAAGTGACCTTTCACCGAACAGCACGTATACGTTTTGCTTGATAAACATGGAATTCACCACCACGTCACCCTTTAGCTGCATGGCGTACCGTGCCCCAATCAATTTTTCGGACCATAGTATTTGGGTTTCAAAAAACGTTAAAACAATATTCATTTCCCTAATGCTATTAGTAATTTTATGCTCAATCGTTCTTGGGGGATGTATTTCATTTTGTATTATCAAGCAAAAACCCACCCTATTGCGAGGCAGTAAACGAGTTATTTTGCCCAATAAAAGCTCAGGCGATATAATGGTCCTCCCAAAAAGTGGAAGCTTATCCAAAAGTGAAATAAAAAGCACCAACGATCTGCCAATATCTTATCAAAGGTATTTTTTTAGTATTTTGCAGTAGAATTAGTTTTATTAATTTCCTCATTCTAGACATTTGAATCTGAGACGATCATCTTGTGACAGCACAGATAGCAGTTATGTTTCACCAAATCTCTACGAAATAATTCCTTCAGTTCGAAATCTAGATACAAATACCTCAGGCAAAGTCGATATTTGTTCCAGTGCAGCATATCTACATCAAATGCGAACGAAAAGGATGTCAAACGATCCACTACCATCGATACCAGTGGAAACACTACCAGGCCTAACAATCAGTGATCGCCGTAATAGTGTCAGTAGTGCATAATGTTACTGTCCTGATTCACAATGCAGCAAGTGATTTACTTAAGTAAATTTATGCTTTGTCAAAGTACTTTTATATAACCCTTGTAACCTTAAATAAAAATAGACACGTTCTCTAAATTTTAATAATAGCAGGAAAAGGAATTTTTATAAATGAATGTAAAAAATTAATAAAATGTTTCTTAATGAAAATTCATTTAGGCTTTGGATGGACTCACATGAAGCGAAAGTTAAAAAATAACAGACTGAGCTTGAGCAACTTTATCGTACCTAAAATATGTATTTGTTGTTCTACCCTAATAATAATAAGTAAATAAGTAATGCCATATAAATAATTTCCAAAAATTTTTGCCTGCAGATTCATAAACTCTGAGAAGAAGCAACTAGTACCCTGCCTATTCTTGCCAGCGTACTCACAGAGCACGTATCGAACTGATTCGATTTCACCCGGAATCCGGTCTGTCCACCGATGATTGGACTGTTGGTAGGCATCACTGGTAACGACTACGTTAGGAGTGCTGATCGACAGTTTTACAGGGGTTATCGCGTCAGAGTTATATATTTCAGCACCTTCTTTTGCCAATTCATTCGCTCTCTCATTGCCTGGGATATTCATGTGACTGGTTACCCAGCATAGGGTCGTTTAAGTGCCATTTGCCGGAGTATGCTTCTGCCCATGTATCTGTACCCGTTTTAGATTCATTCATATCTATGCAGATTTCTAATCTTTCTTCCATTTCATTCCTGTCGCTAACCTCTTTAACAGACAGCTTTATTAAAGCTCCTATTGAAGGTTATACGGGGGACTCGTTTGTCCGTGTCTATTTGACTGTCGATGCGGTCTAACATCTGAAAGACTCTAGAATGCTCGTTCATTTTCTCCTTCCAGCAACCCATAGGCTTCAGGCTGACTTCACTAGTCCATACTTCTACAGTATATGTTCAGTGGCAAAGGATCGAACATAACTTCTTAAGGCACTGTGGGCGAAGTACCCAAGTATCCAGTTATACCCAGACCGGCAGCTCTCTGTACTTTCGATAGAACTTCCAAGTTATTTTTAATGCGTCAAATTGGGGTTTAGTTGTCATTTTATCCCAAAGGTTCTCCTACACGCATAGAAGGCTACACTTGATTTTGGTATGCATAAGGTATGCTATAAGTTTAGAGTCTTTCCACAAAGAGTTAGACCTTTTCCTGCCAGCATTGGGAGCCTGAAGTCTGGTATTTTCTCCTTTTTTAGGAAAAGCATAAGCACCGCCTTTGAGGTGTTAACTCATAATCCACTGTTCGAGAACCATTTCTACAGCTTTCCGAGCACATATTCGAGCCTTTCGCTGTTGGTTGTCAAGAATGCCCGATACCAACATCACCAGGTCATCCGCATATGCAAAAACTGTGAAACCTTCCTTCACTACAATATCCAGGATCTCCTCCATAACCAATAATCACAGAAGTGGTAATAGAACCCCAGGGCCAGGTTGCCCTGAATATGTTACATGCTTTCAGGGCGCTCCATCTAACATTTGCCAGCGCCAAGGAATGTCGAAAGAGTTCCCTCTTAAGGGAACCTAGTTGAATACTAATATCTTCAACTTGGCCACGTTGTAGAGCTGCGCACTCTCTGACAAGTTAGTCGACCATCTCGTTCCCTGCAATGTTCCTATGTCCGGGAATCCAGTGCAAGGTTACGTTAAGCAGACTGCGCAAGGAGCTAACTCCCGAGGGTCCTACCTTGATTATTTTCATGATTATTTTCAGAAGCTTAACACGCAAGAAAAACGGAGAAAACATGATTTAAACTTTTTTTTTGAGGAAAGCGATGAAAATTACCGTAAAACCAAAGAAAAAAAAATTGACTAAAATTACTTGTTTTGTAAAATTCGTTTTGACGAAGTGCTGCATAGCAGATGCTTAAATTATGTTTTTTTTCTGTTTGTTAAAGGAGTGAATCTACTAAAAGGATTTTTTTGAAATTGATTTTTACTATGAAAAATAAAAAATCGAAGATTGGATGTTTTGAATTTCCGAATATTTGTGAATATTTTGGGTTTCGCAATAACTCGAAAAAAGCTCACTGAGGAAAACGATGGTTATATTTTAATTCAACGGGACAAAATTACCATAAAGCCTCAAGGAAGCCATATGGGACCGATTTTATTTATTATTTACATCAATGATGTATCTTTCTTCTTAAGCCATTCCATCATTCTTTGTTACGTTGACGATCCCAAATTTGTCGTGTTGTTTACTCTGTTGACGACTGTGAAATTTTAAATTCTGACTAAGATGCCTTTTAGAAATGGTGCTGCATTAATTGTCTTCCCCTTAATATTATTTAGTGTCCTAACCAACCAACCAAGGACATGGGAGGCTGGTTTAACAGCTGTTTTACCTTCGACGACCATATTGATGCGATTGTTACTAAAGCTTCATTAAACGATGTGATAAAGAATTCGGTGACCCTTATATAACGCGGCTTCTTTATTGTATAGTATACTAGGAGTATAATAGCTGTGTTTGGTCGCCGTATTATCGCGACCGCATTGACCGCGTTGAGGCGGTCCGGCGCCGCTTTGTTCGCTTTGCGCTCCGAGGGCTTCCATGGACCAACCCTCTCATTCTGCCCCCTTACTTAGATTTGCTTGAACTAATAAATTTAGACTCTCTCGAATCTAGACGAAACAACTCCAAAATTGTTTTCGATTTTGACTACCTTCAAGGCAATATCGACTCTCCGATCTTACTGTATTCTTTTAATATATCGATTCCAAGTCGCTTTGATGAATTTCGTATAAATTAATAAATAAATAAATAAATGACGTCGTATTGAGTTAAACCAAACAAATTATTTATAAATAACAAAACAAGAGGTGAATGAATTCGTTGAGCGGCACGAACACCATGCCATGGTTCTCGGGTTCAAAACCAGGTTTCCCCGTGAGTTTTTATTAGGAAATTAAAATAACCCACTCCGTTTTGGCTGTTTTTTAGCTCACGGAAATGCAAAAACAAGACATTTAAGTTTTCTAAATTCCCTCCCGGCCAAAACCATGCAAACGCATCAAAGGGTTGTAGGCTTCGGCCACATCGTATAAAAAAAGTATATAAGGGAGCACTGAACCTTGGGGTACCTCGAGAATCATATCGTTAGCAACCTATTGTCAAAAAACTTCCGTCTAATAAAGCACGAATGTTTAGGAAAAACCTCTTCATCTAGAGAAGACAAAGGTTATCAACCATCGATGTCAGAGAAAGAGCGGTCGAAGTTACAGAAAGAGGCAAGCCTCGAAAGGAACATTATTAAATCAGCTGTGTTGCGTCGAACATGAACGCCATATGAGCGATCATGGACCATGTCTTTAGTTTTAAAAGATTTAATTTAGTCCGTGTTGTTGAGTGTTACTAAAAAATTATCTTCAGAAATATATGTACTATATAAAATAATTCAATTTCCTCAAAACAAATTTTACACACACATTTACAATTTGTTTGGAACCCAATAAGTTAAATAAAATAAATAAAAACTTATTGCCATAAGTTTTTAGCACTAAGCTCTTGCCTACTTTTAGCATAAATTCCATAAATTCCTATCAGTTTTCTTAGTAAAAAAAACTGGATAATTATGAGGGGATTTGTGAATCAAATAAAATCAGACAACAATTCAAATCAATATGCATTTAGTCTGTCCTCTGTAAGCCTTATCTTACTGTCCCGATTGATAAATATTATTTTGATAGAACGCCCTTCACAAAAGCTAATTTGTTTCAGTAATTGAGCAATCGAGTTTAGTGAATAAATATCTTCAAAGGATACCAGCAACATAAAAATCAAGAAAAATTCTCCATTGTGTCGTGATTGATGTTAATAAGAATTTAGTGAATATGTTTAAATCTAAATCATTTACTTTAGTTAAAGAAAAATTTAAATACACGGAATTGAGGTGAGAATACAAATTATAGGGAGTATAGTGCGCATGGTGCAAATATAAAGAGAATGTGATACGACGTCAAGGTTTAATGTTTTAATTTACATTTTGTTTCATTTTCGAATACTTTCTAACCTGTGCAGAAAATTAGTAGTTAATACAAAAAACATTAAACTTACAATGCCTTCGAGAGAAAGTTGTACTTTGAGAAATAAATTCAACCAAAACTAAGGGAAAGTGTGGGTGAAAATGCTAATCCTGCAGTTCTAGCCAAATCTGTTAACAGAATTTTTATAGGCAAGTTGTGAAAATGTCAGATGGCTTATGGTTTTACACAAATATCCCCTTTTGCGTATGAGCCCTCATTCAGGGAATGTAATATCTAAAGTTTGTCTTTCTTTAGTCGGCATTGACGTCATTGACGATCGCAGGGATTCCTTAGTCCCTGAAATCTCTTGTTGGGCTTCTTTTTCCACTTATTTACATTAAAACAATTCAAATACCTAAAGTTTGTAAAGAATGTAAAATTTAAGTCATCTTGTTCAAAACTAAGGCAGCTATAATTTTTTAAGGACGATAAAGGAAGTATAAGGCTAAAACTAACCTTAAATGTACACGTATACTTACCGAAACTTACACTAATCGACATTTTCATTGATTTTTGCCGTTTTTAAAGGCGAGTTTACATTTTTACGTGCGGAGCTGGTAATTAAATTCTATTAGTGTTATTAAATCCCATTATAAGTCCTTTAATATGATATTATGATAATTTCAAACTTATTAACTTGTTCCCTACAGATAATGAGTACTCGTAGATAATGAAATGGAGTCCATTGCTCTTAAATTGAGTGGGTTTAGTATAATTTCGGCAATTACTAACCTTATCGCCTTGTAGGACATAGGATCAAAACAGTTGTCGTTTATTCGATTCTATTCTGTGGAGTAGAGTCCGAAAACGCAACTTTCAGGAAAAGTAGTGGCATATTTATGTATTTCACTGCAACATAACAACAATTTTGAAAAACTCGTATTGTAAACATAGCAATGTTCACTAACATAAACAAATAAATTTGATTGAATCTCGGAAAGTGATTGCTACAGTTTTGTGTGTTGTGGCTATTATTTTAGTTGTCGAGTTCATTTAAAAAGGTTTTCACCGACTCACATGCATCAAAAAGTCCTATGCCACGAAATGGAGGAGGAAGACTCATAAATGCCATTCCACTGTTGTGTAATGACCAGTAGCGGAGCTAGGATTTTTTTTAAAGGGGTGGGGGTAGGCGTGGGTGAGTTACATCGAAAGTTATTATTATATAGTTATATATTAGGGGTGGATCCTATAAACAAATGGTACTGGCGAATATAGGTCTTTTAGGATTTTAAAAATTGCGCCCTTTATATTGTGCAAATGTCTAGAGTGCAGTCATCATGACTCCTACTCTCCCGGATTAAAAGAAATGTTGGGTTAAAAAAGCATTGAAAAGCACCACTCTGACGAAAAGTTAAAATGTTATTGTTGGTGAAAAATTTATACGTTCAATATATTGAATAAAACACCTTAACCAATGATATCTTTTCCGAATATTCATTAAAATCGAAAATATATAAATAAATAAATCGAAACATACAAAAAATTGTTTGTGCATGTTTGATTTGTATTGGCCTTTTATTGTAAGCACTCCACCTCTAAAGTAAAAACAATGGCACTGTTGCAGAAGTGCTTTTTTGAGATTTGGTTTATTTGAAATCTGTCTATTCTTTATCTTATGGTGGAATTCATCCCACAAGTGATCGATGAGGTTTATGTTTCGGTGGTAATGTATAATAACGTCAACCTTGTTTTACGAGCCTTGTGTTTAGGATAATTGTCGTAAATGAAGAGTAAATTTCTTGACGGGCCCAGTATTTATGAAATTGCATGTAAATCGCAGAAATCTTGAGAAATAATGTTTCATCTTGCAGGCTTCTCAGCATCTTTTTATAGTATTTTTGTCCCACTAAATCCGACAACGACCATCATTTTGCTCAAACAGCTTTTGTTTTCGAGATATTACGAAATTCGCCAATATCAGAACAATTCACAAATTGGTATCTCCGATTTTTGAAATTCAGAGCTAAATTGCCACCAAGTTTCGTACATTTTCCTAGCAAGAATACCCCATAGATTTTCAGTGGGGTTAAGATCCGGACAGCGGGCTGGCCAAAGTAATACTTGAACATTGTTGGTTCTAATTCAGTCTATTGATGTGTGGATCGCTTTATGGTCCGTCCTGTTAGTATTTCCAGTTATCTCTTTAATAATTTTCAATAAATAAAATTTCATTTAACTCTGTATAATTTTCCGAGCTCATTTTATGGAATGTAAAGTAAATTGGAGTAGATCCATGAAAGGAAAAATCAGCCCAGATCATTAGCGATCGGTTTCATATTTTCTTGATCCTTTCGAATATTGTGCCAGTATATTTGTTATCCACCGGGGTAATGCAAGTTAAATTTCTTCTCGTCATTAAATATGACTTCCTCGTATTCTTCAGTCCAAGATATATGATTTTCTGCGAATTCCAATTTTCGTATCCTTTATTCCGTCAAAACTTGTCGCACACGTCACGTAAAATTTAGTTACTCCTCGTGGCATGTTTCTAAAATAAAAAATACAATATACCTTAAACAACTGTTAATGCTTACATAAATTAATTAATTAATTTATTCCTTAATTAATTCCTTAAAATTTAACAACAAAATACCAAAAATATAAAATGTACTGACTAATTTTATAATTATTTCCTCTTTAACAAACTTGAACTTAATTTCCTGTCCGCTGTGTACAGATCCTTTACGGCTTAATACCTGTATTCTGTTTGAAGTAATGACACCATTAAACTATTTCGCAGCACTTCAGGAAAAAATTATTACAAGGAACATTCACAAACGCCAACTTAGTAATGTTATAGCAATTTCTTTCATTGTACTTTGAGATGACCATCAGCTCCGAAACATTATGTTAGCTTTCCTCAGTAATTACAACCCTTTTTTGAAAATCTGCTGGTTTTATAACATATTTTTTGACCAACATCAGACATTTTATTTTACCTTATTTAGATATGTTTTACTCTTTCCTCACAGAACGCCCGTCGTCCGTGATACCTTCTTTAGTAAAACATTTTGAATTGTTTCCGATTTACATTTTCGTCAAGCGTAGTATTTAGTTTGAGGACACTGAAAGCAGGATTGACTCAGTTGAGTTGCGGCGCACGTGATACTGCCGATTTTGCACACCAAAAAAAGTATAATTAGATTAACGAGCAGAAATTGATTTGAAGTGCAGTGCCATATCGCTAAGGTGAAGGGCTTTTTATGATCTGTTAAAAATCATATTTCGGTGAGTCTTTCGCTTTATTCAGTAAGCTAGTAAGAAAGCAAGGTAACTGTAGACAGCGATGGTCCAAAATACACGTACGAAAGCTGATTAGAACTAAACAACGATCCCTACAGAAAGACGTTCAAAGAAGTGTAAGACGTAACAAAAGTGCAGCTACACACATACACACACTAGTTAAATCTATAAAAAATGGCCAAACAACTAACTGCAGAGACTCTCAAAGAAACGCCAACAGATTTCTACTTCTTACGGAGGAACTCAAACTGGGGTGGTGGAGAAGATATTGTGTTTTAGTCCCAATCAATATTTTTGGACCATCACCTGAGCCTGAAGAACTGCAGGTTGTCAGCATTAACATGTTATCTTCAGCAAGATTTAAGGTGGTGAATGCAAAAAAGTCGTTGGAACTCATTAGTCCCTCAAGGATTGATGGCAAACGAATTACTTCGGCAAATCCCATAGGTTAGATTAAGTTAGTCGGTGGCCACCGGTTTGTTACAGGTCGTACTCAGAAAAACCTTAATATGGTCCATTGTGATATCAATTTGTGGAAATTAATTGAACCATTTTTTCACCATTATTGATAAAGCTGGCGGATTCCTTTGCCAACTTTGAGCATTTGTAAAGTAAATTCTGATTAATTTCAGCTTCTTCCTCATTCAAGCACCACCATGCAGTAGTAGTAACCGCCGCAATGATATTTCGTTGAGTCTGGTGTCTCACCATAAAGAATCGTCGGTCTCCTTTGTTTTCACTTAGGCCACATATTTCGTGATAGGTCGCAGTTTGCTAGATCACTCCATCTTTCCTCGGCCAGCTGAACTGCTTTTTTTTACATTATATTAGAGGCTGGCCCATTCATTTGCATACTTGTGAAGCGTTCAGCTGTTAACCACCTTTCATTAGCCGCTTCAGATTCCGATAAATAACTACGACCGGGTTCCTATCAAAGAACCACCTTGTGCACAGGTAACAAGCTTTGGGAGACCGCTCCGGCAATTACACATTAGTTGTGACTTAACAGTATTCAAGTCGAGCGCTTTGATTGTTGCTTGACTGATAGTCATATACAGGGTGTTCAAAAAGAATCGGACCCCCCCCCCCCCTTTCTCAGAAAATATTGATCGGAGGAAAAAATTATCAATACAAAAGTTGTAGGAATTTGCATGGAGGGTCCACTTGGAGGGCGACTTCAAATTTGACCTTGGCTATGACCTTAAAGGTCAAATCAAGGTCAAGTCCATTTTTCTAAATGAGACACCCCACTTTTTATTGCAAATTCAGAAAGAGTGGAAAATTTTACGTCCGAATATGTCCTTGACCCTTTTTCAAACGATTCATGAAATGCAGCAAATATCCCTACAATTGTTTCAAAGTGCTATCCAAGCTTTTTATTTAAGGCTTGCTCATTGTCAAAATACTGAAGGAAAACACTTTGAACATTTGTTGTAAATGTGATTCATCTTACGTAAATTGGTTGTGTCTCCGACCGACCTTGACTTGTGTCCTCTAGCAATCTTAAATTAACTGTAATTTTCTAAATGTTTATCACATTATTACGGCAAGACCTCTGCTGAATGATGAATTACAGGTGAATTTTTAATGTTACAGCTTTTGTGCAACTATTTTTTTACTAGTCGTTACGGAGTCGTTTGAAAAAGGGTCAAGGACATATTCGGACGTAGAATTTTCCACTCTTTCTGAATTTGCAGTGAAAAGTGGGGTGTCTCATTTGGAAAAATGGACTTGACCTTGATTTGACCTTGAAAGTCATAGTCAAGGTCAAATTCGAGGTCGCAATTGGACCCTCCATGCAAATTCCTACAACTTTTGAATTGATTATTTTTTCCTCCGATCAATATTTTCCGATATGGGGGGGGGGGGGGGGCTCCGATACTTTTTGAACACCCTGTTTATAGTAATCTATAAAAACACATTGCCCTACGCCTTGGCAGGCCTTTGTGCAACAACAATTCTCTTTTTGCCTTTTTAATGGTAGGACCACTGCTTGAAATACTCTGCAGTAATTCGTATGTTAAGGCGGCTAAAGAATATGCCCCGGTTCCCAGTCCTCTCTGCGGATTACATTGATGTGCATGAAAACTGTCGAATTATCTCAAAGTGTTGAATATAATAAGACAAGCATGTATTTTGCGGTGCCCGCGAGGGATTAGATGGAAAGTTTTTAAATACATTAGGCTATAAGACTACGTTTGCCTTCTATTCTTCAAAAAGAGCTATGGAGACGGAGTTGGATCAATTGGGTGATTGACGCGATCACCACGCCATGGTTCCACGGTACGAAAATAGGTGTATCTAATAAACTAAAAAATTCACTCAGTCTCTGGGTTGTTTTCTGTTCACAGGAATGTAGAAAACAAGACATAGTTCCCTCATTCCCCTTAGCTTAATTCCCTTCCGGCGAAGCCATGCTAAGGCATCATATCATTGTATCATTGTATCCTGTCCTAAGATTACATCATGTAAAAAGTTTAGCCCAAATGTCTGAAGCCTTGATTAGAGAAGGTCGGAGAGCAGAGCTTGAGGTGAACGCTGCTAAAACGAAACTTATGGCTTGAACTATAGAAGATATAATAAAATCTATCTTGAAGAGCAACTGTTCTATTAGCTGTAGTTGCATTTTGTTATCTTGGATGCTTAGTTACAGGAGATGGCAAAGCTGAAGCTAAGATACAGGCTCGCATAAAGAGAACTCGAGCTGCATTTAATACTCTTGCTGAATTATGGCATCTCCAAATGCATAAAGCTCCGGATCTTTGAATCGAATATAAAATCTGTTCTGTTGTACGGTTGTTCAACATAGAAAGTGACCTGTCAAGTGGCACCTTGTCAACCGGTGTCTCCGGCAAGTTCTTAATATCCACTGACCTGTCATAGGCCAATATGGTGTTCGAACACGAAAGTGGCAATGGATAGGCACACACAGGCAAGCAGACTTTAGATTGAAATCCTCACTGGACCCAACGGGACCGCGCAACACGTAGAGAAGATCCGTCCAGACGGAATCAAGCATTCGTGGCAGGAGTTGAGGCCAAAACAGGACCAAGTGTAGAGTCCCCATATTAGAGATACCCTTTGCCGCACAGAGGTTAAAGGAACGAGAGAGCCTAGAGAGTCGTTGGTGAGTGAGAGCATTAGTGTTTTGCAGTAGTTGATGAGGTTTTACCTAGGCAACCTATTTTTCTTATTCAATTAAGCTCTCGATAATTTAATAAAATTTCATAATTTAAAATGTAGTCCTGACTTGATCGCCGATGAGAACTTTTTCTGATTTTATTGTTTGTATTTATTTAGTTGTTATTCTTTCTATTTAATATTTTAAGCAACTAACTAAACTTCTTATATATTTTTTAGATGGGCGAAATATTTCGTAATACCAGGACTGGCAGCTTTCATATTGCTTTTAGTTTTATCAAACGTTAAGCATCCTGACCATTACAAGGAAAATATGGACATGTACGTTTACATTTTATTTTATTTTCCTTTGAAAGCAATTTTGACTTTTACAGCCATTTAAACGATTATCGCGAAGCAAACAATCAGGAACTTGAGTGCGGTCGACGGAATTGTCAAATACTTTGCTCGGATGGAGACCTAACCCAACTAACTGAAAGGTTGACAAAATTGGCCGTAAGTAGTTACAAAATAAAAGAAAGTGAAACAAAAGTAAATTCAAATTTCTAATTTAGTTAGATTGTACAGAAATCGAAATTGATTTCTTCAGGTGTGGGCTCCCTGGAAGAAAACTACGAAAAGGTTGGATTAAGGGAACTATCAAAATTAAATCTCTTCGATTTACTTCATGTGCATTAAATGATATTGAAGCAGATGCATTTGATGATCCTGTGCTTAGCTCTGTCATCAAACTCGAGCTGAATGGGATTCAACTTCAAACAATATCCAATAGTACACTAAAAGGACTGAATGCGTTACAAGAATTAGTAGTGGTTTCGACACTGCCTGATTTTACACCAAAAGAGAATTTTTTGAAAGAGTTGAAATCAATTCTATTGCGCTTAAGTATAAGTGCATCCAAATCAATGGCTAGTAGAAATCCAAAGAATTTGCTTGGCACCGAGGAGCTATCATTAGTCGAAGAAGTTGACTTAAGCAACAATAGCTTTGGAGATGCAATAGACAAAGATTCGTTCGCCGTCCTAAAAGGAGTTAAAAAATTATACTTGAGGAGATGCAATATTACAGCTCTTAAGTCCGATGTATTCCATTCAATAAAAGACACAATAATTTTAATTGATTTAAGATGGAATGCTTTGATAACATTGTCCAAAGATTTTTTTGATTGGTTTAAAAATTCTCCACTAAATAGCATACTATTGACAAATAATCCCTGGAATTGTTCATGTTCACTGTTACCGTTCTCAGATTTTTATAGACAAAATCCAAGATACTTCGAGCCAAGTATTACATGCAATACCCGAAAGAATTTTGCTTTATTAAATTTAAGACAACCAAGTTTGTGCCGAGCTCTTACAAATGAAGTGACTTCACCACCCAGTACAGAAACAACTCTACCCCCAACTCAAGATCCTCACGCGCCAGCTGTAAGGCTACATTGTGATGAACGTAACAAGAAAGATTATTTGGATGTCCAACCAGCAGATATACAATTTTCGATCACAAGTATTTCTCCAACAGGAGTTAAAATAGATGTAACGACATTTGATGGCGATTATTCCATCGTGTGGTTTTTCAAAGCTTCGAAAAAATACAGACTAATGGAAATAAATTATGACGAATATGGTCTTGGGTGTAATGCAAGGGTCAGAAGAGTGCTGGTTCTAGAGAATTTAAAGCAACACAAATCTTACGTATTTTGCTTGATAAAAGTTGGTGACGTAGATATATCTCCATTTAATTGCCATTCGCATTATATGTTCGATGGATCAACTGTTGCTAAAAAGGATTGGCTCCTCTGGGGATCACAGACAGCAACATGCGCTTTTATCACTGTTGGAATTTTAGTTTCCGTATTTGTTGGAGCGATTTTCACATTTGCCGTCCTAAATCGGAAAGCTGCTAGATTAAAAACGGCAGTTATTGATGAAAATAATTTGAATAGTATAGTCTTTCCTAGAGATAGAAGCACATCAAGAAGCCAGACAGATATAACAACTCAAGTTAGTCAAAGACCCAGAATATTATTGAGGAGTATATCAGAGAAAAGCGGTCTTAGCGAAAAGAGCTATGTTTTGCCTACAAATATATACGAAGTTATTCAATATCAGCAGCGATCTGATGCAACGTCAACAAACTTTTACTTTGGCGATGGAATACCTTCTCATTCTCCACCTCCAATACCAAAACCAAAGATTTCAACAACTACAACAGCAGAACTTTACAGTTCTTGTAAAAGGTATTAAATATTGTCCATTGTTAAAAATAAACATAGTTTTCAGTATACTGTTATTTTATAAATTTATAAATATTTTCATATAACAATATAAATTTTTTTATGAAAAAATTGTTTTATTTACATTCAATTCAAACTAGAGATTAAAGTCCTTAAACGAAGATACTCTAATCCTTGATGATGTTTTGACGAGTCAAGGCCAGTTGTGATTAATGTTAGTAGTTTTTGGGTCCATTGGCCCCTTGGCCTCTTGACCGACACGCTGGACTTACAACCCGTGGTTCTTTTTTCTATCTAGTTCGCGTAACCCCTTTAACATAACCTTTTCTCGATGTGCGACATTAATCGTTTTACAAAATCGTTTTACATAAATGGCTTCCTCAAGGTTAAACCGACTATCACCAACCTCTTTGAATTCCTTAATTATTCTCTGCCGACTATCAGGAAAACTGGTGCACTAGGTATATTTACAGATTACAGAAAGGCTTTCGGTAGAAGTGACCATGGAATCCTAGTATATAAGCTGCTTCTTCGTGGGCTTTCTTCTTGTTTCGTCGATTGATTGTCCTCTTACGTAACAAGTCGTACACAGCATGTCACATTCCGGGGAGCTCTTTCCGACCAAATCCTTGTTACTTCGGGGGTGCCTCAGGGTAGTATCATTGGCCTACTCCTTTTCGTCCTGTATATCAACAACATCTCGCTTTTCCTCTCCAGTAGAAACGTTTTGTGTTACACGGACGACGCCAAGATTTTTTGAGCTGCTTTCCAAGACTGTGACTCGATGCTGAGCATCCTTTACAGAAGGTCCAAGATTCCTTGCGATCCCTACCTAGCCAAGCTTCGGTAGACCAATTTTGGAATACGGTAGCCCTGTATGTGGTAGTTATTGAGCTGTACACATTAACTGCATCGAGGTAGTACAGGGCAGATTTCTAAGGTTTGAACTCCGCGGACTTCCTTGGAATGATCTTTCTTATACTCTAAACGGACGACACTCGTTAATTATAATACATTTTATTGTCATCAAATTGAAATGATAATGTTGCCGCTGTAATACAGAACGTAATTCTTACTTGCCGACTTCTTTTCTTAAAACATTCTTTACTGTCAAATCAATTTTAAATGTCCAGTGTCTTAGATAGATGACACCCGTTTGTTCAATAATTTTTGAAAATGATAATTTTGCCAATATCGTATTGAGTTTCCAACTACTTTTTTAAATATATTCCTTCTTGTCAAATCAATTTAAAATATCCAGTGTTACCGCTCTTTCCAACGTAATTTTTGAAAAAAACTACGTTCATATAATATCATTTTTGGGTTAGAAATTACGTAGGAAATGATAATAAGCAGACAGTTATAACAAGTTTTGCGAACAGAAAGTCGTGTTTATTATCATTTTTTGCATTTTTAATAATAAACAGCCACCATCTGTCTAGGGTAGGTATTATGCTCATCTACTGGGACTGAGTTCTGTTAACTGCCTTGAAAAGGGTCAAGAGAGCAATATTTTCAAAATACTATTTCTCTTCGGAAATGATAAATTCATTGACTCAAACTTTATAGTGGACATTGTGTGGTAAGCCATATCGAACAAAAATAAATAAACATATAACAATATTGTCTACCACACTTACTTTTTTGTATCGAGCACGGAGTGTCGACCGGTTGATGATGGATGATGGCCGAAGGCTGAAACACTCCGTGTTCGATACAAAAAAGTAACTATGGAAGACAGTATTGTTATATGTTTATTTATTTTTGTTAGTTATGATAAATTCACATAATTACTGGGGACTCTGAACATCTCCATCTCGCCACGGTTCCTGTAAAATCATAATTTCCTGTACGTTTCTGGTCACCGAATTCTGTATGGCATGCACAAGGCCATTAAGTCGACGTCTCGCCTCTTCAACGCACAGTCCGCCAACTTCCATATGGCTCCAGACTCCATTTGACGAGCCTTCTCAATTCATGTCTTATTTGATGCGGTGATTAAGCTCCCTACATCGCTGCCTACATCATCCGCATCGGGACAGTGCAGCGCAGATTTTTAAGGTTTGAACTCCGAGGTCTTTCATGAAATAACCCTATTACTCTTCCTCCTTATCCTGACCGCCTCAGACTCATCTCTCTTTACTCCCTTGAAAAGAGACGCAATATTTCCAAAACCTTTTTATTTTTGCGTTTATAGGCAACGGTTCCGTAAAATTTACGTGACTCATTAAGTGTACTGTGTGATTTATAGAAATAATTTACTCTTAATGCACAATTTTTCCCAGAACAATCGGCAAATTTTACGATTCTCTACCGTAATTTTTCCAGTACTCTTCGCTGATACTGATGATGATAAATGTGAGTGCGGACTTAATTTTCTATATTTCTAAATTTCAGTTGAACTTAATTTTCTATAATTCTGAATTTTGACTAATTAACTTCCAATCAATTTGCGGTGTCAAAAAGTGGTGATCAGTTCTATTAATCTCTCTGGAATAATGAATTGATTAAATTGAAGATTGGCTTAGTGATGAAGACGCTGGAGGATTAGGGCTCGAATATCAAACCGCGTAAATTTCTTATTTCGTTTTATTTTTGTTAAAGATAAATTAATTTGATTGCTTTAAGCCTTTTGAATTCTAAACTGGGAATATCATTTGAAACCAAACACATACTCGGGACCCATTGTTAAGGAAATTTTACGGTGCTGTTCTGTAAGATTACATTTGAGAATCGTAACTTTTACCAGAATTTTCGTATAAACATTCATAAAACGGGTAATTTATATAGTTTATGCCGTGTTTTGCTGTGTTGATCGGACAATTAGCCAGACCGCTTGCTGCAATCAAAAATCTTGAAAATAACTGCAAACAAGACTTAAAGGGTTTTTCAAATTTTCTTCTAATAGGTTGCGTCGAAACAGTTGCGATACCTTTAGCTTTACTGTTTAACTGTTTAACTGGTGTTAAAAGCGACATTAAGAATTACCATGGAGTATCAATCATGAATGTTGTACCTAAGTTGCTGGACGTTTTGTTATAAAAGATTACATAGTTTGTTAAAAACATAATTGTAAAGAAACAACACGGGTTTTTTGCTGGGAGATTCACTGTTTTGAACTTGAAAATGTTTACTAACTTTTGTATGAAATATGGAAAAGGGTAGTCAAGTTGTTGCCCACCCCCCCCCCCCCCTCCCCTCCTCAAAGACATTTTTTTACATAGTAGCAATCGGGGGAAAATACTCTGGAAAAAAAAAATTTCGGTCCACGCGTAACGAAATTATGCCCGGTCATACATAAAAAAATATGTGTCGAACTTACAACCACTCGTTTTTTAGGAAGTCGGTTAAAAAGCCGGCGAGATTTTAAATATTTCAAAGATTAATTTGAAAAAATTTCGCAGGAGTTTAATTCTGCATCCCATATTAACAACAGAAGAGTAATTATGTTTTTCATTTATGGAAAATTAATTTCATCGGAAATAAATACTGCTTTTCTCTTTTTTTCAAAAACCAAAGGTGTCTGGAAAATTTTTTTTAAATTATTTTACTGAATTTTATTTTTTATTATTGTCATTTGGATTATTATATTATATAAATAACTATTATTGGAATATACTGTAATATAAGAATTTAAGGTTTTGTTGAATTTTCATTTGAATACATTTTTTTTTGAAATTTTTAATTTGGGCTTACGCTTTGATTTCGGCACCGTCTTCCCTTTTTTTTAATAGTGAACTGCGCAAACGGGTTAAGACCTTGCTTCTTCGAATTATATATTTTTTCGAAAATCCATAGAAGATTGCCTAATCAAATCAACTGACTTTACAAATGAAATCAATATTTCCTGGGGGTTTATCTAATAATCTCTATAAAAGCTCTCCTAGAATTTCCTCGTTGTATGGCGATTTATTTCAGTTCTTGAATATTCGCGGTAGAAGAATGTTTTGTAAAGCTTACTAATAAAATACAATTCTGCACTGCTTGATCTATATTGAATAAATTTTAATATTCGAAATTTTTTAAGAAAAGAAAATGTTTAAATCAAAGTCGTTTACTTTAGTTAAAGAAAATTTTAAATATGCAGAGCTGAGGTAAGTGTTATTTACAACAAGAAACATTGTTGAAAACTCTTTAGAAGTGAATTTAGCTGATGTGTTTTAATTATGAAAATTTCTGAATTGAATTTGTGATTTACAACATATAGTCTGTCCATTTGCTTTAAAACAATAAAGATTTAAGTTTGTGTTTAATTTAAGCGTTTTAAACTTAGCCCGAAATTTATTTGTTTTAAATAAAGTCAAACAATAAATTTCTTTATACGTAATTTATAGTAACGTAAATTACCAAGATAAGGATAGATTGGTGGAATATTAAAGTTAATCCAAAATTTGGAAATAAAAGGTCACCAATCAGACTTATCAAATTAAGGATTAAGCTATCGGTAATGGCACGTGCGTTTACGGTTTAGTAAAGTAACACAATATCGAGGAAATTTACTCTTAATAGGTACTTATTTACATTCATGATGTAGGTTTTGGTTACTATATGTGATGAAGCTAAGACATTGGAGATGCCCTCTGATGCTATTGTATACTCTTTGCAGGAAAAGTATCAAGGATAAGAAAGTTAGTTAAGCGTTAAGTTAAAGACGTGACTGGAGCTCGAGGAAAAAACAGATAATAGTTAATTATTCGAAATTCGGCCTGTTCGGCTTAATAAAGATTCCTGGAATTTTACGGCACAATTAAATATAGCCTTGAGATTACCAGGGTGTAATGTAAGACCTACAAGAAATCAGAATAGAAATTTCGTGGTAAAAGTGGCCATGGAAATGATCGTAGTCCATGCTCTCAGAGATTTGCAATCGCTAATAACCTTAATATTCCTTCTTTGAATTTAGTCGAACGTAAACAGTGCAATACGTGTGATAAGCCACTCGTGGACGCGTTATCTTACGTTTGCGTAACTTATTTGATGTTTCTAAATATAAATAAATTAAAATTTGGGATAGTTCTCAAGAGTTTCTTGTATTTAAGCATTAAAATAAGATTTTTAAATAGTAGCTTTACCGAGATGCAATAATGTTAAGATTAAAAAAAAAATTTGCCTAAGCAATCGTAACTAGTAAGAAACATTTAAATACAGATCATATGTGATTGAAACAGGTAACTGAGCGCTACTTCAACAATGAAGAAGCTGGTGTTGATTAGGATCACAAGGCATATGTTAGTATTAAAGTATTAGTTCCAAGAAACTGCCCTGCGGTACATCTGATCTCATAAACAATTGTTTAAGATAATACGATTTTGAAATTTTCCCGACGAGGGATCCCAACCAAGGCCTTATAAATACATAATGGAATAGTGCGACACATAACTTTACAATCGTGCTGACAATAATATGAACTTCAACAGTAGGCAAGAGAAAAACAAATTTTTTTCACCGACATTTAATTTGTCTATGTAGTAACCCTAGATATGGTGTTGGACTAAAAATAAATACAAGAAAATTTGCTAGTCTACTCCAAATATAATATATTCTATACATAGTAAAACCTTTTTGGTTATTATTGTTTTTAGCAATTTTAAATAAAATCACTTTAATAATATTCTATTATTCTAGGTGGGCTAAGTTTTTCTTAATTCTAGGACTAGCAGCATTTACTCTACTTATGGTTATATTAAATACGAAGGATCCAGATTACCATAAATTTGATCCCGAACGGTAAGCAGTACAATCTTTTTGAATTGCATTATGTAGAAAACTTTTACTTTTGACGTTTCATTAAAAGTTTTTCAAGCAAACTACGGACATCAGAAGATCTTAAGTGTATGAAAATTAAGTGTTCTATATCTTGTCGATATGGAGATGTCAGCAAACTCCGGAACGATATAACCGAGATAACTGTAAGTAAATATAATACGATTTAAAATAATTAACAGTTATACACGATTTGATGCAGGAAGGTTGCAATAAGTTAAATCTAAGAATTGTTTCAATAAACTTTCCTAAAAAAACACTTAAAAGAAATTGGATTAATGGAACTTTCAAAATTGGTGAGCTCATATTCAATGGATGTGAACTTAATAGAATCGACCCAAGTGCATTTAATCACACTATTTATAGTGACACCACAAAGCTTGAGTTTGAAAAAGTTTCCTTAGAATACATGGATGAAAATAGTTTTGTAGGTTTAAAAATGTTACAAGAGCTTATTATCACACCGACGAATATTGAATTTGTACCAAAACCTAATTACTTAAAATTTGTTGGCTCAACCTTAGAGAAACTAACCATAAAAGTATCTAAAGTTACAAACTCAAAAAATCCAAAAGCATATTTGGGTACTGAAACACTTTCATCAGTAAAAACAGTTGATTTGAATGGAAATAATTTTAGTTATAAAATTAACAAAGATTCATTTACTATGCTCAAAAGTGTTGAAAAGTTACTATTATGGAATTGCAAAATAACCGCTCTAGGTCCAAATGCATTTGATTCTATTGCCAAAACAATAACTCATATTGACTTAAAATGGAACGCTATTGCAACATTTCCAACAAATTTTTTTGAACCACTTCTCTCGTCGAAACTGAACAAAGTAATACTTACATATAATCCATTGAATTGCATTTGTCAGTTGTCTTCATTTGCTGAAGATTACAAGAAATATCCAAATGTTTTTGAAAAGAACTTAAAATGTTCTTTACCAGAAGAATTTGAAGGTCAGATAATAAGCGAACCTATACTCTGCCCCACTACAACAACAAAAGCTATACAGCCAACAAGAACTACCCAGGTGATACAAACTACAACAGTTATAATAACTCCACCAGCGAAAGAAACTACAACAGTTATAATAACTCCACCAAAGATAGAAACTACAACAGTTATAATAACTCCACCAAAGATAGAAACTACAACATCTATAATAACTCCACTAGTCACAAAAAATTCACCTAAAACAAAAGTTTCCGAAATCACCCAGGCTCAGGAGGAACCTTTGACCTCTTCGACTGCTTTAACATCTTATCTAGAAGCTCCTTCGAAAGTTATTAGGCTTGAATGCAATAAAAATTTTTTCAACAATTTCGTAGAAATAAAACCGGCCGATGTGCAATTTTATATTGAAAGTATTTCACCAACAGGAGTTAAAATAACGGTTTCCGAATTTGACGGTGAATACTCTGTTCTTTGGTATTCCAATGCTTCTACAGAATATGATTTTGCTGACCTGAACTACAATGAGAACGGAGTCGGATGTAACGCAAAAATAAAAAACGTTGTAATTTTGGAAAACTTAAAACAGAGTAACACATACATCTTCTGTTTAATTAAAATTGGAGAAGTTGATATATCGCCTTTCAACTGTCTTTCACATTATATTCCTGATAACTCTATTGGAGTTACTTGGCTTCTATGGGGATCAAAAACTGCTACATTTTCTATATTTTCGATTGGTGTCTTACTATCACTTGTTGTTGGAGGAATATTGGCTTTTTTAATTATCAGATGGAAGCCTACTTTAGTAAAAGGCAGTAGGAGAGTTATAGTAATAAACAGAAATACATTTGATATAATGGTGGTCACTAGAAATAGCAGCACTTTCAGTAGAGAAACTAACGAAACAACCGCATCAAATAGAAAGTAAGTTTTAATGTTGCTTTCAAAAATCGGCCATTTTATGAGTTTTCCTTCAATTAGTTCTACCAGAGGACCATTATCTAGAAGCCTATCTGATGGAAGTATTGCAAGTACTAGACGTTACATTGTTGTTCCTGTAAATCCATATGAATCTGTACAGTATGAAGATCAAGTTCATTCCGAAGAAGACAAATTTTACTTTGATCGAGTTCCAAAGGATCCTGCACCTTTCATACCAAGAACTGTTGCAAATAGTTTACCGGCGGCAATAGATGACATTGATTATGATTACACAACAAATAAAGCATATCAAAAGCCAGAAAGCTTATAAAAATGAATATAACTTTATAATAGATTCAACTTTTTGTTTATCATTTTTAGGGTCCCGTAGCAACTAGGAACAATTGTAGTTTCGACCTGTCCGTCCGTCTGTCTGTAGGTTACGGTCTTGTCATCTTCTCACTTATATACCTATTAAAATGAAATTAGGAGTATTCATGTAGATTGGTGACCTTAAAACAAAAAAAAAATTTTTTTTTTTTAAACTTGCTTTTCTTAAAAAAAAATAACCAAAAAAGTCGTACTAAAGAGTAAGAAATTATTTCTTCGCTAAGTAATTAGAAATTCTGTGATTCATAACGACTGCATGAAAAGCAAAGTCTACGCATTTGTTTGACTATATGCTTGATTTAATGAAACGGTTGAAAATGGGGAGTGCGGAGGTATGAAATAAAAATAAAAATAAAATTGACGCTTTATAGGATCAATCGAACGGAATAGCATATATTGGTCATTGTGAAGACTCAGACATGAAAAGTATTTAAAAAATGTTATCATATTTTTTGTTTTTACTCCTTAGTCATACCTTAATTAAATAATTATTATATGTTATCTAAGTTTAAATTGGGTTTTCAAACATAACATTATATATTTAAATTTCACATATATTTGTAAATTATCCAACAAATTTTTATTATACACGGTACTCAATGAGCGAACTTTCTGATTATTGAAATACAATTTCAAATTAAAATACTTTTCAGAGCACTACCCGACAAAAGCACATTTCTCGACGTTGCTAAGAGAATAATAGGAACGATGTAAATTCTACTATAGTATCGATACGATTTTGTGCTGGGATCTGGCACAGCCTACTCTAGATACAAGCCTGGAAAACATGACAGTTCGGCTATTTCACCACCATCACCATGCTAGACTTTATTTATTTTATTTTCTCCTTGATGGTATCATAGCAAGGCTAAACGCGTTGGACAGAACATTAAAGACCAGTGACTTAACTTCTTACCGTAAGTCCATGGGGTGTCCGTGCGACGGCCGCGAAACAGTTATACTTTTTGACCAAGATGTAGGGCTTGTAGAGTTAGGACTTGTAGAGTCAGGGCTTGTAGAGGTAGGTCTTGCAGATATAGGAGCTTGGCTCTAAATGAGATCTGATAACTTTTTAATAGTGAAAACGTTATGAGCTTGTGAGTCTTGGCAACCTACTTTACATGAAATATTTGTGGTGAGATTTCATTTCTTTCTGCAAGATGCCCTAGTTCTCTTTAACCGACTTCCCAAAAACAAAGAGGTTCTAAGTTCGACGCGGATTTTTTTTATGTCTGACCGGACATAACTTCGTAACGCGTCGACCGATTTTGATGATTCTTTTTTTGTTGGATTGGTGCCATGTAAAAAAATTTTTGGTTGGTTAGGGGTTAGGGGTGGGGTATAAGCTAACTTTGTAACGCGTGGACCGATTTGGATGGTTCTTTTTTTGTTGTACAGAGTCTGATCCCCCATTGCTAATAGGATAAAAAAGGAGGGGTAGTCTAACTTCGTAACGCGTGGACCCATTTGGATAATTATTTTTCTGTTGGGTAGAGTATGTTCCGTGGTTGACACCGCGAGAAAAAAATTTTGGTAGAGTGGTGGTGGGGATATGGGTGGGACCTAATTTTGTTACGCGTGGTCCGATTTCAATGGTTCTTTTTCTGTTGTATAGAGTGTGATCCCCCATTGCTAATAGGAGAATAATTTGGTACTAGGGTGAGCGGTGGGGTGGGGTGGTGGAGGAGTAGTGTAATTTCGTAACGCGTCGACCGCTTTGGATAATTCTTTTTCTGTTGGGTAGAGTATGCTCCCTGGTTGATACCACGAGAAAAAAATGTAGGTGGGGGGGGGCCTAACTTTGTAACGCATGGACCTATTTGGATGGTTCTTTTGCTGTTGAATAGAGTGTGATGTGATCCCCCAGTGCTAATAGGAGAATAATATTGTCCTATGGTGGTGGTGGAGGAGGTGTAGTAACTACGTAACGCGTGGATTGATTTCGATGATTCCTTTTCTGTTCGGTAGAGTATGTTTCTTGATTGATACCATGAGACAAAATTTTTTTAGTGGAATGGAGGTGGGATAGTGGGTTAAACCTAACTTTTTAACGCGTGGACCGATTTGGATGGTTCTTTCTTCGTTGTATAGAGTAAAAGACATTAAAAAGTGAAAAATAAAATAGTTTTTAAAAAAAAGTTGAACCGACTTCACAAAAAGCACTAAAAAGCATAAAATAATTTTTAATTTAATATCTATTACGACATTTTAAAGTCGGTGCAAATTAAACAAAACAAATAAAACAACTACCCAACCACAAAGGAAGATAATATATAAAACTACCTGAACGTTTCAGCTCACGGGATCATAAGAAATGAAGATTTAATATTTGTGTGAAGTCGGTTGAACTTTTTTTTAAAAAAGTATTTTTATTTTTTCGTGCTGTATTTCTTTCGCGTCAGTTATTCCTTTTTTCATAACCGAATCTCTGTCGTTGCCTCTTTTCCTTATTGGCTTATTATTTCCGATAAGCGATAAATATACGCCGTGATTTTTCATTGCTTTTTAAGAGGTGATTGTGCTGATCTTACATTCGTTGTTTATGTACTAATAACATCCTGCTTTCATATCAAATTTCAACTTTCTAGAACTTTTGGAAGTACCGCCCCATAAGAAATTGTAAATACATACAGACCTGCACAGCCCTTTATGGAGGGTCGGAGGGTGTAAGTTACTTATTTCTTAATTTTTTCGTTGTTTTTGTAGTAATCGTGGGCTGCATGCCAAATTTCAGTTTTGTAGGACTTCAGGAAGTACCTTACAGGCTTTGATGATGCAAGTTTTGATGATCATGATTGAGTTAGTGACGAAATCGAGGTATTTTAGGTATTAATAAAATGTAAAGTATAAAAACTAGACAATCTAACCTTAGTGTGTTCATTAGTTAACTAACTACATCTTATTCTGAGAATTTGGGCTCTGTAGTATTATCCAGACCAAAGCTATGAGGTTTTGAAAATACTACGAAACACTTCGAGAAAAGCTAGGTAGTGCCCTGCTTCTTTTTGGCATATTTTATTAGCGCGTAATGGTTTACTTTATACAAATGCTGACAATTATCCTGATCAGCTTATAATCACAGGAACATTTTTTTTTTAATTTTAAGTGCAATTCGATTTTAAAAGAAAACCATTCCTTTTATAATTTTTGTTTAGTTTACTTATTATGAAATATACTTGGACTGAAGTTAATAGATAAACGTGTTAAAATGTTTCTTCTTCGAATTATATCTTTACGCAAACCTAGATTGCTTAATCGAGTTAACTGAAATTACAAATGAAATCAATATTTTCTGAGGTTTTATCTAATAATCTCTATGAAAGCTTTCCTATAATTTCCTCGTCGTATGACGATTTATTTCAGTTTTTGAATATTCGCGGTAGAAGTATGTTTTGTAATGTATACTAATGTTTGCATCTTAAATACAATTTTACATTGCTTCGTCTGCATTGATTAAATTTTAATATTCGACATTTTTAACGAAATAAAATGTTTAAATCAAGGTCGTTTACTTTAGTTAAAGAAAATTTTAAATATGCAGAACTGAGGTAAGAGTTATTTACAACAAGAGGGGATTATTGGTGAAAAATCTTACGTAGCGAATTTAATTAATGTGTTTCAATTATGAAAGGTTTTGAATTAAAGTTTCTATTTTTAACATATAGTCATTCCAGGTGTTTAAAAACTAATAAGGATTTAAGTTTGTGTTTGAGATGAGTGTTTTTAAAAAATTTAACTTTAACCTTAGTCCAACATTCAATTCATTTAAATGAAGATAACAAGTATATTCTATTGTACGTAATTTATAGTAACGTAAAATACCAAGTTAAGGATAACTTGGTGGAATATTAAAATGAATCTAAAATAAGGAAATAAAAGACCACTAAACACACTTATCCAATTAAGGATTATGTTATCGGTAATGACACGCGAGCTTATGGCAAACCAATATAATTTTAAGGGAATGGATTTTAATAGAGGTCCGATAGCAAGTTATTCATTTATTTTTCAATAGAAAACAATTTTCTTCATTTTAGTGTTAGATCATAAAGTTTGTATTGCTAGTATTACTTTATCACGGAGATAACCAAATGTAATAAACATATTTTAGTCTCATCCATTGCTAATATACATATAGTGAGGCTTAGAAGATTTCTGTAATTTAATGTTAGCAAATGTTACGTTTCTAAAAACACTGCAAATTAATTTTAATTACATTCACAATGTCGGTATTTGTTATCTTTTACAATGACGCTAAGGTGCAGGGGATGCCCTATGGAAATAAATTAAGTATAAATAAAGTGCGAAATGGGTTGAGTAAAGGAAGTGACGTTTCGATTGAACGTCTGTGGCTCAATGGAAAAACGGGCTATAGTAAATTGTGCTATATTTCTGTTGCTCGGATTAAAACAGAATTACACACACATTTTCGAAAATAAAAACAAAATAAACTGTTAAAAATTCGAGTATATAAAGAAAATTTTCATATTTCGTTCTGATTAAGAAAAGCTAAACTCCTAAACCTAACTTCGTAACGTGTGAACCGATTTAGATGATTATTTTTTGTTGCATAGAGTATAAGCCCCCATTCCTAATAATGAAAAAATATGTTTCTCGAGTGGGGTTGGGAGATGTTCCCGTGGTACCGCGACATAATTTTAAACGGTGGGGTTTAATGTGCGAAAGGGGGTTGATGTCAACCTCTAACGCATACACCGATTTGGATTATTCTTTCTATGTTATATAGAATATAGTCCCCCATTGCTAATATGAGGATAAATATTACTCTAGGGTGGAGGTGGGGAGAGGGTCGGATAACTTAGTAACGTGTGGACCGATTTAGATCAATCTTCTTTTGACGTGTAGAATATGTTGCCCCACTGGTGTCATGAAAAAAGTTTATGAGGGGGCGGGGGGGCGTACGGAGGGGGCGTTACCCAAATTCCTAATGTATATATCTATTTGGATGATTCCTTTTTGTTACATGCAGTATGATCCCCAATTTCTACTATAAGGAAAAATGTTAACGTAGGGTTATGTGTGTATGGGGGAGGGGGGGAGTCTAACTTTGTAAGCGTACTCTGATTTAGATGATTCTGAATGCATAGAGTGTTTATTTGTATTTTGACAAAAATTATGGTTTGTGGTGAGAGTTGCAGGAAGACGGCCTAGCTTCGTAAGGCATAGACCGATTCTGATGATTTTGGTTGTGTTGTACAGAATACGTTTCCTGATAAATGATAAAAATGTTGTACCTAGAGTGACTATGCTGATTCTTTGATTATGAGGATTCTTTTTCTTGCTGTATAGGGTTCAGTGACACACTAGGGTCATGGTAAAGAGTTTTATATCTAAGGTGAGGGAATGAAAGGGTGACCGCCACTAATCTCGTAATATGTTGGCGAATTTTGATAATTCTTCCTTTTCTTTCTTTAGAGTGTACTACCTCTTTCTCAAATTGCTTTATTCTTACGAGCAGCATTCTTCGAGTCGTATATATAAAGACACTAAAAAGTGAAAAATAAAATAGTTTTTAAACAAAGTTGAAGTTGTTTTGTTTGTTTAATTAGCGCCGACTTCAAAATGTCGTAATAGTATCAAATTGAAAATTATTTTATGCTTTTTAGCGCTTTTTGTGAAGTCGGTTCAAGGAAGGTATATATTTCAAGGTTCTCAAATAGGTATGTGAACAAAAATGTTTTCACCGAAATTAAATTTGTCTATTTAACAACCTAGATATGGTATTGCACAAGAACCACGTGTATAAAATTTGCTAGTCTGCTTCCAATATAAAATATTAATCCGTACTGAAACCTTATTGTATATTATTGTTGTTTTAAGCAATTTTAAATAAACTCACTTTAATAATATTCTATTCTCCAGGTGGGCTAAGTTTTTCGTAATCCCCGGACTAGCAGCATTTACTTTACTTTTGGTTATATCAAATGTGAAGCATCCAGATTACTATAGATTTGATATCGAACAGTAAGCTTTACATTCCTTTTAATTCATTATTTAAGAAGATTTTACTTTTAACGTTTTATTAAAAGTGTTTCGAACAAACTACGAGCATTACGAGATCTTAAGTGCTCAGGAAGAAAATGTTCTATATTTTGTGGATATGGCGACATCAGCGAACTTAGCAAAGATATAACAAGGATAACTGTAAGTAAATGCAATACTACTTAGAAATAATTAACAGTTATACATGATTTGATGCAGGAAGGTTGCGATAAGTTAAATCTAAGAATTGTTTCATTAAATTTTCCTAAGAAAAAACTTACAAGAAATTGGATAAATGGAACATTTAAAATTGAGAACCTCACATTCGTTGAATGTGAATTCAATGGAATCGACTCAGGTGTATTTAATCACACTATTTACAGTAACACCACAAAGCTTGAGTTTGAAAAAGTTTCCTTAGAATACATTGATGAAAATAGTTTTGTAGGTTTAAAAATGTTACGAGAGCTTATTATCATACCGACAAATATTGAATTTGTACCAAAACCTAATTACTTAAAATTTGTTGGCTCAACCTTAGAGAAACTAACCATAAAAGTATCTCAAGTTACAAACTCAAAAAATCCAAAAGCATATTTGGGTACTGAAACACTTTCATCAGTAAAAACAGTTGATTTGAATGGAAATAATTTTAGTTATAAAATTAACAAAGATTCATTTTCTATGCTCAAAAGTGTTGAAAAGTTACTATTATGGAATTGCAAAATAACCGCTCTAGGTCCAAATGCATTTGATTCTATTGCTAAAACAGTAACTTATATTGACTTAAAATGGAACGCTATTGCAACATTTCCATCAAATTTTTTTGAACCACTTCTCTCGTCGAAACTGAACAGAGTAATACTAACATATAATCCATTGAATTGCATTTGTCAGTTAGCTTCGTTTGCTGAAGAATACAAGAAATATCCAAATGTTTTTGAAAAGGACCTAAAATGTTCTTCACCAAAAGAGTTTGAAGGTCAGATAATAAGCGAACCTATACTCTGTTCCATTACAACAACAAAAGATATACAGCCAACAACAACTACCCAGTCGATACAACCTACAACAGTTATAATAACTCCACCAGCGATAGAAACTACAAAAGCTATAATAACTCCACCAGCGATAGAAACTACAACAGCTTTAATAACTCCACCAGCGATAGAAACTCCACCAGTCACATTGCCTACAAAAATTACACCAACAATAAAAGTTCCCGAAGTCACGCAGACTAAGGAGGAATCTACGACTGTTTTAACATCTTCTCTAGAAACTCCCCCGGAAGTTGTTAAGCTTGAATGTGACAAGAATTTATCCAATGATTTCGTAGAAATAAAACCGGCCGATGTGCAATTTTATATTGAGAGTATTTCAGCAACAGGAGTTAAAATAACGGTTTCCGAATTTGACGGTGAATACTCTGTTTTTTGGTATTCCAATTCGTCTACAGAATATAATCTTGCAGACCTGAACAACAATGAATACGGAGTCGGATGTAACACAAAAATACAAAACGTTCTAATATTGGAAAACTTAAGACAGAGTAACACTTACGTCTTTTGCTTAATTAAAATTGGAGAAGTTGATATATCGCCGTTCAACTGTCATTCACATTATATTCCTGATAACTCTATTGGAGATACTTGGCTTCTATGGGGATCAAAATCTGCTACATTTTCTTTATTTTCGATTGGTGTCTTACTATCACTTGTTGTTGGAGGAATATTAGCTTTTTTTATTATCAGATGGAAGCCTACTTTAGTAAAAGGCAGTAGGAGAGTTATAGTAGTGAACAAAAATACATGTGATATAATGGTGGTTCCAAGAAATAGCAGTTCCTCCAGTACAGAAACAAACCAAACGACAGCATCAAATATAAAGTAAGTTTTAATGTTGCTTATAAAAATCGTCCTTTTTATATGTGTTTTCCTTTAATTAGTTCTACCAAAAAACGATTGTCTAGAAGCCTATCTGAAGGAAGTACTAGAAGTTATATTGTCGTTCCTGTAAACCCATATGAATCTGTGCAGTATGAAAATCGAGTACCCTCTAAAGAAGAAAAATTTTACTTTGATCGAGTTCCGAAAGATCCGGCGCCTTTTGCACCGAGGACTGTTCCAAGTAATTTACCGGCGGGAACGGACGATATTGATTATGATTACACAAAAAATAAAGCAAATCAAAAAGCTGAAAAATTTTAAAAATGAATATAAAAATATAAGAGATTTAAATTTTTTCTGTGTTAAGGTCTGTTCGTTCATACGTCTGGCTGCGTGTATGTCACAGCCGTCCCATTATTTCGTCTATTAAATAAATTTGATGCGCGGATGCAGATTGGTTACGCAAAAACCGAAATTTAAGATTTTTGGAAAATTGTTTTTGTAGCCCCCTTTCCTAGTGTAAAAGTGTACTCAACATTTTTTTTGACTTACTCCATTGAGTGAAGTGTATATAGTGTGTTATAGGTAATTGATAGTCGTCAAGGTCAATCGATGCAAAATGCCTGACAAATTTCCTAAATGTGGCCATTAGGTAGCAACAAATTTTTATATACATTTTTTAGATAACGCAACGGAACGCTCTTAATAATCTTTTTAATTTTTTTAATTAAATCGTTTATCTAGAAGGCTCAACCTTTATGTAACCTTGTCCGCGTTAGTGCTGAAAACATCACCAACATTATTAGCAAACCTACACATGCGGTTAACTGGCTCAAACATACCGTAACTAGTGCACGAGAAAGCTATCCGTAAGCTAGAGCGGTTTCGAAGGGAATAGGACAGTTCCCTAGGTAAAATTTTGGAAGAAGGTTACGCACTGTCAATCTTTCCCTGCAGAAGGTGGTGTAGAAAAAATACTCTTCTAAGCTTCTCAAGAATAGCAAGTTGTTGCAGTCTCAATCGTTCATCATATGGAGTCACAATAAAAGGGTCAATCCAGGACAAAGCACAAATCTGCGCTGTACGGATTCAATACGTTTAATGTGAGATCTGTACAACTGAGACCAAACCGGACTAGCATACTCCAGCAGTGGGCTAACAAGGGATGTATACAGATGAAGTCTTATGTGAGGGCTAGGAAATTTCCTGGACCAACGGAGGATAAATCCCAGCATAGAGTTGGGCCTGGAAGCGATATTATTAATGTGGGGGATGAAGTTAAGTTGTCTATCACTCCTTCCACCCGTTGAATACAAGTACCTTCAAACTTGTACTGTAAAGTACAGTAGTTGCGGGATCTCGAGAAGGTCATAACCTGACATTTCCCAATGTTTAATTTAAGATTATTTTTCGGGAACATTTTTTATATAAATAAAAACAACACTTGCCAAATTCCACAGTTTATTAAATAAATTTAGACGACGCGTTTCGCCCCACTTAGGCATTATCAAGTGAGTGGCTAAACTTGATAATGCCTAAGTAAGGCGAAACACGTCGTGTAAATTTATTTAATAAACTGTGGAATTTAGCAAGTGTTGTTTTTATTTATATAAAAAATGTTCCCGAAAAGTAACAAATTCCACCATGTGCCAAGTGTAATTTCTATTAATTCTATATTATGATTATTATTGCCATACCAGTTATAAGATATGTGTAGGTCCGACTGCAAGATCCCAAAATTGATTGGCAGAAAAATCTTGAATTCTACTTCTTTGAAGCAAATAAGTAATATCATCAATAAATAAGATGAATAATAAAGGACCAAGATGACTACCCTGAGGAACGCCAGAAGGAGCCACAAAAGCAGCAGAGAGCTCGCCACGAAAACGCACTCTTTAAGTCCTATTAGATAAATACGACTTAATCCATGCAATGAGTGGGGGCGGGAAACCGAGCCTGGCCAATTTGAAAACGATAATAGAGTGAGACAGTTTATCAAAGACCTTACTAAAATCAGCATAAATGCAGTCAGTTTGGCAGCCATCCAAAAATCCACCCACATTGCCAGAAACAAACTCCAACCTGAAGGAACCCATGCTGCCGGCTAGAGATTAAACACATACACCCTATGGGCAATTGGGAGGGGATCAGCAGTTCGAAGAGTTTTGGAATGCAAGATAATTTAGCAATAGGTCTGTAGTTAACAATCTCTCTCCTATTGCCACTCTTAAAACCGGGGATTACAAATTATGTCTTCCAGAGTGCGGGGAGACGGCCTACCGAGAAAGACCGCCGATGAGTAAAAGTACGGGACGTAATAACGCCGAACAACACTTCTTTAAGACAACAGCAGGAACCCCGTCAGGACCACAAGAAAAGTCATCCGGAAAATCTACAATATTATTGGACAAGATCTCCTCCGTGATAAATGGAATAGGTACGGTGGTGTATTTCTATTATTAATGTGCGAAAAGTTGCTACTAACTGGATAAAAATCGGATGATTCAAATGCGCCCCCAAAATATTCCGCAAATAAATTAGAAATAATCTTAGAATTGTTACTGGAACTTAACCCGAATTCCATAGTTGATGTATTGTTATCTACCCTTCTCTTCATATTGACATAATCAAAAAGTGCACGGGGGTCAGAGAATAAGCTGCCTCTTAGGTTCTGAAGATATACTTCATAAAGGGAACGAGAAAGACTTATAAAATTTTCGTGGCAGATAATAAATTCACGCTTAGAGTAAACACTGCCCACATGCAGGTACTTTTTCCAGAGTCGATTTTTCCTATTCCTGAGAGTCTTTAATTCTCTATTAAACCAGAGGGGAGCGGATTCTTTTCTTCTACCCCGAACATAGGGAACAAACCTCTCGAAAGCTTCACACAAAACTTCGTAGAAACCAGATACGTTCCTGTCGATATCGTCATTAGGCAGACAAGTAAGGAAGTCTAAATTCCCAAGATATTCATTCAGAGCCTCCAAATCGGACATTCTCAAGTTAAAACTATATTCACATTCGAGATTATCGACACGCCCGTACGAGAAACAATGTAAAGTGACAAGCAGTGCAGGGTGAAACATATCAAAATTCGTCAAGGGAATGAGCCTGGCTTCAACAAAATCCCATATTGTTGCTCACATTGCTCATTTGGGAAAGTCCTAAGCTAGCCAAACATTGAATCATTGATTGTCCCTCAGTAAAGTTATGGGGAAGATAGCTACCGTCATCATCATTCACGACCCATCGCAAGTTGGGCAAGTTGATGTCGACCACGAGGATAATTTCGCCATTAGAACCCAACTGGACATGGATAAAGTCTATATGCTGAACGAGAATATCATACCGACTCAGACCATTATTATCAAAGTCATTATAAAAATTAAAAAGAGGTTGCGCGAATCAAGTAAAATTTTTACTGAGACTTGTTCCAGATCAAGTTGATCAGAAAAAGGGTCCACAAAATTAATATTTAGAAAATTCCTAATTTCCTAGAGCCCCACCTCCCCGTGCAGTCCGCACCCGGCGTAGGTTCACCAGTCTTAAATGACGGCGGTCTTTGTCATAATTGTCATTTACTGTAACTACGTTAGTGGTTAATAAATAATTAAAAAGGTACTCACATCTTTTGTTGTTCCTACTCCTGCAGCAGGTAATGTGCTGCGCATTCACCTCCCATTAAATTAATTAGTAATTAGATCTTCAGTAAAGTAATCCACTAGGTTATTATTGTCTCCAAGAATTAATATTTTTTATTTATTTATTTATTTCCTCGTTATATCACACTACTCGCATCCAGTCACTTTACTTTAAAAATTTCTATTGGTCAATATGTAGGTACATTATGAGGTTTTGTATTTTCATAACTTCACAATAAATTATTAATTTTATTACATAATAAATAATATTAAAAGTGTTTATATTATATTTTTAAGAGATTCCTATTAAATTAAAAGTTTTGTGGACAAACATATAATTTGTTTCTGCATTTTATTAAAATAACTTTTCTTTACATTTTGATTGGACTCTTTTCTAAGTTTTTATTTGAAAATATAAACGTAGTCACAAATAGTTTTCTAAGGTGTATCTAAATTCGGGTCTGATATTGATAAATTTGTTCCATAATGTTATTTGTAGGCTCCGAATTTCGTTTTGGCAGTGGTGGTGGGGATTTTGGTGAAACATCCATAAATACACATCTATCAAAACTGTACGTGTGTCTTCTTGGTGTTTCGTAGCCTTGTATGTCATCGGGGTTTTCGTAGTTGCTCTCTACGTCAGGAGATGTGACTTCACTTTGATAAGAAGGAGGTGGAGTTAATCTAAAAACTTTAAAACTAAACAATATTTTGTTAGGAAATTATTACTTACTTCTTTCTGTATGGTTCAGGGGTATATTCATGCAGCAAATTATCTTTTGTAGATATTGTTGAAATAGTAGGAATAGTAGATTTCTTGACTATAACAACGTGTTTACTTCCTTGTAATAAATCGGGATAATTCTTAATCACGAAGTAGCTTATAACACTACCAGTACAAGTGGAAGCTAATAAAATAATAACAATAATTGCAAGAACGATTTGTTTTTGATCATTCGTGATCCAGCCCTTAGTTTCGGAAGACTTTGCGGATGGAATATGAAATGGTTGACAGTTGAAAGGGGTGACAGTTGTTTCCCCTTCAGATATTAAACAAAAGGTGTATGAGACGTTATCCTTCAGGTTACCAATTATTATAGATTTGTTCAGCAAAGTTTGACAACCGTACTCAGGTTCTGGAATATCTATCGAATTCGGTTCGTCTGAATCGCTGTGCCACAAAATGCTCAGGTGGCTCTTAAGTTCTTCAATTATAATTTTTACGGTAGACCTGTTTACGAGGTGTATACTGAAATTGTGTAGTGGAGGCAGTAAGCTTAAATAGTCAAAATCACTGGTCGTGTAAAATGATTGTTTAACCTCTTTTTGATAAGCACAGGACAGTTTAACCAATTTTCTTTTATTGGATGAGGTAGTTGGCAAAATTATTTCACTTGTGTAAGTAGCTTCAGCTTGCTCGCCACTTGTAGGAACTATAGGAGGAATAACTGGGGATGTTTGCTCTGTTTGGGTATCCGTAGTGCTTTGCTTCGATATACCATCAACAGTTGTGGTTTCTTTCTGGCAGAATATATTATCGTCAATGTTTGTACCATAAAGCTTACGGGGACTCCTGCAGTACGGTCTATCCGCAAACCTTTCCGTATAGTTTTCTAAATAGTCAACTAAGGTTTGCAGACTACAATCACAGGACCAATGATTCTCTCGAAGATAAATACTACCAACTCCGTTTGACAAAATGCTATTAAATGTATTAGGCTTCAGTGTTTTTAGAAGATTAAAAGACAAATCTAAAGATTCCAAAGTAGCTGCAATTGGTTCAAAGGCATCTTCGTCTATTGAGTAGATCTTACAATTAGATAAATTAATATATTTAACTTTATACAGTCGTCGAAATCCTTGCATTGTTATTGAATTTCCGAAATTGTTTGAGCTCAAATCAAGATGTACCACGTTGATCATTTCGCTAATACCAAAGATTCTATCAAATCGTATCGAATCAGTCAAGTGATTCAATCTAAGGTAACGAAGTGATGCACTCACTGGTTGAAAGAAACCACGATCTATAAGCACTAGCTCGCATTCAATTGACAAATGTTCGAGTTTTGAAAGTCCAAGCAATGCTCCAGCAGATAATTTGGTTATTGGTAAGCCTCGAAAAGTCACACTATATGTTTCTGTAAAGGGTTCGTTATTGAAGGCTTCGTTTTTTATTGTAGTAAGAAAACTGTTAGTTATAACTAGTTCCGAAAATGTTGTTACGTTCTTGATCCAGCCTTTTTCCAAGGTTTGATTCGGAAACATTTGTCTTTCGATGTGAAACAGTTCAATTGTAGAGCAGCTGCTTTCCTAAAATAATTTTTTTTAATAAAAAAACTAAAATTTATTGATATTGAAAAAAATTTTGTCAAATTGAAACTAAAGTCACAAATAGCTAAAGTGTTTTCATAGAATAGATTGCAAACTGGTTCAGGTGTGTCATACATGTATTTTAACGTCCTACTCTCTCTCTCTCTCTCTCTCTCTTGCTCCCGTAGGCCTTGTGGGGCATGTGGCGGGAGAAGAACTTCGCACGATCAAGACAACGACTGCAAGTGGACCTACAATATTTAAAGTGGACTTCGAACCAATGGCATTTTCTCTGCAAAGCTCATGGCCTTTTTATCGTAATCCGTTGTCAGCAGTAAACAACCATAGATCGCCGCCGGTAAGATTAGAAACTGGGACCTCCGGATTGATAGGCCAACATGTTTTCACTTACTCCACTCCTACTACTTATTTTTAATTCAATCGGCAATTGTCGTTATGTACTGTTAATTCATAGGTAATCTTCGGTGATTCTTTTCTGCTGACAAAAGATTTCGCTTAAAGATCATTGGGGGTAGGTTAGTGATCTCGTAAGTTCTGAATCCTCGTTAAATTGTAGGTCCACTTGAAATCGTTGTCATCGAATGGGGTGGAGTTCTTCTTTGCCCCATTCTCCACAAGTGGTTACGGGAAATAGAGAGACGCTATCCGTAGAATATTTGTTCGTTGGAACGAGAAATCGGACAAAGAGGTAAAGTAAACAAGCAAAGTGTTAAGGTACTCACTGAAGAAGAGAAGGCAACAATTATTGCGTATAAAGATTGTTAGGTCGCAGTATGAGAAATTGCTAGAAAAATTGGACGATCGCACAACGTGATACTGAATTTTCTGCATTTGATTCAAAAATATGGAAAAATAGTGAAGCACGACCACAACAAAAAATTATCTGCGAGACAGAAACGTTTAATTTTTCACGTGGCTAACAAAAATAAACTGTTTTCAGAGCAAATTTTGGCGAAATTAGATTTACCCGTCACAGGACGACGTGTGTGACAAATTTTACTATAAATGCAGACCCGAATATGGTTTTTAAGAAAAGGGCAAACAACCACCTCTCTCCCACAAACATAAAGCTGCGCGGTTGATCTTCGCACGGAATCACATGAATTGGACCAATGAATCTCACAAAGTAAATTTTTTTCCGACGATAAACAATTTTATCTGGACGGTCCAGACGGATTCCAGTCTTATTGGTACGACAAACGCTTTTCGGAGGAAATCAGGATGAGTCGTAACTTCGGCGGTGGAAGTGTAATAGTCTGGGCTGGATTTTCAGCCCAGGGAAAACAGAAATTGCATGGGTTCCAACGACAATGAGCTCGGAAAAATATATTGAACTTTTAGAAGCAGTTATGGTGGAAAATGCCGAGCATTTATGTGGAAAGTAAGAGATTAGTTAAGCGCAAATAAAATATCAGTGTAATGGACTGGCCAGCAAGAAGTCCTGACCTTAACTCTATAGAGAACTTTTGAGGAATCCTTGCAAGACGGGGTACGCCAACGGTCGGCAATATTAAATCGTTGCTCACCTCAAAGTCGCAATAAGGGAAACATGGCAGTCAAGTCCTTCTTCTGAGTCTGTGAAGCTTGTTGAATCAATGCCTCAACGGACTTTTGATCTCATCTCGCAACAAGGATCATCCACTAAATATTAATTATTATTTTCGTTATCCGATGCCAGTCTTCGTATATTTATATTGGTTTTATACGAATTTCCACTTAACTTGCTTCAACATTTTAAATATTTTTGATTTTCTCCTTTTTGTTTTTGAAAAGAACAAATTTTTGTTATATATTGCTGAAAATAAATCTTGAATAATATAAAATCAATGAGCTCTTTTAATTTGATAAAGCATTACATCGAAACCCTTATAAAGTAATAGTGGTTTTATGGGAATTTCCACCACTGTATATGTTTTGATTTATTTGCGAGTGTCTGTCTTAACAGACAGATAGACGGACAACGAAGTGATCCTATAAGGGTTGCTTTTTCTTTTTGTAGTACGGAACCCTAAAAAGGTAAGGAAATATGAAGGAATAGGAAAATTTTCACGATTTTTACGACTTTCATATCTTCTAAATAAAATAAGTAGGTAGTAGATAACACGCAGTCAAATAAAAAATGATATGGCAGGAAGGGGCACTCAACCGTTTGGAAATTACAGGGTAATTCATAAATTTGCAATTTTCACGGTATGCACATCATTATTTTATTTTTATATTTAGATCTGCTTAATGCAGCGACGTCAAACAAACCACAAAATACTACTATTCTAATGGGCATTTCAAAATTGTGAACAATGTCAATCTAGCTCTTACCATTAGAAGTACAGTCGCTTACGAAAATGAAACAAATGTTTTGTGATTGAATAAAATTAAGCATTTCTCAAATTTTCCCCAAAACTCATGTAACTAATACAACTGATTTTTATTAAATTATCCATATTATTACCTTTTCAAAAGGGCACATAAACAAATAAACAAACCTGACATAATCGTTAAAAGCAACCTCCAATCTGGACTTATAGACAGGGTCAAGTTTTGAGGAAATATGAGAGTCAAGTAAATTCTGGAAGTAGCAAGACCATGACTAGTTTTAACCGAAAATACATCAGCGGATAACCAAAGCCTTCTTAGACCACCATACGCTTCTTGAAGAACAGCTTCCGTTTGATCACATCAATACAAAACGCCATTTAATATAACACCCAACTTAGAAATTTTGTCAACAAAAACGAAAAGGAATAGGAAAAAATATAAAACCAGAAAGATTTAATACCATATGGTCCTGAAAAGCAACTGAAATTGCAAGTGCGTTCGCAAATGTTCCAGGTTAAGTCCATAAAAGTGGATATAATACTGCTGACTTTTATTCTCAATCAAAATTTTTATAGTATAAGTTTCACTAATTGCAAGAATATATGAAAGTGAGGATTCCAAAGATTTGGATGTCTTGATTCATCTACTTTCTTAGATTTTCGTTTCGTGTAAATTTAAGAAAAATAACACTTACCTGTATAGCTCCCAAGAAATCTTCATTAAAGTTACTGGAATTTGCACAAACAAGTTTACAATTGAAGTTGGAGCAGGTAGATGTTATTGTCGAATGATTGAGTTGCGTTTCATTGGTTGATCTAAAATATTTCGTTAATAGAATTTTTGATGAAACAAAAATATGTTGAACCTCATAAATCTCCGCATAAGTTCGTCCTCGTCACCATGATTCTTGTGTAAGTCAGCCATGTAGTAAAGGAACAAAAAAAGCACACACAGTACCACAAAAGCAAACAACCAAATGTAAGTTTTGGTAAAATCGACATTAAACTTTTTCCTTATTGTTAGTATGCTACAACAATGTCCACAATAAGTAAATTATAATAAAATAATTATATAAATTACCAGGATGTTTTCTTGGATGGTTCTACCTCCTGCATTTTTAACGATACACTTGTCGCCAACGATAACACAAGAATAAAATATTCGGTGTACAAAATTCTCATTATGCGATTGAAGTAAGTTTTTTTTTATCAGAAACGATGAACTAATTGATTTTTCGTGATCCGTGCACGTTCTTCAGGTATTTGGCTGGGAAACGAAATTGTTGTTCTAACTCGGACACAGTGCTTAAACCAGCCATTTCAATATTGTTTAGATACGTAAGTCATTGGTTGTTTTCGAGCTTATCTTGGGTAAAGAGGCTTATCTGGTTATATATAATATGACATTTTAACACCCCTTCAACCGATTGTAGTGTGTTCACTTTAGTTTATGATGGGAGCTTTCAATTAATTAATAAAACGACGGTATAAGTTGAGAGAGGAATTTTGAGTCAAGTAATTATTGATGAATACAAATAACTCAATATTTAAAAATATAAAACTGAAAGAGAGGATTAAAGTGAAGAATGTAATTTGAACATTTTCAGTGTACAACAAATAGGATTTCGTGAAAAGGATTTACATGAACACCGTGATATTAGTAATAGCTAGGTAGACTTCAATGTTAAACCTTTTAAGTTTGTCCTTTACGGACTTTAACTATACGTTGTTAAGACAGAAATATTAAAAAATTGTTTTTTATTAGGTTTCCCGAGTAGTTCTTTGAACAGTTATATTGTTTTGCTTAGCATACAGCGCAATGTTACTTTTGAAGGGTCTTTAAAGAAAGTATTAGAAATAAGCTTAGCAAACGCAAACTTTAAAATAGAAGTTGGATCAATGCGTTGAGCCGCACGACCACCATGCCATGGGCCCCGTGTTCGAGACCAGTACTCCCCGTGAGCTTTTATTAAGAAATTAAAATAATCCACTCTGTCTCTGAGCTGTTGTCTAGCTCACAGCAATGTACAAACAAGACTCAAGCTTCCTCACTCCCCTAACCCTAATTCCCTTCCGGCTAAAACCATGCTAACGCATCAAAGGGTTGTCCCCTAGGATTTGGCCACATCGTATAAAAAAAACAGAAAATTAATTTAAGTTAAGATAACACTCATTCTAAGACACAGTATGAACTCAAGTAACTACTATATAGGTGTATTCCTTATGCTTTGCGCTTGCAGTTTGGAGCCAGTGATCCTCCACTTTCTCGCATCTCATCTTCGAGGGTAATATTGTTGATCACATTTCCTTACGGCCCTATCGCAACTATATGGACCAGCCCTATTCACAGCCGAAATAGTCACACATACACGGCTTCATTTACGTTTACCCCAAAGAGTTCTCTCCCCTGATATTTGGCCCTCCGGTTCCATCGTTCGGGAATTCGTCTCCAGGTCCCAAAAAACTTTGCCAGTCAGCTCTCCTTTTTTTATGCCAACGTAACGTGGTTGCGCTCCAAAACAGCACTAATTTTTTACTTTTTTATGTGCACAGTGCGAATATTATATACCTGGTTGAGACTTGGTTGTATGCTCCGGGATATCTGATTCTGAACTCTTTGGCCTTGACTTCCAGGAATTCGACTGAATCGTCATTTCTCAGACCTTTGCGCTTTTGTCGGAGTTTGGTTAAGGAGGGAATCTCGTGCTCAACTGGGGACATTGCTGCTTTCCGAGATCTTGAACTCTGTGTGTAGTCTTGAGTTTCCCTGGTAGAAGACCGTTTGTAGTGACCGTTTATATTCCTCCCTGTTCACCTAATCCCACTCCCCTCTATCGGCAGTTTGTCCAACTCTCTGCTTTCCTTGGACGACATCGTGATATTTGGCAATTTCAATCTTCCTGCCATTGATTAGTAGCTTTCGCGTTGCGTTGACGACCACGTACCTATATTTTGCGTCCTGTCTTTTTGGACTGTGTTTCCACTTCTGACTTGGATTTGTGTTGTCTGGTGTTTTCGTCCAATCCGATTGGTGCAATGGTAAGGAGATGTCTGATTCCCTTGGTTCATGAGTCCTTTTGATGTCACCGACGTATCTTCCGGTCCAAAGGGCGAATCCTTCTTCAACTTTCAACTGACTTCTCATCAACGTCTGGATCCTGTCATGCGACCGGTCAAGGGTGCTTAGAAAGCGCGAGGTCAACGGCGTGCGAGTGCCTTCTTTGAGATGCTTCTTGCTTGCTTTATCTGATGTAATCCCATCGGCACTTCAATGTTGAGTTCTGCTCATTGCATTAATGGTACCTTGAGACGTCTGAGGAACTTGAGGCGTAAGGCTTGAAGGAAGTTCTGTGCCTCCGGGAGTCATGATGACTACTTGGCGTATTCTGACCTCTGTCTTCAATTAACCACAGGTGTCTTATTCTAACGTTTATCAACGTTTCTTCTCTCTTCATAATTCCTGCATCCCCTTTTGAGTCATGGGGCAGCAGAACAACTTCAACCGATTCGAGACAGTTCGTAGGAAGTGGACATTAGATAAGGTTAGGTTAGATTAGAGTGGCTGTCTAAGAAGGCACACTTAGGCCAAGGAAGCCCATTGTGATACCACAATTGAGGCTGCAATTAGACCACATAAAAACCCTAGAGACGAAGAGGGTAAACCTGTTACTCACTCTGAATTGTTCCAGTTCCCCTTCTCCAGTGGAAACTAGTAAGGAGTAAGTGTAAAAATTGGCTGGGACGGAAAGAGTCTAGCCTTAACCCGTTATCGAGAACCATTTGAAGCTCCAGGTTATGTTTATTACATCAGTGAAGCCTAATTTGGTTAGCTCTTCAAGGAAGGGGAGCCCAAAAGCCGATTCCTACGGTTGGCTAGGGCCGGGCAGTTGCAGAGGAGGTGGTATATGCTTTCCTTTTAATGGCCACAGAAGTCGTTTGAAGGTGCGGCTAACCTATAAGCCCGTAATAACGGCCACGGTAATGCTAATTAATTTACGTCCGAGTAAGATGAGCTCTCTTAACCGTTTAGGATCAAGATTAGTTAGCCATATCTGTCGGGTGATTAGGCAGATGTGTTCCTCCTGCCAAGTTACATTTGCAATTCTAAGAGGTGTCTGCAAAAGCTTCAGTTTGCCAGTGGCCAGCGGTTTTCCCAGCTGGTAGTTAATGTCCGAATTAGGACGACTGGTATCGATTCTTGCTAGTTCGTCAGTTCTACAGTTACCCGGAATATTGGTATGTCCAAGCACCCAGATGCTCAGCTATGTCATTCAGACCTAAGCGACATGCTACAACCGTTTTGGAAGTAGTATGTACTCCCGCGAGGGATTTAAAAACGGCCTGACTATCCGTGAAAATACATATGTTATCTGTAGGTAGCGTTAAAGGATTCAGATACAAAAAAGGTTATGCTTATCTGTAAAATGCTTATCCAGAAAGAGATTGATTGTGAATATTGTATTAGCTAGTCGACAATTAATAAAACCGCATTGAATAAAAAGATGGCTACACAGAAAGGGACAACTGGCGAAAAGTGATTCCATTTTCTATAAAAAGTTTCAGAGCACTAGTCACTCCATATATATGAGTTGAAGCTTTCTAAGATACGGCGATCAAGTATTAGTTATAAATCCAAGCGGTAGCAACCGGGCAATGCATCCTAGACTGTAGCCAAGTAACTAATGCGGGAAGAGATAACCTCTTGTAAAATCCAGCTAACCCCAAGATTGTAGTAGAACATGCCAAGAGAGTCTGCAGTGGTGTGCCCCTATCTGCAGGACCCAGGGGTAATTGGGTCGCGAATGGTGTATCCTTAGGCACTTCTGTTGGAGTGGAGGTGGAGGGTATGGTAGACCCTAACAGATCGCCTATACCTACGGTACCCACAAAACAACAGAAGCAGCTTTGATAAAATTACCTTTTGAAGGTTCTCCGGCGGCTATGAAGGCTGGCTTGCGACGGCTATGGAGGCTGGGTTGCGACGGCTATGGAGGCTGGCTTGCGACGGCTAAAAGTGCTGTTGCAGTTCTGGAAGAAGGTGCCATTGGCAAAATAATAACTAGCACTTCCTCAGATGCAGCGGCGCAGAGATGGTAGGCTCGAACGAGTTGGCTATCTCCGCGATACACGCACCAGGAGAAGATGCAGATCTGCCTTCCGAAGGGTTAGCTGCTGTTAATCCGGAGAAGGTTACTAGTCCTGGCTCTGGAGTTAAGCTTTATGGCCTGGAACCCTTTAATGCCCTGGGCAAGGTTGTAATTCACGCACGGACCATGAAGGAATACTGGAGACGGTGGGACAGCATGGATTCCTGCAGATAGGCTAGAATTCTAGCAGTAACCCAGGAAACCGAGGTTAGTTTCGACAGTGGTATAACTGGAGACACAGTTACCCCCACTAAGGGAGACTGGCAGGGGACGAAAAGGGACCCGATTCTATGTGGTCTGTTTAGAGTAATCACCAGAGAGGTGTTTTCAGTGAGTAAGTACCGGGGGGAAGGACTGTCCGGTGTCTTTTGGAAGATGTTCACCTCTTCCGCTAAAAACAAAAAATTTATATATACATATAGGGGTCTTAGAGCGAAACGTTAGTGCATAAGAGCGATACGTTGGCATATGTGAAGGAAAGGTGCCTGACAAGTTTGTTGGGACCACTCGGGCCTCTTGTAACGAACTTCCGGATAATGGACCTGGAGGGCCCTATATTTGAAAAAAACTACGGCAGTAAAATCCTGAAGATCCTGAACGTATATTGGATGTGTGCTCATTGTAGCCGCGTGTAAAGGCAATTTTACTGCACGCTGGGAACGCCAAACTGTGAAGAAATAGGATCGGCATCATGACCCTCAGCGGTATTGGGATGAATTTCGGAATCAAAGATATCTGGTATCATCGATGTATCTGTCTTCTCTAACGTTAACGTTGCTGTTGTCACATCTTACACTTCTTTCTGTAGAGACGACATGCAGTTGTAGTTCTGAGATGCTGTTTGATTAAAACACCAGTAGCAGAATTATTGTGGTATTTAATCTGATCCCGTCTTTGTATTTTGGACCATTTGGCTAGCGTGCATTAACTAAACTCTGCTGTTGTAAAATAGCGATAACTGCCAATATCAGAACCTTGTTTAGATCTTACAACGGGAAGAAACTTTTCAACATTATGACATTCTGATGTATGTGGAAACCCAGAGTGATAAATGGTGCTTTTTGTGCTTAAATAAGGATCGAACGATTACAAGTTGCTACGAACTGTTAAGCTTATTGAGGTATCCACAATCTAGATCAGCGATCTCTGGAGTGTCGACGGAATGTCTGTTGTCTCTCCACATTCTTTGCTTTAACAACATTTTAGATTTGAACTTGCGAGTTTATATCTTTAACAATTTACCACCATCTGTTTTCCCTTATCGTATGCCCGCAAAAATTTAAGCCAAGCATATATCATCACTTCCTTCAGTCAACCTTCTCATCTCAAAACAAACATCTATTGAAAACGTGAATGTGGAAAAATAAATTTAACTTTTCAACAACAAATTGACACCAGTTCATTTAATGATTTTCTAAGTTCATTTGATGGTTTTCTAAAATGTAAAATTTTCCTACATAGCATATTTTTACGATATATGTGATCGCTGCCAAACTTTCGAGATACAATGTATATTTACAACCAAAATTTTGTCAGGAAAGTAATAAAAATTAGCAGAAACAACTTCAACACGACTTTCTAACTCAAGCGAATTACTCAACTTCAAATTAAGTTAAATTTTCTTTATGATTTATAAAATTTACGATAACTTTAATTAGCAGTGAAATCTCCTATCACTTTCTGTTGAATTGTTCGCATGTCAATTTCAAAATAAATTTCGTATCAAAAAGATTTCAGTTCACACCGTTGACACTCACAGGCTGGCATATCTAAAGTATAATGAGCGTGTGATTGACGTATTGAACCGTTTTCCATATGCGTAGCACTTAAGAGTACTTCGGATTGGAACAAATCCAGTGGGAATGCACTTCCTCATCCGCGTTGAAAACGTCTTGGGACCGAACACTGAGTTCCAATCTATTTTCGTCCATTCAAGATTTAATTTTATCTTTTGTTCAATAGGCTATTTCTCATGTCATGTGAGTTTTTCTTGGCTTCTTAGGACCTATTCAGTTATGACGTCACTTGGTGGTGTACTGACAAATGGCTGGATAATAACGTTTGCAAATATCTCGTTCCTGCATCACTGGTTGCGGTTCGAGCTATTTTAAGCGGATTAAACGGTGCATAATGGCAATCTGTTGAAGCTGCACGCTATTGCTGGTTATTAATGCAACTAGCGATTTGTCTCCTACCGTCCCGTATTTGCCAACTATTCAGATTTGTAGGTGCCAATTGTATTATGTGGTCACCGTTTCAAGACAAATGCTCTGTAAAATTAAATGGTGACTTTATAGTGTGCCGTCGACTGCAAGAGTCGTACGTTTTCACTTTTAGATAATAAAATTCGCAAACGACTGTAAGTTTGTCAGGGGTTTACTCTAAATATCTAAATGTCTTCCCTTAGATAAGACTAATAAATTTTATACTAAGACTGAATTCCTCAAGGCCTTTCATCTTCTAGAGTTTGTAATTAAATTGTCTAGAATGCTTTTGAATCAGGCAATAGAAATTGTACATATGCAACAACCATTACTTTCGGTACATTTGTATAGGTTAAAGAAAATTCTCAAAACAAAATTAAATTATATTTTCGATTTTTACTAGGAAGCGGATAATCTGCTGCTTGCATTGCCTTTAAAAAACAGATTGACATATAAAATAAAAATTCAAATGATACTCAGATGTAACTACTATGAACATACTGTGATTTTGTTCTGCCCTTGCATGGCTTAGCAGGAGGATACTCCGTTGGAAATTCTTGTTAATTATTTCATTACCTTCCCACCCTGCCCGTCATATGGGTATACAAAAAATAGCTACCCTAAAAATTGCATAAACATTAAAAGACAGAAATAACGATCAAAAAGAACATAACAAAAAATGACTCAATACATTACGTTACTGGACTCTAAAACTTCAACGAAAAAACCTGTAAAAAAAAGAGAATTCAAAGTAATTTTGAAAAGCCTCTAAGTGAGTGCCAGCTTTAAGAAAAGTTCACAAAAATTTTTGAAAAAATTCTGAAACTAAACCTACAGCTAAACCTAAAACGAACGAACAAAGTGAACCGAAACCGAAAATATTAACAAGGAAATGATTGTCTGAGTGTTCCCGGGGGGCAGATTTAGTATCGGGCGAAGGTTCTACTTTGGGAGCCGCTGCTCCCAAGCAGATGCCCTCTCCATACAGCCGTTCGCTACTTACCTAATCCTCCGGGAGCACTCATTCAAAAATTTTCTAAAGGAACGCATAAATATTTCGAAGCGATTAGAGTCCCGCGGGACCCGTCTGCAGAGTCATGACATCTATAAACTGCTCCCATTATCCTCCCAGTTCTACGATTCCAACATGAGGCTTCCTTCCTACCATACTTGCAGCAATACTAAAGCGAAGAGAAGCTTCGTGGACAAGATGCTGTAAGTATGCGGCCAGTTATTCCTAGTGAAAGTCGGGGCTTCCGTTCCGCACCGACGATAAAGGGTGGCGTAATCTAGACTTAATCGTCTCCTCAATCTGGCAAATAAGTGGTTCTTAAGTGCACTTGTCTGAAACTGTGGGTTAGGGGGTTGTTGCTCAGGCTCGATCGAAGTGCAGTACAGATGAATAGTTGATTAAGCAAGTGTTAGGATAAAACTTATCAAGCAATTAACCTGGTTACATGTCCCGGGCACCAGCAGGCCCGTAGAGACAAAATTCGGGCCCGGGGGTACCACATACGGGACCCCGCGAAAGAAATTTCGGGCCCGGGACTAAGCGTTTACGGGCCCATATACAATCAAATGAGTGACTTTCAATTTAAAATCTATCTAGTATATTAGACTTTTTCGATCGTGAAATTTTTTTTGTATATATAATTAAAATGGAATAATGTTCTGTTGATGACTTTGAAAGCCCGGGCCCGGGGGGTTTACCCCCTTCGCCCCGTCCCTCTCGGCGGTCCTGGGCCCCAGCAAAAACGACGTTTATTAATGTCAAAAAACAAGATTAATAATTTCACACAAGGTTGGGCATGTGAAGTATCTGTGGAACAGGGTTCCTTTACCACCACAAACCGTGCAGGCTCTTTGAATTCGCCGATCGATATCTGACTGCTGGGTATGAGGCTATGATGGAGCAGTTTGAATGCAACATCCGAGCCTCCGTAATTGAATGAATAAGTATAGATCACTGTACTAGTTATGGTCCCTATTACTCACAAATCTACCCCAAGATGTGAGCGCCATCTATTAACACCTAAATGATTCGTAGGATTTACTCCTACGAAGTGAGTGTACTGAATGTTGGGTGCGGCGGTCGATTCAGTACGAAAGCGTTTATCACCTCATTGTTAGGTTCTCTAGTAGACAGACGACTGAAAAGCTCTCGTGCTGCTTCCACTAATTCGATTAATTGTGTGGTTTGGTGGTGTATAAGTGTGTTTCCAGAAGCATCAATGACATCTCCAAGAATTTTAAGTTGTCCTGTATTGGCCGTTACACCCCGAGCATTAATGAACATAGAATCTCATAACTTAGGATTCAACCTGATCGGAATAGCTGATAATTCCCTGTATACAAGTTCATCCCATCGCATATGGAATGTTGGTCTTATTCTGCCATAGGTCGTAATCGTGAAGATTAGATCCTGCGACCAGTGATGCGGATATGGTGCACGGACCGGGAGCAAATAGAGGTGCTCTCTGCTTAGCTGCAAAACTAAGTTATGTCTTTGACAGAACACTCCCTAGAATGCCCGTACCTGAAAAAAACGAAATTTCACGACCATGTCTGTAAGACCAAAACCACCCTCCACTACTGATCGGCAGAATTTGCTTATATGCTTCAGCGACCCATCGTCTCGCACTCCGATTTTAATAGGTGCACGATGGACGAGATAATCAAACACAACAACGACTGCACGTAATTTTAGTGAAAGGGGGTGTCGTCTACTCCGCCGCAAATTCACAGCTACAGAGATTTTTTTCAGAGCCATGCGGCTATTAAATGTTTTTTATCATCGAGCCCAACATATACTCTAAAATATTTCATGCAAGTATTCCCCAATTATATGCCGAGGGGAGAATGTGTTAATTCCCCCACTTCCCACACCATAGGCCTTTGCTTTTGTAAAGGTTAACCCAAGCGCCCGCCAGTCGCCCATATTATTCGAAAACTCGACAAGAAACTGGAAATGCATCCTCTTTCGTGACTAAAACAGACAGATCATCAGCATACGCTAATATAAGTGACCTTATGTTATTGTATGGTAAGTGAATTGAATATTCCCTTAACGTTCGATGAAGATTTACCAACAGCGGCTACAGGGAAAGGTCATAAAGTATACCTGATAAGGGGCATTCTTACCTGATACCCCGACGAAACGGAATAGGAGACAATATATGCTTTATGAGAATCCCTGAAGCCCAAAAACATTGAAAACGCTCAGCAATACTCCTGTCAGACGCTATCAAATACCTTTTCTTGATCTGTCATTTGTGAAGCAGTTTTTTCAAGGGAAGGCGAAATGATGCTTTGCTACGGTGATGTTGTCGTAGATACTACGACCTGGAACGCAGTAAGACTGTAACGGATATATTACTGAGGCAATAACTGAGCGAAATTGAGTTTCCAATGTTTTGCAACCTATTTTGTAGTCTACAAAAGTAAAGACAGAGCGAGTTGTGTAAGCCGACACTATGGTTCTGCTCTTTCTCAGGTGAAGTAAAACTTTCTCCAGAGACTTTAAACAAAAAAATTGATCACCACTGGAGCGAGAAGGAGGCTGAGGAGTGTTTAAGGAATAAGTTTTTCTGGATTGGGTAAAATACAATCTAGTATATGGATGGGATTTCTAAGTTATACTTCAGATAAAAAATATATATCGTTTGGCAAAATTAAAATTAAGTCTACGAAAATTCACTTAAGCGTAAGACCTAATTACTATGATCCGTTTGCCAGTCGGAGAAAAAGGTGATATTTTCTGCAGTGTCGGGTACTCCTTACAAATAATTCTTCAAGGTAGGGCTCCCTGGAATCGGCGGATTAATTAAAACACTTAAATATTTGCAATCGTAAGTCGGCGGTGGAGTAAATACTAACGTGTCGGCCTAGCATTCCGGAGGTCCCAGGTTCGAATCCCACCAATGGCGATCCATGGTTGTTTGCTGCTGACATCAGATAACGATAACAGGCCATGGGGGTTGGAGGGAAAATGTCAGTGGTTCGGAATCCACTTTAAATTGTATGTCCACTTGCAATCGTTGTCTCGAATCGTACGGAGTTGTTTTCCCACGCTCTACCGCATACGGGTTATGGGAACTAGAGAGAGAGAGATGCAATAATAAAAGTTCACACTTTCTATTTACTTTATCGTTCAAGTCATTCTACACTTTACTTAACAGTTTTCATTTTCAGGATAATATTTGTCTTCAATTATTGGAAAAAACCTCTTCAACGGTTTAATAACAAGTGACTCATCAGGAAACTATTTAGCCCTATTTTTACTATTTTATTAATTCTAGAAGCTTTAGCCACATAGTTCTAAATATTTCCATTACGCATTTTCACGACAATAAGTTACCGCAGATTCCAGTTAGCCTTGAGTTCCGAAATTGTGACATTTAATTTTGACTTCAAGAATATGGACACCCATCGACAGAGACCCATAGTTGTCTACTGCTGACAACAGATTGCGAAAAAGAGCTCATAGGGGTTGCAGAGAAAATGTCGGTGGTTCGGAATCCACTTTAAATTGTATGTTAACTTGCAATCATTGACTCGAATCGGGTGAACTTCTCGTCCCATGCCCTGCAGGGTGTTACGGGAACGTTGCTTATAAAAGATGATAATTCTGGGTGAAGATATGTTCTATGAATGTCCTGAATGTTGAGTTTTGGTATGAAAGTACCGTATTATCGCGGGATGCTAGACAGTCACGCCACATTTAGAATTCTGTATTCTGCCTAGAGAGACATTTTTAAATTTGTATACTTAAGTAAATTTCTCTTTTTAATTTTACACTAAGTTAATTCGAAAATAGGAAAGGTCTTTGACTCCATAGCTTCCCTAGTAAACCGTCATATCTTGATTGCCATTCGTAATTCTTCTTCCTCCCAGTTTGTATTTACCATAATTATAACTCATATTGTAGCTTATACTATTTATTATGACATATCATTTATTATAGCTTGTAGTATTAGTATTATATTATAGCTTGTATTTTTTTTTATTTTTTTATTACCATGTTATAGCTTGTATTAAGCTTAAAAAAATAAATAAATCCGCCACTAAACAACGTCATAACTGAATTCATATTGCTGAAAAACCGCATAGAATTCTATTTACCTCAAATTTCCTGATTCCTTCCCGTCATAGCCATGCCAAAACATATCATAGGGTTGTCCCTTGGGCTTTGGCTACATCTTTGAAAGTTAAAACCAAAAAGTTTGGAATTACTTTCATTCGGATACCAGTTACTGGTCAATAGGCTCGTCTATATATAACTCAAAATTCCTATTTTTATAGTTATTATGTTGTTGTAATTAGCGTTGATGACATTTCTAATTTTATTTTTATTTATTATAATCAAATTATTTTCTTGAAATTGCTTTAACTTATACATGTTTTTAGTTGATTTTTTTTATCTAATATTTAAACTTTATTCAAAACTATTACGAAATATCTTTATCAAAAAATATTGGCATATGCGCGTATAATTTCAGTAAGATTGATTAAAACATTTTCTTGACGGCTTTCAATGCTGCTACAACTCACCTCCAATATGTTTTAATTACACTCGTGCACTTAATTTATTATCTCTCATCTTTGCGAATCTAATTTTAATTCTGAAACGATGGACATTTTAAGAATTTGCTTATCATTGCTAAATATGTTGCCAGAGATGCATCTTGTGAAAGAGTCAAGGCAGAGATTTGATGCACTTCTAAAGCAGGTCATAGGCAATGCCAAAAACTGAAAGCTACACACTTGAAGGCTAACATTAGTTTCATAATGAACAATGGACTTGGCCTTCTTGACTAACTAAACTAAAGAAGCAATTGATGCGGTATAAGCTTTTGGGAAATCTCTATAGAAATCAGTTATAAATTCCGTTGAAAGAGAAACAAAAGAAATATTTAGAGGCAAATAACTAGATGACTGGGATCTACTTGAAAACTGTTGCACCTGCTAGGACGCATCTTTTACTTAAATAAGAAAATTAAGAGAGGATTAATTTAGAAAACATCCATGGATTTTGATAAACTATGGATTGGAAAATTAGTATTTAATTTTAATAATTGTATTTAGTTAATAATTGTTAATTAAGTTAATCAGTCTAAAGATATTTAAAATAATCATGAATTAATAGGAACAACACTAGATAACTCATATATACTAACAACAAGTTATCCTTTCATGAACTCGCTCATTATATTTCCCGACAAGCATTACGAACACCCTAAGTTGGCAATATTCTTAATATTATTATTATTAGGAGTGGATCAAGGACTCAAACATCCTTTAGTCACTTCGACCAAGATGATCTTTTGTGACTTGATCCTGGTTCAGACTTAAGCCATCAAGCTTCAGTTCCTTAATTAGAACTAAAATCTCTTTTGGGGCTGCTTTAGCTACATCTAGTGGTGATGGGAAAGCCCCACCGAGATGTCTGAGCCTGATACGACCAAGGACCTAATAGTGATAGAGGATGTGTTCCGCTGCTCCTCCTCTTCCAAACAGAAGCGACAAGTGTCTTCTTCTTATTCTTAAAAAGATTATGAAAAAATTTTAACAAAGCTAGAGTTAGTGGTCACACTCATTAGTTTCCGTAACCCCTTGTGAGGGAGGAAGAAGAACTTCAGCCGATTTGAGACAACGATTGCAAGTGGACCTTCAATTTGTTTGACCGACACGTTATAACTTACTCCACCGACGGGTGGTGATAGGCATGATTTCAAGGAAAGTTAACATTAAAATTACAAAATTATTCAATTGAACTGCACAAAATGCTCTGCGAATCTAAAACCTAAAGCTATACAGTCGCCTCTTCAAGGGAATTATGTGGCTAGACTAGTGTTCCCCAAAGTGTGGTGCACGGGATGCAGGAAGTGTTGAACACCAATCTAAATGGCCTTTCTTTGAAAGTATGAATTTTGCCAGAGACGTAGTACAACAAGGAACAATGACAGGACATCTTCCAACAGCAAACTTTGAGGAAGAATCTTCCTCAAAGTTTCTTCCCCAAAATCTTCCACTAGCATGACAAACAGGAGTTCGAACAGGAAGACTGATAAAGACATAGATCTTCTGTATTTTGAAATAGAAATTGCATATTTGCATCCACTTAAAAATTTAGAACTGCGGGGAAACTTCGTAACTGTGTGCAAAAGTGTAAGATCTGACAGATCTAGGTGAGAAACGAAAAAAAAATTTTAGGGGGGGGGGGGGTTATCTCCTCCCCCACTCCCAGCTATTGGGGTTTAAAATTTATTTTAACATAGATGTATAATTTCAAGTGATTTATCTGCCAATTGATAAATTATACCGTAAACTTTTACTTCTTAACAGTTACAACCTTAATGCTTCGAGATTCTAATGATTCTTAAATATTGACGATTGCAGCAATAAAGCAATCTTTAATATACCCGCTGAGGTGGCTAAGGTGGCCAATTTCTTCGCCGATTGTTTTCTCGCTTCGTTCCGTGATCCCGACTGTGATACTATTTCTACAGATTTTTCCCACTTACCAAGGCTTCCACGCACTTCTCTTGAACTTGAAGATTTAGTTTTTGACGACGTCACTGTAACTGACTATTTGCCGAGCTTGTCTGATGGATTTTCGTGTGGTCCCGACGGCATACCTTCATGGTTCTTAAAGAGGTGCTGCTGGTCGATTTCCACTATTCTCTATTTTCTGTTCAATCTATCCTTGTGCACCGGCCGGTTTCCTAGACTCTGGAAGGACCCTGTTATTATTCCCAACACATAATGGGTGGCAAATCGGGCATCCCTAATTATAGTCCCATTGCCAACTTGTGCCATGTCGCGAAAGCTTTCGAGACACTAATCAGCGACATGCTCCGTTCTCATTGCAGTACTTTCATAGGCTCTTCCCAGAACAGCTTTATTAAGGGTAATTCCACCACCACCAACCTACTCGAGTTCGTACATCATTGCTTGCTTCCGATTGAGGCATATAGATTGAGGCTGTATATTCACTGACCTCAGTAAGAAATGTGACAGAGTTCATAATGGGATTTTCATACACAAGCTTCATCTGCTTGGGTTTTCGCCGCTTTTTATTCCTTGGTTGTCCTCCCACCTGTCTGGTCGCACTCAGCGCGTCTTTTTCCGCCGTGTCCTATCCAATGACATCTCTGCTCCTCTCGGTGTTCCTCACCAAAACCAAAGAGAAATTCTGATGTCATGGATGCATTACAAATTCAATACTTCAACAAAACGAAGAAGGATAGTCTCTCTTGTGTTCGTTTGTTGAAGTATTGAGCTTGTACACTGTACCTTGAATGAAAATTTTAAATTTTTTTGTCAAAACTATTTGTATGTTTACCTCAGATAAATTCCAAGTTGAAATTTTAAAAAGATTGCGAGAAAGTCGAATTACCCATTCGACATCTATGGTTTACTATAAGTACGATTTGTTTACACGTCCAATGAGCAGACGTATTTGCTTTCAGACTTTCATCTAGAGTAGGCTGCGATACGTTTCTTTTTGACACAAAATATTATAAATTTATATAAATTTAGGGTGCCGGCCTTGTCGCTTATGGGGCAAAATTCCTCAAGTGTACCAGGTATAAAAATTCAATGTCTCCGATTTTGTTTAAACCTAACCAAATTATTGTTACTGGTATAAATAATTATCCTGCTACAGGATTTAAAAAAAAAATTGTGTGTAGAAGTTACAGGGTTGTAAACTTTTGCATTTTTGCACTTTCTCTCGTGATCATACATCCTATTAAAATTAATAACTTCGTCACCATTGCCGTAAAACGTTGATGTTTAGTGATTTGTAAAGGTCATTACATGGCCTTCGGAGTAAAAATGAAATTTTTCAAAAAATGTTTAAAAAAAAAAAATTTGACTTTGAAAAATATTTTTTGGTTTTAAAAAAACAACTTGATCATGAATTATTTTCATATTTTTTCAAATGAAAGTGTCATCCCTTTGCTTTAAAATCATGTATCATTTAGAGTGGTAATGTGGTGTAAGTTTTTGATTTTTGAAAGCGCGCGCACCCCTTCACACGGTTAGCGCGTGCCCATCAAATGTCTGCCGCTTGGTTGGCTGTGTCAGCACTCGATGTATGGATGCTACATTATACTACTGACACACGTATAGTATCGATACCATAGTATCAATACCATGGGATCGCTCATACTATAGCATGAGACTACCACTGACACACATGATTGGTGGTATGGAGTTGTAATTCACTAGCAGTTGTTATTATTGTCAAGTTTTTTGTTTTCCATTTCTAAAAAAATTCCAACACTTTTACAATCGTACAACTTTCCTTTTCGCTTTCTTTTCAATATTGTGTTTAAGGACTGAGTTCGTTTGTGTAAAAATTAAAATCTTCTTCTTTAAAATGTTAGTGACGGGGTAGTAAGTAGACAATATATACACGACATAAGTGGGAAGATGGCGCTGAAATCACTAGATTCGTGGTATACCAGGTCAAATTTGCGAATTTCAATACCACGAATATGTGGGAATACCATGTCGTTTCAGATGGTATTGACATGGTATGGAGTGACACATATATATAGTATACCACGTTGTATTACAATACTAGGATGAAAATAATCTGTTACCGTTTGAAGGCGTGCGTGCGCTTTCAAAAATCAAAAACTTACACTTAACATGATACATGATTTTAAAGCTAAGGGATCGCACTTTCATTTGAAAAAATATAAAAAAATTCATGATCAAGTATTTTTTTTAAAACCAAAAAATATTTTTTAAAGTCAAAATTTTTCTTTTATTTGTAACAACCTTTACAAATCACTAAAGACCAACGTTCCACGGTAGTGGTTACGATAGTAATGAATTTTCATAAAAGCTGTGATCGCGAGAAAAAGTGTAAAAATACAAAAGTTTACAACCCTGTAATTTCTGCAAACATTTTTTTTTGAAAATTTTTTAGCACGATTATTACTTTTACCAGTAACAATAATTTGGTGGAGTTTGAACAAAATCGGAGACATCGAATTTTTTCACCTGATACACTTGAGGAATTTTGCCTCTTATATAATACGTTACGTAGGTTGCTACTTAAGTTTTGAGATATGGCAACACCAGTGTGAGTTTATCAAATCTGACATTGTCATCGTAGAGTTTAACAATTTGGTAATCGTACTCAGAACGTTTTGTCATATGAGTGGTATTTGTGTTGTTTACAGGTACTTGGTCAAAAAATTGAATTAAATCGTGAACATTTTCGTGCGATGATATTCTATGACTTTCGACGTGGATTAAATCAGCCAGAAAAATTCGATGCTGTGCGTGAACTGATATTGCAAGATCGTCATGTGAAATACTGTGAGATTAAGGTGTGCTTGGGCATTAGTTCCACTAGCCTACATTCGATATTGCATGAACATTTGGCGGTTAACAAGATTTGTTCGCGTTAGATACCGCATAATTTAACAATCGCTCAAAAAAGGTCGTGTCGTGTCGATTGGTGCAAAGAACTGTTTAAAAAATTTAATCGCGGTGCTTCAAAAGAAGTCTATAAGATCCTGAAAGGCGAGTTATGGGTCTTTCAAGACGAGCCAAATCCAACAAAAGTCGGTCGCGCACGAAGCACTTTGAAGCAAATGGACGCCTGCTTTTTCGGAATAATTCGATATGTCGCCTCGTAGAACGGTCAATTCTGCATGGTACACCTCCATTTGTTTGCCAGAAGTGTTCGGAAAAATAAGGGAAACCAATCGCAGAAGACGAATCATTCTTCACCACGACAATGCAAGGTCTCACACATCGGCTCATACACGTGAATTTTTGAGAATTCAAAATATCGAATTGATGGGTCATCCGCAGTGCAGTCTTGATTTGGCCCCAATGATTTTTTCTTATTCCAGCAGATCAAAAATAAAATGCGAGTTCAACGTTTTTCGGCGCCTGAAGAAGTTCAAATCACATGTTCTGGAGTTACCTAAATTGGAGTGGAAGCAGTGCTTCGAAAAATGGTTCAAACGCATGCAAAAGTGTATTGATCTTCATGGAGAATATTTTGTAAAACAATAAAGCCATTTTCGATTATAAATATTTATTTTTACTTGTCAATCTCAAAACTTAAGTAGCAGGGTATTTAAATGAAAATGGTCTAATTATTGAAAGTCTATCCGGATTCAAAAAACGTCACTCGTGTGAGTCTGCATCGAATAACGTCATAGTAAATTGGAAAGATGATATAGCTGCCAAGAAAAAAGTAATAGCCGTATTTCTTGACTTGAAGAGAGCATTCGAGACTGTTGATCGCTCAATATTGCTCAGAGAACTAAAATCAATGATGTGTATTCGGCGCGGAAAGAAGTCACGATGGGTGTTCCTCAGGGATCGATTTTGTGTCCTTTACTCTTTGTTTTATACCTCAATGATATGGAAGGTGAACTTTTATATAGTAAACTGGCCCTTTTTGCGGATGATGCTTTGCTATTCATTGCCGATCGGACTATCGGTGATTGCGAGACGAAAGTGAATGTGGGGGTCGACTTAGTATATGGCTTAAAGCGAATAAATTAAAACTGAATGTCGAAAAGACGAAGTTTATGGTTTTTGGAGATCAGTGTGATGTTAATCTGGTTATGGACGATGAACGTGTTGGGCAGGTGGATAAACTGAAGTATCTAGGTATTGTAGTGGACTCTAAATTAAAATTCAATTTCCACATTGATTATATTGTAAATAAGATTTCCAAAAAGGTGGGTTTTTTTTTAAAAGAATAAGAAAAAGACTGAGTTTGATGTGTGCAATTAGTGTGTATAATGTATTAATTAAGCCTCATTTCGAGTATTGCTCATCAATATTATATATGTGCAGTGATAGTAGGTTATCAAGACTACAGAAATTACAGAATTGAGCAATGTGTACTATATTGATGTGTAACCGATTTACATCTGTATCGCTTATGTTAGAAACATTGAATTGGATGTCTGTAAGGCAATTAAGTATGGAATAATGGCAAAGTATTTAACGAGGTTTATTACATATGTTAGAGATGTACAACCGTATAGATTACGAAATGCTGATGATTTTAGACTTCCACAGTTTTTAAGCAATAATGCTCAGAATAGTTTAATTTTTAAAGGCTTTAAATTTTTTTTCTTTTTTGCGGGAGAGGTGAAAATCTTCCAAAAGACACCAGACAGCCCGTGCCCTCCGGTAGTGTGAGATTCTTACTCACTAAAAACACCTCTCTGGGGATTAGCCGAAACAGACCACATAACTGGGTCCCTTATCGTCCCCTCCCAGTCTCCCTTAGTGGGGGCAACTGAGTATCCAGTTATCCCACTGTCGCCACTAACCTCGGTTTCCTGGGTTACTGCTAGAATCCTAGCCTATCTGCATAAGTCCATGTTTTCCTACCGTCTCCAGTGTTCCTTCTTGGTTCATGCGTTAGTTACATCACTCACCCCTCCACTGTCTACGACATTGAAGGGTTCCAGGCCGTAACGCTTTAGTCCTGAGCCAGGACAAGGAACCCCCTCCGGATTAACCGCAGCTAACCCTACGGAAGGCAGATCTGCATAAATCCATGTTTTCCCACCGTTTCCAGTGTTCCTTCTTGGTCCATGCGTTAATTACAACCTTCATCCCTTCTCTGCCGACGGCATTGAAGGGTTCCAGGCCGTAACGCTTTAGTCCTGAGCCAGGACAAGGAACCCCCTCCGGATTAACCGCAGCTAACCCTTTGGAAGGCAGATTTGCATCCTCTACTGGTGTACGTATCGCGGATATAGCCAACTCGTTAGAGTCCTGAGGAAGTGCTAGTTATTATTATGCCAATGGCACCCTCTTCCAGGACTGATACAGCAGTTTCAGCCGGTGGGAGCGAGCCAGCCTCCATAGCCGCCACAGTTCCTTCGAAAGGTAATTCTCCCAAAGCTGCTACTGTTGTGTTGTGGGTACCGTGGGTATAGCCAACCTGTTGGGGTCTCCCATACAATCCACCTCCACTACCACAGAAGCGCCCGAGCAAAACGCCATTAGCGACCCAATTACCCCTGGGTCCTGCAGAGGGGACGACGACACTGCAGACTCCCTTGGAGTTAGGGGGATTTTTCAAGAGGTTATCTCCTCCCGCATTAGTTACTTGGCTACATTCTAGGATGCATTGCCCGGTTGCTACCACTTGGAGGTATAACTAACACTTGAGAATATCCAGATGAGGATCACCATATCCTAGAAGGCTTCAACTCGTCCGTCCATTCTCCAGCAACCTTTCAATTATTTAATAGATAATCAAATAATATTAAATTGGAAACTAATTTTTATCAATTTAGAGCGGGCAAAAGCTATTACAAGACATGTCGATAATACCCGAATTTTATAAATTAATAATTTTTGTAAATTTCATAATTTTCGCATTATTTCGAAATCTTCAGATTACTGATTGTTAATTTCTCCTATCATTATGAAAACTTTCCAATTTCTGTGAAGAGACATCTCTGATCTTTAAAAAAAACAGGAAGATCCGGCAACTTAAAGTAAAATAATGTTTATGTACACATTGTGGAAAAAATAACCATTAGGGAATTGGACCCCAAGTCTCTTATACCAGGGGTAACACATAAACGTTCACAAAAGCAATTTATTCGAAAAACCTAAATGAAATTGCAGAATAACGAAGGGAATTCATCTAAGAAAATTTCTAGTTACAGATTTGCTCATCCATATGCAACTATATGTCCACGGCTTGGCATATTGAATTTTAATTCAGAATTTCAAAAATAGTTGGACACACGTTCATTACATTTTTGAATCAGTTTTCATTTGAAGTATTTCGTCCTACCATAGCCGAAAGCCAAGACAGTGATGACAATAAAAAGATTTTTTTTGCAAAGAGTGAGGCGTGAATAATGAGTCGCCACCACTATAAGACTGTCCCAGAACAATATTTGAGCTGAGTAGGAAATTCTTTTTTTTTCTGGCTCGGCTACTATTTTTGACACGAACTACTATTAGAAATTGAAAAATCGACTATAAAGTTTTCTCAAGTTTGACCAAAGCTAAAATCAAAGGACTTTCGACGGCAAATCTCGAATAGTTCTCAGAACCTAAGCGCACGAGGTACTGCAACCTGCAACTTACTTTGACGGCGCCATTTGTGTTGTGTTGCTCTTTTGTGTCATTTGTGTTTTGTGTGTTGTGAACTTTGTGTTGTTTTCGTCAATTTTTCACCAATCTTTTACCTTAAGAAATGGTGAGAATTTTTATTTTTAGTTACCTTCTTGTTTTGATTTAATATTTGCGATGAGGAGCAAAATTTTACCGAGTGCAGTGATTGATGGTGCAATTTGTTGCAAGATGCAATTAGTTTTTATTAGATTTTCCTAGTCACAAGAAAATTAATGAACTTATGATTTGCGGAGTTTATAGGTTATTCTTGGAATATTTACATTAATTAATATTAAAAAATACGAATATCAAATCAATAGTACAAAAGCGGATTATGTGGGTCTACTTAATGACATTGCAAACCAAAATTTGGAATATTAACATTTTAATTGATTGTCCCAAATATACAGCAAATTAAAAGGTGTTAACCGGGTCAGGATAGAGGAGACAATATTTCTAAAAATATAAAATATACACATGTACTATTCCAGACAAAATATAGTGCAAAATTAAGCTTTTTCATAATATTTTTCGGTGAAATTAAAATGATTAAAGCTTACACGAATATTATCAGTTCCAGGGTTTCTGCATCTAAGGTCCCTAATAAATTAAATTTAGCAACTGATGATAGTTGTGCAATTTGTTATGAGTAGCATAACAAAGTATTTTGAAAAATCCGTTCCCGAATGCTGTGGTGTTGACAATAAGCGATTAGAATACATTTTCGAACATTCTAATAATGCCAACTAAAGCTTTCTATATTACGGATGTTCCATGGGATATGTGATTGAAATTCCTAATTGAATACCAGTCACACAGATTTATAACGTCATAAATTTAGTACTTCACTTCATAACATTCGCCAGTTGTAAAATAAAGAATAAACTACATAGTTGTAGGGCAAAAAAAACTAACGGTTGGTGAAATATGCAGTACCGATACCTATTCTTCTAATTTAGGTAGTAGAACCTAAACCATTTTCCATAGTGAAAAATTATACAATAGAAGCAGATTTTCCCTTTTCATTTAGAAGCGATTTTTATGACCATTAGCTAAATGAAGCTTTCAGTGAAGAAGTGAAAACGTGTTGGCTTTCCATCATGGCAGTCCCAGGTTCGACCCTGACAAAAGTTTACACTTAAATGACATTAGTGGTAGCAGAGTAGTATCGGTGGTTCGGAATCCACCTTAAATAGTACGTACACTTGCAATTGTTGTCGTCGAATCGGAAAAAGTTTTTCGGCTTCACAAGGGAGAGGGTGGGGGAATAGAGAGGGAGTGAGAAAGATAGATAAGTGAATAGATGTCTTCTGACGTTGATGACATATTCGCATGAGTTATATTCTATCAAAAGCTGAGTTATATTCTGTCAAAGCTTAGAAAGACCTCTATGATATTCTTGCACAAACGTAACAGAAAAGGAAAAAAATTTGGGGATATAAGATTAGGTTTTTAATTTAAGAAATTATTCTGAAATTTTACAGTACGTAAAAATTTAACTTGTAGGGTATATAGATGTGAGCTGCTTTAAGCTCAATTAGTGTGAGAAGGGTGAAATCTACAGAGAATCACAATAGAATTTTTGTTAGAACACTAAACAAGGAAAAACTGAAAAAATAGACAAAAATTCAGACAGGAAATTCATTTTCGAAGTAGTGCAGTCAATCCGGCATTCGACTGTGTATTTTGCGTAGGTAGAGATTTAAAAATTTTTTTTGTATAGGACGGTTAGTAGTAAGTTTAAAACTAAATTTTCGAGGTCGGGGTTGTCATTCGGCCGCCATAAAGAATTTAAGGAATTTAAGATATTTGTTTTTCTTACAAAAGTTTTATAAAGTGCAGTATTGTAAATAACATTTTTATTTACAAGTTTTTGCCGTAACTTTTGTAATAATACAGTTCTTAGCAAAAATAGTTTTTAAAAAAAAGTTGAACCGACTTCACAAAAGGCGCTAAAAAGCATAAAATAATTTTTAATTTTATATCTATTACGACATTTTGAAGTCGGTGCAAATCAAACAAACCAAACAACTACAACAAAAATAGTTAATCGTCATTTCTTATGATCCCGTAAGCTGAAACGTTCAGGTAGTATCATGTATTATTTTCAATTGTGGTTCAATTGTGGTAATAGATATAAAATTAAAAATTATTTTATGCTTTTTAGCGCCTTTTGTGAAGTCGGTTCAACTTTTTTTTAAAAACTATTTTATTTTTCACTTTTTAGTGTCTCCGACTCTATACAACGAAGAAAGAACCATCCAAATTTGTCCACGCGTTAAAATTTTGTTTTAACACCCAACCCCACCCCCATTCCACTAAACTTTTTTTTTCATGGTATCAATCAAGGAACATACTCAACCGAACAGAAAAGGAATCATCGAAATCGGTCCACGCGTTACGAATTTACTACTCCTCCCCCTCCCCAACCACCAGCATAGGACCAAATTATTCCCCTATTAGCAATGGGGGATCACACTCTATACAACAGCAAAAGAACCATCCAAATCGGTCCACGTGTTACAAAGTTAGGTTCCACCCCCCCCCCCCCCCCCCCACCCTAGCAACATTTGTTTTCTCGTAGTATCAACCAAGGATCATATTCTACCCAATAGAAAAAGAATTATCCAAATCGGTCCACGCGTTAAAAAAGTTAGACTACCCCTCCCCCCCACCCACACCTTCCACCATAGGACCAAATTATTCTCCTATTAGCAATGGGGAATCATACTCTATACAACAGAAATTTCAAAATTTTTTTTCTTCTGGTATCAACCACGGAACATACTCTACCCAGCAGAAAAAGAATTATCCAAATCGGTCCACGCGTTACAAAGTTAGACTGCCCCTCCCCCCACCCTAGGCCAAATTTTTTTCTCCTATTAGCAATGGGGGATCATACTATGTACAACAAAAAAATAACCATTCAAATCGGATCACGCCTTACAAAGTTAGGTTTCACCCCCACCCTACCAAAATTTTTTTTGACATGGTACCAATCGGTGAACATACTCTACCCAACAAAAAAAGAATCATCATTATCGGTCGACGCGTTACGAAGTTATGCCGGGTCAGACATTAAAAAAAAAAAAAAAAAACATACGCGTCGAACTTATAACCTCTTTGTTTTCGGGAAGTCGGTTAAAAATAACTAAAACAGACTCTCACTAATCCGGTGGGATTTGAACGTGGCACCTTCGTATTGAAAGGTCAACACGTCATCACTACTCCACCGATTATCCTGATGGTTGGTTGGTTTTCGAGGGGCGAAAGATGCGTGTCTTCCTTGAACTGGGGCCCTTAGTAGCCCGTTGTACGCCCCCTGCTCGGCAGCGTACCCTAAAGTCCACTGTCGAGCCAACTTATCCCGTAACCAATTGGATAATTCGATTATACCCTGATTTCTTAACTTCTGCTAAATCGTTGTAGAAGTATGTTCCTAAGATTCTAGATCTTTTTGCGTTAGGTCTGGGCATTGGCCGAGAACGTGTAACACGGTCTCGTCTTCTTCCCAACAACATCTTTATAGAATAGTGTTTGTCCTTCCCATGTCATGTGTTTGTCCTTGCATGTCCTGCCACAAGGCCAACAAGAAGTTTCAGTTTGGCTTTATTAAGTTTAATGATCTTTTCAAATTCATATGCATTGAGAGTTCCCCAAAACGCCTTTGTTTGTCTGGCGACGTCGGATCCCTCCCAGTTTTCTTTGTGCCTCCTCGTTACCCATTCCATGTTTTTTTTCTGATTTCATGGATGGGTATGCTCAGGTTGAGCATTATTGGAGCGTCCTCATTTGCGCCCCTCCGCGCCAGCTCATTTGCTTTTTCATTTCCTGGGATGCCACAGCCCGGCACGTATATTAGGGTGACATTGTTTCGTCTCTCTAGTTCCGTGAGGGTCTGTTAACATCCCTCTATCGTTTTGGATTTTCCCTCGGTATTAGTTAAATATTTGATGGACGCCTGGCTATCCGGGCATATTGCAATCCTGGAGGATCTATTAGCTCCTATCTCGATCGCTGCGATTTCACATTGAAGAACTGAAGAGGAGTCGTTAACCCCTCCCCATAAAACATCCTGATGACACCAACAAAAGAATATATTCCATACAACAAAATTATAATCATCTAAATTAGTCCACGTCTTAGAAACTTAAGCCTTTCCGTATCAAATAGGTATGCAGTCGAACCTGGATAAGCGAGAGTTCAAGGGACCGCGATCTTTTTTTCGCTAACCCGATTTTCTAGCTTATAGAGGTACAGGAGTGGCCTTTCTCATTTATAGGACCTTTCTCCGCAATTGATACTTATCAACTGTAGTAAGTTCGACATCTAAGTCGGTACATTTGGCGATTCGAATAGCATACGATACAAAAACAATGTTAGTTCTTCGAAATTTACGAATAAGTCATAAATAGCTGATGTTAAATGCGCTCGACTGTCCCTTATACAGTCGAGCGTATTAAACATCTACAGGCAAGCAGCAGTCTCAGTTATAGAGGTCCATGAGTGAAAAACGGCTTTCTCTAGAAGAGGTTTCTGTTTCTCACTTATAGAGATTTTAGAGGGATAAAATGACGGGACCTGACAATTAGTTGTCGCTCACCCAGGTTTGACTGTATCTTTAATAAAAATTGTTTATCATTAAGGGAAATAAACTTTAAACAATGGGGAAAGAATCATTCATATTGGTCACCACTTTACGAGCTAAGCCCCCCCTCCCTCCGCCCTCGCTTCTCATCCACATCCTAGGTACAACATTTTTTTGTAGCGTCGGTCAGACATAGAAAAAGCAAAAATATGGGTCGAAATGAGAACCTTTCCTTTTTTCAAAAATTAACCTTTTTACGAACAGGATTTGATTGACTGTATGTAAATTATTGCACAATAGCGCGCGTTTGCGTATTTTTTATCGAAAATTTAAGTTTTTTTGACATTTTGACCGAGTCAGTAAAATGACTCAAAAGACCTGAGTCAATGTCTTCCTACCATATCGGTCTATCGTTCACTTGCTCTTCGCCATATAATATATCTAAGAACAAGAGAGAATGCATACCGATTCCCTCAACATCGCGGTTGATTCTAGTTTAAGGCAAATGAGTGGTAGATCATGTATGGTGCACAATGCATCCTGAGATATTTTCTTGAGTTAAGAACTGAGAACTAAACTTACGGGACACGCTCTTCGTCAAATTTCTGTACTTCATGTTGCTTTCGTTCATATTGCCGTGAATGTAAGCGACGTTGTGATGCACATGTGATCCACATACTTTACTTCTTACATAATCACACGACCGACACGACAGAACAAAATGGAAAGTAATACACAAGGCACTTCGATCGACTTGATACAACCCTACAGTGTAGAAGCACAGTCAAAGCTCAAGGTTGCCTGAAAAGTTGGAAAAATTCTCTACTGGTAGAGCTCAAATGTATACCGTGACAAAAGTGCCCAAATGACTCAAGTGACCCAAAAGACCGAATCTTTTTTTTTTTTGAGTCACTTATGCCAAATGACTCGTATGACCTGAGTCAGCAAAGTGACCGATTTTGCCCATCACTAATTAGTGGTATTCCTACTACACTAACTCAATTATAATAAATCTGTTGATATACCCATGATTCAAACTTTTGAATCAGTAATGGTGCATTCAATTGATATTGCTTTGTTGTCAGATAGTCTTTATGATGAGTAAACTGCCATTCCGAGTCTAGATGAAAATCCTTGTTCAGGGGACGATTTGATTCCCTCAATATCGCATCGTATAAATTGCACTTGATTTTTAATGAATCTTTACAGCCTTGTGAATTCTTACCTAAATGGAAAATTTCTCGTATTACTCCTATTCACAGAGCTGGATCCAAGTAATCAGTGGAAAATTACCGTCCTATAGCTTAGTTATCTATCATTCCAACAATTTTAGAAAGTATTGTTAAAAACAAATTAAATTGCAGCAGGTTGATACGTTCGCCCCTAACATGGGGAACAAACGCCGAACAGGAAGCCGCCCTTCCCATATTGGACGCTTACTTGATTTATTATTATTAGCAGTGGATCTAAGGACTTAATCACCGTTTAGTGACTTCAACCAAGATGATCTTTTGTGACATGATCATAATTCAGACTTAAGCCTGCCAATCAAGCTTTAGATCCTTAAGTATACCTAAAATTTCTTTGGGTGCTGCCTTAGCTATACCTAACGATGATGGGAAAGTATCTAGGACCAATATTATTACTTTACTATATATCGACGATGTTTTTGGTCAATATATTGGTTTCGCGGTCATTGGGATAGTAGTTTTTTAGCGTTTGTTTGATATCGCTATGTTGAGTAGATCAAAATATAAAAATAAAGGACTAATGTGCATACCATGAAAAACTGAAATTTATGAATCACCCTGTAACTCACAAACGGTTGAGATTGTCCCCCCCCCTGCCGTATAATTTTTTGTTTGCTAGTTAAGATCTATAACCCTACTCATTTTGGCATGTCAGATCTGAAACACCCTGTATAAAGTAAACATTTTAGGCTCACGGAACAGACTAGGTCTTAGTATTAACGAAACCTGCTATACTATAGTATAGTAAACACTGATAATTGTCTAAATACCATAGCTTGGTTTCATTTAATTAGCAAAACAAAAACACTAAGTAACAGATGGTCATAGTATTCAATACTTGGACCTTACACTTCCATTTAAATATCGGAACTACAATTTTAACACTTTTAAAAATACTTAAGATAAACACGACAAATATGCACGACTTTGTCATGTAATACCTTACATAAGATTACCATTTCGACAGCTGTATATGTCAGGCAGGAATGCATTATGATTTCTAAAAAAAAAGATATATGTGCTCTTTAGGCATAAATAACGTCACCTCTATAGTTCTTGTAACGCCTTGTGGGTCATAGGTCGGGGAAATACTTCACTCGATTCGAGACAACGATTGCAAGTGTATCTACAATTTATAGGATGTTTTCATGGTCGGGCCGGTGGTATTCGAATCTATACCTTAAGGGGTTATATACAAAGTTGGGGGTAAAAAGTGAGCTAAGTTGGTGATTTTTTTAAAGGGTTTTATGTAAATTTTATTAGAAAAAGCGAAAGGTAATTTGGTGGTAGTACTATCGAAGAAAAAAAACAAGTTGAATTATAAAAAAATATTAAAAATTGTTGAAGTTATGGCCACTCCCCCGAAGCGCGTTTTTTTGCAGAGGCTTGTTTCTCCAAGGCGAACCGCTTAACTGAAATCAAAATAGTAAAAAAATTACTTAAGAAAATTGTATTGTGGTGTACTTGAACAGTTCGGTTTCCAAAAAAATTTTTTTTTCCAATAAAAAAACCATGTTTACAAAAAAATCTATTTTTGAGGTGTTCAAAATTCTAACAAAAATTTATTGCAAACAATCGAAAATTTTTAGATGAAAAAGGAACCTTTCAAGTATACGAGATTATAAATATGAACAATTAAAAAAAAAAAAATTATGAAAATCGGTTGAAAAGTTTTTGAGATATCACGTTCACCGCAACCGTATTTTTTAAAACACTCTATTCCGAGATAATCGCGTTTAAAGTTTTTGGACGCCGCTCGCCAAGTGCTTATGGATGGAACTAGCGCGCTGCGAACGGCTGTCAATTGAAATCTAGTGCTCCGATCTGGATGAAATTTCACACAGATATTTTCGAAAGCACGTACTTTCAGAATATGCAATAAAAATTCGATTTTTTGAGCCCCAACTTTGTATATAACCCCTTAAGGATAGAAGGCCGACGAATTATCAATTACTCCACCGACAGCTTCAAATGAAAATCACTTTCCAAATTACAAATACATGTCATCATTTCCTATTTTATTGTTATATTAGTATTAGCTCGTTATTAAAATTCGCAAATATAGTTTTTTATTCATAAACTAACATTGTTTTAATTTTTTAATTTTAGGAGGATCTTCCCAAGGAACAAATCGATTGTAAGTATTATCAATCATTATAAATAGTAGCTTCCAGTATTCAACATAATAACCTAAATATATTAATATGTACCTACTTTAACAAACAAATAAAATTTAATCCTCCTCTAAGGAGCGCTTATTCTTGTCGGTTGAAAAATTTATGAAATTTTAAATCTTTTTCTTTCTATGAAAAATAAGTACGATTTTCCGGAATGAAATAAAGCCCCTTGTTCTATTATAATTCATGATTTTCTCGAGTTACAGAATCACAGCTTTTTAGGATACTCATCGTTCTTAAAAAGGGTATTAACAAAATATCTCAGGAGCGATTGAAACTATTTAGGAGACTACATCCCGCCAGAACTTTCAAAAAATCGAGTTATTTTTTTTCACTTTAATATAAGTGTCAAAAATATGGTGTAAACTTTTTGAGACGATATTCCAAGAAATTTTGAAGTTATACGCGCCTATCTCCACCCCCTGGGGCGACACTTTTTCTTCACCTTTTTTTTAGTTTTGGTCTTCAAAATGCTCGTGAAAAAAAGTCAACAGGTTTGATTCGACGTAAATTCTTTTGTAATGAATATTTTTTCATGATTTTGTCAATAAATTTATTTACTTTTTGTTAAAAAATTCCATCCCATTATCACTTTTTATTGTACAAAAAAAAATCATCCTGAATTTGACACTATGGCTGGATGTAGCCCCTTAAGGCAAACTATTTTTAAAACGCTATTTGAAAGAAACTAATTTTCAAAAACAATTAAATTTGAATTTGAAATTGATTTTTCGATTTCTATTTCACCCCCCCCCCCCCCCATATTCGTTCTAAGCCAGTCCTGATTGGTCTTTGCTTTATGTACCGGTGTCGAGTCCTATTGAAAGATCCAATGCTGCCACTCAAACAGGGTTTTCTTTGAGGGCTTCTAAATGTTATCCAAGACGTCTCTCTGGTAGTTTTTGCCTTTAGTTTTCACACCTTTTTTCTATAAATACAGCTCAGTTCTCCCGCCGTAGGCACTCCCCACCAAACCATGAGTGAGGCTGGATGATGTCCTTTCTCAAACTTGGAAATCTTCTTAGCAACTTTTATAGAGCTGTGAGCGTACACTCGGACATTTTGGGGATTGAATTTTTCTTCTATTTTCTTGTCTGTAAACAGGATTCGCCGGTGCCGTTTCTTGTGTACTTCGCTAAGAGCCCTTTGGATCGAGTTGCACTGATTTTATGAAACTTATTTGTGAGCCTTTGTCCAGTAGATCGGTGGAAAGCTCCAAGCTTAAGGTCATTTTTGATTATCCTCTCTGGCCATTACTTTTTGTTTGCGGAGAGGATTTCGTCGAATTCTCGCACGTACAGCTTTTACGGTTGCTGTCGTTCTTGAAGTGCGTGTTCGGCCGCTCCTGGGCAGGTCATCCAAACAGGGACCATTTTATGGTACGGTAAACAAATTTCTGCGTAATTTTCAGTGGCCGCAGAAGATCAAAAATTTATTTTGGAAACGATAGCGATTCGATTCTCTTTGACACTTCACTCCATGTTTACTCGCTGACGTATCGATACAAACTGATTTGTTTACAATAGAGAGGGACCAACTTGATCACAGGACATAAACAAAACTACCTGATTTATACTTACAATTCTTTAAGTACCTGTTATATTTTATGGACAGGCACGAATATATATTAAGATTTCCATTCTTTACAGTTTTCTGCTGCTATATTTGTTTAATAAGCACCTCACTTAAGAATGGCTCAATTCAAAATTGACCCAGTAATGATTTCCACATAATCAAGAGGAAGAGATCTTAAATTATAATTTAATACGCGTATTTCTTATATTTATTGGTAAAAACCACCAGAACATAGCATAGACTACATACGTACATATATCGCTACTTTAATAGATATCGCTTATATATAAATGTAATAAATATGTCTAAATATGGATTGTAATACATGCAACTATCACCTTTTGAAAAACTAACGATTGAGTTGCGCTTACGTCTAGATTTTCAATCGTTAATGATATACATTAGAAAGGAAGGTATTCACATATTAAGTGATAAATACTTTTACTGAACGCAAAAATTTATGTGGCGTCCTTATCAATCTTAACCTGTTAAAATTGCAATTATAATTTACTTTATTTCACTCTATAAGATAACGAAAATATTTACAGACTGTAATTCAACAGTATAAGACTTTTGATATTTTACTGGTGACTGGAAGGCTTGTAAATCAAAATATTTTATTGTATCTACTTATAAGAGTACAACTAAATATGTTGCTGGTATACACCTGTTTAATACCTATTAGTAAATAATTTCAACTTGACTCAGAATAATAATACGAAAACCAGTCACTACCCCTTCCGGATAACCTTCGATTTAAGTATTTTGCAAAATGTAAAATGTGAAAGTGCGTAAAGATATAGTTTTACACGCAATTACGTAGTCAAGTCTATTAACCGACCGACACGGAAAATATATTGCAGACGGGTCCCCGATAAGTGCATATTGCGGAGGCCCAGTGACCAGATTAAGCCACTTGAGATATCACCTAACAAATGAGCTCCGTCTTGTGTCGGCAATGGATATTTGTTAAGCTTATTAGTTACAAGAAATGGTTCAAGAAGTGCCTAAGACTACACAGCCGAGAACGGTTTCTGGTAATCTTTGGTGCAGATTGTCGCAATATATTCGCTAAGGACTTGAAGATCACAATCGGATTTGACAACTCGAGACCGTACACAGTAGCCGTCCTATCTTAGTAAGCTGCTCTTGTACTATGCAACATAGTTGTTTTGAAGGCATGCGACATGATATGAATTGTGTTGGTTCCCAAAAAAGGTAAGAATTACCTGTTGAGGTGAGACATTAGCGCCTGGTTATGCGCGTTCAGTCAGTGCATGCAGATAGTTGGCTCGTAACCGCAAAGAATGCAATTTCGCTTCTCGCTATTAGACACATTCTTTTATATATTGCACAATTTTATTTTGTGCATTTTACCGCGCACTCCTTCAAGTGCCACATGAATGCGATTTGCATATTGCATGTTCATTAAGACAGACAGTGCATAGCTCAGACTTAATGGACTTTTAGTGTCGCAATGCGTTCCCATACGTAAGCTTAATAGATACATTTGTCTTGAGAGCTATCAATAAAGATTTTCCCTGATTAGAGATAGATTTAGATTTGAGTTGAAAATTCATTAACTTGATGATAATATCTAATTTAACGTCAATTAAAATTTCATTAGTAAAGGTGTTATATACCTTGCGGCGCGGACAATTTTTTAGCCATCTCATAAAAATTGTATTAAAATAAAGTACATAGTATCTGTTAATTCTCAGGCCTTTTTGAGAATTACCCAAAAAACCAAAACCAAACGATGCAGTTACTTTATTTCAACTGCACTCTGTGACTAATTGCCTGCAACTAACTTTTTATAACTGGACTTGGAATTGCTGAAGATGAACAAAACGTTATATTTCATTTACTCACAAATACAAACTTTCTTTGCGCAAAAAATGTATACAAAACAAATGTAAATAACAAGCAATATAAGTTTATAGATTGAACTTAGGAAATCAGTATATTAAAGAATTATGAACTTAACATATGCCGGCCTCCTTGGAAGCACCAGCTTTCAACGTTGAGTCAATTTCATCCAACAGTGGTAAGGGACAAACCTTGATGATGGCTCTTTTAACGGGTAAAGCTATAGTTCGAATGATGACTACACGAGTATGGCCATCTTTCCCTTTTTGGATGCCTTTGACACGTCCTAAGGGTCATTTCAGGGGAGGAGCGTTTTCGTCTGTCAAAAGGACCATAGCTCCAACCTTAACAGTGGAACTAACCATCCTTCATTTATTGCGTACTTGAAGATTTTGAAGATATTCCTTTTGCCAGCAGTGCCAAAATGTCTGTAATTTCGCCTAAACATGTTTCTATCTGGAAAAATTTTCGTGCCTTAAAATCTACATAAGAAGTTTCAGGAATACACCTCTTAGGACATCTAACCAAAAAATGAGGAGGTATAAGTACTTGCATGTCTCGTTCGTCGCTTTAAAGCGGAAGGATGGGACGGGAATTTAGAACGGCCTCTACTTGGCATGCAACTCTTTGAAGCTCGTCAAATGAATTAGCCTTCAATCCCAGCACTCTTTTTAAATGATATTTTGCTTGTTTTATAGCTGCCTCCAACATGCTGACAAAGTGAGGGGAGCGGGGGGGGGGGGATGAATTTCCATTGAATACCGTCTTTCTTGCACATTTCTACAATGGGCTGTTGTGTGTGAAGCATGTCCCTCAATTCCTTTAACTGACGGCATCCACCAACAAAATTTGTGGCATTGTCAGAATAACTAACTGAGACATGTGGACGATGAGCGATGTATTTTTTCAACACAGACAGGAAAGCTTCGGTGGTGACTCCTTCCGCTACCTCTAAATGGACTGCCTTGATTGACAAACAAAGGAACAGGCAGATGTATGTCTTATAGGATTGACGAATCCGGTTTTTGATATAAAATGGCCCACAAAAGTCTACGCTAGTATGATAGAAGACATGGCTCGGATGCACTCTTGATCGTGTCAGTTGTCCCATGATCTGTTCCATTACCATTGGACGTAGTCGAAAACAACGAATGCAGAATTCAATAGCTTGTTTTACTACTCCTTTGCCGCCAATAGGCCTAAATTAATTACATAGGTTGGCTAATAAAGTCTAACAACCGGCATGGAGGTACCTGAAATGATAGTGCATAACAAGTGCATTAGTAAACCTCGTTTCGGGGAGTACGATTTGATGCTTCACAACCACGAACACGAAAAAGCCCGTCAGAGTCTATAAATGGATCTAAGTTCTTTATAACACTGTCTTGTTTCAAAGACCGATTTGAGGATAATCGGCAATTGTGTTCAAATAAATGTTTTCTTTGAAAGAGACGAAGAACGACCTTAACCACGAACTCAAACTCTTGCACCGTTAGCGGACCGCGCGTGCGCATTTATCGAACAACACCTTGAATTTCTGTAGAATCGACAGATGTAAGCAAATGTATTAACCAGCTTCAAGTAAAAATTGATGATTTTGATGATTCAGCTATGTCGTCGGATGGTGAAGTTGCTAGTGAAGTTATTACTTTTCTTCTCTGGAGGATCCTCAACTATCTCGGTTGGAGTTTTAGGCCATAAGTTATCGGGTAAACGGAGATAGCTAGGTCCACTGAACCATAGGTTGGATTCAATAAAATCAGCTGGCATCGCTCCTCTACTAATGATATCTACTGGGTTGTAACTAATTAACAAGCAAAAGGAGTTTATAGATTGATCTTAGGAAATCAGTATATTATAAAATTATGAGCTTAACAGTATCGACTAGTATAAGTTTCGATGTACTCGTGACAGGTATTTTTTATAAACATTTTCGTCAGTTATTGAAACTATGGTCTTTGGCCCAAAACACCTTTTTTGCACTCGCTTGCGGTGATACGATTTGTGTACTCCACAATCAAAATCGGTCTATGCGTTATGAAGCTTAATGCCGCCCATGTTCCAACTCTTGCAACAAACCAAAATTTTTGTCAGATTACAAATAGATAACTCATCTAAATCAGTCCACCCATTACAAAATTATACTACCCCTCGCCGCGCCCCAACTTGCGGAAAAATTTGTCCATATAGTAGCAATGGGGTATCATACTGTGTACAACAAAAAAGAATCTTCCAGATAGGTGTGTGCATTAAGAAATTACATAACGCCCCCTCCACACACCACCCCACCACATAAACTTTTGTCGTCGTACCAGTGGGGCAACATATTCTATACAACAAAAGAAGAATCATCCAAATCGGTCCACACGTTACGACAAAGTTAGCCTATCCCTCCCCCTAGTCAGAAATTTATCCTCATATTAGCAATTGGAAATTGTGCTCAATACAACATAAAAAGAATCATCTAAATTGGTCTACTCGTTAACAAGTTGATATTCAACCCCTCCCCTACGACAACCCCACCGTTTAAAATTGTGTCGCGGCTCCAATGCAGGAACATATTCTATACATGAGAAAAAGAATCATCCAACTCTGTCCACGCGTAACAAAATGATACTAGCCCTACCTCTTCCCACCACAGTATAATAACATCTTTTATCATTAGTAGCAATGGGGGATCATACTCTATGCAACATCAAAAGAATCATCCAAATCGACGTATGCATTAGAAGTTAGGTTTCACCCACTCCCCCCACCCCTCAAATCGGAGAACATACTCTACCCGGTAAAGAAGGAATTATCCAAATCGATCCTCGAGTGACGAAGTTATATCACCCCTCCTCCCCACCCTACCCTAGGACACATTTTTTTTTTGCACTATTGCATTTGGCATTATTAGGGTAATCATACTCTATACTACAAAACATAATTATCGAAATCGGTCCACGCTTTACGAAGTTATGATTCATTCCCACTCCTTAACCCCACCCCACCAAACAATCGGGGAACATACCTTATCTAACAAAGAACAAATCACCCAAATCGGTCCACGCGTTACGAAGTTAGTCCGCCCACCCCCACTCCAACCCCACCCTGGGGCCAAATTTTTTTCATTATTAATAATGGGGGATCATACTCTATACAACAAAAAAAATCATCTAAATCGGTCCATGAATTATGGAGGTAGGTTTCACCCCCACCCTACACCGCTTAAAAAAATTTTTTTTACATAGCACCAATCGGGGAACATACTCAACAAAAACAAGCATCAAAATCCTTCCACTCGTTGCGAAATGATATATTTAATATCTCTGCGAATCAAAGTGAAAAAATATACTACTCAATTGAGATAAAATAAAACACATCTGTGAAAGTAAAAGTATCTGCAAAATATTACATTTAAATGATAATAATAATAAAAGATTATGGCAAAGAAGGAAACAGTTCCACTAGATCACTTGAAAGATCGACTATAATCTCGTGATTTTCAATGGAAATAAAACGCAAAGAAAATACCCTACAATTGCAACGTGCAGCCAAAGTGGTCATTTTCAGAAAAACTGCGGTTTCATGTCGGTCAGGAAGGTAAACTATAAAGGCTCGCGGCAACTCAATTACTAGCTGTTTTAGTCAGCTAAGGTGTTGAAAAGATTCATGTTGTATGACAAATTACTATATTTTCCGCGTTTTCTAAACAGTAGAGAAAATTTGTAGTCCCGTTTTCTTTAGATTAATAACAAATGATTGATTTCTATGAGAACAATTAGTCGCGCAGGAATTTCGTACTCACGTCCAGAAGCAATATATCATTGTCTCTACCGCGATAAATATTAATACTCAGCCCACAATTTTTCACGTCTTTCACGTCGACAATGCTCCCAGCTCAGATATAATGGCAAGTGCACGGCAGCAGACACAGAACCATCAACAGGTGAAGACCGTGAGAGGAAGAAAATCAGCTAAAAATTTACTACAATTTTATTATTTTCACTTTCGTTGCATTCTTTGCCGTCACTTAATCATCACCCTGTATCATTGTTCAGAAAAATGCATTGGTCTGCTGAACAATGTTGCCACATGAGATCTTATTCATTGTTGTACTTGGCACTTCGTAATGATAGCTTAATAGTTTTAATTAGAAAACTTTCGACACGGATGACTTGTACGTACATTGAAACAATTCATTCGTTTTTTTTTCTCTCATCATTTGCACGTTTAAAATATTTTTAGCTATTTATTTTCCGTTGCGAATTAACTTTACGTTTTGGGTGTCAGGGTCGTTACAGCTTAAATCCTCTCTGAAATTACTAACTAGACTTACTAACACTATCACTGTTAATCCTACGAAAATAATTCCATTAAAAAATTAATAACTAAAAATATTTCCGTTTAAAACCTTAACGTATTTCGAGCAAACAGATAAGCATCGATCAGAAATTAATATTTACCTCCTTTCGTTTCCTGAACTAATTGGAAAAGATTATAATCTCCTTCCCAAGCTGGCCTTCGACTTCTCTATCAAATTTTGTCGTTAATTAATCGGCACGACTTAGTTACTTTTCAAATTTTACTGCTTAAGATTATTTTTGAATTAAGTTGTTGGCACCACTTCTGAAGTTTCTCTAATTTTCAAACAAATCTTGATGGTGTAAGGTGGATTCGAGGAAAATGTTGCATTTAGAGTTCAAAAATATTTAAGGTAATCAGTTTTATTTATCATACTTTTCTAGGTGGGCGTAATCGTTTTTATTAACAAAACTACTTGGATTTCTATTAAAACAGAAAAGATACTTCAAATCCATTAAAAACATGGCTATTTTCATCATACGAAAAACGTCCAATCGACGAAGTTTCGGTTATTAACAAAATCTTAATTCGGCGCTTACTTTTTAGGGTTCCGTACCAAAATGGTAAAAAAGGGATCCTTATGGTGAACCTTTAACTACCAATTATAGAATTGACAACATTTGGAATAGTTTTAAGTAATTCTTGCCCTACTTAATTGCAAATGAAAAACAATAAAAGGTTTTTAGTTTTACGTGCAATTTTACGAAAGGGAGAGGGTTAACATTTTTAAGGTGGGTTACTAGGGGTGTAATATCAAAGGGCTTCATTAAAAGACATATTTTCATTTCCTTTTAAGCCGATTAGTTTTCGACTTATGATGAAAAATGTCTAAAAAAAGTACCCCCCCCCCCCCTCTTTTTATAACCCAAGTTTGCACAACGAAAAATCTGAATAATATAGAGATTATAGAGGTTGATTTAAATATTACAAGAAAAATAAAATAATGTCTCCAACTAGCACAGCTTTTTAGAAATCAGCAACCTTGGAACGTATGGAACTCTCGACGTACGAGTCTTACTCGCAATTGGCCGAAACTTTTTTTATGATGTAGTCAAAGCCGGGGCAACCTATGAAGTATGGCTCTGGCCAGAGTGAAATAAGGAAATTAGGATAAGGAAAATGATGGAATGAATGTCTTGTTTCTGTATCTCTATGAGCTAGACAACAGTGCAGATACGTCACGGATTATTGTATTTATTGCAAGTACAAATGAAAAAGCCATATGCAGAGCGAGGCTCGAGCCTGCATCCTTGACGTGGTGAGCCTGCCTCTCAACCAGTGATTACACTCCATCTCTGATTTACAGGATATTATATTTCGCTCAAAACTTCTATTCCTATATTAAAACTTTCAATCGCGTTACTACGAATTTTTTGGCTTGCGCTGATTGTCAAAATTACTTTTTATCCATTCTCCTCAAATCAACTGATAAATGAAAATAAACCGCCCTTTTCTAATTTTTCAGTCCCAGATTTGCGAGAGCTTTTTTGGGATCGGGATTTTTTGAAACAATATCTATAAGCTAAGTAAATATAAACCAGGAGGGATCCAATCAATTCCAAGTGTTAAAACTAGGCCCCTTAATGGCGAACTACTACAAAAATGTAGTGAATGGGCTAAAAATCGCTTCTTCCAAGTTTTCGAAGGCGGGGAAGACGGTAGCGATTATGTCTTCTCCCTGTCTTTCCACAAAGACCCCTAAACTATACACCACTCCTTCTTTAAGTGAAATAAAGAATAACATCGCAAATGGGATAATAATGGTTTATCCCAGTCTTTCGAGGGCGATGATCACGGTGGAGATTGGTTGGTTGATTTAAGTGGTGAGCTTCGCCATCATGGTAACACTCTAATTAAAACTATTATACCGCCATTTTGATGCCACTACCAGTAAGACCCGATTTTTTGTTCACTCGATTCTCGCAACCCTGATTCTTATCTAAAATCATGGTTGAAGTCGGCTGAGCTTATTATTGGAAAAAGGCACTGAAGTCAACCGGAGGAATTTATCTGATTATTTCCTTAATCCTTACCCCCGAGATTGCTATCAGGTTTTTAAAGAAGTAGTCCCCAATAACACTCCTTCTGACTCTGGCAACAGCCGAATATTTACAGACTGATTATCTGTAAAAATAACGATGTACTGTTTCGGTGAATAGATACAGAAAAGCAGCGCGAACATGCCTTCATAATAGCATCCTAAGGTTTGGTTGGTTTAAATTTACTTAATTCGTCGAAATTGTTTTAAAAAGCCTTGGCCCGACAAGCACATTTCAGCTGAAGTTTGAGTACGGGGTGGTTTATCGATTTCGTAGTAGTTACCAAAGTGTAGGAAAAACTGTTATCACCAGCGTGATCTGCGCCATCGATAAGCTAAGAGAATCTTTTTTCAAACCACTCGCAACGTGTGTGTAGTATTTCGCTGTTAAGGGTTGGGGTAGTTTCAACCTTCAGGGCTTGATTGATTACATTTTTGTCTATATCTATGTCCTTGTCGATATTCCCTTAAGTTTTTACTAAGTCTCTGCGCAAAATTGTTCACCTGTCATATTCAACAAGAGTATTTTCAAGTAAATGGCGACTTGTTCATGTTCAACCGATAGCTAAAACAAGAGAGGCATGCGACCTCTCTAACTACAGACAAATTGTTATCTAAAGTTTTTGAATCACTCATCAACTCTCAGTTGATGAAATACTTAGGAAATAACCATCTTTTCAACAATTGCCAGACGGTTTCCGCACTGACTGCTCAACTAGAGGATTAAATTGTTCCTGATTTGTCCTCTCTACCACCTCTACCCATACATGATGTGATCTTTCCTGTTGCAAACAAACGAGGCTATTCCATCTTCAGATGTTCTACACTCGTCATCGTCTTAATATTCAAACATCAAAACTCATATAATGTCTGATGGATTTACATCTAATCCCTACGAAATAAATGCCGGTGGCCCTCATGGTTCAGTTCTTTCACCGATCTTATTTATACTTTTTTTAATGCTCTTTTATGCTTTACTTACAATCCTTTTCATAGTTTTGCTGACGACAACACCCTTGATTTCGCGTACTCTTTTGATTATGTAATGAATGCTCGAGGGAACGCTACAAAAACCAACAGAGAATGCATGTTTGGATCATTAAACAATGAAATTTCTATGATCCTCGCAAATCGTTCAATTCATCCCAGAACTCAATGCTGCTTAATGTACCTTAAAAACAGTACACCTTCAACTTATTTCAGTCGAAGGAGGGAATATAACCAATTCGTCCTCTCTAAAAATCTTGGGTATTGAGATATCCTGCAATCTTAGCTGGACCGATCATATATTATACTCCACCTGACTTGGCGCTGACCTACAAGTCCCACATCAAGCAAAGGCTTAAAAATAATTCCTGTATTTAGGCAGGGGCCGGATAAACCGCATTTTCCGCGTTAGACAAACTCCAACGGAAAACTATGAAACTTGTTGTCTCTCTGGATCATCGACGGAATGTCGGTTATATCTCACTCTACTATCATCTTTTCCACGGTCATTTTTCTAACGGAATTGCTTGCCTTATTCCTTGTAGACACATGACAACACGCGAATTAAGAACTTCAAGCCGCTTACACTCCTATACTCTCCAGGTCAAATTTGGACGTACAGTAAAATGTCAGGAATCTTTTCTAAACAGAACAACATGAATATGGAACAGTTTACCATCTTTTGTTTTTCCCTAATCTTATGAGCCCGACATTTAGAAAAAAGGCGTACATCGACACGTCCTTCACTCAAGCAATGAATCCATTTCCCTCACCCTGAATTCCTTTCCCGGCAAGGCTGTGATTAAAATCATAGGGGATTCCATGAGCTTTGGCAATATCATTTAAAGATATCAAGGCATAACGGTCAGACTTAAACATGTATATCCATATCTATATGCGCGATTGAACATAGTACCCGGAGAGAAAATTCCAGGTAAAATTGAGATTACAAATAACACATTCTCTCAAAAATTATGCAGCCGCAGTATAAAATTTATAATACTTGCAGTATTTTTTTATTGTGTTTATAGGTATTTTTTACGGAACAGCACCATAAAATTGACTCAAATTTTGTTAGAAAAATCGGAAAATTTTAAGATTCTCCACCGTAATTTAGATAGTTCTTTTAATCTCTTTATCGTGTTACTGAGAACAAGGGTTCGCATCTTAGACTGAGCAGATTTCTTATTTCGTTTTTGCTTTACTAACAGTGAATCAATTTGAACACTTTGAATTCTGTTCTGTCATTTCAACTGAACAGATACTAGGGGAAGTTTTAACCGGCTGTTCCATAAAAATTAAGGTAACAGTTGAGAACCGTAAATTTTACTGGAAATGTCATATAAAAATTCTCCGTTAAGAACTGGTAAACACCTTTTTGTCAAAATTCAGAATTTTAAGTTTACAAAATTAGTTCGTTTACGTGGATAACCTTTTACCTGTAATTTCAAAGGTGTCTAGGTTAGAGTTAAGTGAATTCACGTAAAGAGCTCAAATGTTATTCATTACTATCAAGTAAACTGCCCTCATCCGATTATCTTTTAAATTGCTTTAAATTAACTTTCAAATTGCTTAATTAAAAATGCTTTAGTATGAGAATTTTGTAATTTTTACTAATCAACCAAAACTTTCTTTTGTCTAAACACTGGCGACGATATCGCGTTGATTGATCACAAAATTGGTCTTTTTTTTGCGACTGACTAAGTAACTAGAAGTGACTAGTAGAGCGAAACGAATCACGTAATTTGAATGGTCCATTGAGATCGAACGTTTGTTATTATGGAAAGTGGCGTAGGTGGCTAACTCAGCCACAACGTCGCAACATGGCAATTGGACATGTTCACATAAATTTCAGCGGCGTTTTGAATTACAACTGAAATTGCATGAAACTTATGACCGCGTCTAAAGGTAGTCATTTGCGGTTTTGTCTCTAGAGTCCAAAAAGGATGACTGGACTAAAAATGGTTACTGCACTAGATATTGTCTGTCGCGCTTTTCCTTACGGTGTTACATAAGTGAAAGTAAAATATTTCCGTTAAACTAAAAGTTATTTTTCTTTTTAGTGCTGAGGAACGCGTTCAATGCCTTTGATGCCGAGAAAAAGGGATACATTGATACCACTATGGTTGGGACTATCTTGAGCATGCTGGGACATCAGCTGGACGACAATGTTCTTATGGAAATTATTTCTGAAGTCGATGAGGATGGTTCTGGACAAATTGAGTTCGAGGAGTTTGTAACTTTAGCTGCTCGGTTCCTGGTTGAGGAGGATACTGAAGCAATGCAGGCCGAACTTAAAGAAGCCTTCCGTCTCTATGACAAAGAAGGCAATGGATACATCACCACTGGAGTCTTGCGCGAAATCCTCCGCGAACTTGACGATAAACTAACAAACGACGACCTTGACATGATGATTGAAGAAATCGACTCTGACGGATCTGGAACCGTTGATTTCGATGGTAAGCGATAAACTCCTTAAAAATAATGTGATCATTTTAATGAAAAAGATTGTTTCTCACAGAATTCATGGAAGTCATGACGGGTGAATAAATTCACAAAACACCAACTGCAATGTATTGGCGGCAAACTTCAATTGATGGTGAAAATCTCGTTTATTGACACATATCACTCACAAGGCGTGAACATAACATAAATCACTGTTCGTGCTCTATGAAAGTTTTGTTTTACTTTGTAACCATAATTCGTTTTTGTATCACTTTCAATTAAATCAATCATTGATCACAAGTCACAACCTTGTCCAATTATTTACATAAAAATATTTCAATCCGGGACTGTTCAGTGCTTTTCATTGTTTCATAAAATCTCTCGCTTTCAGCTTTAACGAGATACTTTTAAGGAAAAAAGCACTTTGTTGTCTTCATTTATTCAATTAAGTTGTTGTTTATTTATTTATCTTAAGCGAGCAATACAGCAAAGTCGACGGAAACGCGAAATTTATATTTTGTGTACCTTTACCAAGTATTTTGTATAGGAAGTAAGTTGCGATAAAAATTCGTTAATAAACTTTTGAATAAATTTTTATTGTTTTTGTATTTATTTTTAAGTTTTTGAAAATTTGAATTTTGGAATTAGCAAAATTTAATACATTTGATGAAAGCAATATAGTGACTTCGTAAAATAATGTTCTTAAAATAAATACGTCTATTTGTGGTTGGATCCTCCGTAACTAGGTAGGAGTCCATCCATCTCTTTGTATGACAGAGACCTCCCATTCCTTTTTTTATACATATTGCAAGAAAATTAGGTATAAAAATTGACGACCCCAAAATATATGAAGAGATTAAAATAATAATAAAAATTTGGGAGTTTATTAACGCAAAACCGTTAGTTACCCCTCCTCACATAGCTTTGGAACCAAAACTAGCTGCCATCCCCTCACTATTTATTGCCAAACTTTTTGGTTCCTTTTTTGCGACTGCTACAACTGTGATATTAGTTTTAAGGATTTTACCAACTTGACAAATCTGTCGCCGACTTCTTCTGAATCCAAGGACCTTTTGACGACGCTATGTTGTAGGAGCGGATTTCCAGTTTGATCGATAGGTTCTCGACTAAGCATTCCTGATTCACTTTTGAAAAATTGTAGTTCGTCTCTGGTTTCTGTTTTGTGTGACTTATTTAATTTATCAATCCCTTGTGGCATTTTTCCAAAATTCAGATAGCTTTGCAGGCAGCAGGTATGACATCTCGAACCATAGACCAATTGCAAACCTGTGCAGTGTTGCCAAAATATTTTAAGCCTTAGTTGTAAACCTACTTTCTTTTCATTGTAAACCGTTTTTCCGGCATATATTTTTGAAGAGTAAGTCAACCACTGCAAACTTGTTAGAATTCTGAAAATTCTGTATTTCTGCCATTGTGTCGGGCAGACAAGTGGACTGTATATTTACTAATTTTAGTCAGGTCTCTAACAAAATTAACCATAGAATTCTCATACATAAACTTCACCTTATTCACTTCTCGTTTTGTTGATTGGCTAAGTTCTTACCTAACGGGTCGCGTATAACGGTTATATTTCGTGGTGCTCTTTTTGTTGTAATTTATAACACATCGGGTGTTCCACAAGGCAGCCACCTGGGACCACTGCTGTTGTTAATTTATATAAGTCATATATCTACTTGTTAGCCCATTCTAAAATCCTTTGTTACGTCGACGATACCAACATTTATTTTACTATCGAATGAGGTTGATTGTGCATTCTCACTTAGACACTTATGGCTAAACTCTTTCTGTCCCAGCTAATATTTATATTGACTCGTTCAGAACTAGACTCCACTGGAGACAGGGAACTGGCTCGATGCATAGAGAGAAATAGGTTGATCCTCTTTTTTTCTAGGGATTTTTATGGGATCAAATTGCAGCCTCAACTGTGGTATATCCTTGGCCTGAGTGTGGCTTTTTAGGCAGCCACTATAACTTAACCTAACAACCTAACTTTAGACACTTTCCATAAATAGTGTTCCATTAATTTTTTACTTTTTATAATTGACAAACCTACGACCATGAAATTTTCATGCAAAAGGAATAAATTGGCCTTCAACTATAAAATTGATAGATGTTATTTTACTATGCTGGATAAAACCAAAGATTTAGGCGTTATGTTAGGTTTTCCTTCGAAGATCACATTGACGCGACATGTTAGGCTTCATTAAAAGATGGGCTAAAGAATTTGATGATCCCTACATTACAAAGCTGCTTTATTGCACTTTTTTAAGGCCCCGCCTAGTGTGCTATATACATAAACCGTACTGAGGCAGGCCAGGGACGATTTTTTATATTTGCACTGCGTGGCCTCCCCTCAATTCTCACTGCCCTCATATCTGAGCAGACCCAAACTCGTATCTCTGGAAATTCTCGAAGGTAGACGCGATATACTTAAAACGATTTTTGCATTTGATTGTTTACAGGGTTCTATAAATAGCCCTGAGCCTTTGGGGTTTTTTTAGTATCGAAATTCCGGCATACTCTTTGAGGAGGCATGACTTTGTCCAGATTCCTCACCATCGCACTAACTATTTCAAACATTGCCAGATATCATCGATGTCTCGTCTCTTCAATAACCATTCTGATATTAAGGTTTTTGTTTCTCCCTTTTCTTTGTAAGACTTTTATATCTTTGTTAGTATCAGTCAAAATGTCACCTATCTCTAATTGCTGATATCTGCCTGATAAATAACTAAGAATAAGTGTTACAGAAGTCAGCGAAAAGTTAAATTTAGTTTTGAACTTAAGTAACTTTGGATGATTAAGAGAGTTGAAAGTTTAGGGAAATCAAGAAGAGTCAAAATTCCCAAGTGATTTCTATTACGAGACCTTATAATATTGGTTGTAACGTCGATAAGAGCAGTTTCACAACTACGGAGCTTTCGGAAAGCACATGCAGCAAATAATCCTCATTTAAAAATAATACCAATAGTTAGTACATTACTTTTTCAAAAATTTTTGTAAGAAAATTGAAAATACTAATAGAAAGAAAGTTAACCGGGTTTTTTGCTCTAGATTCTTAGGCACTGGAGCAACAGTAGCAATTTTCCCGTCAGCAGGGACACAGAGGTTGTCATACAAGTGTTTTAAATATGTATTAGAGGATTTGATAACCAGGGCAAAGATATTTTTACAAAACTTAGGCGGGATCCAATCTGGACTTCAAAAAACCTAAAAGAAAAAGACAGGGCGATGGTAAATGAGTCGGAAACTGCATCGTTTTTGTGCTTATAAATAAACTATGATTTTAACAAGTTGGGGTTGGACTTCCCAAAATTAGCCTGCAACTTCCTTACCATAAATTTAAGAGAAAACTTATTAGAAAAACGACTATTAGATAACGACTTTCATTATTTCTTGGCGTCATGAATTTCCGATACAAGAAATCACGCTCTACTATTAACAATTTGATGTCACTTGAAAACCACAGATAACCAATAAACATCATTTTAAATAAAGGGAAATATGTTGTAGTGCTTATAATTAAATTACAAATTCCCTAAGGAAAGCTGTAGGTGAGGAAAAGAATATCATAGCAACACATAGATGGATGATTAAGTTGGTTGTGATATAATACCTTATCACTGCTTGTTGTAACAAACAAGCCCACTTAAGAAGAATTTGATGTTTTAAAGTAGGGTGGGAGTCTATTTACCACAGTTAAAAGTAAAGATTATAAAAGGAATAAGATGGAACGTGTAGCATTGCAGAAAATTGACATTAAGGTCCCCCCACCCCCCCCAATAATTACATCTTCGTTTCGGTAAAAAAGTCACTAAAACTTACTCCTCCACCCCCCCTCTTATCATCAATCGAATTTTCTTTTATAGGGTAAAGACCCGTATAAGACAATTTACAGCGAAAAACACTGTAATAATTACTACACTTAACTGGAGCGATAGAGGGAGTCAAGTGTAGACTTATTTCGGAAAATCAACCCGTACTTTTTACAGTACAGTAAAAAGAATTTACTTGATTCACGAATAAAATTTCTTAGTTATTCTACAAAAAGTAAAAACTCCCATTATAAGAAATAATAAAGTATTTTCGTAATTATGGAATTAAATAATTGATCTGGATTATTTGTAGAATAGAATTCAATATTAATTTTTAACTGAACTGATCACATATTTGCTTGGCTTGGAGTTTCTCCAAAAATGTAAGGAATACTCTTTTTGATGTGGCGTTGATCTACAAGTCTCACATCAGTCCTAGACTGGAATCTAGTTTCCATATTTTGGCAGAGGCCGGTCATATCTTTCGAGCTCGATAAAGTTTAAAGGAAGACTATTAAACTTATTGGCGACTTCACTATCTCTGAGAACATTGACTCTCTGAAGCATCGACGGAACTTCGATGGTCTTTCACTCTTCCTCGCGTGTTTCACTCTTCTATAGCTGTTTCCACTGCCATTGCTCTAACGAAATTGCTAGCCTAATTCTTGCTCTCACCCCTATACTCTATAGGGTAAATTTTGACAAATTTTGAGAACCTTTCCTAAGCAGAACAATGCGCATATTGAATAGTTTACCATCTTCTGTTTTTCTCCCGTTTTATGAGCCCGAAACTTTTAAAAAAGGAGTGCATCATCGTTTCTGTTAACCTATTTGCCTTATCCCTAATTCCTTTCCTGCCAGAGCTGTGCTTCAGCATCATTGGGCACTCCCTTGGCATTATGATAAAAAAAAATTATGATTAAATATTATTTAACACTTTTATTGATAATGTAATAAAAAAATTAGTTAAAAGCATGTTGGACAAGCACATGATATGTTAATTGACGTAATATATATTTCTTGGTGGGATTCCATTTTTAATATTAACACAAACCGAACATTTTTAAATTGTTTATTCCACTAATTTACCTTACTAGGTTACCGCGGTTTCGCCTCACTCCCGTAGATTTGAAGATGCCTACGGGAGTGAGGCGAAACCGTGGTAACCTAGTAAGGTAAATTAGGGAAATAGACAATTTAAAACTTTTCAGTTTGTGTTAATATTAAGCACATGATAGTGTTTAGTAGTTATTTCTAAATTTTTATAAAGTATTTTTGCCACAGTGTTCGTTATGATTTTTTTTGAATTTATATTAGAAATTTTTAAAGATATTTTGCATGAATAGTATAAAAATTAGAGTAGGAGAATGGCCGTAAGACATACCCACCCCCACAAATAACAATATAAAAAAGTCCTGCGGCTCTTCGGGCTCGACGGATTAATTAAGACAATTATTTTTAAAGTTCAGTCACTTAGTTCTAGATATTTCCGTTCCCCGTTTGACATTTCCTTTTCTTCATTTCTGGCCACCTGGGGCATGCGTTCGTGGCCTACCTCGTGCACGTTACAATACTATTTATTATGGTCTTCTAGTTCCCTTAACCCATTGTGGGGCATGGGTCCGGAGAACAATTTCACCTGATAGAAGCGAACGATTGCAAGTGGACCTACAATTTAAAGTGGATTCAGAACCACTCACGATGGATTCCAAACCGTTTGTTAGCAAAAACAACCATGAGTCACCGCCGATGGGATTTGAACCTGGGACCTCCGGGTTGGTAGGCCGACACGTTATCACTTACCCCACCGACGACTATTGAGTCAAAGAAAATTTATAATTCACATCTAATTTGTTTATAAACTAAAAACCAATTTTCACAAACGCTTTAGACGGAAATCAAGCAAGTAAAATTTGACAGTTCAAAATCATCTTCTTCTTTCTAAAAGCAGCCAGCATGTCAACGTGTTTGAGTGTCTTCCAATCTATTTAACTGTGGAGGAGCTAGGAGAGATGTTCCGATGAGAAAATATCCTGGTATCAATACATTGTAGCCTTCTGCATTTTCCGTCATTGGGCATATTGGTATCGAATTTAAGCATGCTTCTATTTGCGTTAAAACTGTTATGAGCTCTTCGAAGGTTAGTATTGACTCTCCAATCTTTCTTTCTAAATGGTACTTGATGGACTTTACTCCCTTTTCCTAAAGTCCTTCAAAATGAGGTGAAGCCGCCGTAATAAAATGCCACTGAATTCCTTTATTACTTAGCATTCTACTGCTTTCTTCACTGAACCCTTTTAAGAATTTTTTTCATCCTCTGACAGAATTTTGTTCACCTTTATAACGTTGGTGCCGTTCACTGTGTAGGTTGGATATACCTATTTCTCCGTTTGGCTATGAATGTTTTTAAGGTTGCTATGAATGCCGTTGATGTTATGTCAGATACGGCTTCTAAATTTATTGCCTTTGAAGTCAAGCATACAATTATTGATATTTATATGAAGAGTTTTCTCGCCATTTTGAAATTCCAATGTCAATTGGGTCTGAATAGTCCTTACCTGTATTTGTGAATGACTTGTCGATATTTAGACGTGGAGATGTACCTGTGACACGTAACACACTTATGTAATTCCTTGATAACGTCAATGTGTTTCCACCATCTAGGGTTGTTTAATGTGCTTCGTTAATGATGATTGAAATTAACAGACTGCTATATGGTAGTATAATCCGATGTTTCTGCTCATAAGAGACAGGTGCATTCTGAATTCTTCCCCCCACACGTAGTATTCCATCTTAACCTCTTTTCTTACTTGAATTCCGTGAAAACTCCAATCTAGATCCCGCTGTACGATGTTGTTTGCCTCTTTTCTTAGTATGTGGCCTATCCTATTCTCCTCTTCTACGTATATATTCGCGAACGCTGTCAAACGCTTTCTCAAAATCGACGAATATTATATGTAAAGTAGACCTCCATTCGGCGGAATTTTCGCTGACAATTCGAAGGGTGTTGATGTCACCGCTGCAGGAGAAACCCTCAAGAAAGCCTGCCTGTTCATCGGTAAAGGTGCCTTCGATTGTATTCTTGATTCGGATTAAGATGATTTTAGCCATCAATTTGCAGACTGCAGTTAAAAAACAGATACCGCGAGTTCTCAGTCCAAACTTCTCAATTACATGTTCCAGGCCGATGGTGTTAAAGCCAATCTTAGCATTGAGATCCCTTGTAACTATTTCGATATCACCTGTGGCGATTCAACTGAAGTTGGTCGCACTTCATCCAAATATAACACCTTGTTAGTTGAATTCTTATTTTTGAACTCAGCAATCCCTGCTTGATTCAAAAGTTATAAAGGGAGAAACAAAACAATAATTACCAGTTCCCTTTGTATGTTCGTGTTAAAACGTTGTTAAATTAAATAATTAAAGTCTAAATATTATCAAGTTTAGAAATTCGTTTTTTTTATTTAACTTATTAAAAAAGGAAATTATCAAATAAACTAATTTTACATTATGACGAACAACAGCACGATGGATACAGCAAGTATAGAGGCTAACATGATGGAGGACATTCTCAAGGAGTTAGTAGAAATCAAGAGAATAACTTCAAGTGAACATAAAGTTATGCATAACAATAACACGAAAACTGTCATACGAATATCACCGTATACGAGTAATAAACCGAGCAGCATAACTTCTACCAGCACGAAAATTGTGACGACCGAAACTATGGAAAAGAGTAAAACGGTCTACAATATAAATAAAGGGAACTCAGACTAAGTCTTCAAATTCTATACTTCAACATCATTCAATAGTATCCACACACCTTTAGGAGCCTTATCAAAGATGTAGCCAAGAAACTAGTAGAAGGCCTCCTTAGTTGTTATATCCATTGAATTATTGAGATGTTACGTACCCTGGTCTGGCGGTGGTTCGGTCAAATATTGGTTACCAGTCTAGTGGTGATTAGCGGGCAAGATTGGTTAGAAACAAGCCTACACCTGCCAGGCGTAGTGTATCTAATTCATCCTGGCCAGAGTATAGCAGCATGTTTTCAGATGTGGGTGATGTAACCTCTCCACTTCTTCTTCGCCTAGTTTCACTTAATCTCATGATAATTATTTTATAATGGACCATTTCCAGCTCCAGTTCCATGATCTTTGTGTATCCATACTCGACTCACAGAGATGTCAGGCCCCATAGCCCGATCGCAGTATGTTGTTTATAATCAAAGATCACATCACAACATCAGACAGAGGTAGCCGAGGCGTACTGGACGTTTTGTGTGTATTTTTTTTTAGATAAGCAGGTTACAAGCCAACCTATCCTATCCCTGAAGGAGGGCTGCTCCTTAAGGCCTCCTAGGAGTCATAAATGACAAATAATGCAATTTGATAGAAATGAGAGAAAAATTTACAAATTCAAAAAATATTGAATTTATTGAGACAAGACTTTAGAATTTTTAAAATATATAGGGGATAAATATTGTAAGAAATTTATATGTATAAAACTTCACATCTAACAGGCTAATAAATTTGTTATATTATTATTATACCAAGTTGAGTTTGAATATTTAAGGGGTAAGGGTAAGAACTATTCATAACTGATTTCCTAAACCGCGGTACTAGTAAATTTCTGTTTCGCTGAGATGTTGTAAATTTGAAGTATTCACGGATGTATGGTGGTTTGTTCCATTTAAGCTGCTTGAATAAAAACAGCAACGCTCGTCGTTTGAGGTAAATTTCCAGACTGGACCCTACAAGGGTTAATCTGAAAGGTGTGATATGGTCAAACCTTCGTAGTCCGTGAATAAACCTAATACTAATGAGGAAAAACCAAGCTACTGAAGGTAAAATGGGGCAGTATCAATGCCTTAACCAAATACAGACGAGTACTTTTCGGGATAATATAGGCTGACAACCAAAGTCTTCGTAAACCAGCATATATCTTGCCAATCCTCGCACTTACATTTGCACAGCAGTTCATTTCTTGTCCCAAAATAATACCAAGATTAGTTATTTTACTTAGGACTGGCAATGGAGAACCATTTAACATTATCTGAGGAGTATTAATTAAAACAAGAGGACTAGTATAAAACATTATAGAGTTAGATTTTTCGGGGTTCAAAAATAATCTGTTCGCGATTGACCAATCAGATATTCTACCAAGATCGGCATTTATACCCTCGATGCAGTCCTCAAGGAGCCCAATAGGCCTACCCAAAGAGATCTGAACATCATCAGCGCAAAGATGGATTTTCACATCACGCACCACACTTGGCAAATCATTGATGAAGAGGCTAAATAAAAGCGGTCCCAGTATTGATCCCTGTGGTACACCCCGTGAAAGAACCAATGAACCAGATATTACGCCATCGATCTGCACTCTTTGGGAACGATCTGACAAGAAACACGCCACCATAGAGGCAGCACATGAGCTAAAGTTGAAGTACGTGTGTAATTTGTGAGTAAGTAAGCTGTGGTCAACACAATCGAAGGCTTTAGAAAAATCCAGTAATGTTAAAGTTGTGAAGTGATCATTGTCCATGGCTTTTCTTATGTCAGTGGATACCCTCAAGACAGCCGTCTCACAACTATGAAAAGATCTGAAGCCAGATTGCCAACAAGACATTATGTCCAGTATTTGCTTGGACATAATCTTTTCAAGTACTTTCGAGAAAAAGTACAAAATGCTTATTGGACGGAAGTCAGTTATCGGTACTGCAGAAGTTTTCTTAGCGATGGGCAATACAGTGGCAGCCTTCCAACTTCCAACGAAGAGGACATTAAACATGTGTTCACAATGTGGAGGATGTAATCGGCAATGAAAGGAAGCAGTACCTTAATAAAACGGGGCGATAAGTTGTCAGGTCCAACTGCTGTGGATTTGATTGAGCCCACGACAGATAGTAATTCGTCTAGATTTAAATTTCGAAAGTAAAACGGGTCAGCAAGGTCATTCACTGAGGCATCAGGCAAGTTCGCAGGTAAGATACTTGTTGAATTCATCGGTTTCACATTGGTTACAGTAAAGGCAGAATTGAGTTCATCTGGATCAAAAGGGCATCGAATCCTGTCCTTGCCATGAATACCAGCGTTATTTAGGTTACGCCATAGAGCTCGCGGGCCGAGTTCGGTCCTAAGTTTCACACTAAAATAGTGTCGTTTAGCCCCTTTGATTGCTGCGGTAGCTTTATTACGGGCGATTTTGTAAAGCAAACGCGCCTCTTCGGATTTAAGGCGCTTGTAGCGTTGGAATAAGTATTCCCGTTCTGCGATTACCATGGGCAATTGCGCGACCGAATGCGTTTGGTTTTATTTGGGACACACACATCAAATAGATGAGAGACAAAGGATGTGAGAATTTCGACTTGCTGGTCAACTGACGGAGTAGCATAAATATAATTCCAAGGAAGAAGTGAACATTCATTGGATAATGAGTTCATGTTTAAATTATTATAATCACGCGGGCGGAAACCAACGCAAAGTCGTATTTGCAAAATAGAATGTCATGATCGAGTATACTAGGTGGGTTAACTTGATCTTGCAAAATCACCCTGTCACTATCAGAGACAAGGATTAGATCCAACATAGAAGGATTGGAGGAATTAAAGTAGGTCGGGTAGGAATTGACTATATTAAGTAGAAGAAACTGAATGAGATCTGTGAACTGTTCTGATCTATTATTCTGCCGTAGCAAGTCCACATTGAAGTCACCTCCTATGATTACATTAGGATAACGTCGAGTTAGGTGAGATATAACGTTTTCAAATTCATTAATGTGGTCGCAATCAAAGCAATTTTGTGGACAGTACACTGAAGAAAGTACGCATTTTTCAATTCCAGAGCTAATCTCCACGCAGAGAAATTCAACAGGTTGGTCCACCGATGAAGCAAGGTATCTCGCCCTGATGCTTTCCCTTACGTATATCGCAACACCCCCACCCAATCGACCCTTGCGGTCGTTGCGAAATAGTTGATAACCAGGAATGGATACAAAAGAGCTCAAAATATCACAGTTCAACCATGTCTCACTAACAATTATAACATCCACACTTAGATCAGAAAATATATAACGCAATTCCTCAATTTTATTTCGAATACTACTAGCATTAAGAGTACAGACTGATAACCCATGAGAACGCTTAGCCATTATATTCAAAATCACTCTTACCCTATCCAAACCCAAGAAACTATCTGTCATCATGTAAGCTAGCACCACCAAAACATCCAGGAGTCATTATAAACACAGAAAAATCAAAGAACAAGGAATTTTCAGGCAAGTATCTCCACACAAGAAGCATCATTAAATTGGAGTCAATAAACATTTGGTTTACACCAAATGAGTGATGTAAAGAACTCTATGGGAAGGCAGTTAGATCTTATCTTTTCTTCCGATTCGAGTAATACTATAGTTGAGCCAACTTCTCGCAAATTATCCGCTATAGCTTATTCTGAATTCGTATATTGTCATGACTGCTTTTTAGCGTTATCTTCATCCTTATACAGGGAATACCTTGATAATATTCGCAGTAACTTGCATCATGATCCTCGTACCTTTTTTAAATTTGTAAATTTGAAGAAGAAAACTGATAATTATCCATCTACAATGTGGTATAATGGATCCTCTAGTTGTAGCGCGCCCGATATTGCCGATAACTTTGCATCGTTTTTTGAGGGCGCCTTTTCACCAGGCAACTTTGTGCCTTCCCTGGATGATTTTGGCCATATCCAAAACCGTCCCGCTACCTCCATTGCTTTGCCCATTACATCTCGTGATATTATCTTGAATGGTATCAAGGAGTTTAAACTGGACTTTTCCTCTGGTCCTGTTGGTGTTCCACCCGCATTCTTGAGATCCTGTTCTGATGCCTTACTCACTCCATTGGAACTCATCTTCAATAAATCTCTTCAGGCCGGTAGATTTCCTACGTTATGGAAGTGCTTCTTTATAATTCCTGTTTATAAAAAGGGGCATAAGAACTTTATAACAAATTATAGGCCAATCGCGAAGCTTTCCTGCATACCCAAGTTGTTTGAATCTGTTATATATTCACAGCTTGTTGGGCAATGTAAGGGGTTAATCTCATCTAATCAACATGGCTTTCTGCCTGGTAGATCGACGACAACTAACCTGCTTGAATTTACATCCCACATTATCTCTGCCTTCCAACAAGGTCTCCAGACAGATTGTGTCTGCACCGACTACAGCAAGGCATTTGATAAGCTCCCTCACTCCGTGATTATGCTTAAGCTTGAACGGTTGGGTTTTCCGCCTTTGTTGCTCGACTGGATCTGCTCTTATTTAAAAAATAGGACTTACCGTGTCTCTTTCCGTAATACTTTATCCAGAGTCGTTAGGGCTTCATCTGGTGTGCCGCAGGGTAGCCATCTGGGACCGTTGCTGTTTATTCTTGCCATTGACGACATTGTCCCTCTGATTAAGCACTCCAAAGTTTTAATCTACGCTGATAATATGAAGATTTTATCATGCGTTAGAAATAGTTATGATTCTTCCTGCATCCAGGAGGATTTGAATACCTTCAGGGTTTGGTGTGCCTCAAATGAATTGCAACTTAACCCGGATAAATGTGAAGTTATGTCTTTTTCTGGGATCAACAATCACCTTGTCCTTGATTATATCTTTACGGAAACTACTATCCGTCATGTGGAGTCCGTTACTGACCTTGGTGTAAAGCTAGACAGAAAACTCGATTTCACTCTGAACATAAACCATATCGTATCTCGGAGTAATTCAGTCCTGGGTTTTGTTAAGCGATGGTCAAGGGAGTTTTCTGATCGACAGACCCTTATTCACTTCTTTTTTTCTTTAGTTAGACCAATTCTCGAATATGCATCTCAGGTTTGGTCTCCTTGCTATGCTGTTCATTCTAGACGCATTGAATCGGTGCAGCGGAACTTTGTTAGGTTCGCACTAAGGGACCTCCCGTGGAATGATCCATTAAGGCTTCCCCCTTATGAGGATCGCCTCCGATTGCTTATTATGCACTCGTTGGAGGAACGACGTAGAGTTGCTGACCTAGTATTTATTCACCAGCTTTTGAACTCGAATATAGATTCTCGCTCTCTTGCAAGTTTGGTAACTTTTAGGCATGCTCCGTATAGGTTAAGGAGATTGCCTTTACTACATGTTGCTCATTCTCGGACTAACTATGGTATGCATGAGCCTATTAATCGCATGTGTAAAGCCGTGAATATGTGTCCTATTTTTGAACTGGCTCTTACTAAAGATTTGCTTAAACGATCTCTGTTATCAATGCACCCCTGATTGTTTTGTTTGGACGTGTTTTGGTTTTTTGTTTTTTTTTTGTTTACTAATATTTTTCTTTGCATGGGTTGTGGGAGCCTCATTCACCTTAATATATGTTATATTCTGGTAAATAGGTCAATTGGTTCCAGACTTCTGCCTGTGAAGTGCGCCTTCTGAGTTAGAAGGGTTAAATCTCTTTTTTTATTTAAAATTCAAATATTTGAAAGCAAGTTAAATTGAATTAATCCCCTATCCTGTTAAAGAAATCGAGCTTAGTATTTGAAAAAGAAAAACAGAGATAAAAGACTTAGATAGTAAATAATAGCGAACCAAAAATTTAAAAATAGTAATACTAGGTTATTAAATAAATTTAGCAAATTCAATAGAAAATAATTTAGAAGGAATAAAAGCACTAGGAAATAAACAATATATGATAAACTGATAAATTAAAAATAACTATATAATCCTACGATATTAATGAAAAGTTGGTTCGTTTAGATAAAATTTAAAATAATTAAAAGCTGCGCAATCTATTGAAAACCAAAATTTTCACAAGGTTTCTGAGTGGATCAATTTTCGGGCGATTATAGTCGTATTACTAAACATTTGACAGAACAATAAGAAACGATCACTCCCAATGATACGTATGTGATAGTACGCATTCTCAAATAGTTTACTACTAAGTCGTCCCCTTATGAGTACTATGTCTAGATGGGCATGAATCACCATTAGCATTATCATTGTCGTGTTGTTAGAGAAATAACTGTACCATGCCAAATTGAATACCTTAATTAAATTTAATTGAACGCTACGTAATTAAAAACAAATTAAAGCTGCGAACATCTAAGCAATAAATCTCGAATGCTGATAGAAATCCGTTCATAACCAAATGAACTCGGGGAATGGAAAAGAGCGGGCAAATCGCTTATCACAAGTGACAAGTCGCTGAACGTAAAGATTAGATGTTTAAGATGCTTCGCTACATGGTGCTCCAGTCCGTTGATTTCACCAATTGGTTCCGCCATTCATTTAGTTTGCCACCACCGTCAGTTAGCCGTTTCGTATAAGATGTCCCAGTCCCGAGTTATATAAAATCTCATTTGGCCAACATGACATCAAACCCCAAGATACAAGCTTCAAAACATTATTCTATCTAATTAATGGATTAATGGTTACAAACGAAAATAGATCGCCTAATCAACTAGAGACCGATGCTATGGTCTTGAGGTACATAGGTACAAGGGAGTACGAAAGCAGTCTGTTCGCGGGGATATTTTTAAAGAAGGACCAAAACGCACGTAATTAGCACTGATCGAGCGTGTCTGTGTTGGTGGATCTATAATGGCTTGATAAGTTTTATTTTGCAACATATAAAAAACATTTAAGTCCAAAAATAAATACAAACATGGGCGAGTATAGTCAATTGACACGTTCCACGGCAAGCGGTCAACTCGATCAATTCTATAAGTTCGGTCGTCGATCACAATTGATCTTTAGTCGGGCGTCTAAATAAAATTGCAGGCGGTACTAATTTGACTTTCTTCTTCTTACAATTAGTTCTTTAGTGTCCAACTAAGTTTTGTGATATTCACGTTCGATTTACCTGTCCGTGGCGAAGGAATTATTGGAATAATCAGTCACAATGACGGTAAATTTTGATTGATTTTACGTTGAAAAATTAGTGAATTTAATACCAAATTTTAGTTTTTGTTCAAATAACAAATGTTTGTTTAAAATTTCATTTAGTTTTAACGGAAAAGTGTGTTTTAAGTAGTGGATCAAGTAGAGATAGCCTTAAGTATATGTTTTAAGTATAAAACGAAAAAGGGGAAAGAATTTCGAAAAAATGCTATTCGGTCAAAGTGAAAATTGTGCAGTTGTGCGTGTTTTTTTTAATGTACAAAAGAACAACATTACCAGCTTCTCGAAAAGAAATAAATTTAAATAACGTTTAAGTTCTAACAAATATTTTCACATCGCTATAAAAACTTTTATTTGAAAAAAAAAAATTCCGATCTCATTAACATTCCTTACGATTACTCGTGCAAATCGTCAAAGAGTGGTAGGGCTGGGACGATTGCCAAATACCTTGTAAATTCAAACGACGCAGAATGTATGCAAAATTAAACGAAATTCAAAACACAAATTCCTCCTACGAACATATTTAGATTGAGCATCGGGTAGATGGATGATATTAGAACTGCCTAGAGAATATAATAGCAAAAAGGGTTGTTCTGTGATAAGTGTTTAGATATGTTTTTTTTACCAGTAAAAGTATTACAACTGGAATCAACAGTTTTGTTGATATGATAGTGGTAGATATACAGATTGACAAATAAACTGTATTGAAAAACTGCAAAAGAAATCCCCACCATTCACCAAATCTCCATAAAATTCATTTTAATTTGCTAGCAATCAAATAAAAAGTATTTTTGTCGACAGAAGAAAATCAAATACCTTTACTTTGAATATTTATCAAATTTTTCATTAAATTTCATATTTTCTGTAATCGAAAATTCTTTTATCAGAAGAGCATTCAAAATTACTGGTCCTAATTGCCCTATCAATTTTCTCACGAATTTTTAATTGCCTGAGTTGGATTTCAAAGCAATGAGGCTCAACAAATCGATAAATTTAGATATATGTATTTCTTGCGCAAAGAGGCGGAGCATTGTCTTAATGTAGAAAGATTTGCCGAGCAGTGAAAAAAAAATACTTTTTTGGGCTAAATTTTGCCAAAATCCGAATTCGACTCGATGTCAATGAAACCTTTTGACAAATAGTCGCGAAAAATTGTACTTTATGGTAATACTACAACAAAATATTAAAATGTGAAATATGTACGAATTTTAGAGGAATACCTAACTTTGTTATACGAGGGTCTAACTGACTACCAACAACGTTACAGAGTTGGATGATTTCTTTTTGTCTTTTTTCTAGAATATGTCGCCGTGTCATTGCTACCGTGAGCAAAATTTTTGTCCTAGGGTTAGAGTGGGGAAGGGTGAGCCTAATTTCATAACGGGTGGACCGATTTTATGGCAATACTACAAAATAGGAAAATGTGAAATATATACAAATTTCAAAGGAATACCTAACTTTGTTGCACGAGGGGTGGAACCTATCTTGGTAACATCTTTACGGATTTGAATGATTTCTTTTTGTTGTCTAGGATATGTCCCTGTCATTGCTATGTGAAAAATTTAGGACCTATGGGTGGGAGAGGGGGGAGCCTAACTTCATGACGGGGGGAGAGGGTTGGGGGGGGGGGGGTTATGGCAACACTACAACAAAATAGGAAAATGTGAAATATGTATGTACGAATTTCAGAGGAATACCATACTTTGTAACAATAGGGGCTAACTAACTACACTTTACAGATTTAGATGCTTTCTGTTTGGTGTCTAGTGTATGTGCTACTATGGGCAACATTTTGGTCCTAGGATTGGGGTGGTGGAGGGTAAGCCTTAACTTTGTAACGGGTAGACCGATTTTTTTTATTCCTTTTTGTTGTTTAGAGTGTGTACCCCTATTGACAGCATTCCAAACAAAAATATTGTGGCGGGATTGTGCTCGCGGGTAGATGCGAAACCTAACTTCGTAACGAGTAAAACATTAAGAAAGAGCATTGAAAATTAGTAGGCATTCTAATTGGACTCCTGAAGCGGTCAACGGGGGTGTCAAAGTTTGTATGGAAAGAATTATTGTGTGGTAATTTTGAAATAATTAAATTTGAATTTAGACTGTCGCACAGAAATAAACAAAGCCTTTTAAGTAATTAAATACATTAGGACTGAAGTACAGCTTAAGTACAATTACCTTGTACTTAAAAGTTTTTAAGTACAAGTACAATTCCTTGGTGCTTGTATTTGAAAATAATAGGTATCAGGTACCAGGTAGGTACTTGTACTTGTACTTATAACTCCCACAAAAGTGCTTCAATATCTGATCTTAATTACTTTAGTATTTAAAATTTGTACTTAAGTACTTCTCAATTTATTTTAAGTACTTTAAATTATTTTTAAGTACTTTTAATTCCTTTAAGTGCTTTTGATTCCTTTCAAGTACTTTTAATTCCTTTTAAGTACCTAATTCCAGTACCTAAAGATATTCACTCCCCCAAACACTGTAGTCTAAAAGGCTTATGTAAAATGTGGTGGCGGTAAATTTCTAGCGGGGGTGTCACAATTAAGAATAGAACTGGGTTTTGTCTGTTATATTTCGTTCCATGATTGCATGGGTTTTCGTTGAATATACAGTAAAAATACGTAAAATAATAAAACAATGTTTCATGTTTCTTTCAATAGTTCAGTCATATGAAATCTGGCATTTCTGCAGTTTTGAATCCACTAGCATGAGAAAAAAATTCTAACCCTAATACATCTAGCGAACCGAAGCGTTCGACAAACTTTTGATATCATTTATAGTTGGCACAGCCTGCACTGTTTCATTGTTGAAAGCAAACCCTTTGCTAACCTCTTGCTCTTTCAAGGAACTGAAGCCTGTGTCAGCAGCCGACCTCGAGTTATGAAGCTCCTGAATGCACAGTACAAAAACGTGGTATCCAAAATTAAAAGCACCATGTCATCATCACCAGCCACCGTAGCTTTCTGAGATATACCTGTCACCGTAAATCTGTGGCTTTGGAGTACAACCGATTTTTTTGTTTTTTTGTTTTTTTTATACGATGTGGCCAAATCCTAGGGGACAACCCTTTGATGCGTTAACATGGTTTTGGCCGGAAGGGAATTTTTAGGGTAAGGGAAGTGAGGAAACTTGTTTTTCTGCATTGCTGCGAGCCCAGAGACGGAGTGGATTATTTTAATTTCTTAATAAAAGCTCACGGGGAGATCTGGTCTCGAACCCGGGACCCATGGCGTCGCTCCCACCCGTATAACCTCCAGGTCAAATTAGGCCGTTAATATTCGGGAATCTTTTCTAAGCAGAAGAACAGGAATGTGGAACAGTTTACCATCTTCTGTTTTCCCCGCTTCTTAGCTCAACTCCTTTTTTTTGAATTGTATGGGGTACTTACCCTTCTCTCTTCAGATTCTGTCTTGTAAAAGCTCAATGCGTCTCTTCTAACTAACTTAATGACTGACTGACTGTTAAAAAATTCGTCTAAAAAAGTTCTACCGGCTCCAGTAGGGCTTAATTGTTGCTGTCATGTAGTGTCGATCTAGAAGCATTTGAAGCTTTATCTTACCCTTGAGCAATTTTAAAGTATTGAAGGTGGCGAAAAACGTGAGCTTATCTATCTCAGCTTTCCTTTTCTCTTTTTCCAGAAGGGGGGGGGGGGGGAGAGCTTGGATTATATCAATGGCCTGTATTACATAATAGTAGTAGAATAGTAGAAGTACTGTAAACTAGTTATCTCTTATTTACACTACCTCTGAATATATAACTTAAATAAATTTACATGAAATCCTTAAAAATATTCTAAAAAGACAAATCAGCTGTATGTGATCCACTTTTAAAACACTACCTCTCACCTGCCTATGAAATAAATTTACCAAAGTTCTTGTGTTTGTATCTTTCAGGAAGAACTAGACAAAAATCAAATCAAGAGTAAGTAACTGATCTTCTAAATTTTGAGTTGATTCCTAATATTAGCAATTATCTTGCTTAGTGCTGAAAAGTGCATTCAACGCATTTGATCACGAAGGCAAGGGCACAATAAAATGTGACATGGTTGGCACAATCCTGGAAATGTTGGGCCAAAAGCTGGACGAGAAAACATTAAAGCAAGTCATCAAAGAGGTCGATGCTGATGGATCTGGTGAACTCGATTTCGATGAATTTTGCACACTTGCATCTAAGTTTATAGAAGCAGAAGAAGATATGGAGGCAGTAGCCAAAGAATTGAAAGAAGCCTTCCGTTTGTATGACAGAGATGGAAAAGGTTACCTGCCGGTTGATACTCTCCGTGATATTCTGCATGAATTAGATGAGAAACTATCAGCAGAAGATCTTGACATGATGATTGATGAAATTGATGCTGATGGTTCAGGCACGGTTGATTTTGATGGTTTGTACTATGTCGTGTTTATTGGTACAGTAATTCTTATACTTTTTTTAATACTTACAGAATTTATGAATGTTATGATTGGTAAGCTATCTACGTTGTTCTACCGAAAATTTTTGTAATTTTTAAATGATTTTTTAAAATTTTTATCAATTTTCCAGGTTAACGAATGTTTCGTACTGTGAGGACCTATTTGCAAGTGCAACTATCAATACGTGCAGATGGAGAGATGTTATTGTTTGAAAATAATAATGCCTCTTTTAATTTTAGTGTTTTATTTATACATATGTATGGGTTTATAGCTTTAATGCTTTAACGTTTCGAATTTAATTATTTATGTAAATTGAATTCGTGTCGGAGGAAAAAAGATCTTAAAATCGTCACTTTTGCTTTGTGTTTTAATGTAATAAATCCTCTACTGTTGCTTAGTTCCAAACTGATTTACTTTTTTACTATTGAATTTTACCGCTTTAATAATTTTGGTTACAAACTGGTTGACAAACTTATCTATTTACTAAAAGATCACTTTAAACGTCAGTCAAAGTTGCGATTGTATTAACGTAAAAATTAAAAATTTTAAATCGTTTTTAAAACATCATAGTAGCAAATTTAAAACTCATTATTTAAAGAATTGATTTCTTAATAAATGAAAAGCTGGTGCTTGTGATTGGAATTTCAATAGGTAGTACAAATAGTAATAGTAATTATAAAAATGAGTATGTATAATTTTACGGAGAAAAAGAATGGTGCGCCATTCTTTCTTTCACGTAGAAGAATTATTTTGATAGAATAATAACTTAAGATAAAATATCGACACCGAACGTACACAGAAATACGCGGAAAGTGCACGGAAAGTACACGGAAATTACACGGAAGTGCACGGAAAGTACACGGAAAGTACACGGAGAGTACACGGAAGTACACGGAAAGTACACAGAAGTACACGGAAGTATACGGAAAGTACACGGAAAGTACAATGACAAATTTCACGGACAACACGGAACTACACGTATGCACACGATAAGTTCAAACAGTCACTTCCATATTCATATTACTGGTGATAGTTTATCACAGCCTGTTCTGATGTGTTGGTCAATAATTTTCTCCATTGACTTAAGAAGGAAGGAGGATAGGCTAGCGGGAGGATACAAATGTGGTCGCTCGCAAGGAGCTGGAGGATACAAGATTCGTAGCTCGCAAGGGGCAGGAAGATACAAAGGTGGTAGCTCGCAAGGGGCGGGCAGATAGAAGAGTGGTTGATCGCAAGGGCGGGAGGATGCAAGGGGAGTGATTGGATATTTCTATTTCTTTGTGGTATAAATTATATTCCTGCATTTGTTACTAAGGGAGAACATTCTTGCACGTAAATCAAGGCTATATTGGCTACAGTTCAACTTCCTAACGGGTGGATCTTTTTGGATAATTCGTTTTTGTTAAATAGAGTACGACCCACACACAATTTGTTATTTTGTTTTTGTAATATATATTGTGTTCCTACATTGTTAGACTTGCCGAGGAAACAGTACCACTCAGCTGGAGTGACCGTTTTAGCTAGTAAGAGAGAAAGACGAGGAGATGGAGATAGAGAGACTTCTTCGATTTATCTGTAATGTTTTTTTTAAATTTCATTTGCCTTAGGCCTTAGACCTTCGTTAGTATTTTTTGTAATTTCAGCTCATGTTCTGGTAATTCCATTTCCAGATTCTTTACTTGGAATTTCATTTTTATATTTTGACTTAGACTCGTTTTCAGAATTTTGAATTTTATTTTCATAGCCTGATTTACTTGGTTATAGCCCCAATTTTTATCCGTGAAACCGGCTTTTAACTTTTACATGCACACCACGTTTGTGACTAGATCACCGCCAGGCGGTGCCTCTGGAGGCATTCTGTAGATACGAAGTCTCCACCGGCCATGCATTCAAGGATGGTTGTCGTCGCATGATACTTGTCCAGTGCACCGTCAACGGATCACTATGAGTGACTGTCACAAATACGCTGAAGCCACTAAGAAACTGTACAACACCCGCAGTAACAAAAAACAACCAACAATCAATCCGCCAGCTCTAGGAGCAGTACAACGTCTAGTCCCCTCTGAAACTTCCAACGCAGCCAATCATACAGTCGAGTTTCTTTGAGAGCGATCGCCGCAAGTAGGTTTCGACTCAGGAAATCCCCATCTAACTTCGGCTCTGTTCGCTACTAGTTCACGCCGCTCATACCCAGCATCTAGAGATCGTCAAGCATGACCCTCAAATCGCCGTTCAGGCAGACCAATAAAAAGCTAGAGGATTTCGTACGATGGATAGTAATAATTCTAGACTTCACGTCAATTAATTTATCTTCAGAGTTGAGACTCTGACTCGGAGCGCTTTGAATGGAGACTTTGATCTACTAGTTAGCAACTTGCACATCTTCTTCAGTAAACTCGTCAACGCCCTGTCTGCATCCAGAAAAACTTTAGGCGATTCGCAGGCACCTACAGCAGTCCTCGACCAGCAGCTTACCTCCAGAGGCCTACAGAGAAGAGGGACAATGGACCGCGGCCGAATCCAGCTTCGCTTCGCTAAAGGTAAGAGAACACGTTTTCAACTACAGTTTCTACAGTCCAACGCGTGGACCGATTTATATATTTCTTTTTTGTTAAATCAAGTATTGTCCCTCCTATCTCACCCACCCATCTATACATATTATTTTATTGTTTTTAGAGTTCCGTACCTGAAAACGATAAAAGCAACGCTTATAGGATCACTTCTTTGTCCGTCTGTCCTTTAAGACAGACGCTCGCGAATAAATAAAAACCTATAGGGCACTTCATGTTAACCTAGAATTGTGAAATTCGGCAAGAGGAAAGGTCTCACACCACAAGCAAAGGAAAAAATCAGAAAATTTTTAATTTGTAGTTATATTACATGAAAAACTGTGAGCGAGTCAAACTCTCACTTATCCGTTTTTTTTTGTTACTAAAGATTGCACCAACAGTTGCTATAGTCCAACTTCCTAACGCGTGGACCGATTTTGGTAATTCTATTTTTGTTAAATGGAGTATGATCCCTCCTCATCACTTACGTTATTTCTCCATCTACACTATCCATTGCAAGCCGTAGGCGCGAGCACTTGCTGATTAAATCCTTAAAAGCATCAGAAAAAAAATTCTTGGCGGAAAATTTTTCTATTCAGAATGCTGAGAGATTTATGTCTGAGACAAATTAAGGTTTTCTCACTGTTGCATATTGCAATCGCATGAATTAAAATAAAAAGCCTGATAAGACACCCCCTACTGCTTCTGAAAACGTAGTTTCGTCATCTTTAATTAACATTAGTTTGCAACTGCTCATGCGTTAGTAGCTCAATAAATTCCTCTCCAAAACCATTTACACATTAAGGTTGCTAGTTATGCTTCACCGGAGACCGCAATAATCAACTGAAAAGCTAAATTCAAATGATGAAGAAATGAGGCGGATCCATTGTTTCTGCTTCCGCGGAAAGAAAGCCGATCGGAATAGTGCAAATTGAATGACTGATCCGGAACAATTATAGCCAAAGGCCGGTGTTGCGATCGTGTTAATTATGCATACCAAACAGTTATTGGCAATAAAACGAAGGTCGTCGGCGATTATATGCCAATAAATGAAGACGAGCGACGAAGTGAAAACAAACGTGAAGAGACCGGCTCTAAATCTTCACCGGCCGCTTCGGTATTTCAATCTCCCCAAGTTCACGGTTGCACTTGGATTTGCATTTGAATTGAAAATCTGCAGCGGATGTCGTCTTGAACTGCCAACTGGAGTACAGCAAAAGGCAGTCACCGTGAAGTATCTCGACAGCTTTCCGGAGCATCTTACCAGCCGACAACAGTGCACTGGTCCGAGATTTTCTGAATTGTTAAGTTTGAGATTTATGTTATCCGAGAAGTTTGACTGACATCAGTGGTAAAGATGACGATTTTCCGAACGGGGACAGAAACGCGGGATTCGAATTACTATGGACTGCGGACTTCTAGCAGAAAATCTTCGTCAATTGCGGTTAACTCTTAGCAATGAATGCGGTGTGGTCGGTAGTAGACGTAGAGTCTTAGCATCTGGTCACCTGCCTGAAGATCATTGCCCAATAAGATCAAATTATGAACGATTTACGTGGTCGAGAATTACATCAACTTCTATCAGAGTCATAGAACTGTTGACAATATATCAACCGCAAAGAGACCAACTGCCATTGACGACGACTTTAATTCGATAATTTTATGAAAAACGTGCGCGGGCTTAAGATAAAGCTTATTTCATTTAGCATTCACCTGGGGACTGACGATCGTTTAAAAAAATTATTGTCACACGGTCCCACCTGGGCAATTATGCAAAAGCCGAAAAGGGTTCCTTCTACAGGCCACGATGAAGTGAATGTTAACTGCAGTCACTGGACGACTGACAACCCGGTAGACAGCCATATTACAAGATAAATCGCTTGCCAAATCGTGTTGCAAGTTCGAGAGATCGAAGTCGTTAGATTATAGTCTTTGTAATCGACAAGGTCGGAGAGTGCATACCTGTTGACGTCGTGAGTGATTGCAATAAATTCCGCGACTTAAATAGACTAGCAATGAAGGGCAGCAATCGGCGCTTAAGAAGGGCTTATAAGTCAAAGGTAATTGCCTTGTTTGGTGGGTGCCAGTTTTTGTCAAGGTAGGACATGCCCATATTATCGAGTCAGGTGCTTATGCAATTAAAGGCTATTGTCCAAGACATAATTGCATTTTTTTTTTATTTTTAGATATCAGGTATCTCTTGCAGCAATTACTGGTGTTGCAGTTAAAAGATAAAGTCAGGCCAGTGCAGGTAAGTGCATTACTTTCCCTTTTGAATATAGTTCGATGCACTAAGTTTTGTCAAGGAAAACAATTTTTTTAAAGTGTTGGAGAGAAATATTTGAAACATATGGATAATGATTTTGAGCCTAAATAAATAAATTTTCCTTAGAAAATTTTACTGAGAGTTCAGTTACTTAATTGGATAAGGAGATGTCGTTGAAGTACGCGATAACGGAAGCATCATGAGGGACACTGGTTCGAACCTCACCTTTTGCGACCCCATGATTATTTTCTGCTGACAATATACAACACTTAAAAGACATTGAGGTTTGTAGTCTTATCTCAGTGGTTCAGTCCATTTCAATCGTTCTTGTTGAATCAGGTAAAGACCCATAGAACTAAAGAGAAAATCTATAGGTCGGAATCCTTCTTTAATGCTAGATACATATACTCAGTAATTAATATCGTGGTGTTGCCGTATAAAATCATTTACAATTTTATTTTGTTCGGTAGTCAAATTAAAAGCAATTGACTCAAAGTCTCGATAAGATTATCTATATATTTCAAATATTTCTTAAAATCACCTTAGACATTTTCTTACCTGAGGAAATCAAATAAATTTTCTATCCGATTATTCGACATGCCACAGAACTGATTTGACACTATTAAAGTTGAGCTTGCGTGTTATAAGCATATTAAGGAATTTATCGTTCCTAAAGAACCTCTTGGCCTGTTTTCGAAAAAGCAAAGCAAAATCAAAGCAGCCCCCAAGAACAGTTTTCTGTTGGGTTTCATGAAAAATTTTTATATTATCTGTTATAAAAGGCACATATGTTCACATATTCAGAACGTGAACCTATGTTCTTCTTAAAGGAAGAGAGAACCTAAGAAGCTTCAAAGGACGCTACAATAATAATCTTTTGTTCCTAATGCATACATTATTGCTTATTGGAATGTCAGTCGCGTAGATTTCTAAATTGGTTCAGCGGTACGATCACCAAGACATGGTTCCCCGTGGGTTTTTAAAAATAGAATTAAAATATCCACTCCATCTCTGTCTGCTCTGCTGTCTAGGTCGCAGCAATTCAAAAGCAAGGCTTTCAAGTTTATTCGATTTCTTATCCTAATTCCTACGCTTTGACCACAACGTAAAAATTAAAAAAATACCCTTCATCTGAATCATTGTTTTAATACTTTATTTTTCAAAAACTTAATTCCAAGTAATACAATTGTTTTTATATTTCAATTAACACAATTATAACTATTTCTGTCAATAATAAATATGTATAAAATTACAAATACCTGAACTGCATGCTTCCTTTCACTTTAGTTCCAGTAACCCCTAGTGAAGCATAGGGCGGGAGAAAGAAGAACTCGACCCGATTCGATTGCGATAATTGCAAGTGGATCTACAATTTAGGATGGAATTAGCTGCGGATTCCGAACCTGGCTCCCTTATGATGGAAGGCCAGAATGCTATGTCTTACTCCATCGATGACAGACATGTTTGACTTAGTGACAAATAAACATTTGCTAAACAAAGTTCGGTCGATGACGTTTGAACTCGTGGAATATTTATAATTAATTATGATTATATTATATTTACATTTATACGTCATCACTGAACCCTGAGGTACACCGTGATTTATTTAGTAGCAATCACAGATAACTCTGTCTATTGTTTTGAACGCCCTGACGAAAGATTTTCTATCCATTTAAAGAGGTTAAGGTACAGACCAAGTGCTCCAATTTTGCTACATGGAAGGACAGCTTGAAAGACTCTATCAAAAGCTTTTGAAATATGAAGAGGCTCTAAAATAGAGACACTAATTGCAAAGCTCCGTTTAAGCCGTTAGTAAAACACCAGTTAAGGGAACGTATTGGCGATAAGTTACTTTATCAAATACGAGTAATGAGTATAAACTGTTAGCTTGGAACGAAGAAAGTGTAATTGGTCTGCAGTAAGAGTGCTCGTAAGCCTGTCCTTTTCAAAATCTTTTATTTAATTTGAAACATTCGTATGTCTCTCTTTCCGGTTCAAAACTTATAATCAACTTTTTGGCCAATTTCTGGAATCCGATCAAGATAAGATTTTCGACACTACTTTGGTTCTGATAACAATACAATTAAGTATATCTAATATCCCACTAGATCTATCACGGCGTACAAAACGGAGGCTTAACTTTCTTATCACAACCCCCTTGACAGGGGTATCAAATGAAAGGATTCGCCTCAAACCACCCCCGTTTTCATTGAATTTTGACGAAGGTACTTAAAAGATGAAAGTGTCTATTTACCACTATCAGTCGAAGGAGTGAATATACCAAATTCGTCCTCACTTAATATCTTGGTTATTGAAATATCCAGCAACCTTAGCTGGATCGATCATATATTTGCAATCGCTAATTATTCGATGAAATGCCTGGGTTTTCTACAGATATGTGAGGCCCAGACTTGAATGTAATTCCCATATTTGGCAGCACACATCTCATTGTCCGGCTAGACAAAGTCCAGCGTGAGGTTATTAAACTTAGAGGCGATCCCTCAGTCTCTGAGAACATTGACTTCCTAAAGTATCGACGGAATATCGGTTGCCTTTCATTATTCTATTTCTACATACGTTCATTTTTTTAATAAAATTACTAGCCTGACTCCTTGTAGATACATTACAACGCAATATGCAAGAGTTTCAAATCGCTCCCACCCCTATACTCTCCAAGTCAAATTCGGAAGTACCGTAAAACTTCTGGAATACTTTCTACGCAGAAGAACACGAATGTCGAACACTTAAGCATTATCTGTTTTTCCCTCATCTTGTGAGTCCAACACTTTCAAACAAGGCGTACATCGAAACCTTCACTCAACCTGTTAACCCATTTCCCTCACCCTTAATTTCTTTCTTGCTAAGGCTGTGCTTTAGCATCACGGGCACCCCTGAACTTTGGCAATAATATATAAATAATATTTCAAAAATTGTATGGTCGGGTGGGGGTGTTGGAGGAGTAGAGCCTTACTTCGTATCGTGTGTACCGATTTTGATGATTATTGCTGAACAGAGTATCGTACCCCATTTTTGTTCCGACAAAATTGTGGCTAAGGGAAATAGTGGGAGGAGAGGCGGCACGTAGCTTCGTAAGGCCTGGAGCGATTTTGAATATTCTGATTCTGTTGTATAGAATACGTTTCCTTATGAAAAAATGTTACTCCTACAGTGACATCTAGAAGGGGAGTCCCACTTCTTTGTAATGCTTGCCCCGATTTTGATAGTTTTCTTTGCTGAATAGATTGTGTTTACGTAAGAACGAAATGGTAAAACAATTTTGTATCTAAAATGAGGGAATAAAAGGGTGGATATGACTTATTTCGTAATATGTTACCGAATCTGGATAATTATGTTTCCTTTCTATAGAGTGCACTACTTCTACAACTGTTGAAATGGCTTTGTTCGTACGAGAAGCGTTTTTCAAGTATAACATTTGAAGACACTAAAAGTGAAAAATAACAACTGCATTCAATTCAAAACAACGATTGCAAGTGGGCCTACAATTTAAAGTGGATTCTGAACCACAGACATTTTCTCTGCAACCCCCATGGCCTTTCAATCGTAATCTGTTGTCAGAATTTCATTATACTTCAAAATAACATAAAAGATATTATTTTATTCTTTTTAACGTTTTTGTGAAGACTGTTCACCCTTTTTTTAAAAAGACTATTTTTTTACTGACAATTAGAAAAAGTGGCAAGTTAAGCTCCTGCGATATCGAGAAACCTTTTTTTATATTAAAAAATATACTTACAACGAACTTTTCTGCCAAGTCACGTAGTTAAGTTGATCTGGTCTCTTCAATAAATTCTCTACCTTTTCCCGAGATTGCTGTAAAACTTGGTTAGGAAGTGAAAGACTGAAAGGCCCAATTGATAAAAACTTAGGGAAAAGCCAGAGCCTTGTATGTTACAGTTAACCCTTTATTGAACTTATCTTAATTTCTATTCACTGTTCATCGCACGCCTTATTACTGAACTTACGATAAACACTGTGAAAATAAAAGTTGATGATTACCTATAATTGCGAATCGCCGGAGATTGAAGAGTTGCAGTTGCTTGGTATTTTGCTATTTTTATTTGCATAATGATCTTCGTACGTTTTTTAAATTTGTAAATATGAAGAAGAAAACTGATAATTATCCATCTACAATATGGTACAATGGATCCTCTAGTTGCAGTGCGCTCGATGTAGCCGATGACTTTGTATTGTTTTTTTCATCAGGCGATTTTGTGCCTTCCCTGGAAGAGTTTGGTCATATTCAGGATCGTCCCGCTGCCTCAATTTCTTTGCCCATTATATCTCGTGATATTATAATGGATGGTTTCAATGAGCTTAAAATGGACTTTTCTTTTGGTCCTGATGATGTTCCACCTGCATTCTTGAGATCTTGTTTTGACGCCTTACTCACTCCACTGGCACTCATCTTAAACAAATCTTTTCAGACCGGTAGATTTCCTACGTTATGGAATAGCTCCGTCATAATTCCTGTTTATAAAAAGGAGCATAAAATCTTAACAACAAATTCTAGGCCAATCGCGAAGCTTTCCTGCATACCCAAGTTATTCGAATCTGTTAAGTATTCACAGCTTGTTGGGCAGTGTAAGAGATTAATCTTATCTAATCAACATGGCGTTCTGCCGGGTAGGTCGAAGACAACTAACCTGCTTGAATTTACATTCCACATTATCTCTGCCTTCCAACAAGACTGACTGCGTCTATACCGATTTCAGCAAGGCATTTGATAAGCTCCCTCAATCTGTGATTATGCTTCAAATTGGGTTTTCCACCTTAATTGCTCAACTGGATCTGTTCTTACAATAGGACATACCGAACATTTTTCCGTAATACTTTATCCAAAGTCATTAGGGCTTTATCCGGCGTACCGAAGGGTAGCCATCTGGTGCCGTTGCTGTTTATTCTTGCCACTGACGACATTGTCCTTCTGATTAAGCACTCCCACTTCTAATCTACGCAGACGATATGAAAATTTCTCATGTGTTAGAAACAGTTATGATTCTTCTTACATTCAGGATGATTTAAATACATTCAAGAAGTTGTGTGGAACTAATGGTCTGCACTTAACTTGGATAAATGTGAGGTTGTCTCATTCTCTAGGAACCAAAATCAGCTCGACTTTGATTATACCATTGCGGAAACTAATATCTGTCGCGTACAGTCCGTACTGACATTGGTTTGAAACTTGACCGTAAACTTGATTTCACTCGGCACATTAACTGCATTGATTCTAAGAGTTATTCAGTTCTGGGTTATGTAAAGCGGTGGTCAAGAGAATTTTCTGATCGGAAGACCTTAATTCACTTATTCTTTTCTTAACAGCCAATTCTCGAGTATGCATCTCAGGTTTGGTCTCCCTGCTATGCTGTTCATTCTAGATGCATTGAGTCACTGCAGCGGAACTTTGTAAGGTTCGCACGAAGAGACCTTCCGTGTCACGATCCGCTTAGGCTTAGTAAAGGGGGCGATGCTTCAAAATACTTAGAGCAAACAAGACTATAAGGTGTTGTGGCGTTTACTTCGACTTTATATATTTTTTCAAATATTTAATGTTTTATCACCTTATTATTTCTTCCGAGATTATCTTATTCCACCGAAAAGCACTAGGTTTGGTAAGATATTGGTATTCAAAATTAGTCCAAGCCTTATCGCCACCCACGGACCACCTCCCCTATCCTCTTTTCTGGCCGGGCTTTATCTACTATTGGCATTCTAATTTGGGATAGAGTTAAATAGTTAGAATTGCGTGCTCATTAAAACTCATTCTAATCTAAAAAGTTTCTTTTTTGATATTGACGATACTAATGAAGGTAAAAGAAACTTAAGTTTTACATACATGTATACTGGAGCCTACTAAAAATTCCGCCATTCAAATGTTGAAATTAAATCCAAACTAGAGGTCGGATTGCATAAACCCTGCACGATTTTAAAACAAACAGAATTTGAATAGCATGCTATAAATTTCTTGTATCTTTCCGCAGGATAGTTTTAACCTATTTCACCTATTTAGTGTTATCGGTATCCGGCTACAACGGAAACCAACCAGACTGCCCAGTGTGACAATTTGCAGCATGGATATTCATAAGAGGCAAACAAAAACACACGAGACTAGATAATTACTTAAGAGCGTTAGATAAATCTAAGTACCTTCAATTAGTCTATATGCAATCGCAACCGGAGAACTTCTTACAGTTCGGTTAGCTACATTGCGCTAATCAATTAGCCATAAGCACGCTCGCGCGCTAGTCTCGAATTCTTTCGCGCATGATTAGTTAAATCAACTTTTATGATTTGCCTCTTTCGTGCATGCTTTCATAATTTTTATGTTAATTAATTCAAAGTGATTGGGCGGCAAGTATATTTATAATTGCTTCGCTGCCTATAGGTGGAAATTTGCAATTTACGGAATTTAAGTAAAAGCCGATGCCTTTAAAAGCCAAATTCTACATAGTAGGTACTGTAAAATATGCTATGAATTTCTTAGAGTCAATTTTTGAAGCATGTCGTGAATTTGTAATCAAGAAATAGTTTAAAGGCTTTGGCTGTTTGTCTATTAGGGCTTCGTTCAAAAGCAGGTAAAAAAAAACGGTTCAACTTATACTATGCAACCAGTGCTGTGAGGAAGTTATAAAATGTTGCAGACGTAGTAAACTAGCTCGCTTTACTAGCTTCTGAGGGTATAAACTTGGGCATATAACTTTTACAGCTTTTCATTAACATACTCAATTGTAAGTAAGAAACTATTACATTTTCTATAAATGCATTCAAAATAGATGCAGTTGCATAGAAAACCAGACCGATCTAGATTGTCTAAATCTATTTTAGGTAGGTATCGGAGTCATTTTCGCGTCGAGTAATCAATTTTCTTTTCTGAATTTGGTTCGGTGTTCTATATTAATTATAAATATGGAAACTGTTCTGAGGTGATGACTGAGGTACCTCATATGAAGATGGTGAGACTTTTCTAGTGTTAAAATAAATTAAACTGGTGTGGCTTTGTGATAAAATTATTACAAACTGTTTGTCCTTGGAACTGAACTGCTCTGACATTATTTGAAAACCATTGAAAAGGTTATAAATCCTTTTAGGAACCTAATTAATTTTTAATTTTTTAGATTGTGGCCAAGGCCTAGGTGGGAAACCTTTGATGTGTTAACATGGCTTTGGTCGGAAGGTAATTAGGGTAAGGTGAGTGAGGAAACTTAAATGCCCTGTTTTTGCATTGCTGCGAGCAAGACAATAGCCTAGAGACGGAGTGGATTTTTTAATTATATTTTTAAAAACGCACGGGGAGACCGAGTCTCGAACACGGGGGAATCATGGCGTTTTTTGGTTTTGCCGCGCAACCAAAAAAAAGAGAAATACAACAATTTTTTTTGGATCAATAAATACAGTATGTTTCAGATCTGACCTGCCAAAATAAGTGGGATGATAGATCTTACATATCAAAAAGAGAGAAGGAGATTCCGAGAGAAGACTGGAATTTAGCACTTTGCTTCTGAAATGTGACATTGACAGTGGGGCGTTTCTGGACCGAAATCTGTGGACGGATGAATAGAAATTCACCACGGATGGCATCACGAACTTCCACAATATCCATACCTGGTCGGAGACCAACCCACACAGGACAAAGGTGATGTCATTCCAGCAGAAATTCAGTGTCAATGGTTGCGCTGGTATCATCGGCAACCATCTGGTGGGACCATTCTCAAGATCTAATAGAGCATATCCTTGTGCATAATCAAACGGACATATTTTACCAATACGATGGCGCACCAGCGTAATTTAATCTAATTTCATATACATTTTAGGCCATTTTTGAGTGTTTCAGCCAAATTTTTTATAATCAAGAAGTTTAGAAAATTTTAAAAAACCTCCTGGGGGGGTTTGCAGCCCCCCCCCCCCCCCTTCGTGCGCACGGGTCTGTCTATCACCCCAAGGAAATTTGAACTCTAATTAAAGAACTAAGGTTTGATTGGGTGTCTTAAGTTTAGTACAAGATCTTGTCACAAAAGATCAACTTGGTCGAAGTGACAAAAGGGTGATCCACATCTAACAATAATAATATTGAAACATGCCATCGAAACATTTAACGGAGCCGGTTTTCAGAAGTTTTATAACATCTAAATTTGAGCAAGGTTTTTCCCACGTTCTCCGTTGAACTAAAAAAGGCATAAGAATATTGAGACAGACCAAGAACACACCTGCACCATATCACACACTATGACGAAAGACAACACACCAATTACAAACAACCTGACCTGGAACACACCTATCCTAACCACCCACTATTCCAGCACCAATATTGTCCTTACCTGGCGAAACCGCAAACCTAGAATCTCCTTCAGCTTAGTTGACCTCCTTCCCAAATGCCTTCTCCGATCAGGGTATCCAATATGCCCTCACCTTTGCCCGCATCTATAAATTAAATTAAATTAAAGATTTATTATGCTTCTTTAAAGCACAAAATAAGCCTACAGTAGTCGGCTAACTTACAACATACCAGGAGACTTACTTTGAGGGAAGTGAGAAGTACAGTAATTCTTTACCAGCGGTCACCAATTTACCACCAAATACCTGAAAACAACCCATTTAACAAGGGCAATAACTTTAGAACACGGGCACTTACCTAGTCAAAAAACTGGACAATAATCAGATTCCTGCCAACACTACATAAATCCTGCCACCAGGAAATCCTGCTACCGAATAATATTGTAACAATCCCCAACGAATTTACAAGAAAAGCGAAGAGTAAAATTGAGGAAGGCAATAAGAAACATAAGCACAAGACACCTCAAGACCTCATAAACTGATAAAACTAAAATCAAAATACGGCTTGAACTGCCCATTTAAAATTTGTAAACAAGACTTGGTAACTGGACCTCTACATATTGTGAAATATTAGGCTACGTAAGCGCCGTAGTCACACGTAATTGAAAACTCATCTAAATTGAGATAAAACGTGTGACTATTTCTATATATTTCGTTACATATATACAGGGTGAGTCATTTTTCTTGAGACAAAAAAATAATATCTCGGTTGGACTCGATTGGTCTAGATCGGAAGTCGTAATATGGACCTTTCAAGGCCCCTTCAGTGCCCTAGAATTTTTGTCTGAAACTTTTTTCGAAATAATCCAGACAAACCGAGATATTATTTTGTCTCAAGATAAATGCCCCACCCTGTATGTCTTGTTAACAACTTTTAAAAGGCAGTTCAAAGTGTAGTTGGGTTTTAGTTTTGTAACTTTATTTTTTATTTAACACATTTTCTGGTTTTCTGTAATTTTGTTTAAACTTGTATCAAAATAGAAGGCGTATATAAAAGTTAATTTGTATTTAGAGCCCTTAGTATCTCTAATTCAGCAAGACATCGGCCCCCCGCTCCACTGCTCACCATATAACCTATTTTACGGGGAGCATTCATGCAAATTCAATGACACATCATTTGTGCAAATCTGATGAGTGGCTTAGAAGCAACCAGGGAATAGACGGCAACCTCGAAGCATTCATACAAATCTAATGACATCTCATTTTTTCAAATATGATAAGTAGTTTAGGAGCTACGAGGGAACAGATAAACATTCATACCCACAAATATAAGGAAGGGGTGCCCAACTACAATCTGGAGTACCCAATATCTAGAATCTGCCGTGTGCCATATTACTGAATCACTGAATAAAGCCTTTGAACAAGCTTGTCCTATAAGCAGGCCCCTTAACAAATCTAAACTACATTGGCCTAACAGCGACCTAACGGAGACACGCCGGAGAGTTCGTTCTTAATTCAGGGTGGCGAAAACGACCAATGAACGAATGGAGTGAGAGAACTATAGAGCGATTCTAAAGGTGTTTAAGAAGAAGATCAGAACAGCTAAGTGGAAGAGCAAATCCAAAAAACCTGTGAGCAAATCCAAAAAACCTCGGCGATAGCGAGGTTAAGGAAGGCTATTTCTAATGGTCGTACATAACCTACAAGTGGTATTTGATCCAAGGACAGCAGGGAAACTTGAGAGGTCCCATTAGACACTCACTTCCCTAGTTAATTAGACCCAATATCCAACACAAGCAATGCCGATGCAAAATGGAAATACAATGTCGCAGGGTTCATCTCTGAGGACAGGGTCAGATGGGCAATCATTTAGGGAAGCTGCCGGGGCCAGATGGGATAATGTCGGTCATGCTAAAACAAGTATTTGATTTGGTGGCCCCCTGGTTGGCGGCGATTTTCAAAAGATTTCTTAGGTTATACTATGTACCAGAGTCCTGAAAACTAACTCGCGTGGTTTTCATTCCCAAAGCCGCGAAATGCGGTCACGCTAAACCAAAGGATTATAGGTTGATCAGCCTGACGTCGTTTCTACGAAAAGCTTTGGAAAGGGTTCTAGATTCGTACATTTGAGTGAATCTTAACGCTTTTATCCACAACTCAACTTGCCTACACAAAGGGAAAATCGGTGAACACAGCTCTGAATGACGTGGTGCTGCAGATCGAGAAGTCCCTACACTACAAACAGTTCACTCTGGGAACTTTTATTTATATCGAAGGTGGCTTCAGTAACGTAACCACTGAAGCTATCATTAAGGGGTTATATACAAAGTTGAGGGGAAAAAGTGAGCTAAGTTGCTGATTTTTTTTAAGGGTTTTATGCAAATTTTATTAGAAAAAGCGAAAGACAATTTGTTGGTAGTACTATCGAAGAAAAAAAACAAGTTGAGTTATAAAAAAATATTAAAAATTGTCGGAGTTATGGCCCCTCTCCCGAAGCGGGTTTTTTTTGCAGAGGCTTGCGGTGAACACTCTCCAAGGCGAACCGCTTAACTGAAATCAAAAGAGTAAAAAAATTATTGAAGAAAAATGTACACGAGATTGTAAATATGAACAATTTGAAAAAAAAAAATTATGAAAATCGGTTAAAAAGTTTTTGAGATATCACGTTCACCGCAAAGGTATTTTTCAAAAAACTCTATTCCGAGATCATCGCGTTTAAAGTTTTTGGACGCCGCTCGCCAAGTGCTTATGGATGGAACTAGCGCGCTGCGAACGGCTGTCATTTGAAATCTAGTGATCCGATCTGGATGAAATTTCACACAAATATTTTCGAAAGTAGGTATGCAATCAAAAAATTTTCGATTTTTTGAGCCCCAACTTTGTATATAACCCCTTAATGCTCTTGAAATGGCTAAGGTGTAAGGGCGGCATTTCACTCAATGAAATGGTTCATAGAGGCACACCACAGGGCGGTGTTTTTTCGCCCCCTTCTATGGCTACTAGTCCTGAACGAGATACTTCTGAAGCCCGAAAAAAAGGCATGAAAGTGGTCGCGTACACCAATGATGTCGTTATATTGCCTTATACGGTAAGCGAACTCACGGAAAGAGCCCTTAGCTCCTGGGCAGAAACCGAAGGACTTAATATTAACTCACGTAAAACGGAATTCGTATACTTTTCACAGGAAATATAGGAAAATAGGTATCAGATACACATCAAACATGGAAGGAATAGAACATCTGCCTGCGCTCGATAGGCCAAGGTACAAAGCGTAAAGCAGTTACATCCTCAAGGATCTCGAGAAGGCCTCTAGGTGCGACATAAGGAGTATTCTGAAATTCGCAGTAGAGATGGATGGGTACCTTTAATTTAAATAAAGGCCTTCGACGGTTACAGCAACCTCTGGGATGTAGGACATCTAAACGTGGTAACGCTATGGACTCGGGGTGGTCTATGCGAGGCTTTTGCGGCCGCCACCTTAACCTACGACTCTCGTTTTGGTGTCAATCGACTATAGACGTACTGTAACAAAAGATTAAATTTCTTTTAAGTGTTGTTGGGCTGATACTTCAAAAATACAAATTTCAAATACAAAAAATAGTGCTGCAGACACACCTGTTTTTTGGTTTTCACAACGAGTTTGTTTTCGCGTATACGTTTTGTCCCGAATGTAATTGGAATTGGAATTTTGGTATTTAAGTAAGGTAAAGTAAAGATTTTATGACCACAACATTTTTTGAGGGTTTGTGTAATTGACGTCTGCAAAAATTTTATTTTTAAAGTGGTTTAAGTAAGAAGGGTTTGTTGCTTCTTAGAGATTTGTGCAATGTCGAAAACGAATGATCAAAAAATTTGCATTAAATTTTGTGTTGGTAAAGAAATAAGTGCAGGAAAAAAGTAATATTGCAGGTAGTCTTGCCAGAGGATTCTGTAAGTGTGAGTTCTAATCGAAAATTCTCGAGAAGTAACCTATAGTTTATGGCAACTAAATCTTAACATTTTTGTTAATGTCCATTTATGGAGGCCACATGGCAAAAATTCAACATTGTTCGTTTCAAATAGTTAAATTACAAACAAAATTCTACGAGTGCAATCAATCTACTATTCTGCCATAAAAGCAAGAATTGCTCATTTAGAATGCAAAATTGATATATAAACTCGAAATGGATTACAAGCCGCTGAGAGGTTCAAAAAGGAATTAAAAAAGGAGAATTGAGTTGTAATGTTACTGAATTTATAGGTCGTGCTGACTTGAGACTAGAGAACTGTATCAATTCACTTTTCATAAACTGCAAATCTTTATCCTAGAACCGGACATTTGCAATAGGTCCGTATTTAGATCACGATTTCTTGATGAATGATAAACAATTCAATGCCCCGATCTACTTGTTTACACGTTCTTATTGATTCTTGATTAACTCAAAAGAATTTAATTGTTACCTGGTTAATTCCACCAAATAGGGGCAAATGACGGTGTGGCCACTTGTTGCATTGCAGTCAGTGGAAGTCGTGTGTTGGGTTTTATATCACGATCGATGCAAATAACGTTTCCGATTAAAAGATTTATTACTTCAATCCGGTGACCACAGGTATACATATCGAATACTTTACCATCTCAACCATACTCTGTCGTGACAAATTTTCTGGTTATTCTAATTTTTATAGGCCCAAGTCACCTTGGACAGTTACAAAAATTACCACGGAGAACGGTTTCAAGAAAATTTATTAACCGATTAAGATAGATTTCCCATAGTAAATTCATAACGATCAATAAGTGCGGTTCCATAAATTTAGGAATTTCTAGCTAAACGTGCTGCAATTCCCGTTTTATCTATTTTTTGAGATAAGCCACAGCTGTAAATAATTTAATACACCTGCATTATTTTATCTTAATATTACTGAAGTACAGAGTAACTTTAATTTAGAGGATACAGAGAAGTATTAAAGGAGTCATTTTATTTCTCGGTTACTTAGCTTACTGGTAGGGAACATTTCACAAATAAAACATGTTTTTATATTTGCAGTTCTGATGAGAAGGCTCCCGGTTGCATGCTTCAGGAAGGATTCATTAAATTGATAAATATAAAGTAAAACCTCCCTAAGATGTTGTTGCATACAAGAATCATCGTATAGAGGAACTTCGAGGATCATGTCAAGAGAGACATTTCAATTCAATTCAATTCAATTTGTTCAATTTGTTCTTCGCAACACATCGTATACCTTGCTTACCGTAGCATTAATGTGGTCGGTCCATGTCAGTGTTCGATTTACGGTTGATTCCAAAGTCGGATGGCCTGGACAAAGAATGACCTTTCTGACTGTTTGCAGGAGTACCTAGGAATTAGAAAGTTACTTGTCCTCGAGGAAGTTAGAAAGAAATTGTAATTTGGAGTAGAGATACATTGGACTGCCAGAGTATATCAGTCTATGAAGAAAAACGCACATTCTTACTTTGAGGTAGTCCTCAAGAGTACAGCCGAGAATAGCAGTGGCGTAGTCCATATATGTTACATATCTTACTGCGGAGTTAAAAGCTACTTTCAATTTACGTTCAGATTGTGAGTCTAATTTACTAAAGATTAGGTTCAGCATACGTCAATATAGGTACTATTAGAGCTTTTACAAGAACGAGGCGCGTTGATTTAGGCGTAAAATGCGCTGAGGCTCGAAGTCTTCGCAACACATCGTATACCTTGCCTACCGTAGCATTAATTTGGTCGGTCCATGTCAGTGTTCGATTTACGGTGACTCCTAGATCTCTCACACTCTCAAAGAAAGGGACAATTGAACCATTCACCAGGACAGGATGAAAATCAGATAAATCGATGGTATTTTTATATATCGAAATATTTTGGGTTTTATGCGCGTTCAACTGGAAGCCATTAGACATGGCCTATGCAGAAATAGCTTCCATATCCTCATTTAACGGTGGAGTGAATATACCCAATAAAATCTTGAAAATTGAAATATCCAGTAATTTTAACTGGACCAACTATATACTTCCAGTCGACAAAGATGCGACAATTTGCTTCGGTTTTCTTTGGAGATGTACAGATGTCATTCTGTCTAACTTGTCGCTGATCGCAGATGCCGCTGATGATGACGTGCGATGTTGACAATTGATGTCAAAATCGATGATCGAAAATAATTTAACCCAAACAACGATTTTATATATAATGGCGATTACTTACGGAAAAAACAAGAAACTTGAATGTTATCGAAAATTTCTGTGATTTTTCTGTACAATAGTGTCATATATGTATGTCAATAGGAACTATTCACATGTTGCCAATTTATCTAGAGTTAGCAAAGTATTTGAGGTAATTATTCTACATTGCTGTAAACAATTTGTGAGTACTTTTAAACTTGGCATTTCTACAAAATGCGCGTTTGATTTTTAAAAAGTAAAAAACTTGATTGTATTTGATAGGATTAATCATAGGGCGCTTTTACGAAAACTTACTTGGTTAGGTTTTCCGATTCCGTGGTCTTAGAAAATATATTCAGTAACTCGTTTAGATCCTCTTTGCAATTTTGAAGATTAGGTGGGTCTGCGGGCAGGAATACCTCAACAGAAGCCCAATATTTATTCCACTCAGCCTTCCTATAGCTCCTAAAACTATTGGCTTTGAGGGACGATTGTCTAGATCAAATCAAATATATTTGTGATCAGAGAAGAGATATTGTTTGGAGATGTTCTAATTTTTAACAAGGGTTCCAATATTGTCCGAGTATAGGGTCAGATCTAAAACTCTGGCCAGTTTCTAGTTACAAAGGTAGATACAGCAGCAAGGAGTTGGGTAGTACTTAAAAAGAAATCAAAGAGAAAATCAGCTCGTTTGTAGATATCGGACTTGCCATATGATGTGAATTGGAGTCACCTCCTAATATAAACCCCAATTTACGCCAAAGGAGATCAGTGAGGTTACCGTGCCTTTGTCACGGTTGTTGTAGAGAAGAAAAGCAGTTAATTGTTTTTCACTGTTATACAGGATCTGAGACCATCAACCACAATCTTGGCGTGTTTCCTTATGTTAATAGTTCAAAATGTTCTCCTACGACCCAGTGCTCATATACTGGGATAATATCTTCTTCACTGTAAACCTGATCTTTACCGTTGTACTGTTCGGATGAAATTTGGGAGTTTCCAGGAGAGCTTCGTCTCAGACAGGTCGCACTTTCCTAGAGCCTGTGCAGATTGGTCATTGCTGACCAATGTGGCCACTACCACCACAGGTGCAGCAGTAGTGGTGTTGTTTTTAGACTTTTGCATCGAGACTCCAGAGATGAACGGTAACTTACCAACCCTTGGCCATAAGTTCCAGGGACTCACGATGACCGCCTGTCGTGAGTCCTCTTTTAGTTCCTCCAGAATGGAAATTGTCCAATTAGCAGTAGGCAGTTCATGGCTGCTGCGTTTGAGTATTTCAAGTACAATAACGGGATCAGAGGGCTTCTACTCTCGGTCTACTCGACAGCATCCGAAGAACGACTTCAAGGTTAGCGCATGCCCTGGCTTAATGTGAGAGAGCAGGTATAGTCTTTCGTAACATAAATAGAACTTAGGGCTAACCCAACCTCTACCTCCGTCCATTTGTCGGCGGCGATGATGAAGTTCTGGAAGTAAGAGCTGTTCTTTCCGAACCTCAATGTAGAGCACGGGCCATCTCACGGAGTCAATCGCTTTGGACTTTTTCGATCGGTTTTGTCTTTGCCAGTAAGGTCTTCTGGTACAGTATGAAACTTCGACAGGAGTCTTCACGCGTGCCTTAAGGTTTCCCCTGGAAGGCGCGATATCCTTTATAGCTTTAGTACCCATAGTCTTCTTTGAATCCGTTGCCGTAAAAACTTTGTTGGGATCTAGACGTCTAGCCCGAGTCCCCTCTGGTTTTTTTAAAGATTGTTTTTCCTTTTAGTTCCCACGAGTTGTAGAGAAAAGCTGTCATCCTGTGCAGATGTTCGCTATATACAGGTAAGACTTGCTAATCTGGAAGGCGCCCGGTACCCGGATTCTCCGACTGAGTTACTTTTCAGAGAGGAAAGGCTGTAACGCAATTATTAGGGAAAGGAGTTGGGTTGCATCTACTTCGGCTGACATCTCCACATTGACCTGTTTGGCTACTAGAATGGGAAAGGAGTCGGGTTGCATCTACTTCGCCTGGCATCTCCACATTTACCTGTTTGGCATGGATGACCACCGAATAACTCAATCTATCCTAGATGCACTCAAGCTGGTCTAGATTACATTTTCAAGTTTTGACTGGACATGTTAGTCAAGTCACATCGGCAGTTATTGATGTCGATTCTTGCAGCATTTAAGCAAGGTTTGTGAAACCGAAGCAGTATTCTTTAAATTAATACTATTCAATTTTTTTCAAAGTTTGACCAGTTCAAAGGCTTTAAACCTCAACTTATGTTTGCTAGCTAATTGAACTGGCACTCTTTTTCTGTTTTATTAATTATTCACTAATAAATTTGTTGTTGTTTAAGGAACATTGGAGACGGAATTGGTTCAATTGTTTGAGCTGCACCATCACCATGCCATGGTTCCCGGATTCGAGACCAGGTTTACCCGTGATTTAAGATTTATAAAGATTTAAAAAAATCCACTCCGTCTCTGGGCTGTTGTCTAGCTCGCAACAATGCAAAAGCAGGACATTCATGGCCAAAGACATGCTTACGCATCAAAGGGTTGTCCCCTAGGCCTTGACCAGATCGTAAAAAATAACAATAATAATTTTTTTGGAATTATTCGTTTCATTTTTGAGTTTTTTATTATTTTCTTGCATTCTTTTTCCAGTTATTTTCTATTTCTTTAAAAATTTTAGTTGTGATATTGGTGAGAGCTAGTTAGGTTGAATAATTTCAATAAAACGTCTTTTAAAGTTTTTTAATTGTTATTAATTTGTCGACCCGCATTTCTCTGTTTAATAGCTTTAGCACCAAGATATTATTGTAGCATCAAAAAACAAGTGCGTTGAAATCACATTCCGAGTCAGTCAAAGCATTTATAGTTCGAAATAATTTAATTTTATCACCATTTAATAAACATGTTCATCGTCGATGCAAAACAGAAAAATTAAAGGTCCGAGGACTGTTTCCTGTGGAACACTAGATTTCAGATAGAATAAAACTAACAAGGAATTGCCTAAAACAACGTTACTTGACCTGCCAATTTAAAATGATTACATCGTTGTGTCCATGTTATTTCGAGTTTTGAATAAGCCTAGAAGATAGTTGCATGTCATAAAGAGGGGTCCAGATTTTAGAAATTAAGCTTCCACCAATTGATATTTGTCTTAATTTGCCAAAGTATCTCGACTTAGCACGAAATTCCACATTATATATCCGTTCACTATTTAATAATTGACGTAACTTAATTATGGTCTAGTAATTCCTGCTTGCACTTCATATCGACTAATTAATTCGTTAGAAAGAAAAGCAAACTAAAATTAAAAAAATAAACTAAACTAACAGAAATGTTAAATTACCTTGCAGATAATATGTTTATTTATAAAAACTAACTTCACTTAAAACATAAATCATGGGCTACTTTCATATTTCTGTTCACATTACACCTTGTTGGGCGTTGGAAACACCTGATAGAAATGAGAGCTACATAAACACATTTATCTTTTTTGTTACATATTCATTTCCTTCACCAGTTTTTCGTTTGCATGGTTACCTTACAGGTACAGGATTAATTAAGAATAATAATTTCATCTATTCGGAGCACAAGCAATTATTTTGCATAATTGAACGTGGCAAATCGCTTGTTTTGCATAATGAGAGTTGCGCTAAAACTGACTAGTCGCGATGTGAACGAACGATAGGCACAAATTCGAAAACAATATTTCAAGTTCAAGTGCTTCAGCAGAATACCGCGATGCAGTCTATAATTACATAAATTAGCGGAATCGATGTGTTTAACAATTAATTATCGCGATAACATCATCAATTAGGACTTTCCCTTAATTAATTAAAACTCGCCGATTGCTGATGCTGATCCATTCGTGAAATTCCGTCAGTTTTGTCGATTCAGTAACGGTGAGAACGATTAAAAATTCGTTTTTAAAAATAATCGCGGACGAGATCAAAATAAGTGCCTCGTTGAAAGATTCAATTATGTTGCCGCACTTCTGCGTTTAGATGAGCTACGAATATCACGTTTACGCGATTTTTCGATTTTTTTTGCGCAAAATTCCTCTGAATGGATGAAATTTGTTTTCGCTTTTCGATTCATTCGGGGAAAATTATAGGAATTATTGCTGGAAATAAGCTGCGAGACTTTCTTTTGCCTTTCCGCTTCGCAATTGAGAGAATTTTTATAGTTTTCGCTCTATATGCCCTTCACTCACTCATGTACTTATACCGATTTTAATATTTTTTGACTTTTAAAAAGAAGAGTTTTGATTTGTGTGTTTTCCTTTGCAATGGAAAATTCTGATGCCAAGAAAGTTGTTGAGGTTCAAAGTACAGAGTGGCCATTTGTTTTCAAAACCAAATTTCGCTTACTTTTCCCGGTATTCCAGATAATATGTATTTAAGATTTTTCCCTAACTTTACGTTATATTGGGAAATTATGTAAAGAATTTAAAAAAAATTTGTTTATGCTTTTATGTATATTGTGTAAATCACATAACAAATCAGATATTTACATGCGTAGAAAAGCAAAGAAGTTTTATAGAAAGTAAGAGATATATAAATTTATTTCATTAACCAAAAACTTATTGTTGAAAATATTCAATTTAAGGATGGACATCGAATAGAGAAAGATCGATCTTGTGGAGATCGATCTTTTACCCTTCGACGATCTGAAGAATCAATTAATCGGGTAAAATATCTCTGTAAGGAAAGGGGAGCTCATGCTCATGAAAGGTTCCCTCGTCGCCTAGACTCGGATACTCCCGGACAACGTGATCAAGGAGAACAAACAAATCCACTGCAAGGAAACGAAGAGAGTATTATGGCTGAAACAGATTGCACACGACATTGCGACACGATTGAAATCGCATTACAGCTGATGCAACGAGAAACGAGAAATATAAATTTCGTTGTTGGCCGTACAGATGTTGGAAAAAGAAATGCGTGTGCGACAAAAATTTTCTTCGCACTGCCGTGTCGCGAATTTCGTCGCATTGCCGCGTCATACTGACGCATTCAATCTGTTTCATCCATAATACTCTCTTCGTTTCCTTGTAATGGATTTGTTTGTTCTCCTTGATCACGTTCTCCGGGAGTTTCCAAATTTAAGCGACGAGGGAGCCTTCTGATCTAAATTTTCACTGAGGACAGAATGCAGGGAATAATTGAAGATATGAGTTACAGTATGGTATGCTTAAGAATGCCTATGCGCATGGTCCCAATGTACAATACATAATCACCTCGAGCTTAAATTTTCAATCACCACTTCGGTGCTTTGTAAAATATATCGATTTTAAGTGCTTCTCTTTGTAATTTCACGAGGAGGTACAACCTGCCTGTAACCGTAGTGTAGTTGCGAAACAAGGAATTTTTTAAATAGATAAAATAGTTTTGAAAAAAAAAGTTGAACCGACTTCACAAAAAGCGCTTTTCACTTTTCAGTGTCTTCTACTCTATACAACGAAGAAAGATTCATCTAAATCGGTCCACGCGTTAAAAAGTTAGGTTTAAACCCCTACCCTTAATCCAATCAAGGAGCATACTCTAGCAAATAGAAAAAGAATCATCGAACTCGGTCCACGCGTTACAAAGTTACTACCCCTCCCCTCATCTTCCCCACCACCACCATAGGACCAAATTATTCTCCTATTAGCAATTGGGGATCACGAATCGTGGATGCCCCTTTTCAAAACATAACCAAAAACTGTCTGTGTGCAATTGGTAAGATTAAAAATGAACATCTATCAGATATAAACACTACGGCATTGAGCATACTTTGAGTTTGAGCGAATAAAAGCCATTGCGATAAATATCAGTTTGGACATGTTCGGAGTTCAGTAAAGAGTAATTCGCACAAAACTAGAATTTGAGATGACTGGATAGCAAAAATTTTTCTACTGTAACAGCAAATAGCCCAAAAGCACCCAGCAAGAATTGAAAAATCGCCCAAAGCGCCCAGCAAGAATTAAAAAATCGCCCAAAAAGTGCCTAGTCGCAGAGAGCAACATTTTCTTGCCCAACTGATGGCTCAAGTAGCCCAATCGGCGAGAAATCGCCCGAATTGGCAACTCTGCAGCAAAAGAACCATGCAAATCGGTCCACGCGTTACAAAGTTATGCCCCCCCCCCCCCCCAACTCTACCAACATTTTTTTTCTCGTGGTATCAACCAGGGATCATACTCTACCCAAAAGATTATCCAAATCGGTCCACGCGTTATACGAAGTTAGACTACTCCCCCCACACCTCACCATAGAACCAAATTATTCTCCTATTAGCAATTAGAAATCACACTATATACAACAGAAAAAGAACCATCGAAATCGGACTACGCGTTACAAAGTTAAGTTCCACACCCCCCCCCCCCCCCCACCCCCACATTTTTTCTCTTGGTATCAACCAGGGAACATACTCTACCTAACAGAAAAAGAATTATCCAAATTTGTCCACGCGTTACGAATTTAGACTACCCCTCCCCCTCCCCTCACCCTAGGTACATTTTTTTCTCCTATAGCAATTGGGGATCATACTCTGCACAACAAAAAAAGAACCACCCAAATCGGTCCACACTTTACAAAGTTAGGTTTCACCCCCACCCCCTCCCTACCAAAAACTTTTTTGACATGGTACCAATCGGTGAACATACTCTACCCAACGTGTTCCAGACAGGACCGATACTCTGTCTCACTGGACGGACCTAACCGTTGTAGGTGATACCTCATACCTTAGCGCACAGTGGCCAAATAAATACCCTGAAAGCAATCAGTGTTCCGTTTGATTTAAGGTGGTTCTATCGTAAACCAATAATGACATTCTCTAAACTCAAAATTCTCATTATCGTGGCATTTCAATTTTCTTTCATTTCACCGACTACTAACTCTGATGATATGTCTCTAGTTTCCATTTTCCATTAAGGGTGTAAGGCGGGGTAAGAACTTTAAGATGAATTCCGAACCACCAAATTTACTTCGCGACCAATGATCTTTTAATCACCAAATGGCGGGAGTCGAACCTATGACTCAGGCGCGGAAAGCTTACCCGTTACCCCCTTATACGACCGGTATAGTAGCGATGATACACCAGTGAAAGGTTTATCCTACTCTAAGATTAAATCATTACAAATTGTATGACAATTACTAGTATCATGCTTCAGTCCAATCAACCAGGCAGGTGTATCCTATTTTTAATAAAAGTGTCTATTACCACCCTCAAATTGCCGTGTACTTTCCGTGTACACGGCAGTACACGGAAGTACACGGAAGAAAACAGAAATACACGGAGAGTACACGGAAGTACACGGAAATACACGGAGAGTACACTACACAGAAATACACGGAAATTAAACGGATGTACATGGAAAGTACACGATAAGTGCAAATAGTCACTTCCAAATTTATATTACTGGTAATAGTTTATCACAGCCTGTTCTAGATACAAACCTCGCACGGGGAGGGGGCGACAGCCCCCCAGTTAATAAAGCCATTAAAAGCGTCTTCCTTCCAGAAAGTCTAATAAAACAGGAACAGGCAGTGATAAACTATTACCAGTAATATGAATGTGGATGTGACGATTTGCACTTGTCGTGTACTTATGTCTAGTTCCGTGTAGTCCCTGAAATCTGTATTTGTACTTTCCGTGTACTTTCCGTTAACTGTCAGTATACATTCCGTGTACTTCCGTGTCAATTCCGTAAAATTTCCATGTATTTTCCGTGTACTTTCCGTGTACTTTCCGTGTACTTCCGTGTACTTCCGAGTTATTTCCGTGTACTTTTTGTGTTATTTAGACACTGCCCTTTTTAATTAACCTTCCCTTTTACATAACAGCAATACCTCGAAATACCTGAGCTTTAAATTGTTTAATTTTCTACGAACAATTATTCAAGCAAAATCTATAGCCTTTTTTATCTTAGGTGACTCACTGCCAAAGAGTAAATTAAAATCTGCGCAGTCAGCGCATTGTAAGTTAAGTGCAGAAATCTGCAATGACCTTGCATTCCACGCAAACAAATCTATATTTGATGCTTAAATCCGTATACACCCAACCATTGTTACTGCTGTCCATGCCGCTTTATTTTTCAATTTCGCGCTGATTATTTGATTCTCTCAATTACATTTACATTATTCGTTATTGGTGATAAATGGTCAATTAATCAGGGTTGCTTTACAAGTAAAGCATATATATTATACTTTAAATATAATCAGTAACCTATGGTGTTATGTATGTTGGAAAGTATGTAGAATCAGGTAAAAGTAGCGATATCTTAAAATCCTGCTGTCCAATTCAGGATTTACCTCACAAAATTACGTAGAAAATTACTAGTAGGTACAAAACCTCGCAGGCTTATGTAATCTATCCTAGGAGCATGCGTAGATACAATTGTAAACATTAAACGCTTGTAATGAATTTATCTCGTTAATTTCTTGCGAGTTCAACTAAAGATTTATGATGATATGAAAACGAGATGGGAAACACCAGTAGAGCAGAAAATGCAACTGATCTTGTCTTCGTAACAGCACTATTAATAGCATTATTGGCAGCTATAGATTATCAATTCAATGAGAATTCAAGTAATTAAGATGGGTGACAACTGAATGCTCGTTTCTCTTGAATTTTTGAACTTAAGTAATCGTAGGTATTTTGAGTTTTGCAAACCGATAAATCTTATCTCTTGTTTTAATGCAAAACTCCACAGTCCAGACGTTAAGACATTTATGATTGCAGAGCTCAGTATGATTTATTTCTATTAAATATTCAATAATTGTCGGATTTGAAAATATATTACTGACGTATAAGGGCCCTCGCGTTGGTCGTCAGCTCCCGAGAGGATATTGAACGAAAAAAGACAGGTTTTAAGTTCATTATAGAATGTAACAAAGAAACATAAAATTGCAAAATTTAGAGGTATTGTGTAATAATTAATGAGCTGAACAATATTTCATTGTTAACATAATAGACAGCTCTCAATATCCTGCAGTTTTTCAACCGCTTCCATTAACGTCTTTTACCTACTAATTGGAAGTTAAGTAGTTTAACTATTTTGAGTTCATCCTTGCGGGTCAGAATAAATTTTCATTTTCAAGTAAAAGTTGTTTTACTGAAATTGTGGACTTACTTCCTACTTTATTTCATAATAGGAAGTAAGTCCGCAATTTCAGTAAAACAACTTCAACAATTTTTGGAATAGTTTTATTCACTTATAAAATAAATTCATAAACCAATTAATTGTAGCCATGAAATAACTCCGCAAATTGGTTTTTTTAGTTAGGCCTTCTGTCGTTCTTTTTTTGTCATAATTAGCCATATCTTCCTAAATTTGGCGCAAGAAGTTAGACTCCATCTGGGGTCTGCCGTTGGTAAAAAGTCCATGAAGATTTTCCTTTTAACGGTCCAAAGCGGAATGTGCACCAACTCCACACGGGAGCTAAGAAGACCAAAGTACTGCCTAGCTAGATCCCGTCAGCTTTGTCACTGCTCTTGATGTTGTCCTGGGATATAGATCAAGGATCAAGTAACAAACCTTGATAGCAGCCTGACAGTTCGATAAAATAGTGACGTTCTGCTGATTCCTCGTTAAGATCTCACAAACCTTCAGAATAGCCAGCATCTCTGACTGACAAACACTAGCGCAGTCTGGAAATGTGTATAACCAGGAGACCTTCCGCGATTCGGAGTATATTTCGATGCGGACTACGCAGTCTATTTCGGAGTCGTCCGTAAATATTTCCATATCAGAGTTATCCACCTCACTGTGCATCCACTTTACTATAATTGGTATTCTAACGTTGAAGTTTTTTATAAGGCTTACCTTTAGAATTAATTTTTTATTTTTTACTTATTTTTTTCCCTGTTTTTGCACCGGCACAATGTCAAGGTGTGGAACCTGCGCAGCCGAGATTACCCGAGATGGTGTTGTTTGCGATGGTGTCTGCGGCCATTTGCTTCATGCTGCGTGTCTCAGAAGTGGAACTAAATCTTCTGTTTCTTCCACTTGCGCCGAATGCTCGGCCATAAAACTGTGACATGTCCTCAGACAGAGGTTTAGTGGAATCCCTTTCCGGTGACCTGTCGCTCGCTGCGGACAGGGTCAGCTCCTTTTCCACTCGCTGGTATGATATTCCGCTCGTGTCCGAAGACACTAATGCCCTAACAGCAAAGGTGCACAATTGGTAATGACTGATTCATTAACTGCCGTTCAGGCCGCGGTTGCCGGCCTCGATCCCGGTTTGGTCTCGTCGTTGGGCTCCTCAACCGTGCTGCCGATTGTTGATGACATTCGCCGCAATGTCCGGCAGGTAAATCTTGACTTTGCTTCTTGGTCGGCGGTGGTTTCGACCAATGGAAATCTTATTGAATCTATTGCTGCTGATGTGAAAGCTCTCTGTCCCTGCTCTGGGACCTTGTCTGCGTCCCAGGTTGCCTCTGGTCTTTCTGACGGCCCTGGAATCTCGGATGCCCCCGTTCTTTCTAACGCCCTTGCTCTTTCTGACGCACCTGGTTCAGTTAGCGAGAAGCACCATCTTCCATGGCCCCTTCTGTGCCCCTGGCTGCCCTGGTCCTGGCGGAGCGTGGTCGCCCATATACAACCCATGCGAGCGATGCAGCTGACTCGACTGGTCTTCAGGAAGTTTGCGACGTTGCACTAAAACGTTCTCGCACTGACCGTCGGCGTACCCGCCGTCCGCGTGCTCCTGTTGCATCCACTTTGGTCACAGGTAATTCTACTCCCACATCACCCGCTGTATCGGACCCAGCTGTTAACATATCTTCCGGTGCCTCTCAGTATGATCCTCAGCCATCGCAAGACACATTTCCGTTGAGATCTGTTAATGTGTCTCCAAATGAGGGTTTCACGCTGAGGATTGCGCAACCACCGAAGTCCTTTTTTAGTTCCCGACGTGATCCATCGACCTCTGTTGACGTTATTGGCTACGTGAGATATCTTAAATAAAATATTTAATATAATATTTTCCATAATAGAGACGCAACGTGTGCACAATAAGCGAATTTAGGAACTAATTTATTTATTTATTGAGCATTGAACTGATTACTACCAGTATTTACAATAACTTAAAATATATTAAAACCAATAACTCTAACCAAGCTTATTTATTATTTGGGACTTTGAAGCGCCCAAACAAAGAATGCTGAAAAGGCAATAGTCTCGTGCGTAATATAGTTAATAGTTTGTTGAGGACTATGTAAAAAATCATGATTCCTCAATGGATGATACCGAAAATGCACATATAAAATGCTGAAAAGCTTCTGTACACATTCAAAAGCGAGTTCAAGGCAATAAGCTTAAACCAGTCCCTGAATCTCAGCTTAACGTGCTCGATACGGAGACCTTGCTGACCTAAAATTTTTTCGGCGTAACACAAGAACCAAAATATGTTTTGGGGATGAGCCCCGATTGATGCTGTTAGTTGGGCAAATGTTTGAAGCCGTGGTTGTCTATGACAAAATTTTTAAACTAAAATTCAAGGGACAGATTTTTATATTGTATGTTTATATATAATGTCCGAAGTCCTGAACAAAAAACGTCGCAGAGCAGGGCTTAAGAGAAATGCTGCTAAAACCAAACTAATGAGCTTGGACTTGAAGAGACAAAATGAAATTTATCTGAAAGAGAAATAAAGCAAGTGGATAAATTTTGCTATCTCGGAAGCATATTTATAGAAGAGGGCTGTACAACATGGAAAGTGACCTATCAAATAACATCTAAGCTACAAGCCTTTATCAACCGGTGTCTGTGGCGCATCCTTAACATACATTGTCCGGAGGTCATTACCAACGAAGACGGGATAGACACCAATGTCCGTAGACGAAAGTGGGAATGTGGCTGTAAGATAACGAAAGAGCAATATAACATGGCACATCAGGCCACAGAATCCCAGGAGGATGCGGAATTGGGCTACCACGCAACACATGGAGAAGATCCGTCTAGACGGATCAGATTAAAAAATCATGGCCACAGTTAAAGGAGTTGGCGTAGAATCGCACCAAGTGGAGAGTCGGATTAATAAACGCCCTATGCCCCACAATGGGTTAAAGGAATCGGAGGGAGATATTTATGTTATTCAATAAAAAGTATATTCACAACTAAAGAGGACCTAAAATTTTATTTATTATAAAAGATGTGGCGTCGTTCTCAGCAGGAAAGCGTGATGCAGAACCGGACTGTAACTTGGACAATGTTTAATATTTTGAGTTAAAAATTTTTTCAGAAAAGTTGTGATCCTTCACAGCAGGGTTCCCCTTAATTTAAAAAGAACTATCGCTCAATGCTCCGATACCTTTTTAATTTTTAAAGACCGCCCTCGTGCTCAAACAAAACTTGTTTAAAATGTAGCAAATATAGGTATTAAAACAGCAACAGACCATAAAAAAGTAAATTTACTCTGTTTAAATTAATTTATTTTCCTAAACAGACCTACCTTAGTTGCACTCCACACGGCTCCAATTAAAGTGCGTGATTTATTTAATTGGAAGATAAGCATGAATATGTAAAACAGTCCACTCATTAAAATAATTTATCCTCATTTTTCTTTTTATGTGTGACTGAAGAATATTAAAACGTTACACTTGAAATTGTGCGACATTTATACTCATAAATCTCAGCAATTACTGTTGTTCGTGGGAAATAGAGTTTCCCACAGACATAAATGAGCAAAGAAAGAATTATGGAAGGTGTGAAAAGCGCGGTCTGTTTGTTAACTACACCTTACACTACTAAATCAATTTCCTTTAATGGACAAAATTGCACGTTTACATTTGTATGCTTTGGTTTACATTAATGTTTGATTTAATTCTCTTTAAAAACTGCTAGACGGTAGAAATGTGGTCTTAATTTATATAGGCGTAGCCTGGCTTTTAATCATAAGAGTAGTAGATGGCAATGGTTCTTTCCTGCTGACAACAGATTATGACTAAAGGTCATTAAAATTATAAAATGGGTTTATTTTATAATTTTAATGACCTTTAGTCATAATCTGTTGTCAGTTTGCTCTGCAGTTGCAAAAAAGTAATATACTAGTATGTCTTTGAAAATAACACAGTTTTGGGCACAGCTAGAGAAACACAGCTATTTCGCTTAGGAATTTTTGTAGTGTAAAATCACGTTAAGAATCATTTGTAGCTTGGTGAATTTGATAAAAGGAAACAAATTTTTTATTCTCTCTATATCACGCAGTCCTTGGCATGAGGCGAGAGAAGAAATTCATCCGAATCGGCAAATTGCCAGAGGACCTCCAATTAAAGGTGCATTATTAACAACGGCACTACCCTACAACTCTCAATCGTCTTTGAGCGTCCAGTATTGTTAGCAGAAAGCAATCCTGGGTCGCCATCGTTGAGGTTCGAACCTAGAACTCTCATGATTAAAGGCTAGCACGAGATTCATTACTCCACGCCTTACAAGTATTCAAAGTTCTTCAAGGAATAAATCTCACAAATGCGTTTTTCTCTTACCTAGTTCAATAATATTATTAGGTGGTTACGGATTTCTAAGGATGCGGTTTTCCTAATCCTTTGTCTACCTTGCCATATTGCACCTTTTTGGAAAGGTAATAAGACAATCCAATAAAAATAAAAAAGAGGTGTACGAATTACGTGAATTTCGGAGAAAATTAGGCAAAATGCTGAATTTAAGGTAATCGCAAACAATTTTTTCACTTTTGGATGTGCCTATACCTGCAATGGTAGGAGTTAGATCAACGTTGTTGACAATTTTGTAAAGGCTATTGGGTTAGTAGTTTTTTAGCGTTTGTTTGATGTCGCTGTGTTGTGTAGATCAAAAGATGAAAATAAAATAGTAAAGTGCACACCATGAAAAACTGAAACTTATGAATCACCCTTTAACTCCCAAACGGTTGAGATTGCCCTTCCCTCTGCCATACAATTTTTTGTTTGGCTAAGTGAGATCTATCACCCCACTTATTTTGGCACGTCAGATCTGAAACACCCTGTATTACCTTTAGATGGAGACTGTTGCATTACTCTCGTCTTTCTTTCGAGGATCATGTGGATTCTATCGTCGGCAGAGCTAACTTGATAGTGGGATGCGTGAAAAGATGGTCCCAGTGTTGCCAAGTCATCGATGAAGCGTGTCACTAGATAGGGACTAAAAAGGACACCTTTTTTTAAAAAAGTCACCAGATACAAAATAATACATTTTTTCAAAATTGTTTCCAATATAATAAAAGAAATATCTAAGTAACAAAATTTCAGATGCTACTACTCAATAAAAGACTGTATTTACCTGAATCACAAGCGTATCATTTAGAACTTAAGTGCACTTTGATTTGATCCACAGCTGATCTCATGTACTTAAGCCTCGTGTAATTTCTGCCTTTCAATTTGTAAAAGGAAAGGGAGGAGAAACAGAGAACTATTAGAATGTGATAAACTTCTAATTTTGTGGGCGATCCTCTTATCGTAAGCGACAGGAACTGAATATCGTTAAAAGTTGCAGGGTCCCGCTGAAAAGTCATGAACTTTCACAGGAAATTGTTCGAGTTGTCTTACACATGCGTGCGTTCTGGTGACAAAGTCCCTGATTTGGCATCACTGCTTTAAAAGTCACCAGAAGTCGCCGCGGTGGAAGTTAAAAATCACCAACTTTTAGACGTGTCTGAGAAAAAAAATTCTGTCACTAGGGAAGTTTTTTTTTTTTTGTAATACGATGTGGCCAACCCTTTGATGCGTTAGCATGGTTTTGGCCGGAAGGGATTAGGGTAAGGAAAGTGAGGAAACTTGAGTCTTGTTTTTTGCATTGCTGCGAGCTAGACAACAGCCCAGAGACGGAGTGGATTATTTTAATTTCTTAATAAAAACTCACGGGGTCATCTGGTCTCGAACCCGGGACCCATGGCATGTTGGTCTTGCCGCTCAACGTACTGATCCAACTCCGTCTCCGTGGTAGAAAACACGAGATTTGGTGACAAAATCACTGGATGGTCCAGAGAACTCTATGACACCTACCTAACCAGACTTCTTTAATGTACCTTCTTTAGACTAATTTTGGAGTATGATAGTCCTGTTTGGTCTCCCTACTTTGCTATTCACATCAACCGCATCGAGGCAGTGCATCGCATATTCGTAAGCTTTGCATTGCGTGGACTTCTTTAGAATGATTCGTTGGTGCTTCCCTCTTGTGTCGACAATTGCGACTGATTTATCTTCACTCCCTTCAAAAGAAGCGGAATATTTTCAGAATAGTACTAATCAAGTACTAAGCAGGGGACGCCAAACTCACCTGAGCTGCTACGGTGTTGAACATCTCTCTCCCGCCCCGATCTCTGAGGAGTCATGACTTCCTCTACGATTCTGGCCTACACGGCATACACGAGCCTATTACGGCCGTGTCTCGCCTCTTCAAGCAGCACTTCGGCGACTTCGATTTGGATTTCTACTAGGTGTGAAACGCCAAATTGGTTCGTGTCTCGGATAATTTTTTGTTTAAGGGATTAAGGTTTATGTTTAATTTATTTTAAATATTTTTTTTTAATGATTCTGTGTCTTATCTGATTTTCAACATGATCTTTGTTAACGAATCTATTATAAATAAATAAATGAATTAATTAAGATGTTCTAAAACTTTCTTAGGCTTATTAATGGTTATCATATTAAATACAGGAAATTACTTAAGATCTTTTCTTGCAAATTTAATTCGAATTTAAAAGAAAACAATAGTCGCCTGAACCGGGCTCAAAATTATGTAAACCGATTACCAGCTTGATAAGCAATCCAATTGTTCACTTCCTTTAGACCAAATTCTTGGACTATCTATCTATCCATAAATAAAAGGAATCAGTAAAGAGAGAACTTTACCTTCAGTAGATCACTCTGTACCGCGTTTTCACATAACTAGATCGCCGTCGAACTTCACCAGAAAACTTATTAGAAAATAAACTTTCTGCGAACATTGGACCAACTGTTCATAAAACTGGTTTGTGTCTAACTTTCAGCAATTGCATAATCGACTAACAAACTTTTGCATTTTTCGCAGTATTTATCCGAACACGATCAATCGAGCTCCCCAGGTTACCTTTACCTGGTGGTCTTGATCAGTTGCAGCTGACTTCATGAAATGTTGACGGCTTTAATTCAGATATCGATTTCATTAGATACAATGCGGCGCGTCGATGGCGTGTCTACTCGCACTGGACCAGGGGTCAAATGATTGTAATGACTTTGAAGATGTTAAAAGATATTGAAAGGCGGACTTAATTTGCACCAGCTGAGCACCTAACAAGGAACAATTCAGTTATAAAAGTGTGCTTAGTTATTTTTATCATTTCGCACTGTTATGATCTGTCGGGCTGAATTCACAATTTCACTCAACACTGGAGAAGCGTTTTTGCACTTTTGTTGCTGAATTGTTATTTAACCATGAACTGGATCCGGACTATTGGCGTTTAAGAATACAGAAACAGAAAAGAAAAACGCTGTCGCGGTTTTGAAAAGATAATGTAATTTTCACATAACTCGTGCTAGATTACCACGATTTCGTAATTGCATGATTTGTTTTGGAAGATTTGTTGATCTGGTTAACAACACAAATTTTTGAACATAGGTTTTATTAAAGACTAGCACACTGTCGTTGAAAGTGCAATTTTAACAGAATGCAAAAATAAATGTAGAAAGACATCGGAAATCAATTATTAAAATAAACTTAGTACTTGAACGAACAAGAACAACACGAAAAATAGTAGTTTAGTATAGCATAAATGTTGATAATAAATAGAAAAGGACCAGGATGATATCCCTGTGGAATAATATATTATAAATTATCCATCTTATCTCTTATAGAATCAAATTTAACCAAATTCAAGCGAAAATATGTAGAAATAGCAGAAATCAAACGATTTAGTCAGAATCGATCTCCCAAAAATAGCACCAAAATGAAAGGCGCTTAAAAAGTTATGAAGTGGTCTATAAACCGAAGGGTATCCTGGGATGGGATGAACACTAAAGGAGGTCTTAGTACGAATCGAGACTAACCAAACATTTTATAACTCGAGGAGGAATGTGTCATTATTAGCAGTTTAGTAGATACAGGGTGATTATTAAATTTCAATATTTGAGGGCTAGTAAACCTGCTAATGTTTTTTTACTAGAGCAATGCTGTGTGTTGGCAGTATTACTCGTATTAAAGTTTATTTACATTTATAAGGTTTAGTGATTTTAGGTTACGTTCGTGTTTGTATAGTTACTTATTGCAAATGTTATTTAAGTAAGCCAGAATAATTTTGTTATACTGAAAACTTTGTGTCGAATTGATTTGTAGTTTTTAACCAGTTATTGTGCGGATATATAGCTCAAAAGAGCATTGTCTTTTAAAATAAATAATTTAAAATTAATATAGAATTTTATTCGTTATAAAAGTTTCAAAATTTTAAATAAGTGAAATAAGGTATAAACCAAGCCCTGAAGGAAACGATAAGTTAAGCCAACTAACAGAATTACCTAAGATCTGAAGGATGTGACGGACTAGAATCAGGAATAACCCAGTATACGAAGGAAGAGACGGACAACAAAAAACAAGTACCCCATAGCTGCAACGTGAAATTTTTCTTACGTAAAACGTGACCAAGTATCGTTTCAAACGAGCCCAGGGCCCGTATTTGGTTTCTCGACTCGATGTCGAACTTTGACGATATCGAGAAATTTGTTTTTGGTAACTCGATATCGACAAGGTTGCAGTCGACGGTGATCGACAAAACTCTCGATGATAAAAATGTAAGTAAATATCAATTGCCGGTTGCCCCATTTCAAATAAGTAGAATTCTCCAGTAGTCTCCTGAAATTGCTGCAAGTTTTAATATAGACGGTTTTAATTCGGCTCTTTTCTGACTTGGGGTCACACTTATAAGTGGTCTAGCAGGTAGCAAAAAGCCTCTTTGCTTTAGCGAAATTTTTTAACAAATCTACATGAAAAAGTGGTCTTAACAAAGTATTTGGATTATTATTAAAAATTGTTTATACCTAGAGTCTCGTAATGATAAGGGGTTGGATGAATCTCGTAGTGATTTAAAATGCACTCTTTCATTCATTTCGTCATCCTCATCTCGTAGAAAATGTATCCCAATTGAGTCCATTGACAAAATTTGTTTAAAATTAACCCAACTAATTGACGAATATTTTAAAATTTTCAGATTAACACTAATTGCAGAACAAATTTTACAGTTCAAATAGATGATAAGGTGCTTCAAATGCTAACTCATTTTTGTCGATTCGATCGAGTTGAAAAATACCAAAATGTACACAAATGGACAGAAGAATATTGTCGACTCGATCAATCGAGTCGAGAAACCAAATACGGGTCCAGTGGACAAAAACTGGTTTATTACCGTAGTCGAGTGGTATCAGAGTGGTTTACGAGCAATATTTATATATTTCTTTGTTTGCAATAGCGTTCTCGCGTTGTTGGAGTAGTCTAACTTTGTAACGCGTTGAACGATTTGGATATTTCTTTTTCTTTTGGGTAGAGTATGCTCCCTGGTTGATACCACGAGAAAAAAATTTTGGTGTGGTTGGGGTTGGGGTTGGGGGAAGGGGAGGTGGAACCTAATTTTGTAACGCGTGGACCGATTTGGATGGTTCCCTTGCTGTTGTATAAAGTGTGATCCCCCCTTACTAATAGGAAAATAATTTGGTCCTATGGTGGTGGTGGGGGAGAGGTTGGGGTAGTAACTTCGTAACGCGTGGACCGCTTTCGATGATTCCTTTTCTGTTCGGTATATGTTCCTTGATTGATACGATGAGATTTTGATTTTCTTAGTGAAATGGAGGTGGGTTAGGGGGTTAAACCTAACTTTTTAATGTGTGGACCGATTTGGATGGTTCTTTCTTCGTTGAATAGAATAGAGGACACTAAAAAGTGTAAAATAAAATAGTTTTAAAAAAAAAGTTGAACCGACTTCACAAAAAGCGCTAAAAAGTATAAAATAATGTTTAATTTTATATCTATTACGACATTTTGAAGTCGGTGCAAATTAAACAAATAAAATAACTACATAACCACAATTGAAAATAATACATAATACTACCTGAACGTTTCAGCATACGAGATCATAAGAAATGACGATTAAATATTTTTGTTGTAGTTGTTTGGTTTGTTTGATTTGCACAGACTTCAAAATCTCGTAATAGATATAAAATTAAAAACTATTTTATGCTTTTTAGCGCTTTTTGTGAAGTGGGTTCAACTTTTTTTTTAATAACTATTTTATTATTACTTAAAGAAGATTTTTCGCGATACCGCACAGTCTCTTTTCTGAGAGAAAAAACTGAAGTTTTTGGGTGCTTTGAAAAATTTACTAAAAGGTAAAAATTGACACAGGCCTAACTCTGAAAACGATTCGAACGGATAATGGTTTGGAATATATTAATACTGGAGTAAAGGCACTACTCGAGGGACATCATGTTTGTCATCAGACTTCCGTACCGTATTCACCTCAGCAGAACGATAGAGCTGAAAGAGAGATGCGAACCATAGTGGAAAAAGCAAGGACGATGGTTCACGCACCTTTAAGATTATGGGCTGAATCTGTTAATATGGCTGTATATGCACAAAATTGATAGGTGTAATTGGAAGAAGTGCTTTAGATCTGTGGCTCGGAACTAACGAAAAGCTGAATTTTCAGGATATACAAGTTTTGGAGACAGAATGCTTTGTTCACAAACCTTCGAAAAAACGTCGAAAATGGGATGCTTAATCGCAACTGCGCGGGAAGATCCGGAAATCGATGCATGTGAGGAAAGAGATGTCGAAAACATGAAAATACCTAGGTCTTCTAAAAATTAAGAGAAGTCAGGCATGCTATGTGACGTACCTGAAAAACACGAAATTTTCCATTATGAGACGTCTAATGAAGACAAGAAACAATGCATCGAAGAACCTCTCAAAAATCGTCCCAGAGGTGCTCGTAAAATAGAAGGTAAATCTATGGCAGCAATCTTAGAGCGGTGTGCTTTTGTAGCAGAAAGGTGTAAACCAGCAACCTGCAGGGAAGTATTCAAATCTATAGACTCTGAGAAATGGCAAGCAGCAATAAACGAAAAAGTAGCAGCGTAAAAAAGAATGACACCTGGGAACTTGTGGAACCACCACCAGGAAAGGAAGTTATTGACAATCGATGGATATATACAATTTAAAACATCAACAGCAACGAACCTGAAAGATACAAGGCGAAGCTAGTAATCAGAGGTTTTTACGTAAGAATATGGCGTGGATTACTTCAAAACATTCAGTCCGGTAGCCAGGTTTGATTCAATAAGAACAGCAAGCAAGTGATTGCAGCAAGCAAGAAAAGCTTATTTGGACTGAAGCAAGCATCAAGGTGTTGGAATTTAAAATGCAGTAAATTCTTGTGTTCTTTTCATTTGAAGGCGTCTGAAGCAGATCCACGCGACACAGAGGGACTTTTCATGTTTTTCTACGTTTCAACGGAGGATCAGCTGGCTGATATTTTCACGAAACCCCTAACAAGAAATCGCTTTGAATTATTAACAAAAAACATAGGTATTGTTTTTGTTTTTTTTTTAAATAAGTTTTCTTGTAAACTTGCCAGTCATGCATAGCGTATATATATTGTATAATGTATCACAATGTAATAATTATATCTTATTTTACTGTACTTAGTAAATATAAAAAAAATTGATTTAAAGTGAATTAAGGTTACTGTAGTTTATTCAGTATTTTTGTTCATCTTGTTCTATTGCGAATTACTATTTATGATCTCTAAAATAAAGTTTCCTTTTGTTCTTGCCTATCATTACACTCGGTCGCATTTTTATTTACAGTAAAGTGCCATCCCACAAACCTTCCCCCCACTGAAACTTAATAGTCACCCTGTAACTGTTAGCCGATTACGAGGTCCCCTACTACAAATTTTTTTTAGTCTTGATGAGTACAGTCAGAATTAAACTTTCAGAGGGAAATATCGTTTATACTTGGGGGGGGGGGTTACGTATTTAAATTGTTTTTTTTCATTTTTTTTATTATTTCATATGATAGTGAAACATCGATTGTTCTGTCAAATTTTAAACAAATTGGGGAAAACCTAACTAAGATATAGAACTATAAGTGTGTTCGGTGCTCCGTTGTTTAATATTGGATTTTCTGGTATACAAAACTTTAAAGCGATTTTCTGACACTTGTATTTTTGAAGTCGGTGAACAGTTTAAATCAAAATCTACTCAACCGATTCTTTTGAAATTTGGTATACTTCTTCCTTAAATAAATGACCAGGTATTGCTGGGAGCTTTTTTTTCATAATTATTAATTTTACAATAACAAATAGGCCCATTTTTTAGGGTGAAACTCGGTGTTTTCGCTTCTAAAATTGAAAAATCGAAAAAAATGTCCTCCCAGCAATACCTCAGGGAAGCGATTATCTAATGATACCATTTTTCTTTTCATTTCGGATGATCCAGTCATGAGTTATAGTGTTCACCGCGGAAAACTTTTTTTTCGAGGCGCCTCCGAAGATTTCCTACCGTCGGCTTGATTATTTATATTTTGCTCTAAAAATTTAAGGAAATATTGTTCAAATGTTGTACTAAAATGTTACGATCAACTTAATAAATTTGTATTACCTGTAGCGCCTAAAAAAATTCTTAAAAATGAGCCTTTTTTCGCCTAATTAACGTTACCCCCCCCCCCCCCCCCCCCCTTAATTACGACAAATGGAACTTAAACAAGAGGCCAGACAGTTCAATAATATTATTTAGTAAAAGTCCAAAAAATCAATTAGATTTAAACGAATTTCTGCGAAGTAATTATCCACAGAGCTAAACAAAAAGGTGTCTGTCCTATTGCATGGTTGATTGCGTTGGTAACACAAGCAAATCACCTTATTTCACTCTTTGCCAAAATTTCGCTTTTTTAGAGATTTGATCTACTTACAAGTTAGCGGATTAAATATTCCCAATTACAATTAAATTTGATTTCCGCAGTTTTGTTCGGTTTTAATTCAAGGTTTTATAAGGAATTTACATGCAATGCAATTACTGATTTCAGAGAACATTATATGGTTTTTGTCTTAGCAACCCAAGAGTGTAATAATAGAATGGGCACTTTCACTCTCTTAGAGATTTGCTTTCGCCATTTCCTATTTATTAAGAGGATTATCAAGTTTGCATCCATAGCTGTTAGATATTAAAAGGAAACATGTCTTATTCCATGTATAGTGACTCAGACAGTATCTAAGGCGACCAACCTATTTGTATTTATAAAATTAATAGATTTTCAGCTAAACTGATCAAGTTACTTTGACTGATACGCTAAGTTCAACCTTTACCACTTTACTTGAGAAATCGCATGATATTTTATCTCGGGTCACACTGCTAACCTGAAGATTGAATAATATTTTTGCTGTGGTGTTAACACTGGAAACACCTGTTTACTCCACTACTGATTACAGTTCGGTTTTTCAAGCTCTAGGCGTCATCCAACGTATAGTGAGGGTTGCTTCTTTCACATTGAGTACCACTAAAAATTCCGAACTACTCAGAGCAGTAGCTAGTGGCATTGAGACTTTGATTGCTCGTGAGTCTAGCGGTTACACTATACACGTGAGTGGGAACTCGTCTAATAGTCGTCAGGATATGCAAACGAGTTTCTTGACTCCAGTATCTTCAATGAAGCCACAGCGGTGTGGGCACAACCGACAGGATTAAGAACTTAATGGACCCCTACCCTCTTTCTGTGCCGCTACTCACACTGTTGTTGCTGATCTATCTTCCTACCATTTACAGCTTCTCGAGGCTTTCTACTGATTATGTTGTCGAACATGCTGTTGATAGCGACAGTTCTGTTTAGTATGGTGGGAATTTTGGTATATCCAATAGTCTGATTCACAATCATCGTAACTCGGCTTTAAACACTGTGCTAGTAGGCCGGCCAATCTCCACACATGTATATTGTGTCCAAGCTTCCTTTAGAGTTATTGTTTCTGAAAATGTGTTTGCCGCCGTCATTTTTCCTAATAAATGACCCACGAACTCGATAGTACGTGAATTCATCCATAGAAATCGATCAGCGCCTAAGGCTTCAAAAAACTTATTAGCGAGTTGTCTTTCTACTACAGAAATATAACTGGACTCTGATCTAAAACAAATCGACTTTTTATTAACTCCATTGACTATCTGATTTCGATGTAGTTTGCCTCACTGTGACCTTGCTTTATGGAAGAATTTTGGAACCTGAGCTCTTTAATTCTGTCTTCGTGGTCTTCCACCGTGATTGTCACGCTTCTGCTCCAGCCGCTACGGTTGGAGGAGTTTTGTTCTCTGGTCGCAGGAATATTCCGTGTTCACTCGTCAATATTCCTGACTTCGACGCTACAAAGCGCATTTATGCTGCCATTCTTTATAGTCTTCCTGACTTGGTTTTTATAATTCTTTTTGTGTTGAGAATCTTATGGATGCGATGCTAACATCGGTTGAACTAGTTCTTTTGGAACACTTTCACCTGCCGCCTATTAATAAGCGATATTCCCTCGATGATGACTGTTTGTTGTCTTGATTTTCTGATGCTCGTGGGATTTCCACTTCCTTTATCGACAGTGTTCTTTATTTCTGAATCTTATGTTTTCGTTTGATCCCTGTAGTATGTTCATAGGTGAAACGCTGTTTTACACCCCTGGTCTCCGAATCGTCTCATCATCCAGAGCTAAAAATTATTATCACTTCTGAGATTTAATTCTTTAGTATCTTCTGATTATTTCCTAATTTAAAAATGCTGATTTTTTAAAACTGAATGATTGTCTTCAGAATTATTTTATGGTCTTTTATTTTAGATGCGCGAGATAAAAAGCGACTATTTACTTTATTGTAATTTGCGTAACCAGTTCACCGTCAGCTGAAAAGTGGCTTATAATAATTACCTTGACAGAATGAAGCGTGCGCTACGAAATGACCCCAAACTGCTTAGGGGGTTTGTCAATTCAAAGCGTAAGTCTGACTGATACCCGGCTGCTAGTAGGGATTGCCTAACTATTGCTTGTTTAAAGATATTTTATTTGACGACGCTGTAGTTTTGAAACACATCGCTAATTCGGCTGATAGTTTTACCAGTGGTCCCGATGGCACACTTTTTTGTTTTTTAAAATGTTGCTATCCTTCTATGCTGCCTATTCTATGTGATTTTTTTAATTTAATTATCAATTGCGTACAGTGTCCCTGCTAATTTTAGCTGCATTGCTAAATTATTAGAAGTTCTCGGTTGAGATGTTCTATAATTGCAAATGTTTCCTTGGTCCTTTTCAGCAAAGTTTTGTAAAGTGTAAGTTTAAAGAACGAGTCTCGTCGGCAGGTTGACTACATTTTCACTAATTTTAGTAAGGCTTTCGACAGAATCAACTACGAAATTCTTACTGAAAAGCCTCGTTCTCTTAGTTCCCTGCTGCCTTCGAGAAGTGCGCATCTTATTATTTGACTGATCGCACTCAGAATGTATTTCGTGGCGCTCTTTCTGATGAAACATAACTCGTGTTGGGTTCCTCATGGCAGGCATTGGGGACCGCTGCTTTTATTATTTACATAAAAAATTCTTTGTTTATGCTAATATATTTCGTAATATCTCTTGACAAAAGCAAAGACTTAGGCATTTTCCTTAATTCTCACATTTATTTTCTAACGATATCGATTTTATAGTGAACAAAGCTAATGCTACTTTGGGCTTCGGAAAATAGGGTCCAAGGATTTCAACAATAGATGCATTACAAAACTGCTCTATTGTAAATGAACAGACCAAACAACTTTGAGTCTATTTTTACTTGTATTAAATTGATTTTAATTATTCTCGTAGAAACATTTTCTCATTCCTTTAATGTAATTCCACTGAAAACCTTGGTAAAGGATTTTTTTAGCACAGCATAACAACGTGCCAACTCATTGTTAAGCAATTATATTTGCTATGGCTTACATAATAATTGGCTGTTACCAAAATTTAATTTTCTAATATTTATAATTTACATTAAAAGTTCATCTAAAAATATCCAGAAACAAGAATACTGCAACATTGATATGTTCACTTAACCGTGAAATACACAATTTACATGGTATTTACACAGAATTACGTCTAAGAATAAGAACAGCTAATGAGGTGATTGGAATTAAAATTAGTAATCCTCCGACATAAACAAAAGACATCTCATACCGGTCTCGACTACGGAATAGTGGCAAGAAATATTGAAGTTCATTTGCAAGAATAGTCTAACAAATAATGACATGGCGTGACGATTAATAACAAACACCTTAACTCTTTGGCATAAAATTATGTTTTAGATAAAACAGAACAGCTGCAAAATCAAACAAATATGTTAATTTACTTAAGTATGTGGGTTTTCTGGTAGTAAAATCATATTAACAAAATGTAATCATTAATCAATTGAACAAACGTAATTATTCAATGGATTACGGCTGACTTGTATGTAGATATAAACAAACTCAGTGATAAGTGAATTGATTATTTTTTAAGTTATCCTAATTGGTACATTAATTTACATTATTTGAGGTAGGCAAGAATTTTCTAAATACAATTATTTGATATGCAAATTAATAGAAGTTATTTCCTTGGTCTTCTAAGCGAAAAAAATTAACATGGTTTTAACAGGTATATTTCATCATTAATTAAGTTCATCTTTTCATAAAATTTATTATTATATTCAATTTTACTTATTTTTTAAAGACAATGAATGATGATGCAGCGTCGATATTTGAAACTACAATCATATGTCGATTGATACTTTACGAGGTAGCATCTGGTATATACGAAATAAATGGTGTACTACAGGGTTCAGTTCTTTCACCAGCTTTATGTCTTCCTTTTATTAACGACCTTTTATGTCTAACTTTCAATTCTATTAAAATTTCGCGCTAAAGACAGTACCTACCCTTGATTTCGCATACTCATCTGTAATAAATTCTCGCAAAAATCGCGAATTAACTTCTCAATGCTGTTGAGACTCGGTCTCCCCGTGGGTTTTTAAAATAGAATTAAAAATCCACTTCGTCTCTGGGCTGTTGTCTAGCTCGCAGCAATGCAAAACAACAAGGCTTTCAAGTTTCTTTTTTCAACTTACCCTAATTCCCTTCCGACCAAAGCCATGGCAACGCATCAAAGAGTTGTCCCCCTAGGCTTTGGTCACATCCTAAAAAAATTTACCTTAAAATACATCCAACCTACTCTCAACCCTTTTGGGCCGATGAAGTAAATATACTGAATTCGATCTCTCTGAACATTTTGGGTATTTAAATATCTAGATAGTAATTTTAGCTGGACTGTCTGCGTTATACCTAGTTTAAAGGAAGGCTCCTTAACTTATTGACGATTCTACAATCTTAGAGTGTGTTGACTCTCTGGAGCAAATGCCGGCAGTTTTTCACTCTTCTGTTGCTATATCCACCTCTCTTTGTCTAACGAAACTGTTAACCTTGTTTCTAAGAGACACATGATAATGCGTGAAAAAATAGCTTAAACTCGCTTCCATACTATACCCTCATGGGCAAATACAGAAATACCATCAAAAATCAGATTTCTTAGCAGAATACACAAATGTGAAAAACGTTAACATATTAGGTTTTCCCCCGTCTTATGTGTCGGAAACTATCCAAACGGCCTACATAGTTTCCTTCTTTACTCAATGCCTTAACATATTTCCCTTTACTTACTTACTTGTGCTGAGATCTATTGAGGTTTGGCATTTTCTGAAAAGAAAACATTTTTACCGGAAGAACGTAAAAATAATAAAACGTCATCATCATACACTAAATTGAACACAGAAGACACACTTCTTAACAGTTCCCTAGGCAATATTTTGGAAGCAAGTTCGGCACTGTCAAGGTTTCCCTGCATAGCTGGTGTAGAAATATTACCTCAGCAACGAAAGGTCGTTTCTGGAGAATAATTAGTTGTAGTCACCCCAAGCACTCCTCTTAAGGTGGCAAAATGAAAAGGTCGCTCAAAAACACAAATCTGCGCGGGATAGATTCGATACGTTTAATATGAAATCCGTAAAAGTGGTGCCAAACCTGACTAGCATATTCAATCAACAAGCAATGAGCACCTCCCCATGCAGACGAAGCAGCATTCCTATCCCTACGGAAAACCTGAAAAGAGTCATTAAACAGCGCCGCGTCCGACACACCTTGGTATAACCTGCTCTCGGATAAAGCCATCACATCAAAATCACAGTAAACTGATGAGAAATAAGAATTATTTGTTTCGATCCTTAGTCCTCTCTCATTTTGACAGTAGAAAGAGAGCTTTTCCGGTTTTTTTTTTTAAATGGGAGACTGAGCGACTACTGGTTTGGTGCAGTGGCGGTGAGAATTGGGTACGAAGATATTACAAAAGATATCCACATATCCTGAAATTATCAGCCACTAGAGTAGGCTTACTTTCCTACAGGAGACCTCAGACGTGTCAATACCCCTATATTGAAGGAAACGCAACGTAGATTTACAATAGGTACTAAATGCAACCCGTAAAAAACGATTGCGGGCGAGGAACGGCGGATAGCGCAACAATGTCACTAACAGGTCCACCTTTAGCCGAACCGTCCGACATCGGGAACGAAGCAGCATCCGAAGGGGGAGGGGGAGAGAGCCTCAACTCTCCTTCCCTTCCTTCCCATTGCAACTATTTTCAAAGAAAGGCAGCAGTGGAAAAGAGCCTACCGCAAGGACAACTCGAGATATCTCTCCTGCAAAACACCGGAGTTAACCCACAAAACTTTAGTGACGGCAATCAATTTATCCATTTTCGTATTTAAGGTGTTAGTGTCGTCATAGAGAACCTGAAGACAGGCGAAGCAATTGTAGACGGAATTGACCTTATCTGCAACGGGCCAAGTCAATGGAAGAGGTATCGGTGATACCTTTCATAGCACTCAGAATATGGCACGGCTTGATGCCCGTGCATTCGGAGCATGCCTTGGAGCCGCGCTTTAAACAAGTGGAATGAAAAGCATGATCGCACACTCCGTCATAGGAGATCAAACCCCCCAGAGATTACACCGAACTCAATTTGTACTAGAATAAAAACACACCTCTTCGCTCCGGATTTGATAACAGGGGGATAATAATAATATTTATTAGTTAAGGGGGTCCTCTACTCTCGCGGTTTCAAAAAATCGACTTTTTTTTTAATTTCAATCTATATGTATCTGAGAATACGCCACAGAAAGGATTTCGTGAAAATCACATTCCTTTGCATGTTTATGGTAACCGAAAGGTACCCGTCTCCGGCCGATTCCAAGAAACTAAGCGTGGCGCGACACGACGTAGTGTTTTTTAGCTGCCGAGTAAGACTTCTCATAAAAGTATTGGTTCGATTTCAATAATTTTTTTTTTCAATTATTCAGAAAACATACCGCTATGTTTTCCCGAGTACGATTTGCAAAATTTTATTTTGTTCAATTTGTATAGCCTATAATAGGTCAAAAAGTGACGTAAAAATTGGAAATTTTTACAAATTGTTGCATAACTTTTACAAATTGCAAAATCAAAAAAATCTGTCTCGGGAAAACATAGCCAACGTAACTATGATTATAAAGAATATCAATTTTCTGATTACAGATTACCCAATTGGGCATAAATTTGCTTAAGCGGGACCCATGCAGTTTCAACATCAATGTCATCAATGACGTTTCGCCAGAGTTATTTTTTTTCGTCTTCAAAAGTAAAATTGAAAAGTCAAAGCATGTACCTTCAAAGTAAAAAAAAATTTCAAAATGTATTCAGTAGATCCTTCGCAATTAATTCCCTAAAAACCGCTCAGTTTCAGGCCTCGAGAGTAGAGGACCCCCTTAAGAACAAAAGATTACGACATCTTATAAAGTACAAAGTAAAGTGGCTGATTTCACGGATATCACAGAAACAAAGAGGATGTTAACAATACTAACTGATTTAAAGATAAGAAAATCAAAGAAATCGAAAAAAAAGCAAAATATATAAAAAAAATAAGAAAAAAAATACCAAAAAGTTAATATCAAAACGTGCAAAAACAATACACCACTAAATCATAAAATCTGAAATTACATTAATCAAATTCTTCCTGGCGCCGATGTAATATTACTTGGAAGAGAGTTCCATTTACGAACGACTTTAACAAAATACGACCGTTCTCCAAATCTAGAAACACATCTTGGGACAAAAAGTTGAAATCCTCTGGGCGATAAGTATGACGGGCTTTTAATAGTCAACAATTTCTGTAGAAATGTAATCTCGCACCTTCGATGGGAGCCCCAATCAATGAATTGGCATATGCTGATATATGAGAATTGCGAAGAAGTTTGTAAACAGATCTTATGGTCCCGCTGAGGGCTACTCTAATTTACTAAATACAAGTCTGCAATATGTAAAATGAGGTATAAAAACAGCTCTCACCAATTTTAAACGAAGTTCGGTGCTCAGACCTGCAAAGCTGATCCACAACTGATGAAGAGTACCATAGATCTTACTAAGCATTACACTAATATGATTGCAGTAACTAAATTTACAATTTAATAAAACTTTCAGATATATCACCGAGTCTACATACTCAATAGTCGAGTTATCCAAAATGATTGATGAGAAGTCAGTCTCAGTTCTGTAATGACTAGGCACTTCAAGTTGCTGGGATTAAGGGGTAGTTTTTTTATTTCATTTACCCGGCACAAACAGTCTTCGATCAGAACAACAGGTGTACTTAAATATGTATCCACATCGTCAGTATATAGATGAATTATTAACTACATTCGGCAAATCATTTAGACTAAACAAAAGAGGACCAAGGATCGAGCCCTGAGGTACGCCGCTATAAGGAAACTTTAGTCTACAACAGACGTTTCCCACTTTAACAGCTTGACTACGGCCAAACAACAAATTATGTACTATCTTTAACGAAGATGATGATCTATTGTACGCCCTACTTAGCTTTTTAAACAATCTGGAATGGTTCATTGAATCAAACGCCTTACTAAAATCAAGCAAAACAATAGTCGCGAGATGAGTTCTATTGAGTGCCTGATGGATATCGGTAGTAATCTTGACAACGGCAGTTTCGCAACTATGATGTTGTCTAAACCCATATTGCCAAGTAGAGAACATATTCCTTTCATAAACGTGTTCTATTATTTGGTTGTAGATATTTTCTTCAAATATTTTGCCCAGAAAATTCAGTAAGCTAAAAAATTCCGGCTGAGAGGCGGATAACTTTTTGGGAGTTGGGACAACTAGCGCCTGCTTCCACTGAGTAGGAAATTGAGAAATTTTAAAGCAAAAGTTATAAATATGAGTTAAGGGCCTTAAAATGTACGGTGCCAAGAGCAAAGGGATTTTGGAGGTAAATTGTCAGGCCCAACAGCATTTGATCTAATTGCTTACAAAGTTCGAAGAGTTTCAATAACGTCGGTACACCGAAATGAGAATCCACCACTCATATCATCGTCATTGCTAAAGTTGTCGACAAACGTTATGCTAGGAGAAAAATTAACAAAGAATTGATTGATAATCTCTGGATATAACGTAGTCTGACTGTGCTACTCACCGTGTATTCCGAGATTATGAATATTTCTCCACAATTTTCTTTGACTCACGTATAATTTTGAAACAGACGTAGGTTTGGATGAACGAATCATGGATATCGCCTTATTTCGAACTATCTTGTAACTATTAAAAATTGAGATAGCCCATTTTCGTTTATAGTGCATGGAGAGAAAATTTCTTTGTGAATTTCATTAGTAATTCGAAATTTGCGAAATTTTCAAGTCCTCAACGTAATATGTCTTTCATACAGAGAAAGAAGTATATTGATGAAATTTCCAACTTTGCCATCAACTGAGTCATATCGATATATCGAATCGTTCCATAAGATTTGATGATATTCAAGAGCAAGAGATTCCATATTAATACTATGATTGTTTATCTCAATAGCCATTTGGAAATAGAAACTTATGTCGCATTTCTGTTTTCTTGTAAATTAAAATAGGTTCGTAATAAGAATTCCTTTGTGGCCGCACCCCAATCTAATTAACACTTGCTTAATTTATTCATTTGTGAAAGGTGTTAAAAAATAATATGTTTGATATTTAGTTACATTACTTAAGCTAATTTTTAATACAAAACTTGTTTAAAATCCAAGCACGTGCGTCTGTCTGACCGGAATGCGGCTGAATTTTCCGACAATTAAAATCCCAGGTAAGACCAAACTAATCCGTACCAAAACTGCTTCAAAAAAATAATCGTGATCAAAAGATATCATAAATATTTGTTGGAAGAAATTTTGCTACTGCAGTGCAAAAAAATATTTCAAGATCGAATATTTGAGCAATTTGAAAGTGGGTTCGGTCCAAAATAGCTGCGCTACGCAGTTAGCCAATTACGCTCCCTATGGGTTTTTTTTAACAACCTATCGGCCGCCAGCTTTCAAGTTTAAGGTTATGTAGGTATATGTAATTTAAGACAGATTTCGTGAGGTGAAATTAATTTGGAGAACACTTCCAATTCCGGTTTCGTATGCAGTATTAAAAATATGTTATTGCCAAGTACGTAAAACAACGTAGGAATCGATCTCTCGACAGATTACATAGAAACCAACAAAACGTGCTCTGGAGCATTTTTGATGCTTGCCAAAACGTATCTCCAATTACCGTCGATCTGATCGAGTACCTTAATTTGCTGTTAATGAAGATCTGATTTCAGATAATATTCGGCATTTGAAGAAAGAGAAAACAGAAACTGCGCGAAAACGAACAATGAAAACTTAATGGATGGATCAATTTATATCTCCTGGTCTGATCGGGTTTTGATATATGATTGAAATAATTGATGATGTTTGTTTGGTAACATCTTCACAGTTTGGGTGGGCGCTCCTTGTCACAGGATATATACTACAACAGTAAGAGTCTTCCGACAATTCTTATAATCTAACATTGAGACTTACTTCTATTAGGTCAATCTTTACACAAATGTGTTTAATGAAAACGGAACATGTTTCGACACTTGATTTACATGATCATGGTCACTATACTGTAGCCCAATCTCAATCCAGGTAAATCTTTAATTAAACAAAACCAGTTGGTCAATCCATTTATAATTGTTCTGCGGCTTAACTCTATGTGGGTCAGACTTATGCTAAAAAATTATTGTTACACCAGTTCTTTTTGTGCTTGACGTGCAACATGCATATCCAGCAGCAAAAAATATTAACTCAGTTTTAGAAAGCAATCGGAAACATTCCTGCCCAAATTATCAAGCTCAAGGTTAAATCAGTTGCCAGGTGATTTTTATGAGACACGCAGGGCTGATATAAAAAAGATAAAATTAAGCACTCATTTAAAAAAGTATTCAGTTTAAAATCCGAAATAATTGTTATTTTGATTTATTTCGATTGCTTGCAAATTTAATGTAAAATTTAAACGATGTGTGCCGACAAATGACATCTGGCAGATCGATAAAGTAGTCGGCCAGAAATCTGAACACGTAAGAATACAATAATTTATTAGTTCTTCGATAAGAAAGGCTGTTCGAAACCTGTGCGTATTTATGCAAAAGCAATATTGGTCCATATATTGGAAATAATTTGTTGACATGCTCAAACAAAATCAAGAATTACAGAGGCGACTTTGAGTTGTTTATGATTTTTTAAAGTTAAATTTTGTAGAAGCCGAAGAGACAGACCAGATCGAATTGAAGGTTATACCAAGTAGTCGTGCTAAATTTACGACATCGACTTAATTTGTGAATGGCAAAAATTAAGGTGTTGCTGCAACTTTCTTTTCAGTAAGAACATGAACGTTATAGCACCTGTGGTAGCCTAATTTGAAAACAAACGAATCATAATTATTGTATAATTATAATATGAAATCTACTTAATGTATAGTATAAAGAAAGTCTTTGAGAGATCATCATTTTGAATAATCTAAATGTATCCATTGCGTCTCCAGTCGTTCACAGCTGCAAACTGTTTTACTAAGACGACCTAATAAAAATAAAAATTTGAAAGTGCAGACAGAGATGATTAAAAATAATAATCTGTGATTACTGGACTACAATTACAAGTAATCCGATATTTGATCAATTAATCGATTATTTCATACTTTGTGAATAATAAGTACCCACCTACCTATAAAAATTACTGATAATTGTTTTTAAGTAATGCATGTAATTACATTACTTATAATTCTGCTATCATTTGTAATCAGTCGTGTTGTAAGACGCGTCTGCATGGGAGCGTCTGAAGGTGGAGTTCTGTCTCCTCCACTGCGGCGGATAGTAAAGGAGGAAAGACTGCTGAAACTCGACCAGGACGGGATCAGAGCTGTTGTGTATGCCGATGACCTGGTAATCCTGGTATCGGGTAAATTCCTTCCAGTATTATGGAAAGTGCGCTAAATAAGGTCAGCATACGGTGGAAGGATTATGGACTATCTGTTAACGCAGGAACGACTGTGCTTATGGGCTTTACGACTAGAACCGAGGTACCTCACTTTGCCATGCCGGGAATCAACTATTCTAAAACCAAAGCTTAACTGGAAGCCAAAGTTAGAAGTGTGAGTCAAAAAGGCGAAAATGGCTGTTAATGTCTGCAGCCTCCCTTTTTGTAAATGATGGGGGCTGTAGCCTAAAATGAACTTGTTGTTGTACACAGTGGTGGTACGGCTTATCCTCACCTATGGCTCCATAGTTTGGTGACCAGGTATGGGGAAAGGTTCTAATAGGGCCAAATTGGGCAAGGTGCAGAGAACTGCCTGCATGTGTGTTACTGGAGCACTACGCACCAGTTCAGCTGATGCTCGCAATGTTCTGTTGCACCTTATCCCCCTGAATCATCACATCATCTATAAGGCGTCATGCAGTGTCATCAGACTAAAAGAGTCTGGAGGCTGAGCCATCAAAACCAATGGCTATGGTAGCGTCCTCAACTGAGCACCGAGAAAACTATCTACTGCATAGTCTGATAACATGAAACCTGATCTTAACAGTACAACGAATTCCATTGTAAGAATCAACCTGTGCCAACTCTCATTCCCATACTATACTACGAACGTATTCTAAACGGTTGAGCTTAGGTGCTCCCTAATTCCACCCAAATTTGAAATATCTTACTCATAGAGGTCCGGGATATACCGACGAAAAAACAGATGAAACGCGAAATCACTGTGGCTAAAAAAATATAAGGTGACAAATGTAAAAGGGCTGTTCAAAAAGTAATAACAAAAACGCTTTACAGAAAGAAATACTTCTTCAGTCTTCTTCTTCTCTCGTCTCGCCTTCGATTCTAATACACTTTTCCCACCGTTCTTGGCACTTTCGTAGTTCCTCGTGGATGATAACGGTCGCTGTATTCCTAACAACCTATGTGTGAGACACTGAAGCGAGCTCCTCACGCGGCTTCCGTCGTTTCCCTCCAGTCAAAATTGCAAAATGTTTGACTTGGTACCAAGGGGGAGCATACTCTATACAAAAATAAAATGGTTTCCAAATCGGTAAGTTATCGGTGGAGTAAGGCCTTGTAATCTGAAGGTCTCAGGTTCGAATCCCACCGGCGGCAGACAATGGTGTTTTCTGGTGCCAGCAGACTACAATATAAAGGCCACTGTGTGATGCAGAATAATGTCGGTGTTTCGGAATCTACTTTAAATTGTAAATCGACTCGTTGTCTCGAATCGGGTGAAGTTCTCCTACCGCCCCCTGCCTCAAAAGGGGTTACGAGAACTAGAGTGAGCGAGAAATTTGTCCTCCACCAATTCAAGCATTTTAATGACTGTATGGGGCTGTTTTAGTACATCGTGGCTCTTAGCCAGACCTACAGAATTGCAAACACAGGTTGACGAAATTAGATGAATTGTTGGGTGGCACGATCATCACGCTATAGGCGCCCATGAATTTTTCATTTGCAATTAAAATAAACAAAAAATGCACTACGTCTCAGGGCACTAACCCTCATTCCCCTTCCCTTAACTCCTTTCTGGACAAAGCCACGCTAACGCATCACAGAGTTTTCCCATGGGCTTAAGCAACACCAAAGAGCCATCAGTGAATAGTATATTATTAAATTTATTTACAATTTAACTATTTTTTCCTAATCAATCCTAGACACAATTATGACACTGGAATCTTAACTGAAATTAAAGTTGTGAGTATAGCATTAGGGCTTAGCATATACTTACCTAGATTCTACGAGCCCTGATATTTAGTGTTAATAACTTGGTGAATTATGTTCAAAATTACATATAGTAAAAGCATTCATAAAGTGTAGAGCAGAACACCCTTTTTAACCTGCTTCTTCATAATACCGAAAGGTTGAGCAGCTACAGTGTAAATTTAGGACAAATCGGGGATAGCTACGTAGGTTCTGAGCACGAGGGCATCTTCGTTTTGCCCGTAGAGGAGGGGCACCATAACTCAAACCCCATTTTGGAGGCTTTTTCGGTAAATTTTGTCCGGAGTTGGGTTCTTGGTTTTGTTTGGGAGTTTATGTAGAGGGAGGATAAGAGTGTAGGCACGTAAGTCAGCGCACCCTAAGGAGCGCGGAAGATGGTTTTTTCCTTGTTTTGAAGCAAGATTTCGAGAAAGCGTTCTCGGTTAGTATCGAGAATATATTAATCTCGACACCTCGCACGGAAGCGTTAATCATACAAGTACCAGTATAGTGCCATTTATGATCATGAATCACGCGGGAATTCAAAATATTATTTTCCCCAGTTTCCCTAGGTAGTAAAACATCACCTAAAGTGATTGAAGCGGAATGGAGAGTAGAGGGGGAAACACCCCTACATTCATCAGAAACCCTTTTCTCGAAATTCTCACTTAACACAAGTAAAAAATCTGTTTCTTACCCCAGTCATATCATCGCCCCCCCCCCCACCCACTACCCGAACAAGCGAAACCCGAAAAGCTCTATTGATTGGCTAAGGGGGTGGTTCCTCTCCTCTACGAGGAAATAAAAGAGTGTCAACGGGTTGAACACGCTCGGAAACGGGAGGGGGATGCGATTTCGTAGCTATCACCATTTGTTAGCCAATTCGCATAATTTTCCGGTACTACTATATTTCGCTTCAAATTCAGTTTGGAATGAAGAGCTACATACATTCATTGTAAAGGGTCCAAAACATAGTCTCTTTTAAAGATATCTTCTGTTTTTGGGTCCTTAATTTACGTCGCCGATATGCAATAGTTATAATGATGAGAGAATGTGAGGGCTATGATATGCATACAGACGGACGGATGGACATAACAAAATTATAAGTGTTCCTTGTTGTGAACAAAACCCTAAAAGCCCAACGAAAAACGAATGAGATTGAAATATTAAAGCTAATATTTTATTTAAAAAAAGTTCTTTCAGTTTCCCCAGTTTTAATTTTTACTTTTATATACGTACTTCTCAGCAAAACAAAATTCTGCATACTTGTCACAGCTAATGGACAGAAACAAAAACTATAAAATATAATTTAAGTAAATTTCGGTAAATGATATTAGGTAAGAGAAATTGCATTCATGCTTTCAAATAGGGCAGAACTAGTTTTTGGTCTTCAATCGGCTGCGGTTATGTATAATATGTAGGTTGTTAAGTAACATTAAATTAGTGTGGTTTAGTATATAAATTAACGTACTAGTAAGTTGTGATGTTTATCGCTATTTCGAGTTTCTTTTTAAAACAGAAAATTTCAAGCAATGTTTGTAATTAAAACCACTTAGCAAGTACCTTAATCTATTTTCCAGTAAAAAATTGCTAATTTAAGACTATATACATATAGTTTCCTATTTATTAATCAAAAACTGATTCCTCGTTACAAACCTTGCCAATTTGATTATGCAAGAAATCCTTACGAAAGCCAAAGCATATTAGCATAGGCGGTATGGCATGCCATTTGGACGCAAATTACTCTTTATGATGTTGTTCAGCGCATGCGTCCAAGCAGCTCAGAAATTTAATTATTTCTACTTGTTGCCTAAGCTCATGTAACATCTTGACTTTGTAAGTGGATTCTTTAATCTTACTATATACCAATCGACAACATGTCCACTTCAGTTTAAAATCAATTAATTCTAAGTCCTCTGCAAATCGCCTCAAGTGCGAAGCCTACGTAAAGATGATCACAAAAGAATTCCTTCTTCCGGTTCGGTAAAGTGACACCAGACATTGTGCCATAATATTGTCAATATTTGCGTTAATAGGGAAGAGAAAATATGACTTTTGAAAATCCTTTGGTTGTCGATATTGTCAGTAAGTTTGTTCGTTAGGTTAATAAGCGGATACTCAATTTGCGGTTGGGGTCTGAAAATTACCATCAGAAAGCCATTTTTCACCTGTCAACGATGGCGTGTGTCGTATGCGAAAATCTGTAGACTTGTAAGTGAAGTCTGGGTTTTAGTCTAAACCAGTTCCGCATAATTTTAGTTTTGCCTTCTTGACGATGTCGTTCATAATTTGCATTCCATCATTCGACTTCGGTAGCCAAGATAGATGCAGGTTGTTAGCTTTTAATTGACGAACACCGTTAACAGGTTGTTAGGTAATTTTATATTTAACGTATCAAATTGGAAACGAGACCGCTAGGCAATACCAATGTTGCACTGCCTTAGAAAGTCTATAGAAATGTAAAGCGATGCAATTTATTAAGGAAATTTTGAATGGAACTTTAATCCGCGGCTTAATTTTATAAACCAGTTAACTTGTAATATTTGCTTATGATGAGCTCTATTTTATTTTAATTCCGCCAGCAATAGCTACTAACCTACAGAAGAGCCAATCTTGATAAATTAATGCCAAGACATTTTATTGGTATTGAAAAAACAGGCTAAAATGACCGAGAATTTATTAAAAATCATTTTCAGGTTAGATTTCTTTGGTTTGTATAATACTAAACGGGAAGTTTACGATACAAGGTATGTTTGATCAGTTTGAATAAGTATAACGATGCAGTTATATAAAATAAAAAATGAGCAGATTTGTTGCTTTAAGTTCAAATATAGAGCTTACGACACTAACATTCAGGACAACCAAGATTTGTAAAATTTTCAAGAGGTATACTATACACTCCAGTATAGCCGGGCCGGAGCTTGGCGGAGAAAGGACAAGAGAAACATATGCCAGCAAGAAAATGTCGACTTAAACTGAAGCTATGCTCTACATTAATGCAGTCTTCGGTGAATCCCAGGACAATCTACGGATCAGCTCTCCTGCTGGGATGGGATTTGTAGGTTTGTAACTCACTTACGATCGGCCGATCGGACTACTGAACGTGAGAAGTTTGTGGGGTAAGGGTAGAAATGCTAAGGCTACTGAGCTGGAACGACAAATGATCCAATGCAAGACTAACATATTAGGGCTGAGCCAAACTAGATGCAGCGACAGTAGAGAGTTTACTTCACCCGCAGCTTAAACAGTGCTGCCAAGAAGTATACGAAACTCCGCACATGGCAGGTGTAAGCTTGATGCTAATTAAGCGCAATGATATTGGTAGCTAAGCTTTGAAGGCACTTCGCCCTAGTCCAGATGGTGTCCCAGCCTCCTTTCTACAAGCATGTAGCTCGTCCCTTTTTTTTGTTATTTGTTATTTATTTAATTTATCCATTCTTTGTGGCATTTTTCCGAGACCGTGGGAGCATTCTGTGATTATTCCCCTACATAAAAAGGGCATCCTGCGACATAATGAATTATTGACCTATCGCTTATTTATGTTGCATTGCAAAGAATTTTGAATTTAAAGTTTTTGGTGTGTTTCAGTTTTACTGTAAACCCTTTCTGGGCTCGTTTCAATTTGGTTGTATGAACAGCAAATCTACTACGACCAACTTATTAGAATTCTCTAAGTACTACGTTTCCGCTTTTGAGGCTGGTACGCAAGTCGATTGCTTTTTTGTTGATTTCAGTAAAGCTTTCATCGAAATCAACCGCACAATTCCAATTAATAAGTTGCACGTTTTAGGATTTTCTGCGGTTTTTGTAAATTCGGTGTTTTCGTATCTGACTGAGCGTACGTAGCGTGTCTTGTTCCGTGGCCCGCTTTCTAATGAAATATCTAACAGCTCAGGTGTGCCACAGAGTAGCCGTCTTGGACCGTTACTTTTTATCATTTACATCACTCGAGAATTCTTTGCTATACTGACGTCGCTAATGAACAGGACTGTTGACTTTTAAATTCAGACTTAGACGCCTTTTATAAATGGTGTTCTAAGAGTATAAACTACCTCCCTCTAAACATCCTTAAGTTTACTACTATGTCCTATCACGCAAAAGGTCTCCACTGCACTTAAAATTTTTTATTGATGGTAGCTTTTTAACCAGACTTAACAAGACGAAGGATGTAGAGGTCATAGATTCTTTCGTAAACAAGGCTACCCTAGGTTTTATTAAACGCTGGTCAAAAGAGTTCGACAATCCTTATATAACAAAACTTTTCGATTATTATCTTGTTAGGCCTTTAATGCGGTCCATATCAACCGTATCGAGTCGGGCCAGCACAGATTTCTGAGATTTGCTTTCAGGGATCTACCCTGGAATAATCCGCTTATTCTACCTCCATATTCGGACAGATTCAAACTATTCTCGCTGGATTATCTTGTAGATAGGCGTAACAGGTCTAAAATTAGTTTAGCCTTCGATTGCTTGTAGGGCACAATTAATTCTCCTGAGCTACTAGGGTTTCTGAATATCTCTGTTTCGGCTCGCTCCCTGCAGACGCGCAATTTCTTTCAGGTTTCTTATTATCGCACTAAACATTGTAAGAATGAGCCACAGACATCGATGTCGCGTCTATCAACGACAAGTTTGCTTTTATTGACTTTCATCTCTCGAAAAATAAGATAAGAGATCAGCTTAATTAAGGTTACTTTTTAATATTAACTATTTTATATTTATATATTAATTTGTATTAATCAGATAGTTGATGAATCTTTGAATAAATTTAAATAATACATTATACTACTACTGCGAAATTTAGCTGACAATATCAGCTGTGTGTTTATACCTTACAAAGAGAAGAGATGGGATATGTGTGCTGTAACACCTATTATACCACGGTTCAATGCGCAGAGACTCCACACACCGAGCTTCTACAGAGCATATTTCGGCATGCATTATATCGTTGATGTATTGCGTCATAACGCAACCGATTCCACCAACCGCAAATTCAAATTATTTATTTCAATATTTAAGTACACAAGACCTACAATCTTATTTAGTACTAAACATAATGGAAGCAATAGCGGTAATACAGTTATGAACAAATTCATATTTCATTGACCACTTCGATTCTTGTAAAGTCTGGTATTAAAAGAGCTTTTACTAATTTTAGACGGGTGTTAAGATGTAGAATCCTAGCACTAAGTCGAAGCTTCCTAAGCCCAGCATAGGTATATTTTTCCTAACATACAATTAACATGATAACAACATTTCATGGTTTAACCAATAAGTATCCCAAGGTTAGTAACCTTTTCCATAGATTGCAGTGCGACACTATTAATACTTATTGTAGGAATATCTATCTCGTCAAGAGGACTCGGTAGAAATTAATCATCTGAGACTTATCATCATGTAGGATCAACTCGTAGGTATCAGCCCATTTGCTCACTCTAGTAAGGTCAGCGTTTAAACGCGAAATGTAATCTTCAATAAGTCCAATCGGTCTACTCAGTTTAAATTGCACATCATCAACATAAAGACGAATAATCATATCTACAAATTCTTTGGACAGGTAATGTATAAATAAAAAAAATAACAGATAACCTAGCAATTACCTATCGGGGATACCTTGGTGCACGGATCGACAAGAAGGAAAAGGATTGTTGAATCAAAATTGAAATTTTTGGCCAATTTCTTGATAAGAAGTTGATGGTTGACGACATCAGAGGTCTTAGAAAAGTCGAGGAGAATCAGAGCACTAAATTTATTTTCATCTGAAGTAATTCTAACATCCGTGAAAACTTTTAACAGGCAGTTTTACAACTATGCGAGGACTTAAAACCAGATTGCCACCAGGTCAAAATCTTATGTTCATCCAGGTAATCGACTACTTGCTTTCGCGTTAACTTTTCTAGCACCTTAGTCAGAAGCACAGAATACTAATCGGCCGAAAATCAGAAACAGATGTAGGAGAATTCCTTTTTGGAATTAGGAGAATCGTCATTGTTTTAATAAATATGGGTGGAATATTATCTGGCCCACATGCTTCAGAGCTTATTAAAAATATAGCAGTAATCATTTCATCCAGCTCAACTCGCCTGAAGTTGAATGCGTTGTCATGTATAGGCATAGGACATATGGTCAGTTTCCATAAATTTACCTGGTCGATTTTCATTGACTGAAACTGAAAAACTGGTTTAGTTCATTCGGATCAAGGCAGTAATCTGCACTGTTCTTATAAATTTCTACATCCTTTCGCTACCGGGACATATTGTATCTTTTTGGACAGGTAATGATATGGAGAATTTAATAAACATAAAAAACATTACATTGAAATTACATAAATTTCGAAGAAAATTTTGAAAAATGCCGAATTTTAGGTAATCGCAAAACATTTTTTAACTTTTGGATGTGACTGTACCCGCAATTGAATTTTGGAAATTTCATTCAGATAGTAGTCCCTTGGTGTTTGTTAATTTGCTTGAGGGGGCAACCTCGTGTAGCACCCAAAAAAAAGGTAATTTTTTGGGAATTTTTGCTGCGTAATCAAAAGTCCGCCTAATATATTTTTTTTCTTTCAACAATTCCTTGTACAAAATAAATTTTTTTTAAGTATTTATTGGCTCCGCACAGTGACATCACAAAGATGGCGGTGCGGCCGATACACTACTTTACGGTAGGCAATATTCAGCTCTTCTCTCGTCTGAAATCAAAATTTGAACTTTTATTTCATTCTTTATAAATTGTTGTAGGACATGGCGTTCGAAATTTGTATGTCAAAAATAGCAGTTTAGTTTGGATCAATCGGTTTACATACTTAACCGATTAGGCGCTTTCCTGCCCACCAGTTCCGAAAACTTGGTTTCAAGAAAAACCCAGTTAAGGGGACCTAGTTCTGGTTAAAGCTTAAGAAATCATCAAGATTGGAGTGGTATGAAATGAAATCTATTATAGATAGATACTTAAATTTTTTTTATTTTATTATACATGGAATCTTCAATTTGTTTTTTTTTGTTTATCAGACCGGTAGATGTCGACGGAAAAAAAGTCTCCTTTTTGATGGCGGGTGAAAAATAATTCCTCCATTTGATCTAAAACGAAAAATTAAGTTGGGTTTTAAAGTGGGTGAAATTATCTATAAGATGACCTCATAATAGATTTTATTTTATACCACTCCAATCTTGACGATTTTTTAAGCTTAAACCAGAATTATTTAGGTCCCCTTAAAGTTGGCGGAGACCGTATAACGCAATAAGCCGGCACGAAGTTTGACAACATATATCTTCAATTCTAATTATTACATCAAATTGAAATTTTGTACGCATAATTGTTGGCCTATTTAAAATAATTTAAGATGAAAAAACTAACAAGTTTCTTTTTACCCGCTACACTTGGTTGCCCTCTCAAGTCAAAAATTAACTAATGATGTGCATACTTACCGAAAAATTGCTAATTTATGAATCACCCTGTAACTCCCAAAAGATTGAGACTCCCCCTCCGCACCCCTTGCCATTACATTTTTTGTTTGGCTAGGTGAGATCTGTAACTCCACTTATTTTGGCACACTAGATCTCCGAAACCCCTTGTAAGACATGGACGGGACAACGACTTCAAATTCGATAGAAGTTTCAGGTGGATTGCGAACCACTGACATTAATCTGTAATGCGTAATGGCATTTCGCCTGGTAATTCGACGAGGTACAATTCAACCCTGGGACTCTCAGATGGTAGGCCAACAAATAAGGCGGACATTCTTGTGGAGGCAATAAATGTACAAAGTCGCATAGAGCTTTCAAGCAAGATAACTTGTATTTGTTTAATAAGCGGCAAGGTGTCGTGAATAAACCAAAAAATCCTTATCACATACAATATTTTTTTATAGTTTTTTTCAAATTTAATTGTTGTAAAACTCAAAATTCAGAAATGCATGTTTGGTTTTTTATGTCGTCCTTGTGGCCATTGCTTCGCTGTTAAACAAGCATTTGAAAGAGAGTAGTCTTAACTTTTATAGTAACTGAATTTATAAATATATACCAGATACGCTTTGAAAGTTAGCGGGATAAAATTTAAATTAAATACGTTAAAAACCATCTTGAGTTGCATTCAGGTCTTCATTACTTCATATCCAAACATCAATGACCATAGTGGATTTTAGCAGATTTATAGAATTGGGTATCGCCTGAAAATTTACTGGTTTAACTCACTCTTCTTAATCTGGAAAAACTGTTATTAATAAATACTAAAAATAAATCATCCGTGGGGTAAGTGATAATGTATCGGCCTACCATCCCGGAGGTCCCAGGTTCGAATTCCATCGGCAGCGCACCCTGGTTACTTTCTGGTGACAACAGAACACAGTAATAAGACCTTGGGGGTTGCAGAGAAAATTTCAGTAGTTCGGAATCTACTCTAAATTGTAGGTCCACTTGTAATCGTTGTCTGGAAACGGGTGGAGCTCTTCTTCTTCCCTAGGCTCCATTACGGATTACGGGAACACGAGAGACAAGTAAGAAAGGATAAAGTGTGGATTCCTCAGCAACACCCAATAATTGCTTGTGACTGCTTATTTAATTAATTACGAAATAAGCAATGTGTGCACTTAAATTTAAGTTCTTTAGAAAAATATTACAGAGTTGCTTATAGTTAAAAGTTTTGAAAGCTTTTCAAAAATAAACAAATAATGCTTCGCCCGACGGTTTCCAACAAAAAGTAAAACCTAAAAGATGACTAGAGAATAAAAACTTGCTATTAGAAACTAAAATAATTTGTAAGTATTTGGAAAGTAAAATAATTCCAATTTGCGCGGTCACATGAACCAAATAATCCCACATTCATGCACAAACTCAATCACGTATATAAATCCATAGTTTTCGTTTTCGAAGCTATTACTAGCGTTGAATATATCGTGACTTATCGAAAAGTAAATTGATAAAATGTCGTAATTGTTGCATGTCCAAAGCAGAAACCTTTTGGAGCTCGTAAGTTTTTTAAAGCGTGTTAAATTGAATTTGCCGGATACGAGCGGTAATAGTCACCGGAGTGAGTATGACCTAAGGAAGGAATTTTGCACTTGCAAAATTCATGCAAGTTTGGAAACTACTCTAAAAGGTTGATACCTTAATCCAAGCGTTCGTCATCAATGTCAGGTAATTAACCGTTTAAATCGCTTATTTTAACAAACTATTTGATACGCTACCAGACTTGTGGGGCGAGGTCGTGGGAACTATTTGCTCCCTTTTTCTTGCCGAGATATTGCGTCGCCTCAAGATATCATGGAAAAACTTTTTACAGGTAAAAGGTGCAAGCATTGTAACAAATACTGCCACTTTATGGCTACTTCCTTCATCGATAAAAACATAAAGCATAAGCTCGTGGCAAACTTTTGTACCAATTTTAGTAAGTCATAACGACAAACTCGTGGTAGCCGCAGGCCCAGATGACTTTTCGGTTCATTGCATGCGTAGATCGCTTTAGTTTCAAATCGAACTGAATTTCGATATTTTGATCAAATGGAATTTTTGCATGAATTCGTGATGGTCAGCTGTCGGGCCTATACACGTTTCGGTAGATATAACGAAATTAGTTTCGCTTCAGTGGTAATTGCTGTCAAATTTAAATTAGATTTCTAAGGATACCTAAGACGAAGAAATATTTATTAATGTTATTGCCTTTTTCATACTAAATTATAATTTTTAGAATTTCGAAAGTTGTAAGATGAAGTTACAAATTTTATTATTTTTAATTTTAGTTAGTAAATAACACAACAAGTGTTACTGCAGGGGTATCTCTATAGTTCCGGCAGCAGAACTACACCCCATTCGATGAGATCGATTGCAAGTGGACCTACCATTTGAGGTGGAGTCTGCACCACCGGCGACTCTGCAACACTGTATAGTACTTAAGATTAATTTCTTATCGTCCATGGTCACCACCAGTAGGATCTGAACCTAGGACTATCGTGATGGAAATTTTTTATCTGAAAGAATTTTTTTAACTGTTTATGTTTAAGTAATAGTAGATTTATTAAATTTCCTAGAACATATAGTATTAGGTGATGCAATTAAGTTATTTACTAAGGAGCAAACATATCCTTTGGTTTCTAACTATATTTGTTATTACCTTTTGGTGACATTACTGTAGTTTAGATTAAAAGCAAGCAAAGAGAAGAATTCAGCAAATATTATATGCCAATACTTGCAACGCAGCCAATTTATTCCAGTTGGTTCTACCTGGATTTCTAAAGGTTTTGATAGCTTCTCTGGAGAATTCAATCCTGAATAGAATGGCTAGTCCTTATTTTATTACTTTGCCTGCGCTTTCATAATATGGCATCGGACGCTGAGCTCCTGGTCATAACAATGGTACCTCGGATAATAGTCAATCCCGCTTTAGTTTTTAATGTGTTAATGCTGGAAAAGTTGTTCTGGTTATTGGAGCGGTCAAGTCTGACATTGTTGGAGCAAACAGCATTCTTCCTAAATTTATAAAATTACTGTTGCCCTGGATAATTCAGCCTCTTTTAAATATCCTTAGCACTTTTCAGTTTGCCTTCGCTTGGAAGGTTGCCACTGTTGCGCATATATCAACGCGATGGAAAAATTTTAATCTTAAGAGATTGCTGACAACTTGGAGACATTTAACCTTCTAAAGACTTGCCCATCTGGACTCCGTAAGGCTTACAGTCGTGAAACAGCACTTCTAAGTGGAACCATTGATATTCGCTGTTCTTTGGATATGAATCACTTGTGTGCACTTGCATTGCTCGGCTTCTTTAAATGATATGGTCAGTCACTCCAATTTGCCCGAGAACTTGGCTACTACTTTTCAGTTCCACCACATTGTTGTGTCCTTAAGTCATAGCTTCTTATCGGGTAGAATGCATCGGGCCCTTACGTGTGGCGTCCTCTAGGGTTCTATTCTGGGGCCTTTGCTCTTCTGCATTTAGGCTTTTTAGGACTACAAGTATTGACAGGTCAACTCTGATGTAAATAATATTACGACATGGACAGCTAATAATCACTTGCTTCTAAATCCACGTAAGTCGCACTGCAGTGAATTCTATCGTCGAGACATTGACGGATCTCATATCCCTCCTGTTTTCCTGCATAACATAATGAATGGTTTCCTTTGGTAGTCTAGATAACTGATGTAACGGGTAAGATTGATGGTGCGCTTCGATGGCTATGGTTGTCATCTGCTACGTTGTCGTCAGACACTAGTTCGTTGCTTGTACACTCGTTGCTGCTGCCCTACTTATTGCAGCCTACTTTTCCTAGCTTTGCCCGTTACGATTTTCGCCGTTACTGGAACCAGTATTGATTGGTGGTGGGGAAAAATTTTTCGGAACAGACATTTTTCTTTTAATAAGATCGCTCATTCGCAATGTGTTTTTACTATTTTAACAATTCTGTGATCATCTTGTGACTTGATAGAGTTTAACATTATTATTATTGTGTGGTATTTGTAATTTCATATAAGATTTGTTAAGTATGTACGGCTTGGGAATGGTAAATTCGGATCCAACACATTTAACTATGATATCTTCTACCTTACTAGATCTGCTAACTGTTGATTACGCTGAATAGTTACTTTTTTCTAATCAGATATCCCTACCCGGTTTCTATAGGAATCACTTGATCTACGGGATATATGATGTAGTTCTGCAGTCAGAATGTGGACAAGTCTTCACATAATGTGATTTTAAAAACGAGGATCTGCTTGCTGAGGACGAGTTAATAAATAGAGATTTAGTTCAGTCAATGACATCAATCGATGATCAGATTGCACATGGATTCAATATCTTACCTTTTTGATGAATATTATCCATTAAAATGACCTCGTATTCTTAATCTACAGTGGCCATGGTTTACGGAAATAACCAGACAGCTCATCACGAAAGGTTATTGGGTGTATCGCAGGGTTGCAAATAGAGAAATATTCCGCTTCAAAGTTGTATTTTATAATTGTAAATTAAATTTTCGATTGCCAACCATAAAATTGTAGAATAAATCTTCAACTTTCGGTGTAAGAAGGAAGATAAGTAAGAGAATAGATGAAGATCCAAATTACCTGAATGAGGTTTTCACTTGCATTGAATCTCATGTTACGCGTTCGTATGCAACTGTTGATGATATTTTGCATGGTAAAAACCCATGGTAAAAACCCATCTAAGGGTCTCACACATTTCTTTAACAATATTATAGTTAGATGAGGATTTTCTGGAAATCTTCAAAAATTGACCGTATTTCTAAGGGGTCTACAATTCCCATAAAATATTGCCCGATAGTATACATATCTTACCCTTTCCTTCAAGATAGTGCACTACCTAGAAAACAACAACCTCCTATCAAATTTTTAATCAGGTTTTAGAACAAAGCCAAATTACCAAAGACATAAAAATTTCCTTTGACAATGATGAATTTATAGCTTTGGTTCTACTTGACTTTTCGAAGGCCTTTAAAAGAGTTGTTCACTGAATTTCGCTTCGGAAACTGAGATCAATATTTAATTTTTGTAATTCCGCATGAGCCTTAATATGCTCATATTTAAGTCGATGTAAACAGAAGGTTTTCTGTATCGATAAGATATCATATTTTCTTCTTGTTTTAAGCGGGGTACCTCCGGGATCTATTCTGAGCCCACTATTATTTTCCATTTTTATTAATGTTCTTTCACTTACCTTGCGAAATTGTAGTTTTCATCTTCCAGACCTCTGGGCTTGATGGAGAACGCTTTTTGCCTATTGAATGATGATTTGATAAATGTGTCTATATGCGCCGTACAAAGTCATCTTAATCTTAATTTGTTCAAACCGATATTATCATCTACAAGAATAATTAGGCATCTCTTCCTTTCCGAGTGTTATTCTTGATAATACAACTATTCCATAAAGTAACTCAGTTAACAATCTCGGAATTACGTTTAGTAGCTTCCTAAGCTGGCTAAATCATATTAACAGTGCCGTTTGAAAAGTGTATGGGTCTCTAGAAAAACTGTCTTATGCCTGTCAGATCTTTGTTACCGTTCCTATGGGTACGAAATTTTCATTAAATTAGATTCGGTATTGACTCGTAAGCTTTCAATTCCGCCGCGCGGTACATTTATGGTCTACGAAGATTTGATCATATCTCTTCTTTTTCTAATTCTGTTGTAGATTGTTATATTGATTGTTACTTGAAATTTCGGGTAATAATGTTCCTAGCCAATTTAACACTAACTGAATTTTATACAGTAAATTGGAATTTTCCCCACCTAGTAGAACATGTTTTCAAATATACCGAGTTTTTGATCCCTGCCTATTGAACGCCAGTTTTCTTTCGACTATGGAACCTTCTTCAAATTGAACTGGGAAGGTGCATCAGCGGTAGCACCTTTCAGGAAAATCAAAAACAACAACTTAACAATTAAATATTTTAATTAAGTATTGATTACTGCTAACTTTAAATTTCTTAAAGCTTATTATTAAATTAATTTAGTTTATTTTCGAAATTTTAGTCTAAGCTATTTTTGTCATAGGGTCTGATTCATATGATCTAAAAATAAAATCCGCAATGTCAAAATCTCTCAAAATTAAATCCCTAATGACAAAATATCTAACAAAACAAAAGCATAATTATAATATCTCTAAGAGTAAAAATTCATAATTCAAAAAATTTCTAATCACAAAAGTCATGACTATATGAATTTTAGAAATGAAAGATTTTTAATTTAATCGGAGCTTGAGATAAATAAATGTTTTATTTACAAACAAACAAATAAATATTAAAAGTAAAGATCTTAGTTAAGTCAGTAAACTTAATGAAGTCTAGACCCGTAATATTTCTTTTTAACATCGATTCGTTAAGAATAATGAGGTGTGCATTATTTATCTTAAACACAGGGGAGCAAAGCAAAGCTTGTTCTTAAGATATCAAACGTTTTTGAAGCTGAAATTGCTATCAATTAGGCAGGAATGCACTGATCTTGATGTATCTTGAAAATGGTTTAATGGCAACAATTTCTGATTAATCGAGGTACAGTTCTGCACTTATCTTAAGACATGATAGAAGTACCTGTATGGTATATGGACCGAATCAGCTGACAGAGACCAGAGAGTAATTAGACTAAATTTACTGAAACAAACTTACACCCAATTCTTCCGGCTCTCGGTTAATTTTCCAGCTAGGGTTTTCACATTTTCACCTGTAATAGTGGTCACTCTTAAAGTATCTTTCACTTCTAAGAAATTTTTTTAACATATTACTGCAATAAATCCCAAAATCAGTCAAGTTGAACCATAAGAAAATGCTATAAGCTGCCGCTTGTATGCACTGCACTCTTGCAATGCATTCCGACAATGAAACATTTAAGAAAGGGAAAAATGCATTCGCTGCTGGAATTTTTATGGCTGTTTCTTAAGTGCAATTAGTCATTCCCTTCAGGAGACTGCTTGAGTTGTTGGACAGTTGAAGCCCCATCAGTGGCAGCGCCCGAAGCCTGGACGACTTTGCATATGCATGAAGCATTGCACTTCACCTGATTTGCATTCACGGAAAGTACTGTGAAGTTAAAGGAAATCGCCGACTAAAAAGCGTTTTGTAGATCACACTATTCTTGTGCCAACAGTTTTGAGTAAAGCAATCAATGAAAATAGTGAAATTTAGCGAATAGTAACGTCCTAGTCAAGTCATTCATTTCACTAGCTCCTCAAGTTCAACGCCACCACATTCCTGAGTGGTGCGTGGTGCATGCCGCTCTATGTCAATTCATCTTCAAGACGTCGTGTCAGTCATTAGACCAGTGGCACTCGACATAAGAGGACATAACGCATGCCACTTTTTGCGACAAATTTGTAATTATCCGCTTAGAAATTACTTTCTCTTGGGTTACTTGATGACACTTTAATAAAGTACGTGTAGTGCAATTATGCTTTTTTTATAATTTATTAATTTGCAAAACCGCTACGCTTGTCTACCTGGAAGTTGTACGGTACGTTTCATCTCCTATAAGGCCTAATAGGGACTTCTTGTAAGCGAAGTTATTATCATATGCAGCAATGGGACACATAATTAATTTTAAGCTGGACATATGTAGAACTCGTTGTTTAAGACAAAGTAAGTAACCTGAACAGATTTATGACTCTCTCTCTCTAGTTCCCGTAACCCCTTGTGGGGTATGAGGCGGGAGAAGAAATTCACCTGATTCGAGACAAGGATTGCAAGTGGACCTACAATTTAATATTGATTCCAAACCACTGGCATTTCTCCTGTAACCTCCCCCCCCCACCATTTTTATTGAGTTTGAGCTGAACTACTGACGGGGACGGACGTGCCGCCGTGTCTTGCTCCCCAATAAATTTTTAAAGCGGTTGCGAAAGCGAATCGAATTTTAAAAAATCAAAGTGCTAGTGCCATCTTGCCGGAGTGAAGGGCTTTTATGCTCTACTTGAAAGCACAGTCTGGTGAGTCCGTTCCTATCTATTTTTTATTTTCTTCCATCCAACATTCAATGTAGTACAATCGTGCTGCATTGAATGCGTTTAACGGGTCTCCACTGCTGAGCATTTAGCTGCCTTCGTCGAGATCAAAGTTCAGCACAGCAGGCATAACACTGCTGCTGGCTTTGTTTTCACAGAGGCGGCTTTGCTTTGCATCTGTGGATCCCGTTCGTCAGTCCTTGTGTTTGTGTACGTTTTCGTTTGTTTTGTTTTGGGCAAATTAAGACCGGGACTATGCAAAAATTTTTATTTAATTTTTGCAACATTCGTGGCTTAAAAAGTAACCATTTTTCGGTTTACTGCCACTTGATCGCGGAAAATCCGGCAGTTTTTGCACTAAGCGAAACCAAGGTTGTTTCCGATTCTGATATTAATCAGTATCACATCCCTGGTTATCACTTAGTGCCGCTCTTCTCTCCTCAGAGGGGAATCGCGGTTTATATTAGAAATGATGTGCCATTCTCCTATCTCCCTCAATTCTCTTCTACTAATCCAGAATTTAATTATGTCTGGATTAGATTTAAACTCTATCGGCACATTATTCACTTCTGCTTTTTATACCGCAGCCCGAATATGTCTGACACTGACACTGTGTGCTCCTTCGATAAACTGTCTTCCGATATCGATAAGATTTTGGAATTATCCCCCTCTTCTGAAATCGTTCTTGCTGGAGATTTCAACGTCCACAACACACAGTGGCTCAGGCATTCTTCTACCACAAGCCCGTCTGGAAGACACGTCGAGTTATTTAGTGAGTCTTTTAATTTACAGCAACTGGTTGAGTGTCCGACTCGTGTTCCTGACACTTCGGGGCACAACGCGCACCTTTTAGATCTATTTCTAACATCGCATCCAGAAAAATACTCGGTTTCGGTGACGTCCCCCTTGGGTAATTCGGACCATTGTCTAATCTCCGCCCAATTCTCCATCTCCTCTCTGACAACCACTAATCTAAACTCCACCAAAAGATTAGTGTGGCATTATAAAAATGCTGATTGGGCGGGACTTAATAAATATCTCAGAGAGCTGGACTGGTCTGATTGCTTTTCTATGAAGGACGTTAACAGAAGCACCGATTATATCTTGAACATCCTATGGTTTGGAATGCATCGCTTTATTCCTCATAGCTTCAAGAACATCAAACCAACTAACACCAATTGGTTCAATAATGACTGTTTCGCAGCCATTAAAAAGAAGGAAGCAGCCTTCCAGGCATATAAATTGTGCCCTTCAGAGGAATCGAGACGTATCTATAGAGATGCGCGGAATATTTGCAATTCAGCAATTAGCCGGGCTAAGTTCAATTTCGACCAGAGCATCAGACGGAAGGTATTTTCTACTCAAAAGGGTAGTAAGGGCTTCTGGTCTCTAGTAAAAACCGTAAAGAACAATTTCACCTGTTCGTCAACACCACCACTCATTTATAATGGGAATGTTTTTACTGACTCATTGGACAAGGCCAACCTGTCTGCTGCTAATTTTGCTGCTAACTCGTACTTGCCACCATCATCGCAGCCACTTCCATCTCTATCACAGTGCATTAGTAGGCAAAAGCCCCTACACTTTCGCACTCGGGAAGTTTTTAGAGTACTTTCGAAACTCGACGTGTCCAAAGCTACTGGGCCTGATGGTTTCTCGCCCCTTGTTTTAAAATGCTGCGCCTCTGCTTTGGCTAAACCTCTGCGCAAACTTTTTCACCTGTCATATTCAACAGGAATATTTCCAAGTGTATGGAAACTTGCTCATGTCCAGCCGATACTTAAAAAAGGAGAGGCATGCGACCCCTCTAACTACAGACCAATTGCACTAACCTCGATCATATCCAAAGTTTTTGAATCACTCATCAACTCTCAGTTGTTGACATATCTAGAAAATAACCATCTTATCAACGATTGCCAGTACGGTTTCCGCGCTGGCCGCTCAACCGGAGACTTACTAACGGCTCTAACGGAGCGTTGGAATCATTGTCTCCATAATTTCGGTGAGTCCGAAATCGTCGCTCTTGATATTTCAAAGGCTTTTGATAGAGTCTGGCATGCTGCCCTTTTAGCCAAACTTCAAACATTTGGTCTGCATCCTACCCTCGTTAAATGGATAGAGAGCTTTTTGTCAGGCCGTTCAATCCGTGTAGTTATTGACGGCGTTACATCTGCATCCCACGAAATAAATGCCGGTGTACCTCAGGGTTCAGTTCTTTCACCAACTTTATTTCTTCTTTTCATCAATGATCTCTTATCCCTTACTCTCAATCCTATTCATAGTTTTGCCGACGACAGCACCCTTGATTTCGCGTACTCATTTGATTCTGTAATGAATTCACGTGGAAATGCTTCAGAAGTTAATCGGGAACGCATGTTTAGATCATTAAACAACGACATTTCTAAGGTCCTCGCTTGGGGCAGAGCAAATCGTGTTACGTTTAATGCATCCAAAACTCAATGCTGTTTAATGTCCCTTAAAAAACGCCCAGTCCACCCCCAACCCATTTCAGTCGACGGAGTGAATATACCCAATTCACCCTCCCTAAAGATCTTGGGTATTGAGATATCCAGCAATCTTAGCTGGACTGATCATATATTTGCAATCGCCAAAAGTGCGATGAAATGTTTAGGTTTTCTACAGAGATGTAAGAAATATTTCACCCCACCCGACTTAGCGTTGATCTACAAGTCCCACATTAGGCCTAGACTTGAATATAATGCCCATATTTGGGCAGGGGCAGGACACACCGCATTGTCCGCGTTAGACAAAGTTCAGCGTAAGGCTGTTAAACTTATTGGCGATTCCTCAATCTCTGAGGGCCTTGACTCTCTTGAGCATCGACGGAATGTCGGTTGTCTCTCACTCTTTTATCGCTATTTCCATGGCCATTGTTCTAACGAAATCGCTAGCCTGATTCCTTGTAGACTCATTACAACGCGCGATACAAGATCTACAAGTCGCTCCCACCCCTTTACTCTCCGGGTCAAATTTGGACGTACCGTCAAATTTCGGGAATCTTTTCTTAGCAGAACAACACGAATGTGGAACAGTTTACCATCTTCTGTTTTTCCCTCGTCTTATGAGCCTGAAACTTTCAAACGGGGCGTACATCGACACCTCCTTCACTCAACCTCCTAACCCATTTCCCTCATCCTTAATTCCTTTCCTGCCAAGGCTGTGCTTTAGCATCATAGGGCATCCCCTGAGCTTTGGCAACATCATATATAAAAAAAAAAAAAAAAAAAAATCGTAATCTGACCGGTGAGTTTCGAACCTGGGATTGGTGAGCCCACACATTATCACTTACTCCATCGACAACGTACCTTAGAATGTGAGCTCTTACACCAGCCTTGTTACTGAATTTACAAATCCAGTTAATTATCAGCTGCCCAACTGGATACAGATCTCCAAGACTAGAAATTATTAAAAGCAAGAGACAAGGCTTGTAGAGCAGAATCAGAGGTACTCCTTGTATTATTACACGAATTGAGTGGCCAGACAAAAATGATTAATTCCATTTTAGAAGATGATGCTACAGACCAATTACTTAAAGTTAGCCTAGAAGGACAGCACAACTTTAGACCGATAAAAGGTTGAATTTAAAGCTCCGTTAAGTCAGTTAGTAAGTCTTGCTGGAGGTTCTTGGAGGATGGACGGAAAAGTCGAAAGCCTTTTAAGATACAGCGATTCTCATCTGGACATTTTCAAGTGCTAGTTACATCTCCAAGCGATAGCAACCGGGCCTTGCATCCGAGAACGTAGTTAAGTTTGTAATGCGGGAAAAGTAACCTTTTGAAAATTCCCATAACTCCAAGGTTGTAGTAGGCCATGCCGAGGGATTTTGCGGTGGTTTAATTCTCTGCAAAACCTAGTGGTAATTGGGTAGCGAATGGTGTCTTTTCAGCAGCAGCTCAATCTCCTGTTGTATTCTAGCTGACTATGGGGGATCTCTGCCCACCTGGTCCTTTAATTTCTCTCCGAAATCGTGGGAACACTTATGAGAAATTTATGAAGAAAAACTCAGGAAATCCGGGCGCTTTTGCAGTGGTGGAAGTGGCGGGGATAGTAAACCTTAACGGATTGGCTATCTCCACAGTAGGCACAGCAGAAGGAGCTCTCGAAAAATTACCTTCAAAAGGTTCTCGACGGCTGCGGAGGCTGGACTTGCGTCGGCTGAAAATGCTGTAACAGTTCCCGAAGAAGGCTCCATTGGCAATGTTATTACTAGCATTGCACCAGTAGAAGATACAACCATGTCTTCTGAAGGATTGGATATAGTAAATCCGGAAGCAAGTACCTTCTTCTCCTGGCTCCGGGCTTGAGACTAAAGGTCACAAGCGTAAGAGTAGACAGGACAGCAGAAAGATGATTATTAGTCCAGTGCAATTCGATTTATACCACGGAACCCAGCTGAACGGATTTGAATGTTTGCGGTTTTTTTTTTAATTTTTTATCCTAAAAAGAAAAAAATTACCGTTTCAAACTTTCCGCTATTCTTTTTATAAGGATGCTCCCATGAAAATGACGTTACTTCTAGTATAGTATATTCTTTTTACAGCTATATTCGGTGAATTATTTAATTTCTATATGAAGTATACAAAGGGATAGCAAACATCCTTGAAAAGTAGGTACTGCGGGTATTGAAAAGGAAGTAGGGTGGGAAAGCAGAGATAGCAGAGACCAGGAGTGGCAAATGTTTCTCTGCTTCGAAACACTTTGGTATCGTGCCTATATCCATGTGGAACGTTATTTTGAATACTTTTTGCAGTTTTTGATGAAATTCCCGATTATATTCGTCAGACGACGACAGACGACAGTTATAATATTATATTTAAATTTTATTTATATATTTTTATTTGTTTTAACTTTTAATTTTGGACATTCCATTTATAAATTTTTTTAATATTTCTTATTACAGATAATTATTAATTATGGATAGTTACAATTTACAATAATCAGATGTTGAAGAAAATTTTTGTTTAGGTTCCATCGGTGAAATTAAAATATGACTGGGCTTCAAAACAAGCTCCTGAGAGCTCATATAAGCAGAAATATAACAATAACATATAACAACAATTATTAAAGTATATAAAGTAAGAAAAACAAGTGAATTTCTCTTATTTATCAGCATGTCACTTCGATTGGAAAACAATTTGTTTCATTTGTGGAAAGGATGCTAGTGATGAAAAAGAAAGGACAAATTTAATAAGAAAAATACATTTGGTTAAAAACACAGAGATAAAATCAGCAATTTTGGAGCTTATAAAATTAAAAAGAGATGACTATTACCGAGAAATTAACAAAAGAATATCCGGTGTGATGGATTTGGTAGCATTGAAAGCAGGATACCATGCTGATTGCTACCGCTCATTGAGAAATTTGGTTTCTAAGGTACCTGAAACATCCTAACATGGGAAAACATTCCAGATGAAAAACCATTAAAACACGATTAATATCCAAGTGAAAGATGACACTGTTATCTCAGGTAAATTTGGTACAAATATGATACAGTTTTACCTGGATAATGCGAATTTCTCTAATATACGAACCGGCAAAACTTTACATTGTCATTTCAGTAATGTGAACTTTGGAAATTTTCCGACTCTTGAACTCTTTTCTGTTGGACGCGGATACAGTTTACTGTTTAAGAGCAAGGGTAATAAAAAATCGAGTTAAGTTATTTACCAGTCCCCCTTTTTAGTCGTATCCCCACTGACTAAACTATCGAACAAACATTATTGAAGTTCATGATATCGAAGGAGAGCCTTTCTAGCGTGTTACATAAAGTATTGTTTGTAAATGGATAAAAGGAGTCGTCTATACCAAAGACTTGATTCAAGTAATGGATTAGTTTTGTAATATATCTTTGAAAAAAAGTCATATTGTTCAGACTCTCGAATCAAGCGTAATATAGGGAATAGAGACATTGCAAAGTAGAATAAATAGTGGAAAGCTGGAAGCTGGGAAACCTTCCTTTCGTGGTTCTAAACAATATACTAAAAGTCCGATAAATGTGCCGCTAAAAATGTTGCGCGGGGTCAAAGTTTAAAAAAAAACGAAAATCTAGTTAACATTGAAAAATTTGCTTAGAAAATTACCTACAAAAAAAAAGAGTACAACTTTTTTTCGTAAGACTAACGGTTTTCGAGAAAATTTGATTTAAAATTTGTAACGTTTATGTGTCTTATAATACCTGCACTAATTTTCACACCATCTTTGAGATAAAGATGTTTTTTTAAGAGGTGTCCGTCCCCAATAGGCATAATCCACGTCTACTTGTGATTGAAAAATGTATTAAAGAAAATAAATAAATAATAAATTTTTTTTAATTGAAAAGTTATTATTTATAAAAGAAATTAATAATAAAATAATAAAAGCAAAAGGAATTAATTTTTTTGTTGAGGTGCTGCTATTATATTTACTGATGAAAATGCTGACGTCACTGATATTTTACAATCGGGTATTTTCTGCATTTTAACATTACATGATGCTCCTAAAAATCCACAAAATATAAACAATTTTCGACACCAATTTTTTCTTAGTAAAAATATCTGATTCAACTTGGCTTCATTGATACCTACACTCGATGCTAATTCTGCGCTATATGCTCTGTGTTTTTACATAGTTTATGGATGGGACATAATTTTCCAAAAGAATGGGCCTGGAAATAAACGATAAATCATTAGCACCAATTACAATGAACCAACCACCAGCTTATGAAAATTAATTGAAAGTAGAAGAAATGACTTAAATTGTGCTCTAGCATATTTACAATGTAAAGGAGCCAGTTGCTTAAATCCTCCACCAATGGTATTAATGAATGACTTCGAAAACGAAAACGTCGAACGGCAGTATCGCGGCCGTCGCACAGTCACTTATATGGACTTAAGGTAAGAAATTAAGTCACTGGTCTTTAATGCTGTGTCATGCATTAGATCCATGAAAAGGCCAAGCCATACATTTTGACCAAGATGTAGGGTTTCTAGAGTTAGGGTTTGTGCAGTTAGACCTTATAGAGTTAGGGGCTTGGCTCCACATGAGATGTGATAACTTTTTAACAGTGAAAGCGGTATGTGACTCTGGGCAACATTCTTTACATGAAATGTTTTTGGTGGGATTTCATTTCTTTTTGTAAGATACTCTAGTTCTTTTTATTTTTTCGGGCTTGGTTTCTTGTGCGTCAGCTATTATTTTTTTCATAGCCCACTCTACTATATATCGTTGCCTCTTTTCCTTGTTGGCTTATTATATATTTGCAATAAGCGATAAATCAGGGTGCTACTTAGCTATTAACGAAATATATTCAACTATAGCTGCCTGTTGTGTTTTATTTATAATAACTTAAATCAGACTGAATTATCTTTCCAACAAAGTAAAAACATGTACATTTTATTAACCGAAATAACAAGAAATCTCTGGCTAAACCTAAAATTTAAGTCCAAACCAAATTTTCGTCCAAAACGGAAAATTTTCATTTCTCCTTCCATACAATTCCGCGCTTTTAGGCTTAAAAATGCTTGTTTGTTTCTTAAATATGGTATGACTATTTTTAATAATAATAATAACAGTTGTTTATTAAATATAAATAGATATAAAAAATAGGATAATAACTGACATAATTTAGATCTAAAACAACTAAAGGTAATGACCGAGGTCGTCTACCAGGTTAGCGATATTATTACAATATTAATTAATTTTGTACAGCAATACCAATTTCAATTTATTTCTGAGTATACATAGTTACGCTATCTTTCCTTTCAATCTTGCCTACATCTATATACATGTTAGCTTTTTGATCACAGACCCATTCAAACAATCAATATACCTAACAGTTACAAGGCGATACACTCTCTAGAGCCTGGATGAACGAAAGAAGAAAAAAAATGATGAATTCAGGAAAAAACAAAAACAAAAAAATAAAGAAAGGCACATTAAAAGTTCATTTCATTTAAGAGGAACTCTGTTCTTATAATAGCATTCTTTAAAAATTAAAACAAATGATCCCAACTCTTGCCTTTCAGAAACTCAGCAGCTTCCTCAGGAGACAATTCCAATTTCCCCAGGTATCTATATCTAAGGTCTTTTAATTGAGGGCAAAGACCGAGAAAGTGGTATGTATTTTCTGGCTGGTTTAAATTACATAGGTCACAGTTGCCATCTGATTTGTTTTTCGATGCACGGGCATTAAGATTTAGTAGTCCCCCTCTTGCCTTAAATATTAAACGTATCTTGCAGACCCCGTATTCATCTACGAAGTAATTGGGGAATGGCGAAAGAACAAGTTGATTATACATATCATGAAAACTACCTGATTCTGCTTTATTTCTCATGCACAAAAACTGTGCTGAACTTACCTCCTCTCGGCAATGTATGACCCCTTGGTACCAGTTTAAATCACTCATATCAAGATTAAGGTGTAGATTATATTTCTCTGCTAGCGAATACCACTCTTTATCAATATACATTGTTTCGTATAACATACTGAGCTATAATTTTTGGGTATCTCCCGTCTGGGTAGTTCATAATTTTTCGTATATAGTCAGTATGCATCTTAAAAGTATACGTGAATATATGTACTACTTAAACCGGTCTCAATTTGCAGCATATAATTTGGTGTATTTGAGGGAAGTCCATACAATCTCTTGATGAAAAAACGCTGAAGTCTTTCTACGGTTTCATATTCCCTGAAACCCCACACTTGTGAGGCGTAACACATTATTGACCTCAAAGCTGCTTCAAAGAACTTAAACTTGCTCGAAGGTGGTATGTCCCTCTTTGCCATAAAATTGCTCCACGTACTTCCAATGCTGGTTTTGGCCGTAGACAGTTTCTTTTCAAAATGTTGTTGTGGAGCGACAGCTTTGTTGCGAAAAGAACCCCTAAATACCTATATGAGTTAACGACCTCAGCTACTTCACCACCGATCTCCCACTTTTCTTGTCTTGAGAGTCTTCCGCCACTTCTGAAAACCATTATCTTTGATTTGTCCCTCTTAATGTTCAAGTTCCATAGTTTGCAGTAATCGAACAAGTTATTAATCATTGCATTGAATATTTTTACTTCATTCGAAAGATTGTTTTGTTAACTTCAAGTAGAACAAAACAATTATTTCATAGAAGCAATAGCTTTGATATAAAATATCAGCTTTCTAGAACTTTTGAACCCTCTTTATGGGGGGTTGGAGGGTGAAAGTTACAGATTTCTTAATTTTCTCGTTGTTTGTGTGCAGTCTGCATACCAAATTTTAGCTTTCTAGGGCTTTAGGAAATTATTCTTAAGAATTCTGGCTCTCTGGTATTATCCAGATAAAAGCTATGAGGGTTCGAAAATACGAAGAAACGCTTCGTGAAAAGGTGGGTAGTGCCCAGTCTTGGCGGGGGCACGGGGGGCAGATAAGTTATGTCATGTAAGTACTTTAGTGCGACATTAATAATTTCTTCATATGAAGTTTCTGCCCAAGAACATTTTTGAATTTTTTCCGATACTTAAGATTTCATATTTTTTCTACTCGTAAATGTTTCAATATGTGTTCCGCATGGCAATTAAAGTAGTACTATATCTCCTTTCTGAAAGTTTTGTTAAATTCCGGTTTATTATTACGCGCACGGTTTCTCCACCTGCAATTAACAAAGCTGGAGACATTTATGAACTAGAAATGCGTTATTCTTATTGCCAAGTTACCACAAATTCCCCATTAACATGAATATTTTATGCATAAAATCAATCGATACCACATCAAATACGTATCTAGATCAAATTAGTTTTTAAGATTGCGACGTAAAATTATTGATTAAAGAACTGTATTGGTTAAATTGCAACCAATTCAATGTCTTGTACATGCCTCTACATTTACTATATTATAATTCACTGGCCTCATTAACACCACAAAATAGTTTAATTTGCTTAAGAAATTCAATTGACTTCCATAAACGACTAAGAGCGCTTAAAAGCTACTGACCATCGGATTTATAACGCAACCGGGCGTTATATTTCTTGTACATTTCAGATTGCATTCATTAACTAATTTACGGTTGCCGGGTGGAGTGCCAAGCAAATAGCTGCACCAGATACAAATAAGAAATGTTTTACAGAAAATTTTGCTCTTTGGTTCTTTCTATTCAAATGAAATGCCGCAATAGAAAATTGATGGAGACCAAGACTGCAAGGTCATTCAGTTGTTTGGATCCATCTCAAGCACCTTTGGTAATATAATAAGTCTTTCAAGGCATGATTTGAAATTACCTAAATTACTACATATTGCAAGGTGCTTTTTCGCGCCAACCTCGAATTCTGGCCAATTTGAATTCGTGCCTGGCTGAGGATCAATTTGTCATTTTCATCCAATTGACCACATTCTTCGCATGAGTGGTTATCAAATATTTTATGGATTTAGCTAAATTTATCTCTTTTTTAATGGAAAACGTTTGAACAACCTGCCGTGCACAGCTACCAATTATCGAACATTATGTGAGACAGATCCGATTAGATCTAAATATCTCGAGACCAAGAATTTCAGCTAAATAGGGTGCAATTTTATGCTTGGATCATTCTAGTTACGCTGTCTCAAGTTCTTGGCACAAGGCCGACGGGTAATTAATCACGTTTGCATAGGAATTTTGATTGGTAGAAATTTGGTTTTCTAGTTGTCAGATTTTTCTTTTCCTGTACGTATAATTAGTTGGGAGTATATTAGCATAACAAAGATCTGCTTACATTTACCAGAAGAAATATTGTGATATTTCTAGTACCCGGAAAATCTCAAATTAGCTTCTGTAAAAATAAAGGCATTGTAATTAAAATAGAGCATAATTACTATGACATTTTGTGACGTGCAGTAGAGTCTTCTTAATTATGCTGTAAAACTTTAAAAGCTGCATTCTTAAAAACAGAAACAGATTTATGTTTAAAACTCCAAATTCAAATATTATTCGTACTATTCAAAGCCGGAAATCCAGACAATCGCGGAAGCGTTATAAAATCTTTTTTGCATTTGTAACCTGGTAATGCCGAACCTATGGACATTTTTTAAGACACAAATTCTTTATTGCTCAATAAATACAAAGGCCTAGCCCTAGGGTGTGCTTTAGCGAACACATATGCTGCTGTTATTATTTATTGCCTTTGGATTATCATGAACTTGACTTGGTACAACATTATCTTAAAATTTTAAAAATTACAGTATACATTGGAGATGTATATTTTTTGATCATCAGCATATCTTATATTTGATACTGGAACCAGTATCGTCAATGTGAATGAAGAAAAAAATGGTCCTATTATTGAGCCCTGCGTGACACCAGATATGAACTTTGCTAATGTTAAGAATTAAGATTCGATAGATGAATGAAATGACCCAAACTGGTTTTCTATCTCTTATCAGACGAAACTTCGCCAAAATAAAACAGATTACGTACAAATAAATTGAGAGGAAAAGGTTTCTATTAATAGTTATTACGGAGAGTTGTATAATTCGTTTGGGTAACAATTTCAGAATAAACTTTATTTTCTGTAAATGACACACTAGCCACGCAATCTTCCCAAAAGTTTTACGGAATCTTCAGTATTTAGAGAAAAGTCGTAATAAATATTCTTTGCTTTAAATATTGCATTGGTTAACTAACCCCACAAGAGCCGCGTCCGCAGCGACTTCGCAGTGACTTTAGCTGCTTATTTATCCTACTCTAGAGTTGCGGGCACTATTATGTATTTAAAAACTTGAAAAACAATGCTGTTCACTTAATTCACTTTATTCTGTTATCTTTATTTCTTTTCCTTCTGGTTTTTAACTTCCTTCAATTGTTTTATTTCTCCCTTATTTTATACTTGATATGCTTTACTCTAAAAAGTAGTTTTCAAATTCGATTTGAATGGGCGGGTGGTTCCACAGCAATCTCTGTTACATATGTAGATTCGATAAACCAAAAGGTTAGTGCGAGTTAAAAACCTCGTGGCAACATCTATTGATGAGTAGCAGGAACATTATTGTTTGCGGCATCTATTGGTGAGTAACAAGAACATGAAGGTTTCATTTTATTCTATTTACCCAAATTTCAATGCTCACATCTTCATTTCGTGAAATTTTTGGGAAGACTATAAATTATTTTAAGTAGTTCTTGGGGACATACTATAAGACTGGTCTAACAAAAGTCTTCTTTGTTACATACGGGTCATCAAACTAATTTAAACATCTTTTAAAGAAGCCTAGAGTCGCATTAGCCCCACCTGTAATATGGTTAACTTGATTCTCGAATAAAAGTTTAGTATTAAGCACGATCCCAAACCAAGTCTGCTCAATCAGCCAATTGTGAAATTAAAGTGAAAAGGATATCTCTTACGAGAGATTGATAAAGCGGAGTACTTGCTGATATTTAGAAGAAGGAAATTGATATAATGCTATCTACGAAAGGCATCTAAGTCAAAGTTTAAAAGGGTGTCATAAATGTTTGAAGCAACGCAAAAATTATTGGAATTTTTAGCATAACAAAGAATTCTCGAGGCATTTAGAAGCATAGATACATTACTGATGTAGACAATTGAAAGCATAGGTACTTGATGGCTTCACTGAGGTATGTCTGAAGAATTAATAACATAATAAATAATAATAGTTTATTATATTAATCCATACTTCGTATATAATTTCATAGACTTAAACTATAAATTACAACAAAGGCACCGAGGCCGTCTGTCGAGATTGGCAAACTTTACGCACTAAATTTTATGTAAGCGTTAATTCAAAATGCATACCTTAAAAAATATCTCGAGTGAGTTAATCTAAAGATTATCTTCACTAAGCAAATTCTCTTAAAATTAGTTCACGATTTCTTCAGGATAATGTCAAAAACTTAAATAATGCTTCATATTTAGAGCCATTAAGCAGATCTATCATTTCTTTCTTCTGCAAACTCTTTCTACCAAGTATTGGAATACGGAGTTCGGCTAATACTGGACACCTTCCTATAAAGTGAGCAATATCCTCTTCTTCATTAGAATTACATAGAACACACAAGTTACTCTCTTAATTATGCCAAAGTCATCTCTGAAATAGTTCAATTCATTTAGATCGTAATTAAGATTATTGTAGAATCCATGTCTAATCGTCTGTTCTGCTCGTTCTACCGCTTTTCGTCATACCCACATTTGTTCCTTGCCAAGGTTTTTCTAAGGTCTTGTCTTAAACTAATGTTTATGTCAAGATTTACATCATGCTTATTTGTGAGTTCCTGCAACTCTGCAAACCAATAGATTTGCTCATTTATTGTTAGTCTAGCTAAACGTTTAGGTAACCTTCCATCATCATAAGTAAAGAGAACTCTAATTAAATAATCATAATGGTGCTTCAAAGCTTGTGTATAATTATTAGGCAGTCCGGTCTCTAACATTAATGCATAATTTGGGGTTTTTACAGGCAAGACGAAAAGTCTTTTTAAGAAATACCGCAACAGTTTTTCTACCATGTCATATTTGGAAAAACCCCAAACCTGTGATCGTCTTAGAGACAGCGTTAAATATTTTAAATTTGTCTGATTGGGTCGGGTCCTTCCTTAGGAGAAATGTTCTCCTTGTATCTCTTGACAATTTCAATTTCAGCCCTCTGAAATTGCCAATTTTCCCCTCTACTTCTCCTGCCCCCACCCTTCTGAAATATCATCACTTTGGACTTATTGAGGTTAACTTGGAGACTCCACTTTTCGCAATAATCTTGTAAGGAGTTTATCATGTTTTGAAGCTTTTTGGGAAAATCAGTTAAGGTTACGATGTCATCCGCGTACATCAGCAGTTTATTATTAATGCTGCCATGTTTTAATCCTATTTCCATCTCTTCTTCATTTATATAAAGGGAAAATAAAAAGGGCTTAATGGGCAGGCAGCCCTGTTTCACTCGATCGTTTGTATGAAAAGATTCCGATAATGAGGCCCCGTCCCATACCATAGCTACAGTGTTTTTGTATATACTGTGTATACTATTTACTACTTTCGAGGATATTCTATAATTGTGCAGCTTATAAAATAAGGAATCTCTGTTGATTGTGTTGAAAGACGATTTGAAATCCACGAAAAAAGCATACAATTTCTGCCTTTTCGCCCACTGTAGGTGTATAATATTTGTTGATTTGAAAATGTTATCCATAGTGGAATATCCGGCTCTGAATCCTCCCTGGCTTTCCGTCAAGATCTTCTTCTCCGAGTTCGAGGCTGTTCAGGATTATAGATATAAAGAGCTTAAGATCAACATCCATAAATGATAAACCTCTGTAATTTTCAACTAAATTAGGGTCCCCTTTTTGAATATCGGAAATATCACAGATTTTCTGAAACTTTCTGGAACTTCCCCTGCATCAAATATATTGTGGAAGATACCAATTAGTCTATTCAAAAACCTAATTGGGGCATTTTTTATGAATTCGTATGGTATTCTGTTTAATCCAGGTGTCTTACCATCTTTTGCTATCAGTTGCTCAAGCTCAGTCAGTTCGTCCTATTCAGCTCAGGGTCTTGTATAAACGGTTCCGCGTATTGAATTGCTTTTTCGCTAGGACAAGAACTCAAAAGCCACTGAAAGTGTTCTTAAAGTTTATTAATATTGAGGGCACTACCTCTCATAAATCCTTTTCCCTGTAACTTTCTTGCCATGGACCACCATTCTTCGGCACGTCGGAGGAATTATTAATTTCATCGGAGATTGACCATGAAATAAAACACGTTGCGTGCAAATAATGTAATCAGTGAACAATGACTGAAGTAAACCCCAGAAATGATATCTTATAAATAAGAATCTTGTGATCAATTCTTTCAAAAGCTTTACTAAGTTGAAATCCGTTAAAATCCAATCGAACTGCTTACTGGCTTCGATGGCATATATACACAATTTAGAGGGTTTTAAATTTGTTTCCTTTTTTATGAAGAAGAGTGATCATAGGCAGTTTCCGGGGTTAAGGAGACGCACCAAAATAAATAGACAAGTTAAATAAATGACACAGAGCAAGCTTTTAGAAAGTACGAAGGAACACTATCAGTACCACTCGAGAAACTATTAGTAAATTTAGAGATGTATTTTATTCGAGGAACAAATTCTTTTCAAGCCTTGTTTTTCAAACTTTGTAAGTGCTTCGTAGACCTGTTTAGCCAAGGCTAAAATTTATTAAGTTATTAGGAGATAGGCAAATTGGCAAAATATATCGACCGAATCTCTTAAAATGATTTAACATCTTCAACAATCACAGACAGAAAGTCATTCGTTAAGTTTTCAGAGATCGTTTTGTTTAAGGTTATAACAACTGCTAGAATACATAGATGTTACAGCATCGAACCATCATGAACCGTCGGATGATGAAGAGACACAGGAACCAGGGTGAACAAGCATCGCTTTACGAAAGTGCTGCAGGTGTGAGATGAAAACACCATGTCCAAAAACCTACCTAGTATAGTCATTTATTTCACCGCTGATGTACGACAACTCTGACGAGGCAATGCCCATCGATAAAGGACAATATATGTATGAAGCCGTAGAAGTTGGCAGCAGACAATCGTTATCCGTGAAGCATTCCCATCTCACAGTAGACATATTGAAGTCACTTAAAGCAACAATTCATCTGACAGAAGCAAAATATCAGCATGGTCCTTACATGTAGCCAACTGGTCTTAAATGTGGAGTGGGGGGAAGGAGGGGGGGAGGAGGACGATGGCGTTAAGTATCATCACACTGCCAGCCAACAGACACGCTCTACAGCCAGCTTCTGTAACTCAAGGGAGCATTTTCCCCACTCGCAAAGATGTTAAACTACTCAATGAAGCTGTGTTGTGAACAACAACAACTACCTTTACTTTAACATCATCGTGAGAAAATACTCACGTAAGTGAACAAAACGCTCCCCGTCAGCAATTCTCCAACAACACCAAGTCTCAGTAGTCCACTTACGTTGGAGTAGCATAGCAAAATTTTAGTCAGAAGTTTTTAGGCCAGTGGTCGCGCTTAGGCCCGTTCTTGAAAGAAACTTCCGAACAATAAAGTTCCTTAGTTAAATACCACGGCTGATCACTACATAAAAATGATGTCAGGGACCAGGACAGAAAAAGGCCGGCCCCATTGTCCACGATGTGCATAAATCCATCTACAAATAATAATAATACTATTCTTGTGAATTAAGCTTCCTATTCTTTTCCAAATTCAGTTTCAAATCGTACACGTATAGAATCCCAGAAACTCGACTTCGAAGAAGAGGTTAAAGATACTACCTCTGAATTTTGAACGCTATTGATTCTTTTATCATAGATATTCCGTAGCAGTGGCGATAAGACTGTTCCGTCTTCTATAAAGCAAATTTCGGTTTCTCAGTGGACAATCGCACTCGTACAATAATTACAATTTTCACAATTATTTTATGCATTTGCATATACGTATTTGGCCCAGTTACTTTTTTCTACTACGATACATTTAATATTTCACATTTTGTGAAATGAAGAAATAAATTCAGCCGAGCGTAAACGGCTTCCGACATTCCGACAGCAATGTATTATATAAAAATGTCGTCGTCTTTGGTCTAAATCATGCCTTAGTGGACAAATCAATTTTGCCAGAATTGGGCAATATGGTCATTATCCGAAAATTGAGTAAAGTGCCGAGCATAAGTCACTCAAAAGTGAATTTCTTGAGAAATTGGTGTCGGAGGCGTCAATTAGTTAAACCAAATCAAAATCGAATCAATCAAGCTTGCATCAAATTGATTTTGGCAATTTTTTATCAACTAATCTAAGGATTGATTACTGGAGCCTCAGCAAGGCTTGAAAAAGAAAGGTTTCTTGTCTATTACAACAGACAATTTTCCCTATAAAGAATGACTTTCCCAGCTTTGCAAGAGACGCTTTTATTAATAATTTATGATATTCAGTTGACGATGCTATCGGATTAGGTATTCATCGCTTAATCAGAATTGGAATCGTGACTGAAATATGAAGCTCTGATGAATGCTCTTATCGCGAGCTATCTGCGTGGAAAAAGATTAAAAGGAGAACTTTCGTATGAATTCCTGTGCCAAGAAATCTTTTCTCAACAGAAAGCGTTGCCCCATCTAGAAGTACGCCTGCACCTGATCGGATTATTAAGCCTAACCCATAAATACGGATCGAGGTATCGGAGATAATATCGCTTGCCACGGCTACAGCATTAAACTCACCTGCTCGTTTGAGAAATCACTCAGTGGTCACTGTTTTGTGCAAAAACATCAATAATAATATATTTTCCGTAGCTAATGCATGTCGTGAGGCTCCGGCCTCCATTGTTGTCTATAAAATCATTCACTGGAGACAAATTTCATGTGGAAAATACCAATAATCGTACTTTATCTGTTCACTAAAATAGACATTATTGGACTGACACGCTGGATATGTAAATTAGCTGCAGTTCCTTAGGAGTTCTGTCCTAGTTTCATCTGGATCAAGTATTTATAGATGGAAGTTCTGTAAGACATATTGGAAGCCTTAATCTGGAAGGCTGTGAAATATACGGTTTGGAGCATCAATCATTTTTTATGTTTATGAATTAAGTTTTTAGTTACGCCCGCGCTCGGAGGTTTCAGGTTTATTATCCTGGGTGGGCGACTTTTTATGAACTAGGTACGTGTACTTTTATCGACGGTGAAATTTTATGAACTTCTGAATGGCGTTGGTAGTATATTTTTTTAGTTCATGGCGTATGGAACTATAAAAAGTCTTTATAGTTCCATAAGTAATATCAGTAACGAATAAAGAGACTTTCTGTTCATAACATAAGTGGACTGTCTTTACGAAATGTAAAGGAAAGAAATCTCCCATGATGTCACAATGAGCAAACATTTTATTAAACTACATTTAATTTATTACATACATACATTCCATTTAAGAGTTCAAAACTGTAATAGGCGATAGCGCTCATTCAGGCAAATAATTAGGTAGTTACTGGGTGATTATTAAATTTCTATATTAAAGGTTATATGAAACAAATTCTTTTAGGATATTACATACACCTTAGGTTAGGTTAGGTTCGTGTGGCTGCCTTAAAGGGCACACTTAGACCTCAAAAGGCCCATTTTGATGCCACGGAAATCCAAGAATTCCCTCCACCTCCTCATTGGAACCATCCGGAGCTGTCGATGACGCGCCAAAGATCTGCAACGTCAATCGCCGCCAGATCGCAGAGACTATCAAAGAAATAGTTACCCTCTTCCTCGTCCAGTAGCTATTCTAACGTCAGATCTGCCCCTCGAAAGCAGACACTTGGAGCGCTTAAGATCCAGTTTAGGCCAGATCTGTCTGGACGTATGGCACGTAGCGCCGTTTGCCCATCTGTGGTTCGCTAAGTTAATTGCCCTCGTGCTAAGCAACATCTTACAGGTTGCCAGGGGCCTACCAAGAGTAGTCCTTTCCGATTGGATCTCCAGGGTCGTACCACGTCTTGCAAGTTCGTCCGCCACGCAGTTTCCTGGAATATCCCCGTGCCCAGCACAGGTGAATTTGATACCGTTTAGCCAGCTCATTTAAGTATGAGCGACAGCTATTAACAGCCCTAGATGTCGATAGGACAGAATCAATGGATAGCAAAGCAGCCTGGCTATCTGTAAGGATGCAGATGTCCTTTGGAGCTTCGTTCCCCCTCAACCAATTCAAAGCTTCCTGAATAGCCATGACCTCCGCCTAAAACACACTACAGTAGTCTTGAAGACGGAAGGATAAGCTAATGTTCAGTGCCTCTGAGAAAACACCACCCCCACCCTACCCTGTAGTTTAGAACCATCCGTATAAATTTAAATGGATTCCCACAGAGATTGGTGTCCCCATCCCAGTCAAGCCTGGTTGGAATGGTCAATAAGAAACGCTTGACAAAGGAGTAGCTGGGAGTGGTGTAGTCAGAATGCCCCACTTGGAGCGAAAAGGAGTCCAGAATTGTGGAGTGCCCAACTCTAGTATTCGACCACTGAGATGCGGCTGTAAGTTGAACGGCAGCATTAGCAGCCATCTGTTTACCCACCAGATCTAATGGAAGTAAATGAAGAAGTATCTTCAGAGCATCAGTAGGAGTGGTCCGTATTACTCCGGTGATACAGATGCAGGCCGACCTCTGTACCTTTCTCAAAACGTTGATATAAGTGGCCTTGTTCAGTGATGGCCACTGGACAACCATAATATATAACAAGGTTGGCCTAATGACTGCAACATAGAGCCGGTGAGTTAACTTGGGATTAAAACCCCATTTCCCATGTTCAGTTTGTAACCATAAAATATCAAGCAGGCTCTATTAAGCGGCCTAATACTAAGCTTTATGGACCTCCTATAACCAAAAATAATTAACCATCTTTTCTAATTTTAGCCTAACTATTGTACTGGTAGGTGTGCCTCATTGCGGGTGGAAGTTTAACTTTGTCGTGAATGCTTAATCATTTACCATCACTTGTTATGCTTGGCTTTTCCGAGAACAATCCTTAACTTATCAAGTTAAAATTTTCTGACCAGCATGATATCTTGTACAAGTGGAGCAAAGTGTGACAAAGTGTGAAAGCATAACACAGGATTTAATAACGATTTAAAGTGACCCCTTATCGGATTTCCTTGACTGAGCTCCACCAACCTTTACAGTCGCTAACCAAACCTACCTTCTGAACCAGCGTCTTATAGTACTGCTTCTTTTCAATATTACATGCCTCCTTGTTTCGTTTATTAAACTTGGTATAGTTTTGTCTTGGCAAAATTGGAGTTACTTTTCCTAAGCATATCAAGCCACTTGAAAGATAGCTTCCGTGCTCTCAGGCAAATATTATTGAACCACTTCTGCCTAAAGTTAACCTTGTTCGCTTTTGGGCTTAAAGAAGACCACTTGTTAAAAGTCGACCTTCCAACCCTGAGGTGCCAGATCCTAACCCCACCGCCGGCAACCCGTGGTTGTTTTCTGCTGTCAATAAATTACTACAAAAATACCACTGATCTTTGCAGAGTAACGTTAGTGGTTCAGAATTAACCTTAAGTTTTAGGTCCACTTGCAACCGTCTCGAATCAGGTGAAGTCTTCTCCCGCCCTCTCCTCCTGTAGTTACCGAAACTAAACTAAAGGGACTATTTATTTCCTTATCTTAGCATATTTCAGCAAATATAATCTCCTAAAGGGGAGGAATTGTGTGGGTATAATTGTTTTCAATTGAAGATACGATCAGGGCCCGATCTAGCTATTTGACCGCTCCGGGCGAAAATAGTATTTGCCGCCTTTTACAGTAACACCGTATAAGTCATGAGCTTGCCATTCCAAAGATGAGATGTTATATTTTATTTTTAACTTCCCACATATAGGAAGTTATTGTAATGGGCCCGATTTTCAAAATTTTTAGTTTTAATTTTTCTTTACATTTCAAAGTCACCATAGTGATTTACACATGTTTTTGAACACATGTGTGTGTGTGTGTGTGTGTGTGTGTGTGTGTGTGTGTGTGTGTGTGTGTGTGTGTGTGTGTGTGTGTGCGTGTGTGTGTGTGTGTACGTACGTACGTTCGGACCCACTTTTTTCGACAACGAAATCTCGCGAACAAAAAATGATAACGACTTCGCTATGGTGCCATTCGAAGCGTATTATTGTAAATAACAGCTGAAAGAAATTTAATCAATTTCGATTCAGCCGTTTTTTTGTTTTAACAAAAAAACTGAAAAAAAGTTGATTTCAGACTTTCTTGAAAAGGATTTCTTCGATGTAATTTGTTCTGATGACGATCGGGACATCAAAAAGTCGGATAATAACAATTTATTATGAACAGAAATTGTTTATACTGATGAAAAATTGTTTATAACAATAAATAATTGTTTATAACAATAATAAATTTATAATTATAAAAAATGGTTTTACCTGGTTGAAAATTGATTATGAAAATTGGAAATTGAATACAAAATTGCAGATTGTTCATAGCAATTGAAAATTCTTATAAAGAATTGAAATTTTTGTTACCACAAAAAATTTCTTTTATGAATAAACTTTGTTTATATCAATTATAAATTGTTTATAACCATTTAAAATTATTAATAACAAATGAGTTCCAAACAGAGTGCATTTATTTGCTTTTCATTAAAAAATAGTGCTATAACGGAATAATTTTTTAAAAATTTTTTTGCATCTAATTACAACGAAATTATCATGATAAATTAAATTCATTAATTTATTTATTTATAAATTTAAAATATCAATTTTTTTATTTTTAAATGAGATACAAGTGGGCGAAAGTTTTTTTTTGAAAAAGATTCTTCTGATCTAATTGGTTCTGATGCAACTCGATACTTAAAAAAAAAATCCAGAACTTTTATAGTTTTTTGTAACATTAAAAAAATGATAGTTGATATTAATGATAAATAAAACGATAAATCGAATAATATGAATTTTATTGAGTTTTCACTTACTCGTTTGTACTATGATCATGAAATTTATCGCTATTAACAATTAAATATTGTTAATAATAATTGAATATTGTTAATAATAATTGAAAATTGTTATTAACTGGGAAGTTGTTCGTGTGGACCTCAAGGGTCGCACCAATGATGCGACACCCAGAATCTGGACCTACCCCACTTGTTTTATTTAAGCTTAATACAATGTCATACAAACAAAAATATACATTATAATATATGTGATAATTATTGGAATTGTATAATATTCACATATGTTAGTCTACTCGGGCTTCTGAACAAGTATACAAAAGTTCATGAGAGTATGTATGTATGAAATATTTTTTTTATCGACATATGTATCTTTCAACTTCATCATCATCATTAATAAACCTGTTTCGACTCACTGCTGGGTATAGGCCTCTTTTACCTTGTGCCATTTTTCCCTGCGTCGGGCTAATCTTGCTAACATAGGGAACAATAAACCATTTTCATCAAAATCGTTTCAGAAGTTAAACAATTAGGACCAACCTGTTAAAATTATGAAGTCCGTTCAAACGTATTTAAGTTAAGGTTCATACGGTACGTAGAAAAAAAACAAAAGAAATGATTTGTTTTTAAATTGATTATTTTTAAGAATGACTGATTCGTTTTGTGGCATATTTATGAAACGCCACAAAACGAATCAGGCATTCTTAAAAATAATCAAATTAGTTAAATAAAACATTTTTTCTGAGAATATTAAACTCTACCTCGTAATTAAAATAATTTCCTTCACACTTTTTGCTATGAAAAATCTTTAATAATTTCTGGAATAGACGGACTTGGATCAATTCTTTGAGCCCCACGTTCACCATGCCATGGGTCCCGGGTTCAAGACCAACTCTTTTCGTGAGCTGTTATTAAGAAATTAAAATAATCCACTCCGTCTCTGTGATGTTGTCTAGCTCGCAGCAATGCAAAAACAAGAATTACAAGTTTCTTCACTTCCCTTACCCAAATTCCCTTCCGTCAAAAACCATGCTAATGCATCAAAGGGTTGTCCCCTAGGACTTGGCCACATCTTAAAAAAAACAGATAATCTATTCTGTGTCATGGTGGATCGCAGATAATTTTTTATTATTTTTAATTTAGAAAAGCTTCTTACACCATTTGCAACTGCTACTGGTAAAGTTCTTAGGAGACAGCATTAACAAAATAGGTTGGTCCGTCTAAGGATTTGCAGCCGCTAAAGTAGCAGTAACTTACAAAATACTTTTTTGTCGGGCTGATAATTTTTAAAAGATTCTTAGAGAGAAAATTGAGGACTTCGTGCAACTGCCCGGCGATAGCTCGTGGATAGATTCATCAATGTTTTAAATAAAAAGAACCAACACATTATGGTTACAGGGACATAAACGGATCTCATTACAGACTTTTTTTTTTTAATTTTTGTTATTACTTGTACTTATTTGTGAGTAAGTATTTCCTAAATTCTTAATAATGATGACCAAAACCTATGTGACCAAGTCAACTACCTTGGACCTTCTTCTGATTAGGAAAATTGGAAACTGGAAACCATGTAGTCAAAAAGACAATAAGCAAAGGATGGGCCAGGAAGCCACGAGTTGCGCATATTACAGTCCTATACTTATATACGGGTGGTAGGCTGCTGGTCTGTACTGGAAAGATTAACCCATCTAGCAAACACACTAGGAACAAGAGAAAGCTCAGCGGATGACAGCACTACTGATAACAGATGCACTCAGAACAACACCCTAAAGTGTAAAGAATATAAAGATCATTATATCCTTTATACTGCCCTTCGGCTTTCTCTACTTAGATCTTCGGACATTTGAGGTATATGACTATATGTTTGTTGGATATAAGACATACCTACATCGTCGTCAAAGTCCAGTCCAAGAGCTTTGTATTTTTGTATTCGGAACACTGGTTTTCAAACACCTTCTGTGCTGCATTGATTTATAATATTTCAATTTGAATGTTGTGTTCGGAGTTTGTGTGTGATTCCTTAAATCTAATTTAAATTAATTTATTTCAATTTTTTTTTATATGGGATTATCTTTTTTATATTTTTGTTTTTTTCTGAGTACTAAAAATATGTTTGTATATTTTTGTTTTACTCAAGTAAATTAGCAGAGTTGTTATTTTCTTTTCCCTATTACAAAGGAAAATATTCTTGTGTACTCATTAATAAATAAATCGAATGGAAATTGATTTTGAAATGTTCTTTTCGGATTAATCTTCTTAATTCTTAAAATTTCTAAATTTGAAGCCGGTTAAGCTATTATCGTTTGGCTCAAATATTACCTTTTCGAAATATTATCTGTCAATTCCAAAAATATTTTAAAAATTTCATTACAAAGATTAACAAGACACCTACTTACATCTTAAATGAAGTAATCGTCCAATTCTGTATGGCTGGCGAATGATTTCAACAATAAGAGAAATCTATGTACCTGAGTGGCTTATGGTAATCGAGATCAATTACTTAATAAATGCGGGTATCTGCACCGTAATCTAAATTTAGTTTTAATGTTGACAATTTTGAGATTTCACAAAAGAAATTACAGCATGAACTTGTTAAGCCTTATTCTTTGTGTAAATAAAATGTACCTGTCCCGTGCGTAGCACCTTAATCCAGTAATACAAGATAAGCGACATTAAATTTTCATAAAGTGATCCAATTCAAAACCGTGCTTGTACAATAGTGAGACGGTTTAAGCCATTGATATGACAGCCGCTGGACAGCTCCAGGTACGCTTGATCTAGGAGACATGCAGGCGTGATAAATCTCCATAAAATTTCTCAACAGTTTTGGCCAACCTACGCAATGTCTAGAACTGAATTAGTGCAAATTTGGATAGTTCAGATAACCCTTAGGCTCTGAGTTTGCTACAAAATGAGTATTTAAGATCAGCAGGTTAATTGACCCGTAGACCAATGTTTATTTAAATTATTTGCATTTCTTGGCTCACTGTGCGCATTTAACCGAAACCAATGGTTCACTATCTACGCACTAGCGGTCGGCTGGATCAGAAATTCTCAAAAATTCTATGCTAAACTGACACTAAGGTGTTTTTCAAAGTTTCCAATTATGTTTAATTTGCTCGACGACCTCCACTTTTGCGTTATTGTGTGCGGCAAAATATTGAATCTGAATTGAAGAGCCGCTCCCTGGAAATGGTTAGTGCTTAATCGAAGTGAGCCGGGCGTAATAGTCATATTGAACGAGATGGTAAACTCTGATAATCTATGACGAAATTGAGCTACTGTTCATAAACAGCATGTGCTGTACAAGTTAGTTGGTATCGCGCAACATTTAGGTGTTGGCGGTAGCAACCATTTATAATCACGAAGCGGTTAATAAATATTTAAAGCTATTGGGTGGTAATCACTAGTGGTGAGATATTAATTGGACAGTAATCATTAGGCGTTCAAAGATTTGGTCAAAATTTTTGTATTAATCATCAAATTAACACGCAATAAGGAACCAGTATCAAAAGCATATTTCGTTTTATAATTATACATTGAAAGTCATTAATGGTGGTATATAATGTTGTAAGCATGACGACTAAAATTCCGTAGAGAAAAACTGGGAGAAATTTTATTTCAATTTTCTTTGTAATGAATCTGTTTCGACATCTTTGAAAAATTAAAGTCATGCTCAATAATGTCTTTTTTGTAAAATCACATCGTTTTATGTGTAAATTCAAACAAGATCCTCAAAAAAAAATTGTATATATTTTTGGAGAGTGAAATTGACTGAAATTAACTTAATAATATAAAAAAAATCGAACCCCGTGGTAATGGGTCGACGGGTTAGCAAATATATTTCGGTTTAAAGAGAATCTATGTGTTATACGAAAAAAAAAACTAGATAATTTATTTAAACTTCGGTGACTCCCAGGACGGCTCAAGGAAGAGGCTATTCACCTAGAATAGGATAGATAGGCTTGGAACCCACTTGTATCAAGCTCAAATACTACATAGGAAAGACTGGTATGCCCCGGATACTTCGAACGTATTTTGTGATGACAGCTTTAGGCTATAAATATCCGACTGCAATCGGGATGTGAACCGTGAGTTCCAGTAACCCCTTGTGGGATGTGTGACGGGAGACAATGATTGCACCTACAATTTAAAATGGATTCGGAATTGCCAGCATTTTTTCTGCAACTCCTATGACCTTTTTATCGTAATCTATTACCAGCAGAAAACAACCATGGGTCGCCGCCGGTGGGATTTGAATCTTTGACCTCTACCGACGACGTAGGCTACATATCAATTTAGTGTTATATACTGATCGAGCATGTAGATGTAACAACTTACGAGGTCTTCTACCAACTCCTCCTATAGTGATACAAGAATAGTTAAGGGGACTCTCAAGTTATCACAGGTAGATCCGTCTTTAAGCACAAAAAAATTCATTTAACATCCAGGATTCCCCAGACAGCAGAACTGAGAACTAGTTCAACCATAAGTAGAAGAAAGCGCGTTTTCGATGTATGGTATAAACGCATCTTATAACAGCTAAGTTTCGCACGGCAGCAGGGCGTCAAAATAATGCCACAGCTAATGTGCCATAACTCAATGTACAGAGACTTAAAACAGTAAACATCCGCAGCGCACGTTCCATCACATTGCACCACAAAGCTGATGCAATGTGTCGTAGCACCGATAAAGAATGGAAAAGATCGAACGAAAACCGAAGACGACTATGGATCCGTGACACCATATGGTCAAAAATAAAAGAATGGAAGCAAATTAAAGACCGTATTAATTCCACTATAATATCGTAGTCAAACAACACTTTAAAATCGCATAACACTCTCTATATAATAGAAAATAGACGTAACAAATGTAACTACGTCAACAACGCGCTAGCAGAGAAGGTCGAAGAAGTGCCATATTGCGTAACAATGGCGATCTATACAAAATTGCCAAGAAATAGGCAGGAAGACCTTTGAAACTGAATAGTCTATAAAGGACACCGATGGATGACAACTTGTTACGAAGAAGCATCAACTGTGTAGGTGGCGAGAATATTTTGTTGAAGTCCTGAATAAGAGTTTTGGACTGTCGAATATCTATTCAGGGCCGCCGAGAGAGAGTGGGGGGGGGGGGGGGGGGGGGAAGTGGCCCGTCATCTTAGTTATCAAGAACAAAAAATTTCCATTTTAATTATATATATAAAAAAATGTTTCACGAACAGAAAACTGTAATATACTGGACAGATTTTAAATTGAAAGTCACTCATTCGATTGTATATGGGCTCGTAAACGCGTAGTCCCGGGCCCGAAATTACTTTCGCGTTGGCCCGTCAGTGGGACCCCCCGGGCCCGAGTTTTGTCTCTACGGGCCTTCAGTTTCCAACGATATTTGGAGTGTGATTGTTCATCTCATTTATCCCAAAATCTATGAATTCAACATTAACATCGGTCGATTTCGATTATTTGTAAATGGCACTGTCTCTCTTCACCCTTAGTTGTCGTTGTGGGGGAGGGGGTCTTATCAATAAATTTTTTAACCGCATCGGAAGTGTCATTATTCATCTTTCTAACCAAGAGAGTATGGATACGACACTAATATCGGTCGTTTGGATTATTTGTACATGTCAGCTCCGGGATGTTTGTAGTATATATAAGACATAATTCTATATATAAGACATAAAATAGTGTTACCAGACCTAAAATAAGAGCTAGTGATGTCAACGACAAATAATAAAATTTACAGATTATCTACGCAAGTAAAGAACGAGCCATGGTCGTGACAGAAAAATGATCACAACTTTTACAGCATTTATTTATAAACGAAATAACGCGCAAGACTTTTGAAAAAATTAAGAAGTTCTGCATTAACATCCAAAAAATTAATAATTCATGAAAATATACCTATAAACCAGATACTATTAGCGTGGAAAATAAATTACGACACCATGACACAAATCTCACAAGCCCCGGCGCGTGACTTTTCTTTATATTTAATTTAATTATCAATTTATTAAGGTTATATGTTAATTATATTTATGCGATATTTCCAGAATAGAATACTTTTAGCACTTAATTACAAATGAAGATTTCACCTGTCTGAAAAACTTATTTCGCTGAAAATAAAAATGACCCAGTAGTCTAAAGTATGCTTAAGAAAATACCGAACCTTGCCGTAAAAGTCCCATGGAAATCGGATTAGCCGTTTCGGAGATTAGATCGGGTCATTTTCGATTGCTTGTACAGGAAGTGTCGGGAGTGGCATAATTTATCTTACTGACCCCAAAAAGTGTGTATTTGACAACAACGGATTAGCTGTTTCCGAGATTCGCCTGTACAAACAGACAGACAGGAAAAAAATGTAAAAATAATTGAATAGCTTACATATTATGTTCTAATAACAAAGAGTCACTCCAATTTATTAAATTATATATGTAAATATGAGATAAGGAGATTAAAGCACATAACATTACGCTGTAAACCCCAATGGCCTTTTAGCATAATATGTGGCGTGGAACGAGGAAACGTACCTTACAGCACCAAAAATCGAATTTCAGGTTTTTAATGAACCTGCATGAAGAAAGTACGTAGAATCGAATGAGCATACCTTCAAGTTTGTGCAATAAAAATTGAAAAATCTTTAGCGCATTTTGTAAAACCTATTTGAGAATACGAGCTTCGCGCGAGGGGAAAAGGTCCACTCCCTCCAGCCGGAGATAGACGCTGCCAGGTGCTGTAAGGTACGTTTCCTCGTTCCACGCCACATATGTTGTCAGCAGAAAACATCTATGAATTGCTGTTGGTGGGGTTTAAACCTCAGACCCTCATGATTAAGAAGACAACATGTTATCTTTTACTCAACCGACGACTTCAAGGTTTAATTTCAACGAAAAAAGGGCCGGTATACCGTAGGGTTCTGTTTTGTCATCTAGGCTTTTTCTCTAATTGATTAATGATGTTTTAGTACTCGTTTTCAACCCTCTACATAGCTTTGCTGTTTACAGCACCCTTGATTTCGCATACTCATTTTGTTCTTTGACAAAACCCATTAATAACGCGGTACATATTAATCAATGTCACATGTACGATCCATTAAATAACAGTAAAGGATAATATTTCTACAGAACATCGGAGTACTGTGCCTATGATGACAGGCTTAATTTGAGGCCACGATAATTGCACGATTATCTCCAATTCATAAATAAATAAAAATAAATACGAAAATTCCATTTGACAATCATTGGTTGATTTATTGAAGGCCATATACATTTTTACAACTTTCCTCACTAAATTATCGTGAAAATTGTTTTAACTAGCACTAGTGTAACCTCAAATATAGCAAGCAACCCGTTTACCTTACAGCTATCTTATTTGACTTCCAGTCCACTATGGCAATTACCCCGAGCACCTTATCATTTGATGTTGGTTCAGTAGGGCAAAATACTCTTGACATCATGCAGTCGGTTTTTTAGTGTTATTAGTTAGTTTCACAATAAATTCCGTAGGAAATCACGCAAGTATCCGACTACATTTAATCACAAGCTTATTGGTAAAAACTTAACTCAATTTCTGTAAATTACTATATGAAATTGATGCTAATTTCCAGACAAGATCATAAAAACAAGTTTGTAATAACAGGGGCTACCGTATCTGGTGAAAATTGCAAGTTTAATGATTCGGCTATCCCGGGAGCAACGACGAAGCAATGACTGACTGATCTATTAATAATCAGCAATTGAATATTTAAAAAAAAACAACTTGACAACTTATTGACATCTAAAATTAACTTTTAGAACTTTTTAATTTCAGGTGATCTGTGCGTGCGCTACTTCGGTGGTATCTCAAATGTAAGATTGTAGTGCACGCGACCAGTTACCTCATTATTAGCACAGGTAATAGGTAATTAATTCTTACGTTAATTATTTTATTCGAATTTTGTCCAACACAAAGTTATGAAGGGGGCAGTTTATGCAACTAATCATGCACAGTTTTTCCAGTATTCCGTCAGTGTATTGCGCAATTTAATTTATTAACCGTGACGCCTTTCTTGTAGGTTTGTTTGAAAGAATGTGAAAGGGCCTCAATCAAATTGTAATTTTGTGTTTCAGTCAAAAAAATACATTTCGATGTTTGGAGTGGTCTTGAAAACTTAAGCTCGCTCCACATGCAGTCTGATGTAGTGAAGTTATTACTACAATAGCTACAGGTGTCGCTTACAAATTACTTGTAACAGAGCATAACACCTTCCTGGTTGAAGACAATGTTTAGTTCCGTTTCGGCATTTTATTGACCAGCAACTAATTAATCTTCCATGTTGAATCAGCGTTTGTTCCAACCAACGCCCTAACTTTAATTTTGGTTTGTAACGTTTCAAGTGCAACGCCTGGAGGAGAAATGTGGTAAAAACACGTACTCATTTCGTATGATTTAGGTAATTATTATTGTTTGTTGTTGTTACTCCAAACGATAAATGCGTTCCGGAATGCGTTTAAGATTTGTTTTGATACCACAGTCGTCCTTCACACAGAATTACTTTTTTTCATTAATTCTCCAGACGTTGGTGATTTGTGAAGGTTCTAAGTAACTATTACGAGTCACAGCAGTTGATCTTCGAAGGTCAAAAGATTGCTATGACATGCAATATTGTAGTAATCAGTGATATCTCGATTGCCGCAATTATTTTTTCCTAAACGGATTTCTGTGAGAGGTTCAATGTTAGGTTTTGTTTCTGGTGCACTTCAAGAAATTGTTTCATAATATTTCCAAGAGATCATGTCAGCTTAGGCAAAAATAAAAACTGGTAGCACTTGAGGAACTGCTTTAGATGACACTTGTATTAATCTTGTGATTGATGTTTTGTTTGCATCTCGTGATAAAAGATTTAATTGACTCTTGCTTGTTTATTTATCTATTTAAAATCTTCAAAGGCTGACTATTAGAAAATACATATTGTAGTAAGCTACAACTAATAAATTTAACCTAAAGCATCATTGAAATCATAGTTGTGAGACAGTATGAAAAGTTAAAGAAGTCAGAGTTCCTGAGAAAGAAATGAGGAAGAGAGATATTTAGAAAGTCATGCAGCTACGGTAAATTGATTGAACACTGCAAGAAATTCTAAACCAGCAGAATTCTAGAGACTGAGTCCACTGAAAGTGGGAAAAGTTACTGTTCCACTCACCGAAACAACTATTCATTGTCCAGGGGGAAACAATTTTCAAAATTTCGCAGGCCTGTGTAATTAGTGAAATAAAAGAAGCGAAGTATTTGTCTCTAATAGTTTATTCTAGCTCAGCCATATTCCAGCTTACCATCCATATTTGATCAGCTTACCATCGTGAAGAAGACGGAGAGCCTGTTGGGAGATTTAACTCTTTCGTTCCAAGTGCTAGGCATAAAACCGAAGAAATGTTCAATACTATTATGACCATACTTCAGTCTCACAATCTCGATATTTTACATTGTAGACTGCAGTCGTATGACGACTCGTTTAATATATCCGGATTGTATACCGGATTGCGAGCCAGAATCCGGAATGTCTCTCTCAGATCCCGTATTCAGCGCATTCCTTGAACTTGGTGGGTCAGCATGCATCAAGTTGTTGTAAAGAAAGTGGTAACTTTTTCATGCTCCTTCAAAATCTTTAGAATTTTTTCTTAAACTCAACTTATCGTTGGGAATTGTTGAAACAATGCTCGATCAAACCGGATCAAAAGACTCTTAAAAGCTTGTCACAAACACGATGGTCGGCTCAGGATGACGCCTGTACTAGCCTCAATCAAGGGCCGGCCACGAATAAAGCATTTTGAGTTTTGCTAATGATAATGCAGAAAAGTCGAGTACACATTGTAAAACTATATCTCATTTACGACAATTTAATCGCCTCGAAACTGCCATTCGATCTGAAGTTTGGAGCGATATCTTACCCGGGCCATACACAGTCAAATTTATTTGCAAACGTGTTTCTTTCAAATAATAATGGCAATCCCAAATAATGAACTATGGCGCGTTTTGTTTGAAGTTTTTCATAGTTTACCTGAATTGTGGAAGGTGAAGAGTGACGAATATAAAAGCAAAACCAAGAGAAATAAAGCGTGGGAAAGTCTGTTAACTAAGTACAAGCGAATTAATTAATGATTATGCAAGATCCGGGGCAGGAGAAGACGATGTTTATATGCCATCAATTTGGTACATTTCCCATTAGGACTTCATAAAGGACCAATAGTTCCAAAAACCTAGAGTCTCCAAAATTGATTTCGAAGTAAATTCTACCAAAATATTGTGTACATAAACGAGAATGGAACTGAATTTCTAATTTCATGTTATTGTTGTAGAATAATGTCGAATCAGCGGAATTTACACAACAAGCGAAAAGAAGAAAGCCACTTTTTTCTGCTCGAACAGAACAGTTTCTGCAAAGAGCAGTTAACCATTTGGAGAATTCTCAGAAGCAGTCGAAGGATGACGCTGATACATAACAACTCTATATTAGAAAAGATATAGAAGACATACTTCTCTTGGGACAATTAAATCAACTTACATTGCATATCGTCTCAACAGCGTCTGCAATGTCATCTTCAATTTGAATTTCTAGAACCGCAACGCCTAATTCAGTTCTTGATGCTTCTCCACCAATTCCTATAAATGAAACAACACAAGTCCAGCAATATCAACAACCAGAACCCATCGAACAATGTGAAAACATCTCGGATCTTTTTGTGTCACACAGTACACGTCAAAATTATATTTCTACGTGAAACAAAACTCATTTTTTATATTATTTAGTACTTATGTTATTTGCCATTAAGGGGGTAGGCCACTTTAGAGGACGAAAAAATTGGCTTTTTTGGGGATTTTTTTTCAGAATAACTACAAAATACTTCCAGATTACAAAACAGGGAGTTAATCATACATATCAGTGACTGTATACAATAATTTGTTTGAAGCGATTAATTTCAAAATGGCGGCTGTGCAGCGTTTTTGCGATGATATCTCCATTTTTCAAGGGTCTACGGCCGGACAAACAGCTCCTGTAATTTTTCAGTTATTATGAGCCAATGAGTTGTTTTCGATTGTATATAACAACAGCTATAAAAGTACGTAGGATTTTTTCGATATATTGATTTTTGGCCAAATGGCGGACTTCTAATGTGAAAAGTTGACAATTTGCCTAAAAAGTCGTCCGAAAATTGTTAATAAGAAATGATCTATGCAATATAAAAAAAATAATACTACGTAGTTTTATAGACAATGTATTTTTAAAGATACCAAAATTTCAAGTGAATTGGTTGAAAACTGTCTGAGTTATGTTTCCGGCCAACTTGAAAAATCTAGTTTTGAGATAAACGCGTTTGAAGTTTTGAGTAGTAGAAAATCATGAATAATTTTGCAATACCTTTAATCTTAAAATTCGAAAATCGAGTGCTTGGAGATTTTTCCCGACCATAATATTTTGGGACATCATTTTTGAAGTCCTAAGGGACCATTTAAAAAAAATGATTTTTCGAAAATTCGAGAGTAGCCTAACCCCTTATTCTTTTTGTTAAATTAGTGGTATTTCTGGAATTGGTTGACTCAAGCCGCATCACATGTAAATCCTGTGATTCTCCATTATTCCCGGTGATATCTCCTGTATCTGGTGTATCCTTTTGCCTCAAAAAATTATGTAAATAGCAGCAAGTCAAAACAATCTTCGTTGCCTTTTTTGGACACAAATTTATAGAATTTATAGGCTTTGACAAAATCTGGAAACGGCTGGCCATTATTCCGAACACATTTTCAACTTTAACACGAGCTGAACTTAGTTTTGCATTTAAATGTTCTTGCTGTCTGCTCAAATGATGTCCTGTATATGGCTTTAAAATGTTTTCTTTTAATGGAAAGGCATCGTCTGCTACGAAAACAAATGGTAATCCTTCTTCTCCAGGTATCACTACTCTAGACTCAAAAATTTTTTTGTTAAGAATTAATCCTTCTAACTCAGAAGGCGCACTTCATAGGCGGAAGCCTAGAATCATTTGACCTATTCGCCAAAATATAACAAAATATTAAGGCGAATGAGGCTCCCAAACCCATGCAGATAATATTAGTAATTAACACACCATAATACGCCCACACACAACAATCAAGGGTGCAAAGACAACAGAGATCGTTAAAGCAAATCAATAATAAGAGTCAGGTCAAAAGACAGACACACATTCACGACTCTATACATGCGTTTTATAAAAATAATAAAAATAGTGTTTTCAACAAAATGCAAAACAAACAAAGAGAAAAATTAAAACCAAAACCAGTGCAAGCAAAAGAACGAATCACAAATTATAGATGCTCCTTTTAAGTGTCACCTTGTCCACATTAATATCAAAAACGTCTCCAATATCATTAGCAGACCTACACATGCGGTTAATAGGCTCGAACATGCCGTAATTAGTGCGCGAAAAAGCAATCTGTAAAGGTGCTCGATTACGTAGGGAATAGGACAGTTCTCTAGGCAATATTTTGGAAGCTAGTTCAGCGCTGTCCAACTTTCCCTGCAGAAGCTGATGCAAAAATGTTAAATCAGCAACCCAACGTCGCTTCTCGAGTGTAGCAAGTTGCAGCAAACCCAAGCGCTCCTCATAAGGTGGCAGAATAAGAGGGTCATTCCAAGGCAAAGAACGTAGGGTCGATCGCACAAATCTGCGCTGGACGGACTCGATACGTTTAATATGTGTTCCGTAAAATGGAGACCATACCTGACTGGCATATTCAAGCAGGGGCCTAACAAGGGATGTATAAAGATGGAGTCTTATATGAGGAACTGGAAATTCCTTGGACCAACGAAGAATAAATCCCAGCGTAGAGTTTGCCCTAGCTACCACGATATTAATATGGGAGATGAAGTTTAACTTACCATCAAGATACACTCCTAAATCCCTCACCATTTCCACCCGTTTTAAACCTGTATCCCCAAACATGTACTGAAAAGTACGGAAGCTGCGAGACTTCGAGAAGGACATAACCTGACATTTCTCAATGTTCAGCTTAAGATTGTTGTTGCAGCACCACTCATAGAAAATATGCAACTCTGATTGTAAAATCTCACAATCAGCGTTAGATTTTATTGGAAGAAAAATCTTAATATCGTCAGCATATATAAGAATTTTACATCTTTGCAGCAAATATGAAATATCATCAATAGATAAGATGAATAACAATGGACCCAGATGACTGCCCTGGGGAACGCCAGAATGAGTCACAAAATCATCAGAGAGTGCGCTACGAAAACGCACTCTATAAATCCTATCAGACAAATATGACTTTATCCAGACAATAAGGGAGGGCGGGAAACCCAACTTAGCCAATTTGAAAGTAATAATAGAGTGAGACAGTCTGTCAAAGGCCTTACTAAAATCAGTGTAAATACAGTCAGTTTGGCATCCCTCCATGAAACCACCCACAGTGCAAGAAACAAACTCAACCAAGTTTGAAACCGTGGACCTACCTTGAAGAAAACCATGCTGCCGAGTGGAGATTAAGCCTTTACACACTTCGGATAATTGGGATTGAATCAATAGTTCGAAGAGCTTAGGAATACAGGACAATTTAGCAATTGGCCTGTAGTTGGAAATGTTTCTTCTATTGCCACTCTTGAAAATAGGAATTAAATAAGATATCTTCCAGAGCGCTGGGAAATGGCCCCGTGAAAGAGACTTCCTGAATAGTAGTAGCAAAGGCCATAATAACACCGAAGAACATTTCTTTATGACTGCAGGTGGAATCCCGTCAGGACCACTAGAGAAGTCAGTTGGAAGTGCAGTAATATGCCTCAACAGGATCTCCTCCGTGATAGATGGAACTGATACCATGGGTAAAATTCGGCTATTAATGTGGGAAAAGTTTCCATTGTCCGGGATGAAATCAGATGATTCAAATGCACCCTTAAAAGATTCAGCAAATAAGTTGCAAATAATATTAGAATCTTTGCTGGAGATCTCCCCGAATTCCATAGTCGATGGGTAGCTATCAACCTTTTTCTTCAAGTTGACATATTCGAAAAATGCACGGGGGTCAGAGAATAATCTGTTCTTTAAATTTTGAAGATATTCCTCATATAGAGAACGAGAACGGCTTATAAATTGTTCATGGTAAATACTATATTCATGCCAGGCGTCAGCACTGTTAACACGTAGATACTTTTTCCAAAGTCTATTCTTCCTATTCTTAAGAGTCTTCAATCCTCTGTCAAACCATGGTGGAGCGGAGTCTCTACCCCTAACCCGAACTAAGGGAACAAACCTGCTGAAAGCTTCATACAAAACGTCGTATAGACCGGATACGTTTCGGTCGATATCGTCACCAGACAGGCAAGTGTGGAAGTCTATCCCACCAAGATAGTCATTTAATTTAATTTATGGAGAGATCCTTGCACTAATAATAATTTGGCGAATGTTGTGTTAAAAAAAGCACCACCATCTGACACCCTATCACGTTGGCAAACATCAACCATCGAAAACTGCCATCAAAACAATACTGAATGTCTCTTTATAGTTAAAATAAAAAAATCCAGAGTGTGGTGGTTTTTTTATTTCCACATGTTTTCCATTGATGGCTCCGATGCAATTTGGAAAACCACAAACTTGTTGAAATAGGTTCGCTTCTTTTCGCCATTCCTCTGCAGTTTTAGGTAACTAAAATTAAATCAAAAATTAACAAACTTGAATTAAATTACCTTAATGCAGTCTCTTAAAACGTGATTAATTGCCTCGCACATATCAATCACAATTTTTCCTATAGATTGTGGAGACAAAGCATAAAAAAACTTAAGAAACTTTGCTAGGAATCTGAGAGTGATATTTAATCTTGTTTCTGCGGATATTGCATCCCTCATCAGAGTGTTTTCTCTGATTATCAAAGTTGCAACTTTACGAAAAACTTCGTCGAAAGTAGCAGAGGTCATTCTAAAGTAGTTTTTGAAATCAATCGGGTCACTTCCTCTCAGGTGTGTCAACAGTTTCTCATTTGAAATTTTTTTGTTTTTGCAAAAATCAATCTTTGACCCACTTTCTTCGCTTTCGGGGTTGAATATCTTCTTCGTCATCACTACACAACACAGAAATTATCATTACAGCTAACACTTCTTCTTCACTACACATTTTCTTTATATTTTTTCGATTAAATAGGTTTTCACGGTATACAAAATCGACACGCTCGCTAAAAATGGACAAAATGTGAAGAACAGAATAAAATTTGAATGTTTGTTTGCCTATTTGTTTGATTGTGTATAATCAAAGGTTCAAACAAATTTGCAAACAAGTTACACAGATTCAATGATACCAATATGAAATTCCAATCTGTAAACACTTATTTACAATCCGTGGCCGAACAGTATACTTCATTAAGCAGATATGTTGAAAGTGTCAGAGGGGAGTTTGACAAATCTGAAAGAAATGGCAAAGATCAAAGCGTCCATTTCCGAATATGAAGATCTCTTCAAAAGAAGGAAGACGAGAATATTACGACCAGATGAAACGCGCTATGGTGACACGAAACACAGTGGCAAGGATCATTTCAAAATTACCACTTATTATATTATTATTGATCGTATCACTGCTGAATTAAAAAGAATGCAAGATTTTTAGTTGACTGACAATTTCGGCTTCTTTAGTCGTTTGAAGACGATTAAGCGATATTAGTCAAAATATATATCGATTAACTAATGAGTATTCAGAAGTCTTGCCAAGTGCTGATGTATTTGAAAATGTATTCATTTTATTGAATTTGTACAAAGTCTAGGTTTACTGGAATATCAGACCTTTGTAAAATAATCTATGATAAGGGTCAACAAGAGGTTTGAGAATCTTCTTGTGTCAACCGTCACAACCGTCTTGTGTCAAACTGGCAATTGAGTCAGAAATTACAAGGAGTATCAGTTACGATGATATTACTGAAAGCTTTGCTAACAAACAATCTCGAAAAAACAGACAAAGTTTTGTGAAGTTTCATTTATTCATTCAAATGGTTTTATAGTTTTTTTGTATGCATACGTCCATATATGTATAATGATATGTACGACGTACGTGCTTTAGAAAAAATATACATATTTGAATTCGGAAATTGTAAATAGATGCGGCATTTTTTATTTAGCACAAGCACAACAACCTCTAAGCCCGCCCCCGACAGATGGCACAGATGTGAATGTGAATTGAATTAAAAAAAAATCTCAATTCACTCCACCAAATTATAAAGCCCGCGATGGAATTCTTATCAGCACTAAGGTAAGTTTTTTAACTTTCAACTTTATATTTCCAGATATTTATGTGTTCTGACACCTGTTTTTTTAACTAAACAAAAACTGAAATATTAATTCACCTTTCGAATATTTTTTGTCAGTTTCTATTTATCAACAATTCTTTTTGTCTCAATTAAGAACGAACAAGTGACTGAAAGATTTTAGCTGCACATGTCGAAGAAATGTTAACAACGAAAAATTTTGTTCAAAAAACTCTTATGTTCGATCAAATGACAGTCAAAGGTAGCCTTGTTCATTCGCACTCTGTGATTTGTTAATGATCGATTTATGTCTTTTTATAACTAATAAATTTGCAGCACCTTGAAATTCATGGCGTTCATAGCACTAAACTAGAAAAACCGTCTCCTCGGGCGAATCTGGGTGCCCAATGACAACAATAATTGAAACAGTGCAAGAAGCCAAGAATTATTGAACAACAGGGAATTGAAAGTAATGCTGCGCTTGTACATATTCCAATTCACTGCTGATTAAGTAAATTCCTGTCGTAATTATAAGTAGATTATTACGTGACAACTGATTTTTTTTATATTTATTGATAATTCCAACCAATTAAGCAATTTTTTCTGTCATTTAAATATAAGCAGTAACACGGAAAGCAGAAAAGCCCAGATCGGTTTCAAAGTGCCTCATAATTTCCACTAAAACCAACATAAGTGACACACTAGTGGTAATTAAAGTTAATTAAATGTTAAAATTACTTAAATGAGTTCAAAATATTCCTCCTCAATTATGTAAAAGGCAGGTGCTACATGAGCATCAGCCGTAAGCGCTTGAATCGTCTTCACTTTTAATGAAGTGTCGAGTGAAGAGGTTTTGATACTGTCTTAAGATGATACTACCTTGGTCAAGGAAAACTACAAATGATGTGAGTCATGTGTTACCTGTACATTCTTTTTGCCATTAAGCCGTTGTAGTCATTTTCGATCCATTCATCTCAGTACCGGCTAGTTCACTGTCAATGTCCAAGGATGACCAGGTAAAAAGCGAAAGAAGAAGTTAGCAAAGATACTTTGTTTGATGGTGGAGCCGAAATGGAGCCTTAATCCATTCAGATCGGTGATCAATACTTTAGTTCAAGACAGGTCATTTTTTTGTTTCTGAAACTTGCAAGCATTCACCTGCAAGCAAAGATTTTAGTTTTGTTGGTTGTTATGACACAGTTTTGACTGCACCCGTGAAGGCATATCTTTTAAGAAAAAATGCACTTAACCCGAAACTTTCGATTTCTGGTAATTACCTGCTGCTCTTCTTAAATATTTTTTTGGAAAGTAAAGTCATATCATACGTGAGGATGCTAAATATAGCATGCAACTTTTTCGAAATTTTTTTGGACCAAATTGATTGCTTGCGTTATAATTGCGTGCTCATAAAATAACACTAAATTAAGAATAAGCGAAAAGTCGTCAAATTTAGCATACCTACGCACTTAATTTTTTTTTATTTTTATTTGCAATAGCTTTAACTTCAAAAATAGAGTCTTATTCTTCTCAATGAAAGCTTTTCAACAACACCCCAAATGCTCATCCGTCCACTTACTTAAAAATGGGTAATTAATTTATTAACAACATACAAATCCCCTGGCGCTGACGGTATCATCCCAGCTCTAACTGTAAAACTTGGATGATTTACCGCGAAAGCTAATAAAAATTTTCAAAGCTAGTTATACTCTAACCTATATTCCAATCCACCTGAAGGTGGAGGGTGGTCACCTTCCCAACCTAAAGCGTACCGCCTAATTAGTCTTAGCTCCTTCCTACTTTAAAATTTGAAAAAGGTAATTGATCAACACATCAGATATGGGATCCTTAAAAGGAAACTTTTGAATGATGGTATTCCTATTTCCCTTTTTAAGAACTGTTCTTCTTCCTTGATTTCTGTTCTTTGTTATTTATTTATTTTATCTATTTCTTGTGAAGTCTTTCCAAAATCTTGGAAATTATCTATTATTATCCCTCTTCACAAGAAAGGCGAGAGGTGTGATATTTCCAATTACAGACCCATTGCAAACTTGTGTTGTATTACTAAGATTTTTGAGGCATTAGTTTGCGATACACTATACTTTCATTGCAAACCTTTTCTTGGAACTTTCCAGCATGGCTTTATGAAAGGAAGGTCTACTGCGACTAACCGACTGGAATTCTCAAATTTCTGCTTATCCAAAATTGAGGCTGGAAAGCAAGTGGATTGTATCTTTACAGATTTTAGCAAGGCATTCGACAGAATAAGCCACCAAATTTTGATTCACAAGTTGACGGCCCTCGGGTTTCCTTCATTGTTTGTAGACTGGGTTCGTTCTTACCTACTAAATCGGACCCAGCGTGTGTCCTTCCTAGGATCACTATCCAAGTTTATCTTTAATTCCTCTGGCGTACCTCAGGGAAGTCATCTGGGCCCGATTTTATTTATTATATACATCAATGATGTATCTTTATTCTTGAAATATTCAAAAATTCTTTGTTATGCTAACGACGCCAAAATTTACCGTGTTGTGTCCTCTATTCGAGACTGTGAACTTTTAAATTCTGACTTAGACGCTCTCTACAACTGGTGTTCTGATAATTACTTCTCCTCAATATTAGTAAGTGTACGTCTATGTCTTTTACTCGTAGAAAGAATCCTCTCGACTTCAACTACACCATGCATGGCTGTGTTCTGGAAAAAATTAATAGGACCAAGGACTTGGGTGTCTGGTTGAACAGTCGTTTTACGTTTGACGATCACATTGATGAGATAGTTATTAAGGCTAATTATACATTGGGTTTTATAAAAAGATGGGCAAAGGAATTCGACGACCCTTATATCACCAGGCTTCTCTATTGCACCTTTGTTAGGCCTATTCTGGAGTATTCTAGTTGTGTTTGGTCACCATTTTATCGTGATTCAATTGACCGGGTAGAGGCAGTCCAGTGCCGTTTTGTTCGCTTTGCACTTCATGGGCTTATTTTATTACCATAAAACAATTTAGGGGGCAGGTGGATTTTCTTCTTCTTATGAGCTGTACGTTTTGTGATGTAACTTGATTATGGTAAAAGATTATTGTGCGCTTGAAGTTTCCATCGAAACAAAACACATTAGCCACTTAAACCACTCAAAAATAAAACAAAAACTTTTCAAGATATTTTACTTTGAAATGAGAAAATTGATTTTTTTCCTCACAAGATTTAAGTTTGAAAATCAATTTCTTTAAAATTATTAGCAGTAAAAAAAATATTGCACAGTCTTAAGCACCATTGTGTTACCTGTCAACTGAGATATTAATAACGTCTCTAGCACTAAAACTTTAGAAAATATACGTTAAAATGTAAGACTGATTGTTTCATCGTAAAAAAATTTCATACCCCTATAGTTGGGAGAGAGGAGATAGAGCCCCAAACCCCCTTCCCCCCAGCTCCGCTTTCATTCAATTTTTTTTCCTCTCACACGTGCTGTAATACACCCTGTATAACACCAGACAACTGTGTTACACCAGACTTGGCAAGGTAACCCATTTTCACACAGAACCACCATCGCTGACTAATGTGCGATTACGTGCATAACCTATCGCCACAGTTTACAAGTGAGTCACTCTCCTTATTTTGCATTGGACCTTGTATTGTAAAAAGAAGAGAAGATGAAAGATATGACAATAATTCCATATTATCTAACGTATTCAACTGACCCCAGTTAATAAATGAAAAGCATACGTGAAACCATTTCTCCATTAAACGCAATCCAAAACGAGAAAGAACTTTTACAACGCCCACTTGCATAGACCTGCTAATTTACATGTTAATTGCAAAATTCTGTTACATGACCAAACCATTACTAGTCTTTCCAGTTTTGTGTTATTTTGCGTAAAAGTTTACAAGAAATCGAAAAGTGGAAAATATGTCAGCTGTCAGTTTGTGCAATTTTGAAGCAATCGATCAAGTCTAGATCTGAGTTTACAAAAAAACAACAACTCCGAAATGCCGAACATTCCCTATAAATATACTGTGACAGGTGTGGAACTAATTATTGCAATGTAAGTAAACTAATTCTTGCACGATATTTTTGGGATCATATGATACTCATAGCAACTAATTCGTAGTAAAGTCGGCAACTTATTTTCCGTACCAACAAATAAACCGCCACGAGCTCGATTTAATTTCTGCGCGCTTGCAGTTCAGTCCATTTGCACTAGACTTATGTACTATATTGCGTGTTTTTGTAATTTTATAATTACAAGAAGATATGCGTTTAATTTTCTGCTCGAAATGTTTATACAAGAACCTGTTCAATGCAAGTGCGTATAATGGAGTTGTTTGAAATTACCCAATGACGCTTAAACTTTTATTAACGAGTAATATGTAAGCTCCTCTGTGGATAGCACAACAAGACACTATACGCTGAAGCGATATTAATTGTATTGTACCTAATTAGTTTTTATGCTGAAAATTAAAAGAGAAGTAGGTATACTTGAACATTACTTTGTATGCTAGCTCTGAAACTAAATTAAAGGATTCTATTGCTGCAGATGGCCTTCCTTCCCATAATATAAATATGTTGGCAAACCATACCATTACCCATTCCATCGAACTCAAAAAATGCAAGTAAAAGGAAGGATAGCTAACGAAGTTAATAATTAACAGGCAATCTATTTTCAAACTGTGTGAATGAAGCACGCGATCGAGCGGACTGTCATTAAAGAACAAGAACTTTTGTGCGAATTTTTCTGAGGCGACCACATTACACTCGACGAGTTATTATCGAATATTTCTCTCGAATGGACCTCTCTGCGACATTTCACATTGATTGATTTGTAACAGCTTCTTGCATTAAAACTTCGTATCCTAAATTTGCTTTCTTACCAAGCCACATCATCAAGCTAAAATAATTAATATTGTTCAAATCTTACTATCACAACTTTCAACGAGTAAAAATCTACATCAAACAGGCACTGCCTCGAAAGTAAAATTGCTCTTCAAAATTCACTTATTTACTAATAGAAAAAAATTATACAAAAACCTTTTAAAATAACTTTAGCAAAAATGTAAAATATTGCACGGTTAATATAAAGAATTCTAGTAATCGAATTAATGTAAAAAGCAATTATATCACCTACCTTTCAGACATTTCCTGCATTATGCTGAAAAAAGGTTTTTCGCGCACACAATCCACTTCAAATTTTTAAAATTTTATATTCACACTGTTTCACCTGATAGAAAAATTATTGTTAAATAGATTTAAAACTTTAAAGGAATCCTTTTATTCGTATAAACACTAAAAAATTGCAATAAAACACTTGCGTTTAAGCTACTTCTTATGACATTTTTCTCAATCCAGCAAAGAAGTATAAGAATAAAGTGATTACAGCGCCCTCACCGGTTGTAGATATACATCACCCGCTACAGCTGCACTTGAAAAAGTTAACTTCTACACAAGGGACGAAATGCAATTCAGCGAATTAAAGCAATTGCTGAGTTAAGCCATGCGCCTCGCGCCTTGCATGTATGTCATTAGCCTATTGTCTCTGGTGTTGTCATCCTGCCACTGCCTGCCTGAAAGAATTCGTAGTTTTTTTTAATCAAATTTTGCATATCAAAGTCGATGGAGGGCTATTTGCGTGAGTGATAAAGGTGAATTATGTTTCGGGACATCAAAACATTGCCTAAGACTGTGAATTCTATGTATCAGTGTTGTGTGAACGATAGAAATTGTGAGTGAAAAGTGTGCAGCGATAAAAGTACGCCAAGGTAGGAACAAAATTGAACTTCTTTCTTATTTTCGAAAATTTCTGTTTTTTTTCTTCAATTTTACCCCAAATAATATTAAATTTAATTGTAATTCTTTCGATTGCACTAAATTGAGCCTCCATGGGGACAGAAATATTGGCCCCCTTTGACATAGTTGTTTTAGGATCAATTGCCGATACAGCAGTGCAATGAGCCGTCGGCAGTACAGTTGTACAGGGGTAGGTTGTAAGAAAAGTTTAGCAGATACAGGCGCTACAACCAAGTTTTGAAAAAGTAAATCCTAAAAATTATTTGCTTACCAAAACCTCTTTATTAAACTTTTTACATTATTTATGAGTTTATACTGAACTTTATATACCTACATACAATAATTAACAGTATGAAGTGGTCGTTATTGCGATTTCGACTTTCAAATAGAACTAGGTTTTAGTTAATGAACGCGTCACATTGTTATGTGTGATTTGGCTTATACAGCGATTTAACCTGCAACAGGTGGCTTTTTGCTACACTTTCCATCGTTCATTTGAATTCCTTTATGTTACATGTTACGAAATATTAGTAATATTTGTTCTATTTTGACATGCAATAACAATTGCACTTGATTACACCCACATAATCCTATTACTCGTGCATTCCACATTCAGTCACGACCGGTTGAATTATTGGATTTACCACTTTGGTGTCGTCTTATTAGTCGCACGAGCCACAGGCCATTGTTGTTCGATGTCTCCTGCTAATATATAATTTGATGTAAATTGAAGGATTATTAACGACAGGTCAAAATCCCAGCAGGTAGTAAAAATCGACGTGAGTGAAGTAATTTTAACACGTTGGTCGTCTTCTGAATTTAACGTGAGGTAAAGCTTCACGAGATTGCTTGTGAAAGAGCAGATCGTAGACAGTGTGAACTAAAATTGAATATACGTTTTAAGAAATTCTCCACGTCTTCTTTGACACTTTATGTATTTAAGCAGTTTTTTTAGAAAACAAATAACATAATGGAATTTTGTTTTGCAAAATCGATAAACGAAATAAAGTACTTGAGAATCAAATTATATTCAAAGACCTCTAGTTTGGTTGCATTTAAATTAAACATATTTTAACTCAAAATAGAAAATAGAAAAGAACACATGCGAAATAATATCAAACTTATTTTAACAGCGACAAATAATATTAGGAACAATCTAGAAGAGGTTTATATATTGAAGTCGTTTTTTTTTTTTATATATGATGTTGCCAAAGCTCAGGGGATGCCCTATGATGCTAAAGCACAGCCTTGGCAGGAAAGGAATTAAGGTTGGGGAAAAAGGGTTAGGAGGTTGAGTGAAGGAGGTATCGATGTACGCCCCGTTTGAAAGTTTCAGGCTCATAAGACGAGGGAAAAACAGAAGATGGTAAACTGTTCCACATTCGTGTTGTTCTGCTAAGAAAAGATTCCCGAATTTTGACGGTACGTCCAAATTTGACCCGGAGAGTATAGGGGTGGGAGCAACTTGTAGATCTTGTATCGCGCGTTGTAATTGAAAAAGGAAAAAGACGTGTATTACCTAAAAGCGGATAAGGGAAACTCAATGGTAATACTAGATAAAATAGAATATGACGATCGCATGAAACAAACTATAAAAGAGGAAAATTCGTCGAACTTAAAAATAATCCTTTAAATAAAATGGTACGCTATTCAAATAAGTTAGCTACAGAAATCAGCAACATTATTGGAACTCCAAAATGGAGACTAATCCTCTCTAATTCGGGAATTCCACTTTTGTATGAATTACTAAAAATACATAAGCCAGGGAATAAGATTTATTTATTTATTTATGTATTTATTAAGAATTAACCCTTCTAGCTGAGAATGCGCACTTCACAGGCATAAGTCAGGAATGAATAAATTGACCTACCCACCAAAATATAACAAAATATTTGGGTGAATGAGGCTCCCATACCAACATGCAAAAAAACATTAGTAAACCAAAAAACCAAAACACACCCAAACAAAACAATCAGGGGTGCACAGGCAACAGAAAAGGCTTAAGCCAAACTAATACAAAACATACACAAACCAACGTATAAAAGATTACAAAAGCCTTACAAAAACGAGTGAGTACAACAGGATAAATATAAGTTGTAGAGGCTCCTCCGTAATTTTTCCTTGTCCACGTTAGTGCTGAAAACATCACCACATCATTAGCAAACCTACATAAGCGGTTAACTGGCTCGAACATACCGTAACTAGTGCGCAAGAAAGCTATTTGTAAGCTTGAATAGTTTCGAAGGGATTAGGGATTGTTTCTTTCTAGGTAATATTTTGGAAGAAAGATGAGGACTATTTGTAGCAACACAGAAGCATCAACATCAAAAATCGCAAAATGAATTGTAAGTTAATTTAATAATTTAATCCCTCGTGAAGGCCTCTATATAAAAAACTCACTTGAAGTGGTAGAACAATTGGAGAATGTACACTTGATGGAAGACGAAATTTTAATATCGTTTGATGTTACTGCACCTTACCCAAGCATACCAATACCAGAAGCATTAAATGTTGTCAGAGAATGGTTGAAAATACAAAGCCTAGATAACGATAAAGTAAATGTATTAATGAAGGCTGTAAACTTATTCATGGAACAGAATCAATTTGAATTCAGGGAAAAGTATTACAAACAAACACACGTGACTAGCATGGGCAACCCGATCTCATGTTTCATAGCAAACATCTTCATGGCCAAATTTGAAATGGACCTGGATAAAACAAAGAACCTACTGAGAATATGACTAAGATATGTAGATGACATACTGGTTGTTATAAAAAAATCTGAAGCGGAAAAACTTTACGAGGAATTAAATAACATAGGTATACCCTACAATAAAATTCACTATAGAAAGAGAAACCGATAAAAAGATACCATTTCTAGATCTGATGCAAGAGAAAACAGAAGAATAAAGTTTCAAATTTATACGAAGCCTACATCAACAAAAAGATTTATAACCCGGGATTCATATTTCTCAAGACAACATAAAATGGCAAGACTTATTAGTATGACATATAGGTTATGCAAAATCCCGCTATCCTTAGAGAACTACATAAAAGAGTTTAACCATATAAAGGACATAGCAACCACAAACGGGTTCAAGGAATATGACATATATTGAGGGAAAAACGACGGAAAAATTAAGTAAGATATTCAGGGAAAACGATTTGGAAATAGTGCATAAGAATAAAAGAAGATTGATAGATTTATTAGGAAACCCTAAAGATAAAATGGACATACTTGACAAATCGGTAATGCATAGTATTGTATAAATTGCGGAAATTGCGTAAAGGTGTACATTGGGCAAACAAGAAGAAAAATTAAAACAAGATATAAAGAACACCTAAATCATGCTAAGAATAATCAGCTGTAGCCCAACACATGTTTAAAGCTGCAGAAAGCGGTGAAAAATATAAATTCTCTCGATGCATGGAAAAGCTTATTTGTACACAAAAATGCAGGAAAGGCTCAATAACATCGTCACTTTGTGAAATCTGCAAAGTCAGCTCGAAAACAAAACGGACCCCGAACGTTGACCCCCGCTGCATTTGATCAGACTCAGCTGTATTGTTTTAGTTTTGCGGTAGTTGCTGACGAGGACGGGAATGCCCATCGAAATGCAATCGAATTTTAAAAACACGTTTTCAAAAAATTTGACGGTACCGATAAAGGTAATTTTGAATGTTTAGTGTTGTTTTCGGTTAAATTATTTAGGATTGTAGTTGATCAAAGGCATAAAAGTTGGACTATTTTGTTTTCTTTTTGTTTTTTATACGATGTGGCCAAATCCTAGGGGACAACCCTTTGATGCGGTAGCTTGGTTTTGGCCGGAAGGGAATTAAGGTAAGGGAAGTTGTATTCTAAAAGTCTACATGCCTCTTGAAATACCTTGTCTTTAAGTATCTTACTGCAATAAGCTTGATCAATGCACCGTAATGATTATTATTTTGAGTCATTTGTGGTAACTGGTCTTCAGAAAGTGGTTTAACAATGACACTCTGTTGTACATAAATTATGATTTGTAGAAAGTTATATTATTTTTGAAAAATCTATATAACCATAATTAAAATTTCTTTAGTTTTAAATCGAAAAAATTGTGCTGCCCCTTCTAAAAATTATCCGCGAGCCGACAGTGATAATAAGGGCAACACTATATTTTGCTCCATTAAAAATATAAACAAAAATAAGGGGACAATACCTCGAACCTTTTTTCACTTCCTCACTTCTTCCTACGTTCAGTTCAGATGCCAATCTTACCTACAGCACATATACGTGATACTGCCATTTCTGTTTAGCTTTATGTTCTAAGGTGCAATATAACGAAAGAAATTAAAATGTTGGTTAAATCCACAAACACAATTTTTTTGATAGCGCTTTAAATATATTTCATATTTTATATCTTCTTGTTTACGATTAGGCCTTATCTTCGGTGTAAAATATAAACTTAAAACACCTAAAACTGACAAATATGTAACTTGGGAAGTCAGCTGCAATTTTATTTTAAAAATTTCCCTAATCGTTCTTTTAATGATCTGATGAACCAGTTCATTAAAAACACACGGCGTTTAAATGCAAAAGGATCCTTTTGTCCTTGACCTTCGATATCTCAGCAACCACTGACAACACAGAAAATGTTACGACAGTTTTAAAAGCCGGATTAAATTTCCAACTGGATCCTTTCAAGATCCTTTCACTTTTTACGGTTTTTAGTCCTGCAAATTTTCAAATCAATCCAATAAACCCTTTTTCTGGTCCGACTGATCAAAGTTTTACAAAAGAAGTATGTATTAATCATTAAAAATAAATGGTGCTGTCCCGCGGACTAATAGTAGTATGGGTTAGCCAGAATTCACATCCTTGTATCCTGGCGTTTTGTTACTCGTACCTGATGGAAATTTTGCTATAAAGAAGAGTCAGTAAACAAGAATACCTATCATAGTTGAAAAACAAATCAATAAGTGCGGGTGTTTTTAAGCAAAAATTAGTAAAAAATGGTAAAATTTACATTTGCGGAATACGCGGATATTATTTACATGTATGGTGTAGTAGACAGAAAAGAGAGAGCGGCTGTATGGAAATATCAAAGGAGATTCCCCAACCAGCAATCACCCCAAAGTGGGGTATTTACACGGACTTTCCGAAGGTTAAGAGAAACAGGAAGTGTGACTCCACACGACCCGAAACTTCGAGAACTTCTGCCGACGTCGAGCAGCAACTAATCACCATTGTGAGGCAGGACCCTGAGACGACCACGAAACGATTCGGATTAGGATTGTTGTCATCTAAGGCTTGGAGGGTTATTCATCGAGGGGGATTACGTCCATACCATCATCACCCTGACCAACCTGGAACGCGACTTAAAACATAACATATAACGAAGAACTTCATCGGGCGGATTTGTCGACGAATCTTTGGTAGGTTTGAATGTTGAGGCTGCACGCAGTATTTCGACCTCTCAATTGTATTACCTACCATAATTTTTACCATCACTTTGGAGACCAAAAAGAATATAGAGGATACTGCTATTGTTACACCTTAACGCACAGTTTTGTGACACTTTAGAAACAATACTGCAATTCAACTATTGGTATTGTTTATTAGTTATTTTTGACGAGAATTACAGAAGACGAAAGGATTTATATTTCAACATTAACTTAGACGTAAGTATTTTATAAAAAATGTCAATTTCTTCTATTTTTTTCTAGCTTAATAAAAAGAATTAAATTCTAGATGTGAATATAAAAACGAGCTTTCTAAAAATGCCACCATTATGTAGGATCTTTTCTATGTACATATTTAATAATACCAAATCAATAATTTTCAAATAAATTACAAATGCAAACATGCGGAAATTCAGTGTCTTTATACAGGTAATCTTCACTTTTACTTTCAAAATAAAAAACACTAAACAAACGTTCGACGTAGAGAGTAAAATTAACAAAAAAGAAAAAGAAATTGTGGCAAAGCAAGACGTTGGATATGAAGTAAGCCTGAAAGATATGGTATGTCTCATCTTCAACCGAGTCAATTTCTTCTCGCGTCCAAAGATAGGGGAAGTTATCGTCTCAATGCAGTTGGCATACCTGTGTCTACTGCGGTTATTTTGAAGTTCAACGAGATGATTGCATCTCATGCAATGGCGTACTCATCTTTATTAATTGGTTTGAAGAAGCAAGATACAGTGCGAAAATCGTCGCGGTTTTCATCGCACAGTTGAGAATACTTAATACATCTGAACAAGATATTGCATGTAATAGCATATATCGTTGATGGTGTCTATTTAACTTAATGCTTATCAGTGGGTAAACTTGCGTGTAAACTGGTGGATCTCCTTCTAATCAAATTTCAATTGACGGAACAACTTTCGTTGCACGCATACCAAAAGATATGATTATCTATTATAATTTGTTAGTGATTAAAACTTGAAATCCTTTTACTTTTGCAAGGGATTTCGGTAAAGTAAAGAAATCTTAATATACCTGCTCTTGTCAAGCAGGAAGTGAATATTAATTACAACCTGATTGAATCTATCAAAACAACTGTCACGCCCAATGTATGTTGGACTAAAAGTAGTAGCTAAAAGTTTATTTATTATAGTACTGTCCGGTATGAAAATCCAATCGTAAAAGTTCTTGAAAACATTTAAAATAGTAAAGTTATCATTGCAGAAAGCCTTTGATAAAAGACTTTTTTGACAACGGATGGACTGCAAACCCTCCCCATTTCTTGTTTGCCTTTTTAAATGGGTTTTTAATTGGATTTTATGTTTGACTTCAATCAAATTCTGCCAGGAAATATAATACCTGCTCTTGTGAAAAGGAATGAACAGATTTTGCGGCAATAATATAGTCAATTTTAAGCTCTTCTAGTTTTGGTCCGTAAGATTTGTGGTTTCTGCTAATACGTACGGCATAATTAATTCTAGGTTTAAAAAACTCTTCATGCTTTTACACCAGGCGTCATGGAAACAACTTTTGCACGTAAAGATTCCTTATGGTGTCATTAAAAAATTCTGAAGTTCTTCCCTTTCTTTATGATAATGCCAAAGCTCAAGGTATACCCTATGATGCTATAGCATAGTCTTAGCAGAAAAATAATGAAGAGGTAGGGAAGTCTGTTAACACGTTGAGTAAAGAAGTATGCCTTATTTGAAAGATTCCGGCTGATTAGACGTTCGTGTTTTGCAGTTAATTTAAAATCGAATGCAAAATTTGTGCCGAACAGCCGGACAGACAAGAAAGCGAATTAATGAAAACGTAATAATAAAGTTGCTGAAAGAACAGAACCCTCAGGTACACCCTAGTTTCATTAAGATCAAATTGATAGTCGTCTATTTTTACACAAATTCAAAGGCGTGACACAAATTTTTAAGTGGCGAGTGTGCAAACCAAATGTTTAAAGTTAAGCAACATGCTAAATTTGGTTTGTTAGTCGAACTGAAAAATAAAGTTTCAATAGATCCTCTAACTTCTTTACGGTCAGCTGCTAAATCAGTTAAAGGTCACTCTGAATCCTTAGCAATCTACACCGATCCAGCTATCAATCCAAGAATACACACATTACTCAAAAAGTTCCAAGCAATCTCAAGCGAGGTTAATTTCGCAAAACAGCCTAAACACGATGTCGTGCATTACATACCAATAGAAGGGTATCCAATCTCATCTAAAGTGCGGCGTCTTACTGGAGAAAAATTGGCAGCAGCAAAAAAGAAATTGGAATTTTTGCTAGAACAAGGAATTTGTCGTCCATCAGATAGTCCTTGGTCTTCTCCGCTTCATCTTGTTAAAAAAAAAGAACGGCGAATGGAGACCTTGTGGGAACTTAAGAAGACTTAATGCCAATACAACTCCAGGCAGATATCCCATTCCGCATATTCAAGATTTTGCGAATCAATTGGAAGGAAGATAGATTTTTTCAACGGTTGATTTAGTAAAAGCATACCATCAAATCCCGGTAGCTTCTTCCGACATACCTAAAACGGCAATTTGTACACCGTTCGGTCTTTTTCAATTTACGCGAATGACTGTTGGTCTATGTTATGCTGCACAAGCGTTTCAAAGATTTATTCATTCGGTTTTACGAGATTTACCTTTCTGTTTTGTTTATCTTGATGATATACTAATAGCTTCAAAATCAGGTAATGAACATCTCGACCATCTTAAATAAATTTTTTCAAAATTCGATGAATATGGTCTTTCAATAAATTTAGAAAAGTGTAATTTCATGGCAAAAGAGGTCAAATTTTTGGGACATTCAGTTTCAATTGAAGGTATCAAACCATTACCCGAACGAGTTGAAACAATCAATTCTATGAAACTTCCAGAGATGGTAAAGGAATTGAGACGTTACTTGGGAATGCTAAATTTCTACCGTAAATTTTTAAAAAATGCAGCCATTACACAAAAGCCTCTGAACAAATTCCTAAAAGGGGATAAAAAAAGACGGTAAAAGAAAAATAGTTTGGACATATGAAGCAACAAAAGATTTCACTGCGACAAAAAAGCATTGGCATTTCAATCAGCCAACGCCCCATTGGCATTAGTAGTAGACGCTTCTGATTATGGTATCGGCGCAGTTGTTCAACAAAAATACAATGCACATGTGGCAACCATTAGGTTTTTTCTCTTCCAAATTAACCATAGCCCAAACAAAGTATAGTACGTACGACGTTCTATATTCACTTGTTGTAAAAGGTTAGCCAAGTAGGTTGGGGTAATTTTTATTTAAATATTGTCAGAAAATTTGTAAAAAGTTTTAGTTGATTTTTGGTCTTCAACCATATCGCTCAGAATTTGTATTATATCTAAAGAATTTAATAAAATTTTGTTTTAAATTAATCGGAATTCTTAATACCTCAATTTTGTATTTTGTAATCGCCAGATTACAAAAATTGTAAAGTCCTTGAAATAAAGGCAAAGTTTTAAAGTCCTCAGAACTAAATGCTCTTGAGGCAATTGCAGCTCTAGAGAAGGAAGACCCTCCCAGCAACGTCCATCGAACAACATATGCCGGAGTGAGTGTGGAGTCAATCTGTGAATACATTGGCGGATGAAGACTGGACCTAGCAAACAGAAGGCAGCATCATCCCCACAGAACTCTTCATATAACAGTTTTTTCTGATTAATTTTAGCCGCTGGTATTTCTCTAATATTAATTTGCTTTCGATTGATTTTAAAATATTCTTACTTCGTGGGAATTCTGTACTTCTCATAGATAGTTTCAGTTATATAACTGAAAGAATTTCTCATATCATTAGATAAATTACTTATTATAAACTTTCAATAGTCTGTACCTATCTTAGGTGCATGATGTATTTTTATCTGGGTATAATAACGCCAACAGCGACATCGCGATATCGGTTTATGTCACAGTCTGTTTTCACTTTAAAGGAAGTTGCCAATGACTTCATAGACCGGCCAATAAGTGCAATCTTGCATCATAATCCTCTTTGAATTGAACACTAAATTTCACTTTAAAAGTCAAAAATCGCCGGTTCGGATAACAGCGCTCGTGAGCAGCAACCGTAACGTTTATTTCCAAATAGATTGATCGCCTCAATTTCCTCCAACGCGACCTAACCGAAAAATAAGTCCTATGACTTGAGCTCTAGGTAAGTCAATTACCTGGCAATGAATCGCCACTAGACTTGAACGCATCGAAAATCGGCAACCATTGGTACAGTGATCTGCAAATAAACTGGGAAACCTGTTAATAATGCTTCGACGACGTGCAATTAATCTAAGTGGATCAATCTACAAGTCTGTGTCTGAGCCTAAAGTAGTTCCTCTTTTTATGCACCGCCGAAGCAGACATGTATGCAACCTTAACTTCAGATCAATGCATTTTTAAACATGCACTGGGTCAAAGTGAAAGGATTTAGTCAAATTACACATGAAAAACCTGAAAAAATGTAAATATTGGAAGGCATTACAGCACATTGATCTTCACGATCTCATTTTTCGCAACACATGATTATGGAAGCTTTCATTTCGTGTTTCGGTCCCTATAAGGCTACCACACACTTATTTCAGGAACCCGAAAAATTTCTTTTTTCCTTTCAAATTTAAAAGTAAAAGTCTGTAATTGATTTCAATGATAATAATTCAGAAAAATTGGTCAAATATTTCGCTACGTAGTTAGAGTTCCAGGCCATTACATACATATAAAGGACATTTGCAAAATAATTTCCCAAAATCAATTGATCATTGCATCTAAACGATAATGAGGAACCTACGACTGGACGCTTACATAAAATAAATCCTCTACTAAAAGATCGATTCCAAGCAATTGTCGAGGATGGGTGTTCATAAGGTTGTATGTGATGGATTGATTCCATGTTCCTCAGGCCGAATGATAAGGAGATTTGTTTGCTGTGGATCGTGTCGGGTAGGGATGAATATATTCGAAATCCTGTATGAAAAAAACAACGACGCTTTCATAGTTTGTATATATGCGGATGACGGCAGATTTTTGACAACAATCAGCTAAAAGATCGATTCCAAGCAATTAACGAGTATGGGTGTTCATAAGGTTCTATGTGATGGATTGATTCCGTGTTCCTCAGACCGAATGGTAAGGAGATTTGTTTGATGTGGATCGTGTCGGGTGGGGGTTGTGGGGGTGGATATAGTTGAAATCATGTATGAAAAAAACAATGACGCTTTCATAGTTTGTATATATGCGGATGACGTAGCGATAATCCGGCAGATTTTTGACAAAAATCAGCGAAAGGCTCTAAATTGGGAAAACTGCTTTAAATAGCGGACTGAACCATCAAAGACGGGGTGGCTTATGATTTCACCGGGAAAAGAAAATTCCAGAGTTTAGGCTCCCAATGAAATGTTTCAGCAACCTTGGTCTTCTATGCATGCAAGAGAACAGTAGCGCCTAAGATGCCACAGTCAGACCAATTCTTTGTTACACTTAGCTAGTATTGTGGACAGCACTGGATAAGAGGTGTAATCTAGAAACACTATCGAAAGTACATAGAGCGGCCGGGGTGCTAAAAGGAAAGGAGGAGTTTGTTCGGTTTTGTTAATTTCGGTCCATTTCATTTTTTCAAGTTACAAGTAAATGTTACTTAAGGTTTGGTTAATTATATTCGCTAAAAATTTTTTTTAAATAAAGTGCAAAATTCGAAACGCCCTTTAATTCAGTTCTAGTTCAGGTCTCTCGCAGGAGTAACGTAAAGATATTAAATAAAAAAATAATTAAAGTCAGTTTTCCTCTTTTCACAATATTTAGTTTTGAATTTATAGAATTTTATGACCTGACCTAGTGAACCATCCTAACACTAAAGTCCTTCAAATCGGGGCAAATTTTAAAGACCTCAGGAGATTGATTATTTTGACACGTCCGTAGGAAGACGTAAGCGTTCTGAAGGACGAGGATTCTTTAGAGAAATTTGATATTAAGGCCATTCTACATCCAAAAGTTCGGCTTGGTCGTCGGCGTGGTAGTGGGCTTCACAGCTCAATTCAACGCTCATATTTCTACATTGGAAAAGTTCAGCGTGATTTTTGACAGGAAACATATGATTGGAACGTCATTTAAAGTCACTTCATTTTGTGTTTGAAATTCGTTTATTTGTGAAAGTATAGTAATAATATGGAAAATATAGACATAATTCTCAATTTTTACCTTTTTTACATGAAATATTTGTCAAAACAATTTTCAAGTGAAGGAATTGGTAACATTGATTTGGGTCATTAAGTTGGCTCGCCTGCTTTTTCAGCGTCGGCTTTGAAATTTCTCAAAGCTGGAACTGACGACCACGCCGACGCCCACGACCAAGCCGGGATGTAGAAGAACAATTCATTTAACACGTAGTCAAAGCCCACGACCAAGCCGAACTTTTGGATGTAGAATGGCCTTAAATCTGATGTTCTGAATACTGGAACTACTCATTTCGAAGTAGGCTAAATTTTCGGCAATATAAAAATTAAATAAAAAATAAACGCCATAAATTTCGTCTATGTTGAGAATATACATATGAATTTAAAATTAGAAAATTTCCTCAAACTTCCGTACCAAACTAGGTCGTAATGACGTTGATAAAAAATTGTTTTAATGGGGGTAGGATTGTACACTGACAGCATGGGACTAGCAAAGGAGTTGTTGGTCAAGAAAACTCATTTAGTGGGAACATTACGGCGAAACAGAAATAACAACCCCAGAGAAGTTGTAGAAGCTAAGCTGAAAACTGGACAACAAATCAGTGAACGGAGCAACACTGTTTGCGTAATAGTGAGTATAGATAGCTTGCTGTAGAGCTCATAACATGTTTATAATCAGATTCAAAAAGGATATTACCGTGAAATTGTTGGGTATCGACGACACGATCCTTCAAACATTGCCACACAATATTGACGAAAATCGCATTTTACAAAAAAATTATAATATAATATTATAATAATTTTGAAACAACAAGATATCAACTAATCACATATGGAAAGTGTTAGTCCTTTATTTAACAAAAAAAAATACAACTGTTTATTTAAAATGAAGATATTGATGGATTTGGTTGTAAAGTCCCTGTAATTTTTTTCATTGATATACAACATTTGCAAGTCTATAACTTCCGATGGAGTCTACTTATGGGATAACGTTTTGGCAGAATAAAATATAGGCCCATAGGAGTTGTTTTATCGAAAAACATAAAAATTATTAAAAAGCGGATATACAACATCTGTGTTAAATAATCATCGGAGCGCGCTGGTGAAGATTTAATATTACTATGTCAAGATACAAGAAAAGTCACAGAACCCATGCTTTTATTGCGACTCTGTGCACCGATACGGATGCGTTAGTATTACCTTTAGCATGTACCCAACTGAAAACCTAATTGCGCAGCAGGAAACCAAGTGTGGTGTGAAATTTTATTAGATTAACTAAGGCGAACTAAATCGAATCGAACTAAATGGTGAAACTCGATATCATATAAAAAGTCATTTTTAGATGGATCCTTGCAATATAGTGCTCCAATTAAACGAACTACCATAAAATTAAGAAATTAAATGAATTTAACTTCCTACGGCACCATATTTTACAGAATTAAGTAATGCAGTGACAAGTGCTTAATTTGGTGGGACTTACTAACTACTTAATTATAACCAAAGATATTTAAAAAGAGACATATAATATATAATTCTCGCACAGGAATATGGCAGAACAACCTCCCTTATAAATAATCGATTACAGTTGAATATCGAGCAATTTGTGTTATGGTGTTTTTTTCCAACCGAAGTTGCAGTTTTTTTGCGTAATTAACACTGGCCAGGTAATCACCTTAAGTGTTCATTTCGCAGCAAAATGTCTTGCGCAAATCTACGTATGTTTATTTTAAAATAACCGTCGATGGTTAATGAAACTAAAAGATTTGTTAAAAAGTTTGCACAATATAATCACCCAATTTCGTAGAAATTTTATTAGGAGAAAAAATTATTCTTCACACCAGCCTTACTTTTATTGCTCTATTACAAGTAGAAGTCCGGGATATTTTCTTCATGCCACCCACCTGGATTATTGCAAGAATATTAAAAGGCGGTACTTCCATAACGCACTTTATTGCATTTTACACGCAACTTACCTCCTTTTCAGCGCCAGTTAAAATTAATTAGCGCGTGTCTTTAGTGTTTCCACCATTTTCTTAATTTTATGATTAAATTTCCAATGTTGCACGTTTTATGGGCGTTTTTTTTGTGAAGATTGACGGTAATTCAAGGTAATTCAATCCACCTCGGATACTTGGAATAGTGGAATATTTTAATCTTATTAAAAATTGGTAATTTCGATTTTGACACGTGTTGTGGAATTGCTGAATATTAAAGTGGATTAAATGAAATGTTTTATTTTTTCAAAATGAACCAATATTCATTTATTTTATGATATAGTATTAGAAGGCGCGTTAAAAATGTGAAACTTATTTAAGAGGAAAAATTGGCAAGAAATATTGACTAATTTATTAATAAATACCAGAAGACTATCAAATTTTTGGTTAAGAAAATATATTGGACCTTTTATTTTGAAAGTGGTGGAAGTAATTTAAGTTTTATATTCATTTTATCGAAAAAATTGATAACTATTAAATTATATATTTACTATACCTTTCAATAATGGAATAAAAAATGCAAACCTTTTTCATGTCGAAATTATTGATATTTTTTGTTGGCTTAAAGTTAAATGTTGGCTTATTTCATAAGTGGCCTTACACCACTTTCAAAATAAACGGTCCATATATTAATTGTTACATTAAATTAAAGATTAAGATATCTATCAATATCATCATTATTACCATCACAACTTTCGCCTTTATCTCCAAATATGTACCACATATGAAGATGCACATTTTCCTGCTCTGTTGTTATATCCCATCTGCATCCGCATAGTTTGTCAAGTTTGGACAAACTATGCGGATGCAGATGGTCAAAGCCTTTACGATATTTTAATTCTTAGTCTAGATTTTATTAATAATATGACGAACCCAGAGGATGAAATCATCCTTCTTGGCGACTTTAACTTACCCAGCTTTCAATAGGTATTCAACGCTGATGACGATGACTATCTTTCCTTAAATTGTCTTACTGCTAAAGACTCTTTTCTTAACGCCATTTCCTCCTCTGGTTTACACCAAATGAGTGATGTAAAGAATTTTATGAGAAGACAGTTTACACCCGACAGTTTACACGTGCCTATTTCCGTCTCTTTCTGCTACGATGGTTCTAATATTGTTGATCCCAACGTAGATCAGTACGTTCTTGATTTTAAAAGGGGTGACTTTTCTGATCTTTCAAACAGGATCCTCTCAATCGATTTCCCACCTCTTTTTTATGGTATCGATATCGATGATTGCGTTTCCATGTTTTATGATAGGATTTATGATCTGTTTAATTCATGTGTACCACTCAAACGATCGAAATCATCTTGTAATTCTCTCCCGTGGTATACTAGAGAACTACGGAGCCTTAAGAATAAAAAAAAAATTACTATGGGAATATTACTTACGATGTAAAAATCATTTGCTTATAGTAGTTTCGTTTATTGTCATGACAGCTATTTAGCGCTATCTTCATCTTTATGCAGGGAATACCTAGACAATGTTCAGAACAGTTTATTCATATCCGGGATCGTTCCGCTGCCACCATTGGTTTACCCATTATATCTCGTGATATTATCATGGATGGTATCAAGGAACTTAAAATGGACTTTTCTTTTGGTCCTCATGGTGTTCCACCTGCATTCTTGAGATCCTGCCTTACTCACTCCAGTGGAACTCATCTTCAACAAATCTCTTCGGGCCGGTTGATATTTATATATTTATAATATCTATCAATAATTGATTACTTACAAAAAAGATAAAGTAAAAGTTACAAATAGCTAGCAGAACACAGAGCAAAGATGAGACAGAAAAGAATAAAAAAGATTCAAAATCTAACAATAACAAAGTTTACAAAGCACTTACAAGTAAATGGTCGAGTATACAAATTACATATCCTAACTACAAATAGTCAGATGATTCAAAATTACTTATACTACAAACGGTCTAATTTATACAATTTACTTATACTACAATTAGTTAGATATTATACAAAGTTACTTAAATATAAATAGTCAACTACAACTAGGATAAAATAAGCAAGTCAACACTATAACGCTTATAATATAAAATAGTCGAATTTATACAAATGACATTTACTACGAATAGTCTACATAAATTAAATAAGAACAAATTACTTATATTATAAATAGTAAAATATTATACAAATTACTTGTAATATAATATTACTAAAAATATAAATAGACAAAACAATAAGAAGAGAAGAAAGAAATTAAAGCTCTAACTAACTAACCAAGCCGTCCTGAAACCAGACTCCTAAATAGGTAGAAGACAATAATCAATATGACAATTTAAAAAATGATTGCCATAATGCTATGTCGTGGGATATGGAGAAAATCATGACTCCTCAAAGAGTGCGCCCGAACCGAAACATTGAAAGAACGAAGCAGCTCAGGACTATTTATAGAGCACTATAGGCAGTCGAATGCAAAAACATTACGAAAAAATTTGCATCTATCCTCAAGCGTCTGACCAAAGCGATGAGCTTAAGCCTATCTACGTGCGGGGCCAGGACAAGGGAGTGGTGCCATGGAAGGTTACGAAGAGCGTATATGACAAATCTTCGTTGAACTGCCTCAATGCGGTTAATATATGAAGCGTAAAAGGGTGACCAAACCATAGAAGCGTACTCCTGACAAAAGTGCAATAAAGTAGCCTCGCGAGACAAATCTGTCACAAAAGGCGCCTCGGCGGGATTTTGATTTTGAGTAGCTCTAAAAGTAGTTTATGTAATTACTGTTCCCATTCAAAGCGGGGTTTTGTAATCGACCAATCATTGGATGATGAATGGGTGCCAGGCGTCTACCATCGGCCGTTGACTGACAAAAGCACTAGCCCTACAACGGTTGACTATCGGATGATAACGCCGAGCCATTCATTATCTAATAATCCTTTAGTCAGTTGAATTTGCAAGGTCAAACCTACGTACTTTGGTATGAGGAATAAATTTTGATATTTATTTTTTCGTTTTACTATAAATTTGTCAGTTATAAACAATTTAATTGTTTTAATGGGAATTAAAACCAAAGTATTAACGATAACGACAAAATAATAATGAATAATGCCAGCACCTAGACAGTTACCATAAATACTCATTCTTCTCCCAGTAATCTCCCAAGCTTCGCCCAATGGAATATCTAGACTTGGCCAATATTCGTAGCCAAGCCATACATCGATCTATCGTCGGGCCAGTGCCTTGATGAACGTCGACCGCGCTTGAGATACTGAATACCTGAGACAAATGTTAGGTTTTTTTTATCCTAAAATACGAACACGCAATGAAGATTAGTTCCTATTTAAATTTTCAAAATAGGGCTCCGCACAATTGAACAATTCTCTTGAAAAGATTCAATACATTTTTAAATATCTTCATTGGAAGTGCATTTTTTGCGACTACAGCGCCATCTGTCACGAACCCAAACTAAGGTTTCAAACAAAACACACCTAAAGTAGGTATCTTTTCCTGTAAAATAGGAGAATGCAATAAAAATGGGGGTTTCCGTTTACAATTTCAGTTTCAGTTATCATGCCACCACCCATTGGGGGAGGGAGCGCGTGGGGGGGGGGGGCTACTTTTTTCAGAGTTGTTTCCTCGTAAAAATATTGAGGTTTTTTTTAAATTGTTGTGTCAGATGCGTTGTCTCAAGTAAAATATTCACCCTGTATATTAATTCAATTAATTTCCACCGAAATTATACTTTCCTAAAGTAAATTTCTGACTTAAACTTTGCGTGCCCCCCTAAATACATAACCTTTATTTGTGGATTTTGCAGGTCCTGAAGAATGTCTTTTACAACTTAAGATCAAACTTAGCTACCATTCCCCAAATTTTATGTGACAAACAACAGCCAATATTTTACGTTCAAGTCCCGCGTATCTAAACAGTTTAACGTCCCAAAACATCAGATGTGTCATTGAAATATTTTATGTCAGATAACTTCCTGCTTTATAGAGAAAGTTATTGTAATCACTCTGAAAATTGGAGTTGGTTTGGAGTTTTTTCAGGTCCTCATTTTGTACGTGAGTGATTTCTCGCGAACAAATGATGCCATCGAAACGATATGATGTCTCAATCGAAATGTGGTAGTCAGTTAAGACTGGTTTTTATTTTCTGAAAAATATAGTATAATGGCGCCATAAATGCATGCCAATTCAAAGGGCCCGGAGAAATTCATACCAACTGCTCTTTTGAGGCTTATAGCATTTATTAGTAAACGTAAAAGACAAATTGGGATTAAACATTTTAAATTACTCATTTCGTTCACCTAAAGCTACCAAAAGATTCTCTCCATGCGCTGCAATGAAATGGAAAATGTTTCACATTTAATTACATCTTGAGCACATTATTTTTATTACGCTTTTATTATTACGTCAATGTGTTGCTGAAAGTCATGCTATTCGAAGTCTCCTAGTGCCAGACGGCGCACGTTCCACTTTTTCGAAATCCGGTTGTTTCCCATACAGTCTAGGTCGTCACATATCTAGTTTTGGGTACTCAACTGTCTGCACTCTTTAATTCAGGTTACACCAGTAAATTGAGAAAAAACGGAATTATTAAAAGTCCCTTATCTAATAATCCATTCACACTGGGACCTGTTTCTTGCTTTTCGTGCCTCGCAATAACTTCCTTTTATAGAAATTGAATGGAACGTCCAATTAAAGAAATACGCGCTTTCATCACAAAGAGATCACAAAAAACTTGCGTTTATTCGTACGTTAAATTTCCAATTTCCCACATCAATAGGCGACACAAAACTCAAAATTGCATTCCTTTCAGTTTGCCATGATTTTGAGATTTTCGCATTGAATTGAATTTTTTAAATCGTTATTATCTTAACGTGGCGCTCAAGTGCTTGCAATTTTCCAGTTTAGTAAATCTGGGCGGATACAATAGTCTTGAGTCAACTACTTCAGCACAACACGCTGAGTCATAGCCCAAGACCTTAAATAGAAGCTACCAAATAAGTGAATCACAACTAATGCACAATTTGCCCTGAATTATTTATAATTGATATTATATGCGAATTCAGTTCATTCTTTTGTTACAATTCTCTTATTTGGGAAACATGTCACAGGGCCACTGAAGAGGGTCACCGACTTCTAATTAAAAAGATAGAGTGCTTAATTCACCTTATCTAAAGAAAGATTTAAAGACTTAATAATACCTCCTCACCTTGATATGTACTATATTAACCTATTAAAATATCAGCCTCCATTATCGAAAAGAATGTAATGAACGTAAGTAATAATCAACCTGGCTAATTACATATCGGAAATTTGCTTTAAATTGGTGAAATAGCGATAAAAACCAAGGTAGCGTAATCTATGCGTTGGTGGATTCACGACTCTAAAATATTTTAGTTGATTTATTTGATTTAATTTGCACTTTTGTAGAGCATTTTGATTTACGCCCACATGTTTCAAAGTTAATAAGTCTTTAAGTAACTAATTGCAGGTCTGCTTCACACGTCTTAGGAAGTATGAACACTTTTTAAGCGAATTAGCATGATTAGTATCGGCATATGCTAGATAAAAGAAAAAATTAAGTTCGGTGTCCAGTGTTTTTCGTGCAATCAGTAACAAACCTATGGTTTAGAGGTTGGAAATTGTGACAATCAATACTTCAGATTTGATTGATTAACAGTTAAAATTTACAAACGTCCTTGAAATTTTTTATATATATGACCCTGAGTTATAAAAGGGACCTAGCGTGTCAAAATATCATAGTAATTGATGAACTTAACCTTAAAATATTGAAATTCACATATGTAGCCAACATTTTTTATTACGTATTTTTCAATTGTAATTTCACAGGTAGTTCGTTTATAGTTAGGTGTAAAAGTGCAGAAATAGCTCCCCTTTTTTCTTTTTGTTTTCTTATTCTATTCAACTCCTAGTTTGGAGCCTGTTTACAAAAAGCAACACCCAAAGATATGATTTGCTTATTTCAATACCGCCATCTTGCTAGAAGCAGTAGGAGGTTTGATATCTGAAAGAACTCTTTAGAAAACCAATTGTTATCAACAATTATGAAATGGTGGTAACGGGTAATATCTAAAAGGAAACGCACAATAATAAAAGAATCCATTATCTTAGGGTATAAATAATTAAAACCATAAAGGATTTAATAAAGAGCTTTACCTGGAAATTACAGTCGGATAATTTTACGCGAACTAAAAAACAGTAAATCTTTCAAAGATCAAAAAAATGGTTGGGTGGGAGACACGAAATGAAACGGAAATTAATTCAAATTCAAATTAATTTATTTGTAACAACTACACTAGTAAGAAATACATCTTTAATTAAGTGAAGGAAAGGAACAAGGAAAGAAAAGAAAGAAAAAAAATCACGAAATTATGTTCTAGTAAAAAATAACCTAAAACTACAAAAATAAAACTTAAAACCTAAATTACAGAAAGTGATAATGCATATCGGAAGGAACAATTGAATATTTAGTTAATTTTAACAGAGGGACAGGAAGAAAGATCAATAGGACTCCCATGTATAATAATGGAGCTTGATTTACAAGTATTTAGAATTAATGCATTATTTTCATTAGTTATGTAACGTTCGATTCAAACGGCATCTTAGATTAATCCCAGAGGTCTAGATATATACAGTTGTATATCATCAGCATATATGTGAAATTTACAGTCTCGTAGGACAACAGTGAGGTCGTTAATAAAAATTGAGAATAGCAAAGGACCAAGAATAGACCCTTGGGGTACTCCACTATTGACATCCAGAAAGCCAGACGATTTATTGTCACAAAAAACCTTCTGTTGACGAGAGGTGAGATAGGACCATATTAGCTTACATGGGTCCCGAAAATTCGAAATATTCAGCAAGTTTGTGAAGTAAGAGCTGGTGATTAATTTTATCAAATACTTTTGAGAAATCAAAAAGAACCAATAAAGTAAGCTGATCGCGATCAATCGCATCTCTAATATCATCCGAAATTTTCACTTAAGCTGTAGTACAACTATAACTGGGCCTAAAACCAGACTAACATGGTGATAAGAGATTATTCTTGTCAAGATAACTAAGGATTTGCTTATGCAGCAACTTTGAAAAACTTTACAAAGGAAAGTCAGAATGGATATAGGGCGGTATTCAGCGGAACTAGTGGGAGGTTTAGGAATTGGAATAACTTTAGAAAGTTTCCCAATCAGTTGGGAAGGAGCAGGTAATATAGATAGTGTTAAATATATGAGTAAGCAATGGAAGTAAAATAGGCAAGAGAGCATTGAGAAATTTTGGGTGCATCTCGTCAACTCCAACAGCGTTACATTAACAGTTTTAAGAACTATATACAGTGTCAGTCAAAACAAAGGGAACTGAATGCAATAGAACCAATTTGTTTTGATATATCTGTATTGCAAGTGATTACTTTGAAAAAAAAATATTATTATTAATTATTTCAGTGTTCCTTATTATTAGTAGTATAAACTTTTTTAAAACAACAAATGCATAACGAAATAAAATCGTTAAACTTTGAAGTGTTCTCTTCTCTGACGAATCGAAGTTTAACTTACAAAATTCAGATGAGAAGAAGAGAAGTGACGAAGAAAAGTGTTCTCTTCTCTGACAAGTTTAACTTACAAAATTCAGATGGGATGATACAAGTTCGAAGACGATGTTGAATCCAAAAGATTGTATTCGAACAGTTAAGCAGGGAGGTGTGGAGATGTGTTTCGGGTCAAGAAGTAGGAGCACTACATCGCATTGAAGGCATTATGGACAGTTTCCAGTATAAAAATATACTAGAAACCGTTATGCTTCCATATGCAGAGGACAATATGGCGTTGAAATGGAGTTTCCTGCAAGACAACTACCAGGTACACACTTCCAAACTTGTTAAAACTTGGATAAGTGCAAACAAAATTGATGTGTTAATATGGCCAGCCCAATCTCCAGACTTAAGCCCAATAGAAAATTGTTGGACTATTGCAAAACAGAAGGTCAAAAGATATGGCAAATGGGCAACCGGTGAAAAAATTTACGAAGCAGTTAAAATTGAATGAGATAAAATGTCTCCAAAAATAATTAATAAAATTATTAGTTCTATGCCGAAGAGATGTTATGAAGTAATAAAAAATAATGGATACTCAACTAAATATTGAGTTTGTCCACAATAAAATGAAGTTACATTTAAGTTCTTTTATCAGTTCCCTTTGTTATGACCTATCGAAAATGCAATTGTTACCAGATTTTAATTTTTATTTCGTTATGCATTTGTTGTTTTAAAAAAGTTTATACTAATAATAATAAGGAACACTGAAATAATTAATAATAAATTTTTTTTTCAAAGTAATAACTTGCAATACAGATATATCAAAACAAATTAGTTCTATTGCATTAAGTTCCCTTTGTTTTGACCAACACTGTATACGTCCATTTCATTAATATTATTGAACGAAAACCCCTCACTGATATTCTTGGACCTAATCATTTCTGTTAGCTGAGCAATTGAGGTTTCTGGTCTGGCCAACACCGATGGACTTTAAATTCCCCCAAAGTTTTTTAGTGGAAAGATTTATGTCGAATTTAGAAATGTAGAAATTTGACTTGGCTCTAGAAATTTCTGTCCACACTTTAAGTAGAATGCGGAAATTATTTTAACATTCAAACGTACGGAAACGCTTCCATCGACGGTATGCGGAGTTGCGTGAGATTATTAATTTCCTTATATTTTGGGTAAACCAAAGACAACCGGGACAAATAAGGTGCCTAGTTTTGACAGCAACGTATTTATTAAACAAGTACATAACACGGTCTGTTAGGATTTTATGCCGGTCATTAACTAATGCTGTATAATAAATTTGCATCCAGTCCAATTCTGAAGCCTCTGCAAGTAGTCCCTCATAATTTATATTTTTATAATCACGATAAGAAAGTATTTGTTCACATTGGGAATTCGAGGTTATATTGCATATAAGAAAGATTAAATCGCGTTTAGAAACACATAGTAATGCTATTTGATTAAAGAAACCGATTAATTTGGGATTATCAACAATAAATAAATCTAAAAGAGTTGAAGCTGTCGAAGTACTGTTGGGAAAGAATTTACAAAAGAGAGACCAAAACTACTCACCATGTCGGCAAAATTGCTTGAGGCAAAAGTATGCTTCAATAAGTCAAGATTTAAGTCTCCAGCAATGATTACATGTTGGTATAAATGACATATTTGAGACATAATCAGTTCTAAGGTGGATATATGTGCAATGTTTGTGTGGGGGGGGGGGGGGGGGGGGTGTAAACGATACGAACAAGACATTTTCCAGAATCAACCAGAAACTCTAAGAATTTAGCAACTAGACGAACTGCAAAAGAACTTCTCACATAAATACAAACACCTTCTAACAATCGGCCCATACGATCGTTGCAAAATAATTTAAAGTTATGTAAAGTGATAAGCTCACAGCAAATGTGTGGCCCTTGCCACGTTTTCGAAATACATATAACATCAACTTACATAATAAAGCAAAAAAACGCCTATGAGCTACAAAAAATTCATTTAAGATACTATTAACACTAAACCTAATATTCAAAAAGAGAGGTTTTATTACGAATATTGGATGAATGATGTTTCGTAATAGGATATTAAAGTAATAAAACATTAAAGAGCGGCCAATGCTTTTCTTTTTATAAATGTTAAAAATATTTCTGATCAGTTTATAATCACTGGAAAAAATTATTTTCTACTTTTTAGTGCAATTTGGTTTTAAAAGAAAATCATTGTTTTCAAAATTTATTTATTTTTTATTAATTTTTTACTTTTTAGTCCTAATTCATTACATAATCGAATGGAAAAATACATTATCTTTTCAATTTACAAAAAATATAAAGTCTGACTACTTAAGCCCTAAAACTTGAGTTTTGTAATAATCAGTTAATCCATTTAGTTGAATGATAAGAATGATCTATTTAGTCCTCCGCACTTGGGTAGTTGTGACTTCGCATTTTAAGCCACAGTATTTCTATTCTGTTCTCGACGCATGTTATCACCTTGACATTGGGTGAAAGAATAGTTCATCAAATTCTGGTGGATTAGTTAGTCCGCCATCTTAAGGCATTCGCCAAATTGGGTTTTGGATGACGTCACGTATCTTATCTTATTATACTCATCAAACCCTTTCATTTGATACCGATGTTAACGAGGTTGTGAGGAAAATGGTAATCCGCCATCTAAGGTAATATGGTTCCGCCATATTAGTGTTAAAATGACATTTAGTAGATTTTCATATTATGCTCATCAAACCATTTATTTGATACTATGTCAGGGAGGTTCTGAATATAAAGGTAGGCCATCACCTGGGGGTGGATTTAGAATGAAATCACGTAGCTTATTGTATCATGTTCATCAAACCCTTTTATTTCATACGCATGTGAAGGGGTTGCAAAGAAAAAGTTATGCCCCCATATTGGGGCGTCTGCCATATTGGACTTAGAATAATATTAGATATACCAAATTGGATTGTCACAAGGGTCGAAAATACAGGTTGTCCTATTTTAATCCATACACATTAATATATCCTACGAATCCAGTGAAAAACGCTTTATACAATATCAAAACATGCTCAAAGTTCCAAAATTTTGAATGTTTTCCTCGAAAAACTCAAAAAATTAATTTTTTGAAAAAAAAATGTGCCACCAAAGCTGTTGACTCTTACACAAAGAACCCGAATTTGCAGTAAAAAAAATGGGGTTTCCCATTTAAAAAAATGTACCCCATAAAATCCCGCTCTAAATAAAACTTACTTGGATAAAACATTTTCCGTTAGTATCCCCTCCTGAGGAGATATTACTGTGGATTGTGGGTGTTCCATCCTGTATAACTGTATGATCGCAGTAAACTAAAAACATCGAAAACAGTGAATTGCATTAAAGAATGTTCTTTTTTAATTCGACTAGATGGTGTGAAATACTTTACAGATCCGAGTAGTGTTACTGGCATACACCATTCACCCCCACCAACCACTGATGTAGCGTCTACGTGCTAACTTACCTCCACTCCTGTTTCAACATATTTCTCTGCCTGACTGCTGTTAGATGATACCAAAAACGCGATGTTCCTGATGTTTACACTGAGAATTTTTGGATCAGAAGTGTAATTTTAAAACTGAGAATAACAATTTCAGGCAGAATATTTATTTGCTGTTTAAGGAATAAAACAACTGAAATTCTTTTTCACACAAACAACAAACTCTCGGTTTATTTTGTAAACAACTACAATTTTATTTTGATATTTAGTAGGTATACCAACCTTTCAAAACAAAAAGACTTCTAAACGACAATCTTTTTTCAAATTGTCATAATCTTGGCCATAAACTAGATGAAAAAACACAGATATTATTTTCCGCATAGGTGACAAATTGGGCGGTAAGTTCTCCAGGTCTATTTTTGTTTGTATTCAAGTATGTGAACAGGGCTATTAGAACCGTGTTTTGAATTATTTTAAAACATAATTTGAAATAACATAAAACCTCTTTAAACCTCTAGAAAAATCCAAATATTTAATTAATAAAAAAAAACAAAATTAATCATTTAATTCGATCAAAAAGCTTGCTGAAAAATATAAAAGTACAGTCGTCGGTGCTCATAAGAATATAAAAAACTTGAAATAATGGTAGGCGTTTTTATATCAACTCTTTGAATAACTTAGGAATTTATCTAAGTCTAGCAATAGGCCCATAATTAGAGAAGACTCTTATTGCTTTTCTAATGCACAATAATGAAGAAAAATTTCCAGGAATAAGGATTAATGAATACGTTTGATAAGATCAAAACTACTTTGCAACCTAAACTATGTTAAAAGGCAAACATTTCGGATTATTTATATTAATTATACATACTACTATCACAGAAAGTTTTTGAATCTCTCTCTTTAAAATTCTCTATCACTTACAGTTGAATGTAAGGCAACTCTGCTATGAACTCTCAATTATTACAGAACATTTCTTCTATAATAATAATTTGTGTGGTGGAGTCAACTAGTGGTAAATAAAGTAATTTCCCACTAGTTCTCATCACCCCTTGCAGGATATTGGCTGGGAGAAGAATTTCACCAAATTAAATGACTAAACTGCAATTTATTCTAAGGCTTAAGATGGATTTCAAACCAGGGGCATTACTTCGAAATGCAGTAAAGAGCTATGCGTTAACTCTCAAACTGAAAACGACTTAAGAGGACCCGGTGGTCTAGCACCCGTGAATTTAAGGCATTCTTAGTATTTTTTTTAAAGGTGAACAATGATACTTCAACTTTGTGGGTATATTATAATACTCAAAAAGCATACAAAAATATTTTTATAATCATAAAAAAAAAATGTTTTACAAAATGGCGCTGAAGATGACGTCCTCAAAACAATGGACCTGTGCGGCCAGTGAGGTCTTAGCTCTGTCACTTATTTGAGAAACAAAAAATAAGAAAATTATTAATCTATATGAGTGTAGCTATCGCCCCGGAAGCAGTAAGAAAAGTTTTTTTTTCATGAGGCGGGCCAATATTTCGCTACCTTCTATAAAAGCTGTAAAATCTAAAATACCGGAAATAGAAATCATTATTAAAATTTAACAGTATATTCACGACTATACTTTCGAAATATTAAAAAAAAAATTTATTTTTTGAAAATTCTAGACCACCGGGTCTTCTTAAAGAGCAAGCAAGTATTTTTATTTCAGTGACAAAATAATCAAGTGTACTTGGAGTGATGCAGAATAATTTAGTTCAAACTACTAAAGTAGGCTTACGAAATCAATGGTGATAACCCCCCATCGGGCAGTGGAAAAAACGATGGGAAAATCCAATTATTGATTAACGAAGACCTAATTTTTTAATTTACCTAAAACAGAAATTGATGCAACTCTCCATTTCAAAAATGAATGAATACGACTAGGGAGCTAACTATTACTATACCACTGAACTAAGTTCAAGCGTCATTAACCTGTTGAGTTTTGCTAGTTTTAAAAATCCGAATATAATAGGTCAGCATAGGTTTCCAGCAGCGTGAAATATAAAGGGTCCCATAATTGGTAATTTTTTTTTTTAAGATTTGTATCACAAAAGTTGAAAATCTTCAGAGACCCTAAATCGGCCATAAGGCAGCACTTTAAAGTTCAAATAACACTTACGACTTGTCCTTCAAAAAAGGGGAAAGTGACTGACAGAAAGTGAAAGCAAATTTTTTTTGTAGTACCTGCGTAATACCCGGGTACAGGTCCACTAAAAGAACTTTTTTCTAATTGTCTACGCACTTATTTCGGATATAATTACCTTTGGAACTTTTGTTCCGATATAAAACAATAAATCACCATTACTCGAAGGTGGGAGTTCTGTTCATATGATGGGCGGAATTGTTGCTAGCATGACACGAGTTGCTACTAAAGCCGTCGGTCTTCTTGAACCACCTGTTACTGAGTCGTAATAAATAATAAAAAACCACAACACGTCAGACATATTTCAAAATTTTGACAGATTTCTTGAAGGAGAACGAAAACAAGTTCACAAAATCCAAAGTGCTTCCCAGCGGGATTTCTGGTCCTAAAGCGATCGGTAAGCCTTATTTGCATTGAACACTTAAACGTACAGAATTCAATTTCATTCCCGTTCATGTAATGGTACCAGTTGTAAACTTCATTGATCCGAGACGTGACTATTAATAAAAACAAAACTAGAGAAATAAACAAGTATTTTTTGAATCATTAATAAAACGAAGTAAGAAATAAAAATGCTATTTAGAAGGGAAATTTTGAGGCTGAACAAATAATCTGTTTGACTTTGATCTGGACCAAAATACCGCGCTAATACTCAGCAGCAATGCGCGGGACGGCGGGACTAATATGCCGACTCACGCAATTCAAGTCGATGCGTTTGAGGTCCGCGCCCATTCAAACGGTCAAGTTCCGGAAAAGAATGAGCGTGGACAGAGCTTGTAGCGTACAATTTGCAAGTAACTCGAATATCAAGGTCGCGCTACTTGATTCTGGGCTACCAATAGGTATTTGAACAGTGGACCACATCTTATGGTTCAAGCACAAGGTCGCGAGCTTTACCTTTCGCTGACGCTGTTGTTGCTTCCATTAGTAACAGTAAGGCAAGTAAAATTGTTTTTTCTTTATTTTTTTTTATTTTTTTGAAGTGTGCCCCGAACAAAGCGCCATTGTTATTGCTCTGATTTCAAGTAGCCACACGATGGGAACCTTGCGAATAGTTCATTTTCAATTAGCTGAAATATCTTGGACATTGTGTCCCAAATCTCATATTATGGTCGTGATGCAGCGAGAAGATGTTGTGCAACGTTTGCACAAGCTCAGGTAAACTTAACCGCGAATTTCGTGTAATTAGGATGACTAATGGCAATTTGAACTTTGTCTTCAAGATCTTGCGAATAGAAGACTCAATATCTCCTGTATGCACATTTATACGCCTGTTAGTAATTGGTTGATCGAAAGGCTATTTGCAGAAATCGGTCAACCTATCCGACCAAGATAATGAAAAATTAATGATAATTAATTATAGATTTTGTGCAACTTTTTATGATATATAAAAAAAAAAATTGAAGCGTGGGTCATCATTGGTAATCATGAGAATAGATAGTCGTGACTGGTGTAACTTTGATTCTGTGAAACAATAGCAATTAACCCTAAAAATAATTAATTAAAAACTTGATACAAATTTTTCGAAATGTAAAAGTTTCAAAATAAAAATAGGACCAAAACATTGATATTCTGTTAAATTTTTCCAAAAATTCATAAGGCTTGAAAGGAAAATAAGTGACACAGTTTTTTATTTCATGTCTGAACAGTATAAGTAAGTGTGAGAAACATACAAAATGAAATTTGTAAAGGAAGCAGAAACATATTATTGCTAATGTCAAAGATAACCCGTAAAAAGAATGGAAACTATTTCTTCTTATTTATTCTTTTGTTTTTTTAAACAGGCAAAGAGGTATTGTCGTAGTGAAAAATCAATGTTTTTTAAAAGTTTTGCAAAGTCGGTTTAGTTTGCTTATAATATAAATATTTTCGACTGCCGTAAAATTTGAAAATATATTATTCATTTAGAATAACCACTGATTTAAAGATTGGGTTCCTTTACAGTTTTTTTTAGAATGTAACCAAAGCCCAGGCGACAACGCTATGGTGCGCTTCTAGCATTGCTATTGCCGGAACGGAATTAGAGTAAGAAAAATGAAAGAAATTATGTTAACATAGCTCCAAGCTATGCAATAGCCCAGAGATGGAGTTAATTTTTTTTTTTAAGAAAGAAAAACTCGAGGTTAATCTGAGGCTCGAACCGGCATCCATGGTATGGTGATCGTACCACTCAACCATTGATCTAACTCCGTCTCCAACCCTTATTAATTTTTGACAGAAATTCAACAAAATGAGAATTATTTTTGGTTCTATTTTTATATCTTCGACTGTTGTTTTAACATATATCTTAGTTCGATTTACTAACAAAGCAAAGCGAACAAATGCGCCCGACAGTATTATGCACGCTCCCGCTACAAGCACAAAAATTGAAATTACGCCCGCCACATAGGTATGCTCGCTCCCGCTACAGGCACAAAAATCTGCTTCTGTTACCTCATTCTAGTTTTAACACGAGACTGGTACCTCACCGCGTGGGTTGTATAAAGTCTCACCTCTGTAGACGCGTGTTCATCATGTGGATAATCGGCGACCTGATATTAAAATTGTTTCAAATAGCTGATGACGTACAAGGAGAGTTATGACAACAATAATGATAACAATTACCTGAAATTTATTGTTTTTATTCTTATATATTTTCCAGTTTCAGTTATAATCTTTATTAACTCGATTAAAAATTAGACTCAACTACACAAACATTGCCGGCTACTGCAGAGATAGTTTTGTTATTTCAGACTTAGTCTCAAATAAGTTAATCTGCGAAAATAATTTTATTGTTATCATTTGAAATTTTAGTCTAGAAAAAATGTGAGCATACCGTCCTTGGTTTGAACTATTACGTGCGTTTTATATTAATATGTTCCTGCATCTGGCTTTTGGAAAAGTATAATTTTTACTCAGGCGTATCATGCCTCATTTAAGAGCAATTCAGGCGTTTTGACGCTATGCGTGCCTGTTTCAGACTAGCAATGGGCGAGTCATATTTTTACTCGGAGCGTCGACCGATTTGGATGATCCTTTTTCTGAATAAAGTATAAACATTCCCCCGCTTCTAATATGACAACAATTTTGGAACTAGGAAGGGGTTGGTGGAGAGTAACCCTATCGTCGTAACGCTTAAATAGATTGTGATACTTTTAGAATAGGGGTGGGAGAGGTGTGTATCCTAACTTCGTAAAATGTGGACCGATTTAACTCGATTTGTGCCATAACAAAAGGTGTCTTTTGACATGTCACTCCCTTCCCACATCCAAGCCTAGGGGTGCCGGATACTTCTTAACCCAATATTATTGAATGACATTTAGAGTGTGATATACAAATTCAACATTAACATCGGTCAATTTGGGTTGTTTTTTTGTCCCTTCTAATTTTCTCGTGAGCTGAAATATTTAAGTAGTTTTATACAGGGTGTTTTTCATAAGGTGTCCCAAAATAAGTAGGGCGATAGATCTCACCTAGATAAACAAAGGATTGTATGGCAGTTGGGGTGGAGGGGGTGCAATAGCACCCGCTTAGGAGTTACAAGGTGATTTATAAATTTGCAATTGTATGCACGGCACTATTTTATCTTTATCTTTTGATCTACTGAAAGCAACGATATCAAACAAACGCCAAAAATTTACCATCCCAATGACTTTTCAAAAAACCCTTTCCATGTTGATCTAAGTTCTACCGTTGCAGTTACGCTAACGTTCAAAAGTTAAGCGTGTTGCAATTACCAAAAATTCAGAGTTTTTCCAAATTTGTTCGCAAATTTGTGTAACTAATACACCCGTTTTCTATTTTTATTAAATTTTCCATCTTATTATCTTTCCAAAAAGGTACAGCATGTCAAAATGGAGGAAGGATTAGAAAAGTTGCTTCCTTAGAACTCCCTGACCATCTAGAGAGAGGGTAGGAAATGGTTGTTTGGGGTACACTCATAATTAATTCATTAATTTAAATTGAAAATTTATGAATCACTCCCCCCCCCCCCACCCCATTTTATGTTTGGTTAGTTAAGGTTTATCACCCCACTTATTTTTTTACACCTTATGTGAAACACGCTATATAAGCATTTTCGGTTGTGGTTAGGTAGTTATTTTGTTTGATTAATTTTCATCGACTTCAAAATGTAGATATAAAATTAAATATTATTTGATGCTTCTTACCGCTTTTTGTAAAGTCAGCTCAACTTTTTTTCAAAAAAAAAACTATTTTATTTTAGTTTCTTCATATATACGATTCAAAGAATGCTGCTCGTATAACAAACACGTTGCGGAGTTAATCCCTCCCACCCTCACGTTAGATACAAAATTCTTACCATGGCGCTAGTATGCCAACGTTCTTTATGCAGCAACAGAGAATCTTAATTACCGGTGGTCTTTGCATTGTGACTCTAGATTCAACATAATTTATCATTTGCCAATGAATAAATGCATTCTGTATAACGGAATGAAAATCAACAAAATTCGTCTACGCCTCAGAGAAGCCAGGTGACGTCCCCCCTCCCACTCTCACTCAAATCACACCTTCTATCATGATACAAATGGAGTGAGATAATCTGTTCATATAAACGAATAATCCATTTCGGTCTGATCGTCAAGGTTGAGTTCCACCCTTTCTCCCATCCTCACTAACCCCATAGATTTTTGTCGTGTCATCAAAGGAATCATCCAGATCATTCCACGCGTTATAAAATTAGGCGATCTCTCCCTCTCACCCACCCTAAGACTAAACGTTTCCTTATGTTAGAATCATACTCTATATGACAAAAGAAGAACCAGCCAAATTGGTCCCCGCGTTACAGAGTAAGGTTCAACCCCCCCCTAAACCAAAAGAATCGATGAACATACTCCTACAACAAACAAATTGGTTCCAATCGGCTAACATACTCTACCAAGCAAAAAAAAATATCCACGAAATTATGCCAGGTCACACAGAAAAAAATTAAAATAAAAAAAAATTTTATAAAAAACTACGGGTCTAACTTAGAACTTCTCGGATTTGATAAGTCGGTGAAAAATATCAGATGACATCTAATTTTGTACCGAGGACTATGCCACAGCCTACGCTAGATACAGCTGAGCATTGATGGTGTAAACAAACCCCTGTAGACACAAGGAAAAGTTTGGGGATTGTACTTTCTCGTAGTATTTCAACTGTTCTGAACATGTGAACACGATAAATAGTTTCTCTCTTGCGCTTGTTTTATGGAAGTATTGAGCTTAAAATACGTCAATGACATCAACGTTTTTTTGGTTTTGGGTACGAGAGTGAGAGAGTTTTATTTGTGGTACAACAAAAATGAAACAATGACGAAACGCTTGGTGGTGAAATGGCGGCCTGACTGTGACCATGCGCAAAATACTCCATAACCCCAACAACTGGGCTACCAGCGCTGTTATTGATTCTCCATTCTAAAGTTCTTTTCATGGAGAAGCGGTGATCCCACATGTCCATTGGAAACGCTGCGAAGTAGGGAACGCGTTCGTCGTTTGTTTCGCCTATAGAAGGGGCCTGATCAAATGACGTGTTAATAATGATCCTTGCAAACGAGTAGTGATGTAATCATGATGATTAGAAATCAGGTGAAATCAAGTCAGTAGTTCGGTTTGCAGCTCATTATTTTATGTTACACTGATTTTGAAAGAATGATAAGCAAATTTTTAATATATTTAATTAAATATACTTCTTTTTTATTCTTAAGACGCAGAAGCATATAAAACCCAAGGATATCGCTTTCGAATAATATCTTTGCTGCCTATTTTCAGTAAGGTCAATAGATGCTGTGTTTCCTCTAGCCCCTAAATCTTAAAGATTTTAAAATTGGAAAAGTAAGATTGTCGAATAGGAATAATCAAGAGTTCCACTTTAATATGCTTCCATTAATTTCTGTTCAAATTTACTGCATTCTAATATTTGACTTGTTGTAGATCGTTATGCAATCAAGATTGACCCACCCACTAGTTGTCAATGCCGAAAAGTATTGACAGTTCGATTTAGCAAATTTAACAAGTCACTGGCCCCACTTATCTTTGTCCCATATCCATGAATGAAGTATGAATCTTAATTGGATATCACATATGCTGTTAACACGAGCTCATACAAATCCATGCGATAACAAAGTGCTTTGCAATTTAACCATTTTCGCAGCTTGAAACCGTAAGAAAGTACATTTGGCAACAGCAAGCTTTAAAATGTCATCAGATAAATTTCGCGAAATTGTTCCGTTGCGGCTGAACTAAGCCAAATTTTAAAGTTTCCTGTCTCAAGCAAATTTAGTTATCCCCACCAACAGTTACCTTTTCTCTTAAGCAACAGAGCGAAGAAAAAGTCGACCTTGCATCGCCATAGGTCTATTGTTGGAACGCGATAATTTTAATTCCTTCAATGAACGGAGAAAAATCCGAACTTTATTGGAAACGGTCAAGCGGCTGCGGGTCTAACGTCATGATCAATCTGCAAGATTAGGGTCCGAATAGACTTGTAATTATTTTATAGTGCGTATTTGCTTGGCATTAAGGTTTAATCACGCAGCTTTTCTCAAGGCAGCGAGCATGACGTACACTACAAGCAGCACTATTTGATTGACCATTTACTGGACACATGTCGATCCTTAGTCATTCCAGTTAATCAGATCGTTTTACGACCTTGTTGAAATTTTTATTAATAGGTACACTGTTTACCATCTGGGTTTAAAATTAAGCGGTTTCTAGCCGGATATGTTGAATCATTACCACCTCAGGTTAATTCATAGTTGTTATTTAAGCAAATGCAAACCGCGCTCAAGTGGGCTAAACAGAAATCGTTTGTTATGGAACTTATCTCCCAGTTGGAATGGATAATTTTAAATAGCTGATTTCATGCTCAAAGTTTCCCGTGAATAAAGTCATTTTCTGTTTAAAATTAATAGATTGTGTACAGAATTCACTGATGGTATCTCCCGGCTACGTTCATATTTAGGGAAAACTCTCAATACTTGACCGGAAATTTAATAAGTGAAAATTATCTTCCGATTTCTCTGCGTACCTAAGTGGGCAGATTCGTACACGATTTTCTCTGTTAATCGGTTTTCAAAGTTTTATTGAATCATATCAGAAGTTGAGAAAGTGTTTCGTAATAATGTAAAAACTAAAAATTTCTGTTAACGAATTCAGGTCGTAATTATAATGTGATAAGATAAGGAAAAGGTATATATTTTAGGTTTTGGTCTGCGTTAATCCGGTTTCATCTTCCTACTAAGCTTTAAAAAACAATTTCTATTTTTTCAATTACTTAATTATGTCGATAAACTTTTCTTCTAAGCATTTGCCAGTCAAAACAGACACATAATGCACGCTCACTGAACAGGTATTTTAGAAGATAATTTATAGAAAGTACAAAAAAATCTTATTTTTTATCACTGAACTGCGAACCGATAGCAAAAACTTCCTCATTGTATCGGAAACTGTTAAAATTGAGCTTAGTTCTTGTTGAATACAAATAGTATGCGGTAATCATGTTCAGACAACACCTAATAAATAAGTCATATCGAATTTGAAAAGAAAGACATTACCATATTTAAGCGTCCGCACTTAGCTTAAGCTAATTAGAGTGTTATAAACACTTACATAAACAAATTGTGGCAAACACAGTAGTTGTAATAATGTTTTGAGGACGGATCACATAATTCTGTCCAAAAGTTTTGTATTGTTTACAAACGTGGATTTATTTGTGTATAAAAATAGTAGTAGTTAGAATTGATATTTAGTTTAATTGTTTGCTCGAAATGCAAAACTACTTAATAAAATATTCTTCATAGCTTTTTCGTTACCTCCACTCTTTATGTTTTGAACTCTTTAAGTCTGCAGTGGCCTGAGAACTAGGCAAAAGTAAATCTAGAACGCATTTTTAAATGATTTATAAACTATACTATTAGCGGAAACTCTCTTAGAAGGCAGTCAGCCCACTCTCAACTTAATTCTACAATCAAAAAGATTTAGGAGTTTTTCTTTTAAATGTCGCCTGTATATGGTAACATGAAACTTTTCTTGTTTTTTTGTTGGTAGAACTGTTGTTCACATTCCCTACAGTATTCAGTTTGACACTTCATATGTTGTCATTATTACTGTGTTTTCTTTCAAAAAATGTTTGTGTCTAAGCGATTTATGGTAAGGATAGTTCTGTTGAAGATGATCCTCGTTCTGTCGGGTCATAGCAATCGAAAGCTGATGACAACAGTGAAAAAATAAGATCAATGCTGGCCGAAACTGATAAATATGATCAGATCAAAGCATTACACAGCTCCACAAAAAAAAATTGAAAGAATTAATAATGAATTCGAGGTCCGTTTAACCCCATCACCACATCAGGATTTTCCATTCGTTATGTACTTTCGAACTGCCTATCTAGCCCTAACTTCGGAAATGAGGAGCGTTTTGTGAACGTTGCCACATTTATTTTGAGGTTATGGGGTTATGCGGTTTAGGGGTTGGGGGTTAAGAGCTTAGGGTTTTTGGTATGATGGGGTTATGGGGTTTTAAATTCAAGGGGTAATAAGAGTTTTTGGTCGAAATTTTGAGGTTATGGAAAATTCTGATGTGATGGGGTTAAACGGACCTCGGATTCGGTTTCAACGACCTCAAAAACATATAGTAAATTTTTTAAATTTTTTTTGTGGAGCTGTGTTATGTATGACGATTAGATTTTTGCGACTTCGAGCTGCCGATTTTCGAATCGAGTTTACGTGGAACCTATTCAGCTTGAATCGATTTGAAAAGATTTTAACCCAGACACCAGAATATATTTTTCCAAATGCTTTAGATGCGCTAAATCCGAATCCGAGGTCCAAATCTCTCAATTGGCTCTGGTTTTTGAGAAATCTTAACCTAAAAGTCCAATAAAAGCGATTTTGGCCTATATTTGAGGTTATCTAGCATCGCAAATTTTCTTTTTCTTTAAAAAAACTATGAACAGCATCTTAAAGTACATGCCTTGCCGTTTTAAATGCCGTTGAGTGTGCTCAAAAGTCTATTCTTTCGCTGAGATATCGCATGTTGCAATTTTTATGTTTGTGAATTTCTCTATAATTGAAAACCTAGTAACCACCACGTGTACATCAAACAGTCGAAAACATAACAATTTCAAAATGCGATATCTCAGCGAAAAAAAAAGATATTTGAGCAAACTCAACGGCATTTAAAAGGGCAAGGCTTGTACTTTAAGATACTGTTCATAGTTTTTGGAGAAACAAAATTTGTGATGCTACATAATCCCAAATATAGGCCAAAATCGCTTTAATTGCGCTTATAGGTTAAGATATCTCGAAAACCAGAGCCAATTGAGAGATTTGGACCTCGGATTCGGTTTTAGCGCATCTAAAACATTTGGAAAAATATATTCTGGTTTCTGGGTTAAAATCTTGTCGGCCTGTGTAATTAAAACAAAAACAAATTTTTGTTTGAAAGGAGGTTTGAAGGTAATGTACCTATCTAAACTAAAAATTTCAGTTACATAAAATATTATCCACCCAAATAAAACAAAAATTTACTCAAGTAAAATTTCAATTAAATACTCAATGTCCTTACTTAAATAAAAAAAATTCAAATAAAAATTATGCGTGAATGATTGGCGATTTATTTTAATAAATTTTTAATTATATTAAAGCTTATTTGTTTTGCTATATTAAAACGCTAGTTGAATGACATCTCGCCAAAATAAAAGTTTATTCGAATAAAACCATATTTATAATTTCTTCGATTCACGATTATCCGGATTGATTTATTCGCCATCGTTATTCGATTAAAATGCCCAAGTTTGCCTAGTATAAAGAATGTTCTTTTAAAGAAAAACACGACTAAATCGACTATGAAACAACTCTGAAATGGCTCGACAAAGTTCGTTACATTAAAGTGTGCAAGATTGCGATTATATTCGTCCTATTTAAATGTTATTACTAGACCAAGTAATATATTTTAGTTCTCCACAGCCAAATGATCGATAGAATTTTAGTTTTACTAGTATAAATATTTTACAGGCTAAGGGATTAACATTTTGTTAATCAGAACAAGACTGACACTATAGAAAAGAAAATGTTTAAGTAAAGCCATTTTTAACTTCAGTAACAGTATATTGGGAAGTTACTAGAATCGGTCCGAAAATCTAAATCAAAATTTTCAACATATTTTTTATATTTCAAGGTCACTATTTTTACACTATTTTTGAAAAGAAGTGTATGGGGCTAAGTGTGTGCATGCAAGTATGCCACTCGTAATTTTTTCCTGCACAAAACTTTCCGAATAGCAAATGGTATCGGCATCATTAGGGTGCCATTCGATGCATATTAATGTCAATGTGATTCGAACGATGTCTTATCAAATGCAGTCCAGCCGTTTTTAATAGAGTTAAATTTCCGAAGAGTAGTAGTAGGAAAAAAAAACAATGACTAAACAATTGACAGACTCTAGACCTGTCACAATTTTTCTGAGGATACCCTTAGATTTTCTGTTAGTTATTTTACTGATAGGCTTCAGCGCGTTAAAATTGATGGTATATGTTCTTCCTTACTTCGTGTGTTCGCTGGTGTTCCTTAGGGCTCGCTTTTAGGACCGCTCCTGTTTTGAATGTTTATTAATGACATCCATAAAAATTTTATTTCACAATGGGCAGATGTAAACTCAAAGACCCTTGGAACTCAGCTCCAGCTGTATCTCGACTAAACGGAGATTTATTGTCGATTGCCTCCTGATCTGAACAACACAAACTAAAACTGAACTCTGCTACATGTAATAGCATTGTTGTGTTTAAGGAAAAGCTGGATACCTGTTACTTTAAATATCGTATCTGCCCTTTTTACTTACAAATTCCTTGATTGCCATGCGCCCCAATACTTATTGGATAGGCTGCAATTGATGAGTTCCGTCGGAGGATCTTGTAATTTAATCATTCCACGTTGTGTTCTTATTTAGTTGGTAGTCGACCCTGTTTCGTGCATGGTGTGGAAATTTACAATCGGCTACCTATGGAAGTTAATCGAGTTGGCAGTGTGAGCGGTTTTAAATGGCATCTACAAAATTACTTTCTTTATATGTAAATGGTGGTATTTCGGGATGTCCCTTTATAGCTACTATACTTTTTTTCATAGGCTGTTTAATTTACGATATCTTGAAATTGAGAATTGAATAATGGATTTTTATTACTCACATGTTTTATAATTACTTTTTTGCGTTGTTATATCTGAATTAAGCACATAATAACTTACAGCATTTTATATGTTATTTAACAGGATTGTAATATCTTCTAACACAATTGCTAAATAAATATATTAATAGAATATATAATCAGGAGATGAATCGAATAATATTGATTGTTAGTTAGGCAAGGACAATGCTACAATATGTGTTGATAAAAAAAATTAATATGTAATAATTAAAATGCTTACTTTTCTGTGTAAAATTCATTAATAATAAAGATACCTACTGAGAAGTTGGTCATGTTTATCTTAAGGGTAGCATTGAGCTCTTCATCTAGTTAAATTTCAAATTGTGATTATATTTAGGAGTCTGTCAAAATCTGAAATTCATTATTTTTTTAGTTATGCCAGTCTTGTTTCAGATAACGAGATACTCTCCTGAGCTCCCAGCATTTAGTTGCTTGAAAGCTTGCAATATTTTTTAGATTATAAAAATGTAACAAGGAGAGTTTTCTCACGTAAACTGTGAAGGGTATTAAACTTAAGATCCGTTCATAATGGCACATGTAAGGGTCAAAATTAGCTTATAGAATTAAGATTGCTTTCGAAAACTCAACTTCAAATAAATCTTCTGGTATAATTGTCTAGCTAAATTTTGTATTAAAGAGAAGAACATTCGATTCGACGACAACGATTGAAATGGGATCTACAGTTAATGGTAGATTCCGAACTACAGCCATTACTGTGCAACCTGTAATGGGACCTATATTATGGAAGACCAACATTTACTCCACTGAGACCCCTCGTATATAAATTTATAATACATCCCAGATATAAATGGCCGAAAAAAAGACCGCTTAGAATGTTGTAGACACACTCATTGGTTAGTCTTGCCATGTCTGCTTCATTTGTTTATAGAAAAGTCCTTTTGTATATTTACAAATGAAAAAATTTAAAAATTATTAATTTAAATTAATCAATTTGGTGCATGCACTTTTATTTCTTTAATTACATATTATTTTTTAACCTTCAAAAACCTCAAAGTAACGCCGCGTTTTTTAAGTATTATTATAGCTCTGTTCAAATTCCCAGGCATTACTCCCAGAAGTAAATCCGCACAAGGTCTCCAACAGTCTGACCTAAATTCCGCAGTGTAACTCCGCAAGCTCAAATCTTCAAAGTATCTGCGGTTATGGTTTTTGTTTACATCGAACCTAATAATAAAAAAAACCTTCCCAGGCTGACCGGAATTCTTTCACGTCAGTTCCGTGCCGCCTTTTTAACTTGAAATTACCTGGATCTGTCGATAGTGTCATATGCCTCATTGACTTTGCTCCACACAATCAGATATTGCACAAACTAAATGGACCGCCATTATTGTTTGAGGTTTGATTGAACCAAATCGTACCCCTTGTAATTAGAAAAGTCGTCGCTATCAAATCCCAATTGCACTAGCAATTTGGTTTCAGGAGATTGTTAAATGTAAGATTGTAGCATTTCAGATATCACCAGACGGCGCTCCGTAGTTAAAATTCAAGCAGGTGTTTTCGTCTGATAGTTTACACCATGTACTTTGTAGGAACCTAATTACCCAACTATTCTTAGGAATTATTCAGTGCGAACGTGCTCCTTAGAATGAGTAACCAAAGTAGCTGCTAGTTAATAAGGAACCTTGCAATAGTTTGACTGCGATACAACTTTTCGATTAATACTTCGTTACCTGCGTACGCCTCAGGTGAATTGAAAAATTTTTGCGGTTGAACAATAAATATAGATTAGTTGATAAGGTGTGATTGTTATGTACACAATTTCCAGTCTTTCTCGCGTGTGGCATATGTTTCGAGGTACATATCCGTATACAATGAAATTATTCCCAATTATTATATAAAAGTCGCTCAGTTAAATAAGCAGTTGAAATAAATGCCCTTCTGGTAATATTTGTCTTAATTCATATGATATTTGCTGTGCCTGATTAAGGCCTAAAACCACTCAATTGGGAAACGCCATATCTTTCGGATAAAAACAAATAAAAAGTCTGGGGAAAGGCGCACGCTTTTTAACTTTTTATTGATATAATCCGTGTCCAAAAGCGACATTTAAGGAATATTGATGACTGAATTTACTCGAGGTACCGCGAGTTTTGTGGTTTTGTTTAAAACTGGCGACAAATTTAAATAAATAAATAAGAGCATTGTCACGAAGTTGTTGAACGAATTTAAAACTCGCACGGACTTTAACGTTCTGAATAAAATATCGCGAGCTCAACCATATGCAAATCCGACAAGACGTATGCTCGAGAGCTGCACTTGTAAATCAAAGGAAGCGAAATGTGCTCTTGAGTTATGGTCGCGTTGACTATTTTCTTAATATCCTGGTGAGTTTCCTGCTTTTGAACCATTTATATTTCCACCTACGAAGAGTTATAAATAGATGGCGAGTCGGAAAATACTCCTGATCTTGTTAGAAAAACAGCATAGGCACAGAATGATTAATTTTCACTAATTAGGAAATATGCCTTTGCGACCATTACTTTGTTTTTCCAGATTGGAAATGAAAGCGTCTTAACCCTCGCGATAAGCTGTTTTTGAGAGCATAACACATGGCGCAATTAATATAAGTAATAGTAACAGAATTATACTTGTCTCATGCCATCAAACCTTTGGGAAGGGCCTAGATAATTTTTTTTAGTAAAGTACTTTACAAAGAACTCTAAGAACCACAATTTCGAAATTTGTTTATTCTTTTGTTTGTTAGAATCGCAATATCAAGAGTTATTATTTATCATCATTATTGTTTTTCGCGGATTTTTTCCGAACGTCTTCTGTGATATTTCCACTACACATTTACTCACTTTACGCGGCTCCCGCCTACCTCCCCTGAGCCTAAAGATTTAGTATTCGACGATGCACACGTTGCTGAACACTTATCTAATTTGGCGGAGGGCTTCACCGATGGTCCCGACAGTATACCCGCTTCCTTTCCGAACAAATGCCAATTACCTCTTCCTAGTATTCTTTGATACTTGTTCAATCTGTCCCTGCAATCGTGCCTCTTTGCGGAACTTTGGAAGACTTCTGTATTGGTTCCTCTCTATAAGAAAAGCAGTAGTTCAGACGTCTCCAACTAAACTACGGACCGATTGCCAGCCTGTGCCATGCCGCGAAGGTTTTTGAGTCTCTGGGCAGTGACGTTCTTCGATTTCACTGCAGGCCTTTTATGTGATCCTTTCAGCATGGCTTCCTCAGGGGGAAGTCTAAGACCACCAACCTCCTTGAGTTCATTAATTATTCTTTACCAGGCTTCGAAGCGGGCAAACAGGTAGATTGTGTACTCACAGACTTCAGTAAGGCTTTTGATAGGATTGATTATGGTATTCTGGTCTATAAATTTACTCTTCTTGGTTGGTCGTACCCAGCGCGTCCTGTTTCGGGGAGCTCTATCAAACGAAATCCTTGTCACTTCGGGGGTGCCAAAGGGCAGTATTCTCGGCCCACTCCTCTTCATCCTATATATTAGCGATGTTTCGCTTCTCCTGACACGCAGTAAAATTCTCTGTTATGCGGACGATGCTAAGATTTTACGCACAGCTTCTCACGAAGCAGACTGCAGTGCTTTGCACTCTGACCTAGCTGTGTTCTGCGATTGGTGTGTGGCAATCGCCTTCCTTTAAATGCCGGGAAGTACACCGTTATGACCTTCTCCCGTAAAAGACGTCTTTTCCCCTTTGATGGTTGCTATAAGCGACGATTGTTTAGGTAAAAATGAAAAGGCATTCGCAGGTTCAAATGGAGCGTTTATGACTTCAGCAAAATCCTTTTATCGCCAAAATTGAGGTTTCTCTGTAAAAAGTTGACAACCGTCGTCTACTCCTACTGAATATTATGTTTAACTAGAATACCATGAGATGAACCAAAGCGTACGATATGCTTGCGTTGGTTAATTTAAGATCATATTGCGGCACTAACCCATAGTTTTCTTTTTCCGCTAAATGTGCACTTGTTTTATACTATAGGTTGTTAAGCATTTCTTTGTCGTTTTAACTTTTCTTCGATGGAGTTGTCGTTAGCACCGTGTTGATGACGGCACTTCCTGAGTCTAAATTTATCTATTCAAATTCATGTTGTTTGAGCCAAAATCGGCGTTAAGACCTTTCATAACATCAGGAACGCTTTCAAAGCTGTCACCAGATGATAAAATGGTCCTTTATTTGTTTTTATTTTCTATTGTTATTTGCGGTCTCGGTCCACGAAGTTTATTTATCAAGATATTGCAGCAAGTTCAGAAACACCAACTGGGTTACCTATAAAGAGGAACTGGGTGGTAGACTCTATGGGTTCATGGGCTCCATCAAGTCTACGCAAGACGTCGAACTTGCGGCAGACCTCGTAAACGATGCCATACAGACGGCCTTCAGGGGAAGTTGTCCGGTGTCAGTAAGGTCCCAGAACAGGAACGTCCCTTGGTGGACGAGGGAACTTGCGAGACTAAGGGCTATTACCAGGAGGCTGTTCAACAGGGCGAAAAGAGGCGGGTGCTGGGAAGAATATAGACAATCCCTAACTGCCTACAACCGAGAACTGCGCCGTTCCAAAAGATGCAGCTGGCAAAAGTTCTGCCAAAACGTGGAGGGCGCTCGCGAGTCTGCGAGACTGCATAAAGCCCTTATGAAAACTACGTCGGGCGACCTGGGCACACTCCAGAAACCGGACGGGACATACACCCAGACCAGGGAAGAAACGCTAGAGATTCTACTGCAGTCCCACTTTCCTGGTTCAAAGGTGGAAGAACCGAACGAGGCAGACAGGCCCAGCCTAACTGACCACCTAGCAAGGAGGGCGACCAAGGCGGACTGGAGGGTTGCCAGCTCGGTCTTTACATGTAAAGCCATTAAGGATGCTATTTCATCCTTCGAACCATTCAAGTCCCCTGGCACGGATGGTGTGTACCCGGTGCTCCTACAGGAGGGCTGTGATGTTCTCGCACCGGTGCTGTGCAGAATATACAGGGCGTCCTTTGCACTAGGATACGTACCATCTATCTGGAGGACTGTGAAAATAGCCTTTATTCCAAAGCAAGGCCGTGTAGATTACACACTCGCTAAAGCATACAGGCCTATTAGTCTAACATCGTTCATGTTAAAAATGATGGAAAAAGTTAATGATCGGGCGATCAGGGAGAGGTATCTTCTACACTCACCACTTCATGCCCGGCAGCACGCCTACCAAACCGGAAAATCCACGACAACGGCACTCCATGACTTAATACTCAAGCTGGAGTGAGATATCTCGACTTCTAGAAAAGAATGTCGCGGAGAAAAGGCGCAAAGTCGCTGACTTGGTGTTTATTCATCAGCTCTTGAACTCTAGTATAGGCTCAGGTTCGCTTGCTAACAGGGTTTCCTTCAGACAGTCCCAACATAACCTTCGAAGACCGCCTTTGTTGCATGTTGAACCATCCAGATCAAATTATGGCATGCATAAATCAATTAATCGTTTATGTAGCGCTTTTAATTCTTATCCTAATTTTGATTTAACTCTTAGTAATGTGTTGTTTAAGATCTATCTATTTTCTGTGCTCCCGTGATTCTCTGTTTGTATGGTGTGTTGCTGAGTTTCCTTGCTTGTTTTATTTCTGTTGCTCTCTTATTGTCTGTTTTTGTTTTCCTCTGCATGCTGGTGTGGGAGACTCATTTCATCTTTTTGACGGAAAGGTGGAGTGTTTCTTGACTAGTTGCCGAAGAAGTGCGCCTTCTGTGTTAGAAGAGTTAATTCTAAATAAACTAAATTACTTGGTCCACTCAGTTCTTACGAAGCACAATTGCAATGGCTTTCTAGCATCGCTGAAATTTTACAACAGCAACATTATTGATTTTTCGACAATTTGTTTCCTTATGTGACTTTCACTAAAGAGAAATAGGAGAAATCAATTGTTTGTATTGTTACGGCCTTGTTGGTGTTAAAGAAAAGTTTTTCAATGGTGATAAAGTTAATTAATGTCAAAAATAATGGAGGCTCTGAACCCAATAGGCCTAACCTTCCTTTAAAATACAATTACAAAAAGAAAAGAAAAACGTTTCCCCGACCTTCTTGTGGAAGTACAACATGCAAATTGTAATACCAGTGAACAGGTGCAACATGCACTATATCCGCATGGAATATAAGTAAATCAGAACCTGTCCTGTAATTTCAACTTTTGGAAATTACTTCCTCATTTCATTGGTACTATTGTTATCATTGGTATTAAGACATCACTATAATCCGAAAAATAGCTTTTATCAGTTCACAGCAAATGTAATCCTCCATAGACTGTTTTTGTAACTGTCTCCTACAAAAGTTTTTTCATTTTCGTCCAACCTGAGTCGATTTTTTTAAACATGCCAATAAAATGATTTAGTAATATAAAAGAATTATTGTAATTAAAATAAATAACAGTACATATGTAAACCAATGCATCCCACGGCTCAATGTAGTTTACTGGACCATGAACATAAATGCTTTATTAGAGCAAGTTCTAAAAGCCTTTTCCACTCAATTTGCATTCGTTCGATGCAACTATTGCGAAATTTTCGCCCACTCTTGCATTGCGCCAAAGACCTCGCACAGGTAATTTTCTAATCAAAACCTTACCTACACTCCAAATGTTTACCATTAGCTCCAAATATTAGATAATTTGTCCTAATCTGTAAGATTTTATTAATTTAAACCGGTTGAAGGAATTGCAGAGCACGAAGACCTATGCACAAACTGCAGCAACTAAACTAGCCGGCTTGCTGTAACACCTATGCCAGGTGACGGCTCTTATGCAAAACCAGCAGCGAATGTAAATATCCAGCACCTATGCTTCAAATTGCATAAAATATGCTTCAATGCTAGATGAGACAAACATCGACGAATAAAATACTTAGAAGAGTGTGATTAAAGCAGACAGAGTCTAGCCTCGAGATACAGTCGCGTGTAAAGAACTGCTACAGAAATAACTTTCATTTTCTTAATACACCGCGAGATATCTGTCTTGAGAAGTCAACTGGTTAGACAAGACTGAGCCGGGCTTGTATGACAGGTGAGACTGGTAACGGTGATCGGTTAACGAACAATACGGTGGGGCAGGTAATTTTAAGAGAAAGGTCTTGAGGGGATCAGCTAGTAATCTCCAACTGGACCTGTTGTAAGAGAGGCAAGTCAATGGCAACCTTCTCGATATAACGGTATCACTCGTCATACGGCTTAAGATCACTTACCAGATCACTAACAGATTGATACACTGTTAAATTTTCAATAAGCGACCGCTTAAGAGCAAAATCCACTGAGCGTAGTGTTGAAGTCTTTCACCTTAAAGGGGGGCTACTCTTGGTAAGCCAACGAGCTCCCGCTGCTTCTTTTCTCGTGTAAGAAATTGCCCAAAACGAAAACTGAGTTTTATTGCAGAATTACACCTTCAAGTGGCTGCAGGTAAATTATTTTGCGAGAGTCGCAATCACTGCACCAGAAGGTTTTATATATTCATCGAGTTTTACGTTTGCGTTCAGTTTGGTGCTAAGACGCGGGGCGCGAATTTCCTGTTGCAAAATTGACCAAGTCAAGAAGTGGTTAATTTTGTACCATTTTATGTGAAATTACTCGGATTTGAAATATTCGAATCGTATGATATTCATAAGTGAAATAATGTGCATTGAGGATCTGCTCGAAGGATAGTACCTATACAGTGTTGAGTTGCAGTTTTCGCTTTTATTACGGATTAATAACTTTGTCGTAAATTGTGCCTTCTTTGCGACGAAAAAGTTACTTTGCTGCAGTCCGTTTTTTACTTTTTAACTCAAAAGGATTATTCAAAGGATACAAGAAAAATTAAAAGGAAATAAATATGTCTGTTAAGTGGAAAATGTCTAGTGCATTATGTTCCTTAACTATAGTGCTGTTGTTAATTGTTTTATTAAATGGAATCGGAAACGTGTCTGGTGTCCGAGTGCATTCAAAACGAATCAAAGGTGAGTGATATTTCAATTTCTATATTTTTTTTGTCGAATCATTTTACTGAAGAATTCATTCACCTCAAATTGCTTCAAAAACAATGTATCTAAAGTGAGATCAGAAAAAAACATTGACCCACATGTGGAACACCAAATTGCTCTAAACTAGTTTTTCTTGCCGTTCGCAATCTGTGTCACTGTGCGAAACTGCTATTTCTGCAGTCCAGACTGCAAAACCTGCAGTTGACTCGACTTTAAAAAGGGAAATTTATACGAGAAAATCCTAGACAAGACATGAGCGTAAGTCAGTTGTAGGTGGAATTTTAATGCAATCACGATTCATTGATATTTTGTTTTAACTATTTGTTGTCGTGAATAATATTATTGTTGAAAGGAACTTAGACAAATAAGAAGAAGAATGGTTTAATGTCAGTCGTACGAATTCCGAGCGCTTTATATAACTCGAGGCCGAATAGGTGCAGTGTTCTATCGATTCAGTCTAAAGGTTACCGACGGGTTTCTTAATGAAGCACTTTGGCTGATCGTAAGATTTTGAACTTTAGCCCCCTTTCGATTTCATTCTTGCTATTGTTTTTACTCGGATTGAGATTGCTTTGACAGTTTTTAAGATAAGAATTTTACAATATGTCGAAAGTACCTACAATAATTGTTGTTACTTGTGATTTTCCGATAGGTGCTATTCGATATCTTGTGTTGTCTCCCATTGTCTTAACGAGGCAAAAATAAAAGAATTGAGGTCTTAAGCAAAAAAAAATATTATTGTGGATTAATAGATTAGGCAAGAGGTGTTTAAATTGACTATATTCTAGCGCTTTCCTTAGCAACGCTCGACAATTTAGTTTCTGTATTTTCGTAAACGTAATTAAATTTAAAACTTTGCTCTTTACGACAGTTATTTCCTGCTTTCTGTCGAAACACTATTCGATGTTTCTACGACTCGAAATAGATACTTAATTAGTTTAATTATACCATACTCGTACAATAAGGAAATAAAATATGTTTCTATATTTAGAACTACCGTCGACCAAAGATATATTTAAATTCTTTCGTCAGTGATACTTGCTTTCTCGACAAACTTGTGGTATGTACTCAGGCCAATTGGAATACCTGCTAGAATGTCTGATGACTTATTACAGTATTTTAATAACTCGATTATGGGCTAATTAAATAGGGTATCATTCCATTTCACTTCCGTAGACCGTAATCTATACCGAATTGTTATTATATGTTGGTGGCACAGATCATTATGTTGAAATTTTATCTTTATACTCTTAGAGTAAAGGAAGTAAGAACAGGGATCCTGTACGGAAAAATTTCTATTGAAGACGTTTGTCAAATTTATCATGCAGAATACATAAAAAAACAGTTTTCGAACAAACTTATAATCTTCTTTGTTACGTGTTCCAAAAAAACAGTATTATGAGGGAAAATTATTCTTAGGTATAAAAAAAAGTGTAATACATAAATTTGGTAAGAACTACAGTTCACTTCCACTTTTGTTGAAGTATTAAAAAATGCGAAACCGTAACCTTCTATAGGACGAGACGTAATAACTGATAAAGTATCGGCCTTCCATTGTCCCAGGTTCGAACTCCACCAGCAGCAACCCAGAGTTGTCTTCTTCCGACAACAGATTGCGTAAAAATACATTTGAGTGTTGCAGAGTAATTTTGGTTGTTTGGAAGACATCTTAAATTGTAGGTTCATTTGCAATCATCACCCTCTGTGACCCTCTTTTATCTAACCAATTAATCGCGCCTTGTTTTTTATTAACACAAAAATGTACGTCCAGAAGCTAGGTTCAGTTGAATTGACGGTTATCGTCTAACGTCAAGTAGTCTATACATAATCTAGATAGCAGGAATTTAAGCAGATTCAGATGGTTACATGAATAAGTATTCTGAGGAGGTGCTCGCCTAAAGTATTCCGTAGCATGCAAAGAACGCGATCGGCGATATTTTTCTACGCTGCCTCATCCTTATGGCTCAATTTAGTGTGGAATTGAGTGTAACAAATGGTAATCTAGAAAGGTGTTGATTTCTTTTTTTGGTGGTTCGAAAAATTCAAACATTCTTCTTCTTGCAAAGAGCACTGCTTCCGTCCTTTGGGGATTGGCCACATTTAATCGTCCAACTGTATGTTTCATCGTAGGCGCTTCCCAATACATCGGTAATGGCGCTTAAGAATTTTCCCAGCGAGATTAAATCATTCTCATAAGCATCCACCTAGCATCGCTAGAAATAACAACCGTTAAAGTAGCAATATAGCAGTTGGTTGATCACCATGACATAGATGCATATTCAAGCCTCGGGCACTCCATCCACTCCATCTCTGGACTGTTGTCCAGCTTGCAGAAATGCAAAAACAAGAAATTCGATTTTCCTCATTCCCTTTGCACTAATTCCCTTCCGGCCATATTTGCATCATAGCCCCTGAGCTTTGACTAAAAAACAGATGAAAGACAACCCATGTTGCGTCGATGTTACAAATTTGAAGAAATCGCTGAATCTCCAATTAATCTAAAGGTTTTTTGAACTTTGTCTATTCAAGTTTATGCCTAATATTGGAATTGAAGATCAGCGCTAGATCAGGAAGTAATATAAATACTTCATCGCATATTTATCAACAGAAATATATCATCTGATCTAAGGTTGCTGGATAGCTAAATGCCTAAGATATTTTGGACGAATGCTAATTATCTATATTTGTTTGAATGACAAAAAAAACATTCAGGTTTGAAAACACTAAACAAGACACGAATAGCTCTGTCTCAAGCAACTATCTGTGATATGTCGCTATAAAACGAATCTCTAATGTGGCCTAGAATAATGTCGAGAACTTAACCACGGAATTCAACTACAGAGTCAAAGAAGTACCCTTAATCAGGGGTGCTGTGATTAGCGAACCTATGCAGGGGAATTAAAGTAATAAACCAAATATCGTTAATATATAAGAGAGAAAGGGTATGTGAAAGAAAAGAACCTTGGGGTATACCGGCGTTAATTTTATGTGCATTAGATATTACTATGCTGCCACTCGACCAATTGATCCCAATTGATCCATATCTATATCTAAGGCTTAATCGTCATTAGGTTCAATTCAGTCTAGATGTGGACACGTTCCACCCACAGACAGACACTCCAAAACTCTAGATGGAAGCATACCAGAAAATATTTACTACACAAAGCCCTTTTTCAACGCAAAGTTCGACTTTTTTATTCCTAATAGGTAGGAACGGGAGGAAGACCCTCCCCTTCCTTAAAATAGGAGTTGAAAAGTAAAATGAAGTGTTTTTCAAGTAGAAATCATCGCTGTACAAGTAGCATTAAAATTTCTGGAGGACAGAGCAATGTCGCCATCTGCATCTTTACAGATAGTCAAGATGCGATTAAATCTCTCAGAGGAGTGTATATGACCTCCACAATGGCCAAAAAATGGGTACTGATGCATAGTAATATTCCGAGTAGGTAACTGTAAGTCCGATGAGATAGCGAGAATCGGCACCACTCTACCATACGAGTGATATAACTTTTCAACTTGGCAAACCGCTAGCCACATTCAAGATGAACATTAAAAGAACAATCATCAAACCTACCAGATCTAACCGATCGTCAACCTAAAGCCGAGTATGGCTCATTCGGAGCTCCAAGTGGTTTAAGATGTATATATGTTCATTCGTGGGACGGGAGTCTACCACCAATGTATGTGACTTCCTTCCTGCCAGTCTAACCTAACCCAAAATCATACTAAATCAATCACATAAATACTCTCGACGACTTTGATATCCGCCTCACTATAAAAAAGTTAAAATGTTACACTATTTTTACTGTATACTCATACTCAACCACAACATTGTACTATAAGTTAAACATGTTTTTGTACCATTTTCTAGTCGTACAAGGCATTTCACGCTAAATTCTATGATATTTAAAAAAATTTACAATTAATCACTTTTTCAAATAACATGTCAGCGGCTTCTTATTCGTTCAATATGTTTCATATAAGCCTATCCTCAATAATCTATCTTGTCTATGTTTGTCTGCCGTCACCTCGATTAGAATAGTAACAACCTTCACAAGATTGCAATTAATTTTTACCTTATGGAGGAAAACATTTTTCAAGAATCATTATCTAGGTTTCGATCTGATGACAAACCATATCCAGCAAGTACCCACGGAGCTGCGGAATTAATCAATTAGAAAATAAATCACTGGAAATATTTTACGAAGAATTTTTTTCTGTAAACTTACAATTAATTGTGTTGACTTAATTTTGTTGTAAGCAGCAAATACCACTTTACCGTAGCTGGAAAAACGACGTGATATTTAATACCGCAATAACTATTATAACTTTTACCACATTATATCCGAGAAATTTGTAATTCAATTAAGACAATTTACATTTCCTACCTGAACTGGTTTTTTTTGTTATCTTGAGAAAATTTTACTTTTCCTGGGTGTAATTTTCATCATTAAATAAATCCGTCCACTGAAAATTGTAGAATGAAATGTGCGATGTGAAATTGTACGTATATACATATATGCAAATGTTCATGCTGGGTTCATTCCAATTATTAAAGTTAAAATGGGTTACGATTATGTAAAAATAAATCCACAAGCTTATCCATACCCAACGTATGATGAATACTATTATGTTGGTTTCAAAATTATTTTTACTCTTGTTGTGCTTAATTATGCTTCGCAAATTTTATTAACATTTTACATATAAACAAGTTTAACCGCTTTGTTAACATTTTGATTAATTTCTGTAATTTTTGAGTTAGAGCAATTTCAGTTTACCACTTTTTATCTAAGTATGATTTAAAGTGAAATTATGCGAATATTTCTAAAGTGACATGTGACTATTTATTATTTAGATCAACGTTTTTTGTTTTTTTGTATTGAATAATAAAAAAATACCACCCAATAACAAAATAAATTTAATTATCTGTTTTTGATAAATAAAAAAAAATATATAAAAAAATTAGTAGCACAATTAGTAAGTACCTATAGTAAGTTTATGCACAGAGTAAGAAAATGAACCAATAAACAGAATTCCAAAAGAAACATTTAATAAATAATAAATAAATAACATTTTGGGTAAGCAGAGCACCCCCTCCCCCTTTCATCCGTTTACTTTACACTGCGAATTTTTGCACTTGTCATTATTTTAAAGTTTTTACATTGTCACAACGAAAGGGCAGTACATAAAGACGGAAAGAAAAGTTCTGTAATTTTTTATCAAAAATTCCGGCAAATATTACGGTTCTCAACTCTAATAAATAGTGTTGCAACTTTCAGCAAGTTACTTTAAAGCAGTTGTTGGAATTTTCGAAGTATTTTTATAAATTAATTATAACTATAAATTATTTTTTATAATATCTTGAACTTGAGGGGGTATATCTATCTGCAAGCGCAAAATTACGTAAATTTGGGAATTTATTTTAATGAAATTAAACTAGCTTTCCTATAAAACTCTTTGCCGATTTTGGGCATTTTTTTGAAACTCGTGGAAATCGTTACCTTAAGGAGTAATACATATAACCTTGTGACTATTTTTTCACGTTGTTTTTTTTTGTATTGGCTTAAACACTCCTTAAAATATCCAAGAATGATAAAAAAAGTCGTTTATGAGAGGGGGTAAACTTGTAAGTTGGTCAAAAAGTCGTTTTTCCGAGCGTAGTCGTGAAGCAAAATTAGCGGTTTGAACACCTTACTGGGCGCACCAGTATCTCCCGCAATTTTTATCCAATTGACTTGAAATTTTAACTGCCAGTTTAAAATAATATTTTCTAGTGAACATCGTAAGATTTTTTCGATATATTGATTTTTATAGATCTTATAATCGATTTTCGGCCGATTTTTTCGAAAAAACAAGAAAAAAAATTCAAATTAACGCCATTTTTTAAAATAAATTTTTCGAAAAAATCCTACGACGTTCACTATATATTGGACTATAGTTAAATAAACTTTTTGGTTTTTTGTTCCAGATTAAAAATTGTGACCCAAGGAAAAAAAGAAATCTCGGATGGTCGATATGGGCGTACTGCTACTCCCATGTCGACCATCCCCAGATTTCTTGTGCCGCCATTTTGAATCGTAAAATTAAAATAAAGCATGTTTTTTGTAGTTAAAGACTAGTACTTTCATATCTCTATCTCTTATCCTAACGTTCGTGGTACATCTTAGAAAATCACGTGAAATTTAGTGAACACAAGCTTAAGCCAGTATTTCCGATTTCATAGCTACAAATATCGCTTGTTTGAATACCATTCCGTCGTAGCGCAAGAGAGCCAATGTTCTCAGAGATTATGGCATCACCAACATGTTCAATTAGCTTTCTTTGAACTTTGCCTAATGCTCAAAGTGCGGTACGTCTGGTCCCTGAACAAATATGTGAATTAAGAGTGAGGGTAAGGGATCAACGAAAAGTCAATTGGAATGAAGTATTTTTTTTAATTTCTGTAGAAAAATAAAGCATTTCACCACATTTTCCGCAACTGACAATATTATATATGGTCGGTCCAGCCAAGATTACTGGATATCTTAAAATACTCAAGATGTTTAGAGAGGGGGAATTGGGTGTATTCAACACTCCGTCGGCGGAAATATGTCAAAATTAAGCTGGGTGATTTTTCTGGGATATTAAACACCATTGAATTTTATGTGCATTAAACATAACAGTATTTGTTTAACTAAAAGTGTAGGTACATCGCAGAAATCTTGTTATTAACAATCCCAAAAATGCGTTCACGTTTGATTTCTGCTGAGTTCCTTCGAGAATTCATTACAAGATCAAAAGAGTTGAGAATTTAAGGGTGCTGCTCGTTAAAAAAGTAAATATTATTTACTGTGAGAGATAAAAGGTTAATAATACTAAAAAAATTAGGTTAGTGAAAGAACTGAATCCTGAGGCACTCCGACATTTATTTTATAAGGATCAAATGTAACACGGATTAGGCAGCCAGACAAAAAACTTTATATTTATTTTAAGACATGAGGGTGCAGACCAAATTCTAGAAGTTTGGTTAAAAAGGCAGCATACAGACTTTGTCAGAGGAGTTAGTTAATCTTCGATTAAGCGTTCAGTGCGGAAATTATACTAGCGATTCTTGCTATGTTTTAGATATATCATCAATTGAGAGTTTATGAGTAATTCAAAAGTCGAAGTAGGTGCAATTGGTCTTTAGTAAGAAGGATCGCATGACACAGCGCTGAATTCTCAAGTGTAGCGAAGTTCAGTACCAAAATGAAAAATTTTCCGCTTTAAGGTAATATATTAACAAGAGGATATTTTCCTTCAACCACGCGTTAAGGTCAAAGCTCCCGTTTCTTTTTTCATAATCTTTTTTGTTTAATACCGGCTGCATGGAAAAATATTGCAATATTAGGTGGAAATATTGAAATATTAGGTGGACCACCACCAGAAGCACCTCTGTACCACCAGAAGCACCTCGTAAGGAAGTAACAAATAATTTAATCTCCACCAGACTTAGGCTCCAAATAGAACAATAAAAGTTGTTTATTTCATTATTATCGGGTCTTATTATTTTAACATGTGACGTAGCCTGTCATATGGTCAATAATAATATCTGGGCCCACTGGTCAAATAGTGATAACTTCAAATTTGAGAGAAAGATTCGACTTGTTTGGACTTATTCTTTTTTTTCTATATATATACTTACTATAACTTCAGTAGAAAAGTTGTAATAACAATGATACGCTAGTAATAGCTCCAGTATTTTAATTGTATATTTGTTATTTTATATGTTTAAACGACTGTAATGAAAAACCTCAACTTTAGATTTATCACTACTTGATCAGTGGCCACAGATATTTAGCCTCTTTGTTGGGTTGAATTCGCTTTTCTTGTTATTTCTCAATTTTTTTTTCTGTCGAATACTCGGAGACTTATTTCTGCGACTCAACTTGGAGCACCTATTCTTTCTACTGAAAAATTAAAGATCTTTAACAAGTATGAGAAAGCTATGGGGAACGTTATTTCTTAGATATCTTTCTGTGTAAGTTCTTCCTATACCAAACATTTTTTATTGGGTGCTACTTATCAATAATTTTATTTAAAATGACTTCATCACTTATTTAGAAACCCATCATGTCATCAAGTAACCCTAAAGGAGTCTTATGATTGCCTTTGAAGAAATCGCAGTTTCATCAATTTCAAGCACACAACTACTAATTAAACCTTTCATACTGACTGTCATATTTGCTTCGGAATCAAAAATTAGTATGGCTAACAATTTTCTACCGGCCCCCTGAATATTATAACTATTACTTAAGAAAGAGTAGTGACAGTAGTAAAGATCGAGACAGATTTATACTGCTGTGCACTCGCTGTCAAACGGCAGTTCGTATCAATCTTCATTTATTATACGATCAGCTTAAATTAAAATTTCTCCATATTTCCTTTTTTCCATATGAATTTATATTCCCAATAAAGAAACTAGAGGTAGAAGAAAGCCATAACTCCGAAGGAAATGTCTTGAACGTAGTAGAATCTATGACAGTATAATCTCTGACCACATAATAAAATCTGGTATGCGTGATACTTCCGGCAGTTTGTAAGTACGCAAACCAAGATATTTATAAATCTAACATCAAAACGCGTAAAATGAAAAAAAAAGGTTTCCGTGATAATGGGTAAATTTTACCCCCTATCATACCATTTAAATAAGTATGCGCGACCTTTCCGGCTAAAAATCATTGGTCGGCCGGATTTTTTCTTGAAGAGTACTACATTTCCCACAAAATTGTCTATGAGATTCATCAAAATCCGTGATGACGGAAAAAAACTACAAAAATTTAAAAATATATAATTTATTTATAATGTTTTCGGCTAATTAAATCCACGCCGACCAAGCAAATCTTATTCGTCTAAGTGTTAACTTTTATTTTCTAAATTTTAGAAAGCGTATCACGGAGCTTTCAGGATTGATGGCTCCCGGACTATATAGTGCGATGCAAAATATTTATTATAAAAATTGTAACAACTAAAGATATTTTTATAAGTAATCTTGAAAATTAAAGTTGGATATGTGTTCTTCGATTTACAACAACGCCTCCGATGACCATGCTCATCGGAGGCGTTGTTGTTAATCGAAGAACACATATCCAACTTTAATTTTCAATTTAATTTTCCACAAAGAATAATATAATCACCATAAATCAATTAAAATATTGCCTACATAAATTTGAGAAGATATGGTAAAATAGCACCCAGTGGTAGGTCGTAGACCCACTGAGCATATTTATCAAAAGCAATTTGAATCTGCGTGGACTAATACGAACAGGCACTTGTATAATTAATAATTTAATTTGTACTTACCTAGTGGTCACCTACCTCACCCACTAGATGAATTTGAGTAGATATAATGCTTCATTCATCACCATTCTTAAGATAACGTCATTAATTAAGTGAGTGGGTGCCGAAGCTTACTGTTATTGTGCTAAATCTGGGCTCATCTTATGTGCCCACTCAAATTTTCACATTAATAGAAGTCGATTATATCTCACTAGGCTCGAAGTTTTTAAAGCATCAGAAACAAAAAAAAGAGAAGAAAGGACCGTAATAAATTTTTGAGTATTATTATTAGTCGATTACCTCAAGTCGTCGGTGGGGTAAGTGCTAAAGAGGTCGGAGGACCCAAGTTCGAACTACACCGGTGGCGATTGTTTTCTAATGAGAACAAATCACGATAAAAAATCGTATGTCCACTTGCAATCAATTTCTCGAATACATAGGTTACGAGAACTAGAGAAAAATAGTCGATTACTTCAATTCAGTTGACGGAAAATAAAATTTTTAAAGACAGTATGAGCAAATTTTCTTATATTTTACATGTTTCACTCGAATTTCATAAGCAGGCCCATGCCTGGAAAAAAACCATGTGGACGAGCAAATTGAAATATAGCACAGTTTTGATGTGACACTTACATATGTGTCTATCAGATGCATCCATTTTTTTTAAAAAGCTAGTTTGATACGGTATTGGATAAAACATTAAATTTCATATAAGCCTTTGATAGTATAACTTACCAAAACACTTCACCGGGATTACTTTCAAAGGAGTATCTTTCCATAATAATACAAATTAAAAGTGACAATCAAGGTAAAATCAAAATAGGAAAGCCCCCTTTTGCATCTGATAGATACGAAGGATTGACGATCTTCGATTTGATCTCGAAAGATCGATCTATGAGCTTTCGATTTACCGATTTTCGAATCGATTTTACACGTTAAATTTCGAACCAAAAAAATTATAAATGTTAGTTTATGATCGCTATAATATTTAGGGCTATCTGTTCAGTGACTACTGCATGACTTCTTCATCAGTGGCGTAAATTAGAATTAATTAATTTTGGAATATGCGATTTTCAGATTTCACACAAATTGTGTTTTGGTGCGAAGGCAATTTCAAAGGATTATAGCAACTATTGGGGGCAGCTATCGGACTTTCAGTAATCACCTTCAAAGCAAAGAAGAAGGCTATCCAAATTTCATTTTTTACAATTACTTTTTTTGAGTAGTATGCTAGTGGATATGTGGTACAAGTGTTTGAATAATATGTTTGAATTTATACGTTGACAACTAAGATTATAGAATATACAGGATAGGTTATTACGTGTACGTAATACCAGTCATTTTGCTCGTTGACAAGCTGAAAAATTGCACCGTCAACTTTTACTTGAGATGATATCTGTCTAAAGCGTTTGTGTAAAGATTTTATTACAATTTCCAGTTTGTTTACATCTGCAATATTTTCAGTAGTCCAAAGGCGGTTGTTGGCTACGTTTTAAACTGACATACACCATTCAATAGATAATAATTTTCTTTTTCTTTTATATAATTATTAATTCCTTAAAGATTAAAATATTCGTCATAAATAGTTGAAAGCAACTGGGTGAATTATTAAATAATTAATTTGGAATTTTTTTTCTGACCACTTTACCAAAATTCAAAATTTGTGTCCAAGAATTATTGAAAGAAACATCTCCAATATATACAATTTTATGGCTCAGACCAGACACCTTCTCAAAACATTTACGAGAATGTTGTTGGTACATACTCGTAAAATGTCCTAGGAACGTTTCTGGACTCAGTCTTAGGGACGTTTTTTGAAAATTAAATAAGCAACAAATATCAATTAGTCAAGATTTGTAAGCTACAAAGGCTCTGTTCCATTATTATTTAAATTGATTTACTAATGACCCTTTATTTTTATATGGAAACGGTTTTAATTATTTGTAATTTCAAAATTTTGAAATAAACTGAAATGTCAAAATAAATTAAATCGATCTGTTCGATCTATGAAAATCGATCTTTTTAGGGCGATTAATCGATCTATAAAATCGGAAAAAATTTACAAATCGATCCGTACTGAATCGATTTTCTTAGTTCGATCTCCATCCCTAATAGTCACATATATTATAATGAGCTGTTTCATAGTAACTCCACAAATAATCTCTCTTAGAACTGACACTATGATAAATTTCCATACTCCTCAATGGATGTTGTCCCACTCTTACTAAATTAAAGGCCATAGACATGCACTATAATTGCATACCTGCAGCATATCTACGCCAAAGATATCATTTTCAATATATTTTATTTACGAGCAGAATGTCAAGATTCACTTAAGGCTAAAAGCCATTTTTTGAAAAGTGGCTTTTAGTGGGCACATAACTCTTTACTATCAGATGGTGTTCGAAATGGTAAGGCCTTAGATTAACACTGCATCCATCAATTTTCCATTAAAGAGAAATGGCGCCTTACAGGAAATCAAAACATAATAAGCATTACTAATTTTCCTCACATGTAAAGAAACCGCGAGTTACTCAGAAAAACGTCAGCAACTATAAAACTCTTAAAAATTACTCCATTCATGTCTCAAAAACCAACCAGGAATGACTTCTGCAAGAAATAATTGCCTCATGACAACAGCATCTTGCTTGACTTGTTTTTTGTTTTCTTCTTTTCCTTTTTGCTTTAAGCTTGTTGAATCTTTTCATGTCTAGTGTTGCCATATTCATAAATTTAAGTTAATCATCTTCAATTTTTCCTGTTGCCGTAAAGTTTTCTTGTTTACATTTTGTAGTTTCCACGTACATAATGCAGAAAAGTCAATGTTTTCCAGTTGACTCGGTAGCATTTGTTGATTTTTATGCTGAACCTTGTATTGAACTTTTTCCTATATCGCAGCCGTGATATGCAGCTTACATTATCTGACTGTGTAGAGAGAGTGTGTTCATCGAGTTGTAAATTTTAGTAGATCATGCTGATAGTGATAGTGATGAAAACTATAAAAAGGAGAAATTTCTGTGTTTGGTAGGATGTTTTTAAGTTTAATTTAATGTAGGGCACTGGGTAGATTACAATTTTAATGAGAAAACACATCTCTCTTTATTAAAACTTTTATCGCGGAACTGGCAAAAAGCAGAAAAGTAGTAATTGTACAAATATTTTAACTAGGAAAACGCTTGAACATTTTTAATAAATGTTTTAATAAATGCCGATGACTCCAATAAGTACCATAAAGAATTAACAGTTCTGATTTCGAAGAGAAAACTCTGTTATCTCTTCTTAGATAAATAGACTAGGTCTAGTGTACAACAGCGCTCTAGGTTAGGTCCATTGCTACTTATTTATTATAGATATTATATGTTGTACACGTCCGCTGACAATTCACAAATTTTCTTTAACTCTCCAGTGGATTTGTAAACCAATACGAACCAATATGAACAAGTGCGCCTGGTAGTATTATTAACGTTCCCGCTACAGGCCCAAAAATTGCAAAATACGTCCGCCACAAGGGTATGCACGCTCCCGCTTCAGGCACAAAAATCTAAAAATACGTTCGTCATAAATACACGCTTCTGTTACGGCGTTTTGGCTTTAACACATTCGAAACTGGTGACTCACCGCGTGGGTTATGTGAAATCCCACCCGCGACAGGGAGGATTTCCGTATGATATTGTGACAAGATTACCTATCCCGATCACTACCAATTCGCCCCTTATGTCTGAGCGATTTTATTAAAAAAAAATTTGCTCCGGAAAAGTTTGCCCCACAATATCGCAATCGATAACCGCTACGACGAAGGTCATAAGAGACGAAGTTGTAGTATTCGAAGCGCCCTTTATCGCTTTTGTCAAAACTTCAACAGCAGCCGAGATAATTGGAAAACAATGTTTGCACCTGTGGCCGCCCTCTATTCCACGGCACTTAAAAAATATAAAATTTAGTGCATTTGGGATACTCAGGGGGGCTTAAAGCTAACGCAAAAAATCAGCGAGGTAGGTGATCTTGTTACAATAATTTACCTTCCGGGGTCTCGGTTAATATCTATATGAATTCAAGGATGCTGTCATCGGCGAAATTATAAATAAAATTAATAGCGACACACAAAAGGTTATTAATAAGAAGACGAAATAAGATTGGTGGAAGAACTGATCCCTAAGGGTCACCGTCATTTATTTCTGAGGAAACATATGTAACTCTTTCTATTATTATACATATTGGCGGGCAGACAAAAATTTTCTATCCAGTGAGGGCAGGCTGTAGACCAAATTCTTGAAGTCTGCCTAGAAAAAAGTTTTCGAAATATCCAAAGTGACAATTTCGGACTGCCCGAAGTAATAAGCCCACCGCTTAGTAGGCAATACAACTAGTATGTTTCTGGTTGTGCGGTGCCATTTTAGAGTGAGGAGGCGAGAAACGATCAAATTGAATACGATCAATTGAATAGTATAGTGGTTTTTGCTTGCTACTGCACTGTAATATAAATAGAAGATGCTGTGATTTTTAATTATTTTGGCGGTAACCAAGACAACTATCACAACTTCAAGGTCACTGCTTTGAAGTTAAGTTGTTGTCTTAGCGACCTTCCATATCAAATACTTCATTTTGACATCCTTGCCTTTTTTTAAGCGGACTTGGTATGAATCAGATACATAGACCTCCTCTTTAAGGATTTTTCTCGTTGAGAACAATAATCATTGAAGGAAATCTACGCAATTTTAACTGAATAGATCAATTAGTTTTAAATTTCTCTGCTACCTTTTTTGCCCCCAAAAATTCGCACATACTTAATTTAACGCAACAACCGATTTTAAGCAAATACCCATTAATATTTCAAATTACCTGTCAAATTAATTGATTTTGTGATGCGTTAATTACCAAGATAGCATCTTCTCGCAACACAGATACATTTCATGTTTAGTTTGCATCTCGATAAATTTCTGTAGACATAAATTAACTACTTACACTGACAGCATGGTGTGCTTCTAAAATGTCAGCAACTTTTTTTGCAGCAATCCATATCTTAACATACAACGCAGCACTCATTTCACCTCGGGCGAACATGTTTGAAATGCTCTTAGTGAGCCAAATTATAGCACTAGAGCTCTATACTTTATGGTTGTCCTTCTCTAAAGTGTTTTTTGCACTTTTAGTGTTTTACACGGTAAACAACTTGAAAATTTCAGAACTGCAACATTGAATGCATGACGCTTTACAGCTGCAAGATTTGCCTCAGGTTGTTTAAAGAAATTATTAGGCACGTTTTATGGAAATTGCCTTATAATTATTTTGAGTTATGTTTTTATTAATTTTATCTAGCTGAGTGCTCCGGTTTTCAAATATTTACTCCCAGAAGGCGGCCACTGCAAAACAGATTTCTACACCCGAACATGGTTAAAACATCAGGTGGGTTCGTAATTAATATTTTTCTTGCACTGGAGTGGTTAATTTTCTAAACGAATACTACCAAAATCATTTTTGTTTGCAATGTAAACTGCGGCAAGGACTTGATACTTGTGGAACTCCATAGTGCGTTTAATCTCAAAGCATACGCGCAATTACAGATAATTTCCATAACTGCCTGTATCGCTTACTCCTGTTTCTAATTTAGAATTGCTGACATTTGACAAATCTTAACTTGTACAACAAATCGCAGGCTTACTTTCATCATCAGATAGCAATTAATGGAGAGAGGAAAAATGACAACGACAGGAAATTGAAACACGGCCATAATTGGATCTCTTAAACGACGCAGCGCAAAAACTCTTAATGTGATTAAGCAAGAGATCAAGATTGGACGGCAATATTAGCAGGTTAAAATACTTAGCACAATTTTTGTATAAGGTCATCCAGATGTAGAATGGAGGCTCGAGTATCTGATCCGGCAATTGTTTTCAGCGGGGAAAAAACCAGAATCTACCATACATCAGAATGGTCATAAAACAACCAGGTAGACTCTTTACACTCTAGTATTTAGAGCTAGTAGTGTGGAGATTGATGTCTCGATAGACGACATGCCCCTTATTCGTAGGAAGTCCTACTTAACGTGACAGACACTATAAAATTAAGCTGTCAAGCCAGATGTACGAGATCTTCGAATGCATTCTTAAATCGAGTCCGAGCGTAGACTCACTTCGAGACGTTTAAGTACTGACGGTCGGCGTGTCATTCGCATTACAGACATTGACTTCTTTATGAAAATATCGGTCAACGATTCTTGCAGTACTCTGCTCAGTAAGTATCCCCATAAAAAATTACCACAAGTATTTCTTACCTGATCCACATTTATCATATCTAGGCTACATAGTCATGTTTTATTGAGTTATTTCAACAGCTTTTTTCTACATTGATTCGGACTGGATGGACATTTTCATTCATTGAATCGCACATAATGTTACGCTTTTTTATTATAAATAAAAAGAAATTTCATAACTGGTTAGTATTAGTTTTATGCCTGATGAGGTTTCATTCCGGGTATAATAGAAGTTAGTGCCCGAAAGATTTATGAAAAATAACTTCAAAAGATAATGCGAAGAAAATATTCATTACTTTTGTCTAGACAAAGAGAACAAAAGACTTAAGCGACGAACCTCCAATTGTTCGTACTGACATAACTTTTTATCTGATCAATTACTCTTCCTAGGTAATATGTAATATGGCAAAAAGTAGGTAATAACTCTCACATAAACTTATACAGAAACGTTTTGGATGTAAAATTTTTCGTTGAAATGGTCTGGGAAGCTGGATTAAATTTGTTCGGTTTCATTTTTGTTGTTTCTATCCAGTTTTCGACAGACGAGGCCTTTTCATAAATTTTTGATTCTTCTTCCATTTGCATTTTAAGAAGTACGAGAAATTATTTTAACATAAAATTAACGTATAACACGGAAGCATTTAATTTCAGGGTATGGTATACTTTGCTTAGTGAGTAATTTAAAAGACGTTTATCATCGCAACCCAGATTTGCAACTAAGTATATGTTGATCTAATTATTAGAAATCGTAGAGTAACTGGTCGGGGACCGGGCCAACCAAACTTGTTGCGAATTCCCTGTTTGAAAGTTCTTTTGCCATAACAGCCTTGATCTTGTAAACACGAGTGCAAATATATATCTACTTTGTTGGAGTCACTCTTTGGAAGTCCTATTGCCTACTGCAAAATAGTTTGTCGGTGGTACAAACATTTACTCAATCACCACTGATGATTAGTTTTATTAAAGCTTTCAGCCCGGGTGTTGATAAAAGCTAAATGATGAGAATTACTGACGATAAGGAGTTTATGTATGAATATTTTCTTACTTCTGAATTTCTTTAGAGTAAGTCGTTGATGGAGTAAGTGGTAACCTATCGGCCTACCAATCTGAATGTCCCAGGTTCGAATCACACTGATGGTGACCCATGGTTGATTTCTGCTGACAACAGACGTTGTATCTAAGAAATCTTTGAACACCTATATCTACTTCTCGTAGCTCAATAAAGAATGGGGATTCCAGGAGTCTTCCTCCTTCATATGTCTCTATCCGGACATTTTAAAACTTATCATAAATAAATGATCGCTAAGTAGGATTTTCACAGGCCCAATGATGGGTCCCCCAAATCTTCTACGCAATTCCTTTAAGAGAGTTCGTCGAACTATTATTACCTGTGTTGGGGTGCTACCCATGATCTGATACACAAAGATTTGTATTTGATTTGTATTAAGGCATTGGCTGTGATTCACTCGACGACGGTAAGCAAGTTCATCTGCTTTTTCATCGCCACTGATGTAATAATGTCCTTTGATACCTTTTTGGGAAACCCTTGTTGGATCCCAGAGAGTAAGAAAGCAGTTCGCTACATGAGCAGATGTGCCTTTTCAAAGGAACCAGCTAGACTTAAGAAGGATTTGCATAATAAGCCTTAAATTGTAGCTTGATTTTTGTTTTGTTTTTATACCCGCAGTCAACTAGGTAGTTATAAAATTTGCCTATTTGGATGATAACGGTAGCATTCGTCATCGTTACAAATTACTTTGTGGCTATTCTGGGTAAACAAGAGTACCAAGCCACCTACCTTCCACGGTAAAGTGCCTCTTAATACTTTTTCGTCCCTTCTTTGATCTCCCAATTCTACAAAAAGTGTATAAAACTCAATCAAAACTGGCAGCATAGAATCTATATGGAAGACTAGAGCTACCTACATATATGTAATTTTGTACTATGTAAGCGTGCTGGTGTATCAACAAATATGTTGTAAAGTTTTTCGTATTAAATATGTTCGATCAGCTTTAGTTTTATACGGCTAGCGCTCTTTTCTTTTCAAATACCTATTCCTATAGCATTGGAAGTTTAAAATGATATAAAAATAAGATATCGTATAAAATACAATCCCCTCTTACTAAGCCGATCTACAGGATTGACAACAGGAATTGCCTTGTCTATATGATTACTCAACATTAAAGTCGACTGATCACTAAGCAAATCCCCGGTGGCGTAAGTGATAACGCATTGGCCTACCAATTTTAAGGTCCCAGGTTCAAATCACACAAGCGGCGATCCATGGTTGTTTTTTGTCGACGAAGATTGCGATGAAAAGCCATGGATGGATGTTGCAGAGAAAATTCCACTTTCAAATGGTAGGACCCCTTGCAACCGTTCTCGCGAAGCCATACAAATATCATGAAAAATATTCGTTAAATCAAAATTTATTCATATCACTTTAGATACATTTTCTGCTTACTTGAACACAAGAATAGTTATTGATGTTTCATCTCTTGTACAAAAAATCAACAAATATAACTAAGCTTTTTTAATATAAGGCAATAAAAAGTGATACGTTACAAATAAAAACCTGCTTTAACGGTCTCAATTTGGTATTAGCCTATTAGAAACTATTAGAACTAACATATTTAAGAGTAGTTCCAACAAATTTGCAGTATAAAAGCGGAGAAACGTAGATATCATTCATCTTCTTAGACTATCGTTTCCTAAAACTTAAAGTCACGTTAGCTTTATTAACAATAGCGCCTACGTAATATTTCAAAGAACACCTGAATATTTTTTATCAAGTTTAATTAAGGAGGAAAAAACCTGTTCCTTTTACCTAAAGAAACATGCGGGTGCACTGATATTAAATGGTATTTGATAAAAAGAGGCACCTAAATCAGAGTTTAAAAATTAGTATCATGTTTATTAGATACTATGCTAATTCTTGAGTGAAATCAAATTAAAAATACTTAATACGCGTAAATTGTGAACATACGTGGACCAAGAAGACTTTCCTGTGGCATACCATATGAATTTGTCACTTGATTAAAGGAAAGAAATATACTTTAATTTCTACTGTAAAAAGACTTGTTAAGGTTAGGGAACAATTTAATAGGAAAGAAATCCCCTGAGCCTGAGGTGCACAAAATTTATACCTCATTTTAGAGGCGTAGTTATAAATATGGCACACTCAAAAAAAACATTACATCTGCCTTACATCCAGAGTAACCAGCCAATACACTGATTTTATGCCAGTTTTACTGCATATGAAGAAAAGGAAACGAATATAGTAAGAGTCAGGATTTTAAAAAGTTATATGAACTATAATGATTTCAATAAAAGATTTTCTTGACAAATTTCGATTTCTTATGGTGTTTAGATGTTGTATAAAATTTTGTCAAAATGCCGCAAGTATAAAATTGCTTTTCTTGATTTTTTCGTTCTGGGCAGTTACAGCTCTATTCAGAGAAACTCAGTATTCGTATCAAAACTTCTTTTTTTATCGATAGTCACTAAACATTTTCCAACGGAAACATTTCAAATTTGTTGTGTTCGGTCTAGTACTATAAGATAAAATCGACAGCTCACGGTATCACCAAGAACTTTTGATCACACTATAGAAGCTCAACGTCTTCATATGTTACGATGTGCAGCTTCGAGTAACAATTCGAACCCTAGAAATCTTTTTATTGTATAGACTATCTTCGAATTGCATATTCCACGCATTGTTCTCTTTTTCTTCCATGCATTTTTTCTGTGGCTATCATAACACTAGCTCGCACGATGTGTCACCCCAGGTGTATAATTTGTAACCGTGTGTCATTTAACAATCTCAGTGCTTAGAGATTACCCTTCAATAGGACTGGACGACAGGTATCCCAATTATTAACCTCTGACTGTAAGAAGGTACTACTGTCAATTCTAAAGAAGATAAAAGGATATGAAGTTGCCTATTCAGGGTGTATAAGTGTATCCGCCAACAGATACTCTAAACTATCTTTTTCTACTTCCTACATATTTTTTTTATTTATTTGTCCTCCTGTGTCATTAGCTGATGCCAAAATTGGTTTTTCACGCAACCATTTTTTATTCCCCATATCGTTGGTCTGTATTGGGAAAAGTGCATAACTCCAAGAACCATAATCTTACAGTAGAGAGAAAAAACTGATTTATTTGATTTGATTGACAAGATTTGGTGCCAATACAATCTAAAAATACTGATCCGATAAAAATGGAGTTGTGCAGGCCGACGATATTAGCTTGGAGTTCAAGGTAAACCTTGCCGAAGTTGCGTTGTATTTTACTTGCCAAGAAAGGTGTTAAAGACATGATGTTCCAGATGAAATTCTATTACCAAAGTGAATGGTTCAATGTCGAAACTTCGGGTAAATATAAGACATATTTTTACAATTGCTTATCTGTTGGTGTGAAGAAATAAATATTGTTATTAAGTCAATTTTGAAAATTTAGCAATATCCGTATTTTCGATTAACAAGTGAAGTAATTCACAATTTTTAAATGAAGACTTTTAACGTCCCTTCGAGCTAAATTTAATATAAAAATCAAACGCAATTCTGATAAGATCCAATATTACAACATTTTTGCAATCTGATTTCTTTAAAAGACCTTGATCATAAATTACGACATTCTTTATTAAAGAAACGTCACATGTTCATAACTCGGCAATTATATCACTTAATCAGTTTAAGCGGGAACAAATCTTCCGAAACATTATTTTGATCGAGGCAAACAGTAAAGCAAATAACCATGTACTCATCACACCTTAAGTAGTGCTTCAAGATATTTTATTCGCTTCGAGCTATCTTGGAAAATTATAGGTTAACCCCCGTCCATTATTTTTGACTGACACCAAAGAAACCTTCCTCTTGGAGCGTGCTTATTAATCCGAACACTTTCTCTCTGCGCACAAACAAGATAAATTCGTCATTAAACCGCAAATTTAGCGCCTTTGAGATGATCTTGTCGGATAAAATATTCATAAATATTTCAAACATGGTCCTCATTCATGGATACCTGTATAATCACAGGTATGTGCAAACGCGATTTGCAAGTCAGTAAAGGCTCGTCACATGTCACACCGAATATCAAAGATTTGTTATAAAATTTTCACAGTTTTCAAGGAATTCACATTTCACAAAGTAATAAAAAGGTGAAATCACACTGGTGTTACCGCCTTGTTACTGGTTCAACTGCGTGTCGTTAATGTCTTGTATGGACCATAAAACAACAGCCTGCGATTACTATCAGCTGTTATGATTATGCACTTTGAACATGCGGCAGTATCTCCAGAGTCTAGGTATTTATGAAAAAAAATTTGACAGATTTTAGTAATAATACCGTTGTCGCCAGTCGTGGTCACTCGAGATATTTACTCAAGACTCCTTTATGTCGTTCTTACGTAACCAAATAAGTAGGTTTCAGATCAACTAACGTGCATGCATAGTTACGTTACGTGCGTAACGCTAATCCATAACATTTAGTCCGGTGAACACCTGCACTTCATGCATATAAAGTGACCGTAAGAACACCACTACGTCTGGTCCACTGATCTCCTGTAATTAAATTTCGAAAATTGTACGTAAATCTTCATGTCCAAGCAAGCAACCACAATTTCTGTTCAGATTTTTTCTACCCTAATTAAAAATGCAATTTAAAACTAAATCATTTCGAAAATTAACGGTCGTGCGAAAACGCTCTCAAGAGGTCCAAAAGTTCAAACGATCGGAAAATTGAGTTCTTACTTCTTTAGCTGAGATACATTTAATGTAATAAAATTTTAACTGGGAAGCATAACTTCCACCAGCAAATTAAACCAAAATAATTGGTCTTTTCAATGGAACAGATTAAACGTGATTTATGCATGCAAGCTAAAGCGCACTTTCTTTTCCAATTACCAACCTCATCTTGGCGTTATGAAGGTCAAGGAATTTTTTTCGATTTTAATAGCCTGGTGTAGTGGAGTTAGTTCTGGTGGGTGAAAACGCTACTTGAAAAATGTTGTTGCTCTTATCCCAGTGTTCCTTAACGTCGATAATTTTAGTAAGGCAAGATTGACTTATCTTTTACGGCAATAGTACTATTTAATCTCTTTTTCTATCAGATGATTGTGTGTATTGTATTAGGGCCGAGTTAAAGAAGAACCGAAATATAGGTTCTAGCTCGACGAATCCTAAATTTTCTGTCCGGACCTTTAAAGAACAAGCTGAGTTTTTAGAGCTATCACTTAACTCAGAACTATGAACAGTCCAAAGTTGACATAATTTATTTTCCTCCTAAGAAACGACCTTAGTCGAACCTCTGGAGCGTATAAAACTTAAGCCTGGCGTGACAAGTGGCCTCGCTGCTGTCAGTATACACCCTGAAACCATTAAGACACCTTTGTCTGCGAAATGCGGACAGTCACTCGGTTTTTCACTGCAAAATATAATAATGGGTATCCATACTCCGTTAGTCACAGTTTACAAAAAAAGATACATGAGCGCTTAAATGCCGTTAGTATTCAAATCTATTAGAAGTACAGAAAGTTGTGCACGGCAAGTAGCTTGATTTGGATGCACATCGCTTTTCAATAAAACCGTAGAAGATGTTTACCCGATTCGATTCGAAGTAGTTTTGAGTATTCATGCAATTTAATTTGGATATCTAACCGTACATCTTCGCTGGTGGGATTCGAACCTGTAACCCTAAGATGGAAGATCAACATCCGTAAGTGTTTCTAAATGTGGCATATGCGCAGCGTATGCGAACTAATAACCCTTACAATAGCCAACGGTAAAGTGATATAATTATGATACCTTGTGGGTTAATCCAAGTTGGGAAGGGGGATTTTAGGTCCACAGACGCATTAGCAAAGCAATAACTGTTTTACAAAATTCAACAGGACATCAGCCGAAAAATTAGACCATCTTTTAGCAGCTTTTGCCATAATAGCCTCTACCATTTATTGGGGCAATGATTTTACCAAATTCTGGGTAAATTCCACCAATTTTCTCTCTATCAATTTAGTTAGTGGCTGCGGTCTTCCTTTCATCATTTTGCCACCCTTACTTTCTCAGATAGAGGTATTGAGTGGGCCACCCAAAATAGTTCATACAGTAACTTGCAAACAATGCTCTTTGCAGCGTGCAAAATGGGGTAAGGCATTATTTTTCTACGCATCAGAGTCTCATAAAGGCAGAGTGCGCTCATTTCTAAAAACAACCCCTTTCTATTTAACAAAATTCTATTGGCCTGCACCTGTCACTGCATTAAATCTAACATCCAACTCGACAGTTAAATCTGTGCTACTGACAATCGAGGAGGTTCTTCCGCCAAATACTAAATTGTACGTCAAGTGTTCTAGAACCATAGAAACAAAAAAAAATCATAACAAGCTTCGAAAGCATGCGTATTGTGATAGAATCGTCATTTATCCCTGTATTAGCGCAAAGAGGTATTTTTAAGTTTTTAAGAAATGTTAAGCTGTTATTAAGCAGAAACGTACTCGTCTGTTTAAATTATAGCGCTTAATTCTATGCTATAAAAGTCTTCGGACTTTTGCTTAAGTGACTCTCTTTAATATAGCTGAAGGTCCTCGTCGGCGCCTACCGATTAAACAATAACGACTCAAGGTGATGGTCGTATCATAGAATATACGAAAATGTATTATGAAGACCTTATTGTGGTAAATTAAAGTTCAAATTTTTTAAATTTTTTATATATTACTTTTGCACTTTCCGGGTGATATGGGTTCTGAAAACCACCACTTTTAACTGCATCCATACTTAGTCACTGAACTAGCGTTATTAATTCAATATTGCGTCACTTGATTTCTTCAATTAACAGCTAAGAGCTTCGAAGAGAACAATATTAGGACAATTTTGATGTTATACTGTTTTTTTCTTGCTTTTGAGTACTTGAAAAAAGGAATTTAAGGCGAAAATTCAGATAGATAATTCGTCTGGTTCATTACTTAATTGACAACATTGGATAGCTACAAGCAGAGATCGAACTAAAAATGCGAAGAAATCAGAAACTTGATTTATCGCCGACCGATTGCAATCACGTTCTTTCTATAAGTTTAAGATAATTTCACAGAAGACGATCCTCTTCAATGATGTACTAACGGAAACCCGCAGGACAATAATAAGAGCTTTTAATTTTTACTCTTGGGCTATGATTTTACCATGGGCGGCTTTCGATTTTCACATCGAAACTTATTCGTAAGACAATTGTTCGCTTTACTACACCAATAATAAAATACTTTTACTACTATGTATGTTTTTTTTTATTTTTAAAATTGATCGTTTTGTAGAGTGAAAATTTCTGGACTGTGATCTGTTGGTAGCAGAAAACAACCGCGGGTAAGTAGGCCGATAGGTTCTCACTTACTCCATCGACGACGAAAATGGATACTCTATGCTAAATGGAATTTGTGGATTAAAGATAAACCTCACTATACATATATATTTTTTCTGTAAAACATTTAACGCTTTTTTTGCAAATAAACATTTTTAAACTGGTACGACTGATAAACAGCTGAAATATGACGCATACCATGTATCACTCGCTACTTTCAATAGGAAAAAGATGACGCACGTGGAACGTAAATAAATTTAAAATAGTTTCACCGTCACATCCAAATTAGACGAATTAATTATCAACTAGACCTACCCAAAATTAGTTATGATTGAGACTGTATTATTGAGATGCACTCACTTCTTAAAAGTCTTATTACTTTCTCCAAAGATTTGATACTATAACCTCATAAAAGTGAAATTTAATAAACAACTTGATTTCATTTACACTATAAAATTTTTTTCAGTCAATAAGGAAATAGCATTTAAAATTATGACCTACAATAAATTAAAAAGCCTCTAAAAGTTTTACGTGCACATGAAGTAAATTGGTTTTCTAAATCATGGTATGCTAGAATGCAGATTCAATCCACTTCCTGCTAGCAAAAACCTCTCTTTATCGTATGTATAGTGAAATAGTATAACAAATTTTCATTTAAAGCAAGTGAATATAAAAACAAGCAAAATAGTACTTCCAGCGATCGTAATTGGGCGCTCATTAAAGCAGAACTTAATTAACTACAGGCGGCGGGTGATTTCCTAATAACCCATAATATCTGGCTGATATAGGTATACCAAGTTCTTGCTGGTAAACACTTAACAGTTGCAGATGTTTAATGCACTGTAGTTCATTTATTGCAAGTGATAAATGCTTATATGTTGTGTCACCGCTTTATGCAAAACAGAATTTGTCCAAGGACTACTTTCTTGGCTGCCTGCTTTAACTTCCAGCTAAGAATAAAACATAACCGAGGTCGTTTCAGACAACCGATAAAAACCAAGGGGAGACAGACGCCTAGAGTTTATGAAATAAATGCAGAGCGCTTGCCTCGTAAAGGCTGAGCAAATGTGGTATGTGAAACAGTTTTTCCTTCACACAATCTGGACTTACTGTGAGAATCTAGCTTAAGACTCATTTTGCAAACGACCTTAGTAACTATTAACCTGTCATAAAATTTAAATGATTTCTTCTCAAAAACCATTATTTCATTGTTGGGAAAATTATAATACAATCGCTAATTGTTCTTATAACTTAATTACTTAGTAGTTAATCCACAGAAGCCAAACAAACTATGATAATGGCTTATGGATTGTCATTTTATGAGTATTTTACTTAGCTTAGTGAGTATGGTGCAAAATTTTGAAATGTGAAACTAAAAACTCCAGGAAATTTGCAATTATCAATTCTGCTTATGTTCGGTACTTCTGGCACAGAGCAAAAAATGTTTAATCTCGCAATATTATTGGGTTGAAAGGAAATTGTTGTTTTTAAGATATAAAAAAAATACAAAAAGCAATTACTACGCTATCTGTATCTTCACAGACAGTCAAGCTGCTATTAAATATCTTACGGGACTGTACCCGACCTCTAATACTGCATTGAAGGACATGGCTGAGCACCTTAACGTATACCTCATACAGAACAGGAGCATAGTGACATTCTGGGCAACTGTAGTGGTAATGAGCTAGCGAGATTCGATGCTGTTCTACTAGACTCGAACATAACTCACCAGCTGAGTAAGCTACAAGCTGGAAATTAAATATGCATTCTTTAAGATTGCTAATGATAAATGACAAAGGGAACACACCTGCCGAATTACCCGGACAATCTGGCCGATTCTTGACCTTAAGCGGTCAGCGTTATAATGACTATCATTTCGGGTCATTGTCTTATATAGGCAGACATACTGACAGACTCGCTGTGCCCACTAATGATGACTTTTGTAGGAGTTGCCAAGATGTGGAAGAAAAAGAAACCATCCCTCATTTGCTTTGTTACTTAGCCGAAGGAGGTTCTTCTGATGGTAGTGACCTAGTTCAGTTCATTAGAAACTCCAAATTGTTTTCAGTTATGTGACTCTATCTCCTACGTGCCCGGGTATAGCCAACCGCATGAGCCGGTATTTATTCTCCACCTTTGTTTAAGGACCTGGGCGAACTTAGTTTTACTCATGTCAGCTTCTACTGATTCTTTTGGAACATATAAAAGGGTCGAGAATATAGCCGAATGTTGTATTACGATGGACCACTTTGATCGAAGTGCCCCTTCCCCCTGAGATGACAGCCACTTCAGCCAAACCTAACCCTAGTTTTCATATGCTTTCTTACAGCAGAAAACATTTGTTTATTACAACAAAATCCTATTACATTTAAAAATTATTAAAGTTGTATTCTATCATTTACTTTTAGGTATAATTTATCTCTTTTAACTGAAACTTTTTATCTTTTATTTCCAGGTAAGGCTTGATCGCGTCAAATATTTTATATATCTTAGAACTTTTGTAAGTATATTTTGCATGTTACACACTGCAGTTACATACCTAAACTACATTGTGTTTATATTGTAATGTAATCTTTCCGCCAAAAGAAATTGATAATTAAATAAAATCAGAATATGTACTGCTCTATGTAATCAAAAGAGAATTGAATGAGCTAAGAATATTAAAGGCATCTAGAAGAATTGTTGACAGGCGTAAATGTATATTAATCTATTGTGTATGTGCTCTTTTACAAACACTTTGCTGATTTCCGCATCGGTAACCTCTCGCAATATTTATATTCCTGATAACTTTTAATAGGTTTTCTTTTATATATAATAACACAAAAGCTCAGGGAATAACTATGTTGCTAAAACACAGCCTTGGTAAAAAATAAATCAAGTGTGAGAGGAATGAGTTAAGTGTTTGAGAAAAGGAGGTGTCGATATACGCATCTTTTGAAGTGAAATGGAATTATTTAAAAAAAAAAAACCCTTTAACTTATCTTATCAACCACCATGCTCCGGGCAGACTTCTATAATCTGTTCCAAAAAGATTGGCAAGTACACGCTTTTATGGAATATTGCTGTCTGCCTTATTTTTCCGTCATTTTCCTATGCATCCATCCCTCTTCCTCAGCACGCTGTTGCCACGACTTCAACTCAGAACATTTTCTTATTTTTCCTCGTGCTAAGAGGTATAATTTGGCTACACTAAATGTTCTTCCCACCATTCCAGTCACTCAAACTTGTATTGCATCGGAGAACTTCGCATGTAAAAACACCCAACACCCACCACTGAGTGCTGCTGATCACTGTCGGTCGTCCACAAGCATCTGGCTGCTGAATGTTCTTATCACAATGAGCGCCTCTTGGTTTCTCGACCAAGAAAGATTAAAAGGATGTTTTTACACGGTTTTTGGCGAGTTTGAGAAATTTGGCATCATAACTTCCCATTAACCGTGTACTGCCAATCTTTTTGGAACAGGGTATAAGCAGTACAGGATTAAAAGTGTACCTACGAATATAGAAATATTTCTATCTATTTTAGGTAGGAGTGCAGACCAATTGCAGGCTTCGAAGTATTAAAAGTGACGATTCCTAACTCTTCAAAATTATGCAGACTGCAATCCTTGCCTCCTTTAAGGACATTAGTATGTCTCCGGTAGAACGACCAGCTCAGAAATTGTACTGGTGATCGTTCAAAAGATGTTTTAGAAATTGCATCCACTGAGATATTGCTTCAAAGTTTAATGCAAGGAAAGTTTAATGAAGGAATCTTCAAGCGGCAGGGGTTTCTAGCGCAAATAAGTCTTTGGCACGTACGTCTGAAGAATTGAAGGATGATTCGTTTTGAATCTTCACCCAATATTCATTTTAGTCTTCTTTTGTACTCAGAACTTAATTTTCATAACGTGCCATGGAATTTTTTCTATTATAGTAGTTCCAATACTGCTGGGCCTGAATCACACCTTAGTTGTTTTTTTTTAAGTTAGAGCAAACCTGAATTTCACAACTCGGTTTTTATATCGTAAGCACATAGCTCTTTAAAAGTATCAACTTATTTTGCTCTCTGGTGAAGATCTGTAAAATTCTCCTAGTCTGACATACGTAGCGCTATCTACGTAGATTCTAGTACTTTATTTCCATGATTGCAGTCCTATCTTCACACTAATTATTATGGAGATACTAAGCACCACTGTTTAATGGAAAAATTAGGTGTTCTGGATTTTTGAGTAGCAACCTATCTTGAGTTTTTCAAAGTTTTCGACATTTTCAACCACTTCGTGTAAGAAGCTGCCCTTAAATTTTGGTTTCTCACCCTCATCTATAGCATTAATCGAAAATTTACTATGTGGCATGAGTTAAAGCTTTCGTTTATGGAGTCCTAATTTGCTTTCCGACATCTTTTTAATGGTACCCCTAAAAGATCTTTACTTGGGCCGCTGTTGTTTAGCTTACTAATAAATCGATCCATTACCGTCACTCTCCCTCCACATGCCCTACATGGGGTTACGAGAACCACAGATAAGGCTTTTAAGAGACATAATATCTGTTTAAATTAATCTTAAACTTGTGAAAAACTTAATTCTGTCTCATTTTGTTTGTCATTAGTTATTTTCGATTTAATGGCTGTGTTTGGTTTATTTTAAAATTGCGCAGATTCTACCAATATTGTTCTTACACCTCATGGATTCTGACTCCAGCAAATGGCTTTTCCACATACAACTCAGTCCACTAAGTTTCTTTTATCATAATATACCAATACTTCAAATCTTTTAAAGGCTATCTTGATTTTAATAGTATGAATGATGAAAGACTATTATCCTGGGACGATTTATAAACATGTCCATCAGTAAACTGGAAGGTAGATATCTTGAGATTTTTATCCAAACATCATTTAGATAAGTGTATACCCATTGTAACCAGGCGAGGTAGTTGTGAATGATATCCATGGTTCACAAGAGAAATTATTATTGCTTAGCCTTAGTGCTTTTATCGATGAAATAGACAGCGTAGAAGTTATTATGTAAGAAATTTGTATAAAACTGCCCGTAACAAAGTTACTGCAATAATCGGAAGGCCCTTAGTGTTTATACTACATTTCTATGCTCGACCCTAACATTCAACCTAAGGTTCTATAGAAGAATCTACGTAGGGCATGTGCGTGGTAAGGATTATGTGTAATACAGTATTGATTATCTTAATCAGTTCTTTTGCGTAGCTATACGCCATATAAACCAACAAATCAATCAAGTAACAACTCTCTTTTTGATGCGAATATTGTTTCAGGGAGTGAATCTGTGTTGTCTCTGATTTTTTTTAGTCTACGTAATGCAAATAGTTAGTTTAAATTTATCAGTAATTTCTATTAAATCAGACGCACATGGCCCTGATAACCTAGCATTGTGTTTTATCCAGTAATCTTGAACTTGTCCAAAGTCTTTGAATGTGTTAACCATAACATTTTCTAAAAATGTTATCTACTTATTTCACCTACATCTCATCTGCAATTCTTGTGGCTTAATTTTCAATATTTTTCAGTAATTCAGTAGGTACGGTTAAAGAAATAGGATATCAACCGCCTTGGCGTTATGAAATGCTATTTCGCAGGGATCAGTCTTAGGCCCATTGTTTGTTCGTTTATTTATAAATGATCTTACCTAAGCTGCTACTGATGTAAGGATGCATTTGTATGCTAATGGCGTGCAGATTTATTTTAACAGGCCATAGGGCTTTTAAAGGACTATATGAATAGGGTTAATAGGGACTTAAACATTATCTATGATTAGTTTAAAACTAACGGACTACTGCTTAACTCTCCCAAGTCTGAGTGTATTACTTTTATCAGTGGTTGCTTATAAATAGATAATATTCTAACAGTGTATGTGGATCGTACTATTTTACCAGTTCTAGATAGAGTCACAGGTAATTACCAAAGACATAAAATGTTGCGAAAGTACTAGTGTTATGTTGGGTAAAATTTATGTTTGTCTTCGGAAGCCTTAGTTAATTGCTTATGTTTTGTCTGTTGAACTGAGAATAAGATTACTGAGAACACTTATAGACCTTATAGTCAAATATAGTCTTTGTAGACGTGGGGTGGAACTGGTTTTTAATAACAGCATTCAATTTGAATGTAATCACTTGTTGAAACATATTTCTATTCATTTTCAGACAAAAATTAAAAAACACTTGTTTAAGTTTCACAAATTTCATCTGAATAAATCGATCTTTTTCAAAAACAAATCGAAATAAAATTTGTGAAATTTAAACATGTGTTTTTAATTATTCTCATTTAAATTAATATTACTTGAGTGCTCACTTGATCTACACTTGAAACATAGGGCACTTCTGTTTCTCTTCAACATAATGTATACACGGATATACATTTGGCAACCTGTCAGACAAATTGAAATTTAATTATTCTGCGTTTTCAAAACACGGTTCTGAAAAGCTTTTACCTTGTTTAAATAGCACGCTTGTGGAATTTCCTTCCTACTCGCTTTCATACATTAAGATTACATTTATATAGAAACTTTGATTTTTCTTTATCTCAGCTATAATTATTTCTATTAATTTATTTTTCAATTAAGTAATTAACTATTTAAATAATAAGTCCATTTTCTATTAGTTTGAGTTATAGAAATTCATTAATATTTATTTAATTTCAATTGTACGATAATTTTTTTGCCACCTTTGTCTTGTTTTAAAGTATGATTTACAATCGTTTTGTAAATCTTGCATATATATACTGTAATAAACTTTTACTATTATTATTTTTGGTTATTATTTAGAAAATTTTCTTAAGAATAGGGATTTATCATTCACCACACACTTCGCGCAAAATTTGCTCCTCTGAAATTAATTACCCGCTAACTTACTATAGGCACTAAATTTTAAAAAACCGATTTAAGATTTCAATCTTTTAATTTTGTATAAGTATTTATTATACTCTTTTTAATATTTTTTATCTGTCATTTCATAACACTATCAGTATCCTACGTTGTTGTAATTACATTTAACATGCATGCTTCTCTTTATGATTAATCTATGCATTACAAAACAGAAATCAAAATCAAAGACTTGAAAATGCTTTAGATATTTTCTTTTTAAAAATTTTAATATTACCAGCCATTCACCTTATTAAGAAATATGATAACTAAGCTGATTTACGATAACCAGGTAAACAATAAATTGGCTGCATAAAATGCGAAGTCATTAAAATTGCTGTAGACATTCCTGAGGCAAAACTGGTAAAACCTTGTGGAATTAAGAACTAAATTAATAATTTATATCAGGGCATGTCTTATTAACGGCTATAGCCTGATTTATATACAATTTTTATATTTATTCATGGAACTGCCCATATCGATATTAGAAAAATAAATAGCAATAAAGTTTCTGATTTTATGCAAGTTTTTATTTGTTTTGATTGACCTCCTAATAGTTTATAATTAAACTCACTTATATAGTAGCAGTTATGCCATTTATTTTTTTGATTAATGCTTGTCAATAAAGAATTAATTTTCTTTCAATTTAATATTTTAAACATATGAGATTAGCATGATTAGTTTTTGAGTTCCGTAGCAACAAAGAGTCTTTATAGATTTTGCCTGTCCGTATGTTGCTAAGTCACAGGCCTCCCATCCCCCACTTATACACCTATTAAGATGAAAATTGGTATGCGAACGTTACCAAACAAATTTTGTCAGATTTTTGGGAAAATAAAATTGAACTGGCGAGAAGTTCAAATGTTGCTATTGATGAAAAATTTATATGTTCAATATTTTGAATAGAATACTTTCACCAATGTTAATTTTTTTGCAAATTTATTAAGAAAACGACATCCTCCCGCATGAAAACCGTAATTTTTTCCTTTTCTTAATGAATTTTCGAAAAAATTCGACGAGTCAGACTATCGCAGCGAGAGAACAATATTAAATAAAAATTATTAGATTTATATGTTTTTTTCGGAGACTGTAAATGTCTGGAACTTTTTTTCCTTTTTCCTGTAAATTATACATATACATCAGACTCTCTGTAGTATTAGTACGAATTATTTCGAATTTTTTTACCTGCAAACTTTGAGAAGGGAGGGCATAGTATTTTTTCGAACATTTTTAGACTTAAGTCAAAAAAATAAACTGACATCTTAAAGCAAACCCTTTCAAATGATACAATGCTCGGTATATAAAACGAAAACCAAAATTCTTGTTCTTCCTCTCCACCGTTGTTGAATTGAAAAAATAAAATTTTTTTTAAATTATTTTACCGGGAATAGATGCGGGCAAGTTTTCATTCGATAGCAATAACAGTTACTGAGAAAAAAATATGGACGGACAGCCTTCGAAGTTTCACCATTAGCGTTCTTTTACCATTTAAGTACGACACCTTAAAAATGGTAACAATTTCTCGAAAGCAGTTATCACCGCTCAAATTTCAAAGATTGCCCGAATTGGCACATAAAAATAGCACTTTTGCTACTTTCTCAAAAACACAACAAATATTCGCAAAGTAAATTGTCATTCACTCCTGGAGGTATTCAGAGGCCTCCGCCAGGTAGTCTGTCAACGGAATTGGTACCACGGTCAACACGGTTTTCCTTGCACTATGAGAAACCACTCTAACTTTTAAACGCGGCTTAGCTCTCTCTAGTTACTGCAACCCCTTGTGGAGCATGGGGTTGAAGAAGAATGTTTCATGATTGGTGACAGCGATTGCAAGTGGACCTACAATTTAAGGTGGAATCCGAACCACCGACTTTACTCTGCAACCCACTAATGGCCATTATGTCGTTAGCTGTATCGTTAGCAAAAAATAACCAGGGGTCGCCGCCAGTGGAGTTCGTACCTGGGACCTCTGGGATGGAAGGCCAACAGATGCCTAGGTCTCTTGACCCTTCCAAGATTATTTGTTAAAAGACCTACTGCTTACCGTGTCCTTTTTTCTAAAATGGAATTTGTACTGCCATGAATCGGGAATTTTTAAATATATTCCTTGGCACCGACTTTTCGCTCAAAATGCTACACATTATTTCAAATGCTCAGGAGTTAACATTTTGTTAAGTCCAAAGGGAATGATAGAAAACAAATTCTAAATAGGCAGAGTGGTATGTAGAGAAAACGCACGAGAAGCTCTGATTTTACCACTGTAGACACAAAGGGATCAAAAGAATATATAATAGGTTGGAACTGGGCCAGATAGAAGATAGCGTAGTTGTCGCGCATTCTCTAAGCACTAAAACAGAACCTTATGGAGTAGGGCTTCACGATACTCGAGATAAATCTCGCTGCCGGTATCGGTCTCGACACGATGCCGAGACCGGCAGCGAGACCAATATCATTGGTAACAGTACGATACCGAGAGCGAGATTGAGGTGACGAGAGTGGACGAGATATTAGTTTTTATCATTTTATTGTGGGAAATTTTTTTTAGTTGTTTCAGCTTTTATGTCGCTCCGAAAAATTCCAATTGTGTGATTTATGGGGCATATAACTATACACTGCTCTCCCCAATCGCTTCTTCCTACATTATTTCCTTCTTCAGATATTTGCGCTTTATCCCCAATAGCAAACAAGAGCCTTTGCTACCTTATTTTGACGATGGAAATATGTAGAAAATGCATATATACATAGATATATCACTTGTCCTCGCTCCCCGTTATTCCACCGAAATACCCTTTTTTTATCTTGCCGAGAGCGAGATCGCACCGAGACTGGCCTTTATCTCGCCGAGATCGAGATCGAGAGCGAGATCGTCTTCACCTTGACGAGACCAAGACCGAGATCTACCAAAGTCTCGGTCTTGTCTCGGTGCCGTGAAGCCCTATTATGGAGCCCCTTGTAGTTAGTCCGTTAGTACTATACTTGTAATGTCTTATATTTATTTCTACAAATAATTTTGTTTTTCCTAAAATTAACCAAATAATTAAACTGTCTTTGTGTCAAATTATCCAAAGACAGTTAATTCATCAATTATCACAATCATAAACTATCAGCTGACCTTACCTGACACTATCAAATATATTGAGCACTGCCAAGTTTTTTACTATTATTAATTTACTATAATTATTCAATTACACAATTTCAATACCGCAACAAGAAGGAAGCATTTCCGCTATCGTGATTAAGTGTATATATTTAAGCAATCACCCTCAGTATCTGTAACCACTGAATTTCTCCGGCGGTAAGGCTATTATACCCAATTCATGTGCCATTTTGCTTCATTAGCCTTAGGCTTCCGGGTGTGACCTTAACGTCATGTTAGCATTTAAATAGGTACTTAAACTCGTAATAATTTTAATTATCTCGATTCTTTCAATTATCCAGCACAAAAGTATTGCTTGTACCGCTGTTGAGAAGAGTTTATAACTAAATTGGGTAATCATATGATTGCTACCTTATCAAAAAAATAACGATGATTGAAAAATAAAAGGCATATTACTATAGATTGGATCGATACTCGAAGATCAGGAAACGACACCGTGACTAGATTGGCACCACACCTTTTACTGTATTCGAAAAATCGCGATGGATATTATGAAAATCCGTTGAATCCATGTCAGAAATTATTTTAGTTCGAAAATTTAAAGGTAACTTAGTGAAAGTGAAATGAAAAGCGCTAATAAGGCGGTTATTTACATTGCACAAATTACAAGATAAATTTGTTGATAATAGGTAATGAGCTTCATTACAGGAAGTATTCTTGTGTAGCTTTGCTGTAACAAATTTACAAAACAAAATTATATAACCACATGGCGTGGGTAATGTAATTTAATAAAACGTAAACAGAACGAAGTCGTGAATTTATTTTAATTTTTAATTCAAGTTTTCTCACGATTTGTTATTTGGCGGTTTTCACAAAAGTGTAAGTTTTCACACGCTTTACAAAAGAATGAATACCATGTTCGAGGTTTGTAACGAATATTCTGAAATTGGAGTAATAATTTCGTCGTTTTAAAAACTAGTAACAAAATATTTAATTGCTTACAAAACGAATCAAAATTCAAATTGCAGAAATGACTCTAAAGCACAGAAAAAGTTGAAATTGCAGCAACCAAAACCTTTTTTTTATGAGAAAATAAGGATGCAGGTTCGAATGATAATGCACGGAACGCTTGAGTACCTTGAATACATGATAAATAAATAACATCAGGAGGCAGATTTATGGCACAAATGAAAACCCAGAGCGTCTGCTTCTTCTGCACTTAACTCTAAATGGTATCTTTCTGTCTGTTGCTCATACCTTCGATCTTAGGAGCTTAGTCTAAACTAAATTCTGTTTTAAGATACCTTTCCTCTTGAGGTTGGCTTAGTATGAATCCTCTTGCTGTAACTCAGTTGTCGTACTATAGGTGTCAATGATCTCTGAACAATTTCCTAATTTTAAGTCGTGTATGATGTTTTAAGGACTGAACAACAGTAATATTAATTTTGATAATTGTTCTCACTTGACGAAATATTTTTAACCTCTTTGGAAATTAAGAATCTTTTATTCGATGGCGTTATAGGAGTAGTACATGTAAGATGTGTGAAACTGGTCATGATGGTATTTCAGCTGCTCCCCTTAATCGTTGCTTTTCTTCCCTGTTACATAAATTAATCTCCTTTTGATAAGCCTTCTTTTTAAGAAAGATCGCAAATATGATGCTGCGCATATGAGCGCGTAAGGAAGTTCACTCCATCGTCACTGATTTCAGTAAAGTTTTCAACGGATCAAACGCGAGATTCTGACTTATAAATTGACAGTTCCTCTATAATGTTTATTGATTAGAACTTCTCTTGCTTAAATTTCCCCATGCAGCGAGTTCTGTTTCATCGATTGCTGTTTAACGTGATATCCAATACCTCTCTGTTGTGCCACAGGGCAGCTTTATTAGCCCACTTTTGCTTATCACTTACATTGGCCCCGGATTCGAGACCAGATCTCCCCGTGAGTTTTTATTAAGATATTAAGAAATTAAAATAATTCACTCCGTCTCTGGGCTGTTGTCTAGCTCGCAGCAATGCAAACAAGACATATCATATAAAAAAAGAGCATTTCCACGTGTTTGTCAGATTTGTCATATGCTGAAATGTGTTGTGATGTTTTTTGTTTGCTTACTTGACTTTAAAAAGTCAAGAATATAGACGTTTGGCAGCTTTACTTAAGACCAAGCTCAAAAATGTCGTTTATTGTTGTTATTTCAGTGGTGTAAAGAGTGGAGTCCTTTTTTTTTTGCTTAAGTGATATAGAGGGAAGAGTCCTCTATCTTATTGTCGTACTTTTTCTATATCAGTCAGTAAAAAGGGACGGGAGATTATCGAATTGTGGAATTAAAATAGCTGAACCAAAGTTTTAAAATTGAATAAGTTTTCACAGAGAAAATGGCACAAACAGCAAACAATTCATTATGATAAGCTTCTGCTCATACTTTATATATTGCGCAGAACTTTTTTATATCACCCTTCTCTGTCAATTCCTCTAAAAATACCTAAAACCGATGACACGGTCGAAAGTACAAAGAGAAAATGAATAATAAATTCATTGTCGCCAAGCAAAGTTAAACATCTTGCAGATGAATCTCTATCTGGGCATCGAATAAATACTGAAAATTTAATTCTGTTAAGTCTCGGGCCGCTAGTGCTCTTTAATAAATACTGACTACTTCTCTTCTTCACAAATCGGGTCGACATCAAATCCATTTATTGTTAAAGTAAAAAATTTTGGGTTTATCGTGAATAATATATTGCTAAGCTCTACGGTGGATTTCGTAAGCTTTGATGTAACGCTTTGTTCAAATCAGAAAATTTTGATTATTCTTTGGGGAAATCGCTGCTACTGCCTGTTATAACTCATCGTGACATTATATTTGGTAACCTTAACGCTGTATCACCATGCTTTAATTCAATCGTACATTACCTATATAAACTATGCCCATGTAACGCAGTTCGTCGATTTGTTTCTAGTATGCTCTTTTTTTTCTTACTTAAAAATGAGGCTGAATAAATTTTTATTTAAATTTATACGTACATGTAATGCAGACTTCCTGAAGGATAAGCTCGTATTTTTGGCCTATTCCCGTATTACTTATTTTGTGACTACCTAGATTCACATGTTTGCAATTCAGGCGGTTATTTTCGCTCTTGCCATCACCTTATGCAATTCTCTTCCGTTTGCAGGACGGTGTACGTGTTTGATGGAAGTGTTCACTCGCGTCACATGACCAACTACCAACAATATTCTTTTATTTCAAGTGCATCAATTCCCTCTATTTTTCTTTCTTGTTAAATTTCATATTGATTAAAATTATTTAGTACAACCTTAAAATTAATAATATTTTTAGTACATAATATAATACTTAATACTCAGAAAAAATCAAAGATTTCCACTTCCCAGTATTTCTCCATCTAATTATAATTAGTTCAGATCGTTGAGGCATTTTCTAAAAATTTATTTTCTTGAATATTAAGGTAGGCACCTTGAATCCTATTTTACTTCACGGGCCCCAGATTTCTAAAATAAGAAGATTGACAATTTTTGCAGCATAGATGGCAACATTCATTATGGGGATTATGTAATAGATAAGGAAATAAAAGCTGATTTTACAAAAAAACTTTTGTGCGTTGTCAAAATAATTGATTACTTATGTTGAATACCCGAAATCTCGACCACTAAATGAAAAACTATAATTGTCAGAAGTAAACTGAACACATCTTTCGTCGAATAGGAAACTTTAAATTCTAAAAGCGATTAGTCGCCACTCAATTCTGCCTGCTGGTTATGTAAAGCCAAAGTTCTTGTCCTAGCAATATTGCAGTAGAATTGCTTAACTTGTTTACTAATATTTATAGAACCATCATTTTACGGGTAATTATTCATATTGAATTTTCAACTGATCTATTAGAAACCTTACAAAAGCGAAAGACATATGTACCTTTGTCTAAAGTCTACATAAAACCAATCATAAAACCTTCACAGTTCATGGCTATTACAAGCAATTGCGCATTGGATCATCTTTAAATGTGCATTAAATCGATTCAAAATAAAAGCAAAAGTCTCATTAAGATCTCCTTGATGATGCTGACTACCCCGACCCACATCAATGGTAATATAATATCCGTCAAACTTTTGCTTGTGAGAAAAGTTAATACTAAGCCCAAGTGCATCATTTTTCAAGATGACTCAAAACCACAAATCGCAGAAGATTATGATATGAAATCGAGATTAAGAATAATTTATATATGCAATATGGTATTGTTGATATGAAATGGTAGAGGCGTGGATTAAATCTATTTATTTATTCTGAATTTCAACATTTCGACCCTTTGACATTGCGTAGAAGCTTAAATTATTCGAAAAGACTGAACTTATCGATTTTACTTTCAAATTGCAATTTTAATTCAATCTAGGAATTCAGACATAACATTTTCATTGCAAATTGTATACTATAATTTGAGACGTCTTGGCTTCTGTATAATGAACACTTTTGGTACAAAACAAGTATTAACATTTGCAAATAATCATAATTTCACATCTCACTGTAATTAAACAGCAGGAGCTGTCTGTCTCACGATGCACAGTAGCTGACTTTGTTTTAAGTTGTTTTGAACTAAAAGACTTTTTCGCATGAACTCGATTAATACTCTGAGGCATAGATGAAAGGACGGAGTCTAGGAAAGTAGATAAGAGCGGCATTTGCACTATTTTGCATAAAATATCTGGGCATGCAATTAAGATAATCTCACGTCGCGAACTAAGTCTGATTAAGGCTAGTGAAAATTATGCAATCCTCCGCCAACTACTTAAACCATTCGGCCATAGTAGTGTTTTGGAACGATGCCGACGACTATCCGTGTCCGTGTCGGATACAGCTAACGGCCTCCAGAGATCGCAAATTGCGATTATTCAAATACAGAACAATACAGACTGTCCAGATTCAAAAAATTGCTGCTATAGTTATTGTTAAATTTGTCGATTTGTCATTTCTATGGATTGCGCCGCTCCCATTGCGATTTAAGAGACAGTCACCAGAGTAGTCTGCGTTGGGCGAAATCACGCTATAAACTGCGCACTGACCCGAACATAATTCACCTGCGTTTTACGGCTTTTAAGTCTCGAGACCATTGTGCGTTTTTTCTGATTTCACTATCTCCGAGATCTTGAAATCTAGCTTAAGGTCAGGTCTACATTGCAATTGAATTAAATATTTTTGCAATTCGAAAATAAAACTTCCCCGCAAGAACGGGTTTTAATCATTTATCCGACGCAATCAGAGACTATTTTAGCGCAAATTGAATCGTTGAAAGCTCCATTTATTAGCATATTTGAGTCCAATTAAGGCATAATTAAGTGCCGCGACAAATATGATGAATGTAAAGAAATTAATTTAAAACTGATCGTTGTTTTCAGCTCCTGTAATCGAAATGCAAGGGCACAAAAAATCTGTAATTTGGTAAGAAATTAAACCAAAACCGGTAAGGGTTAAACTTGTTCCCATGTCAAACAACAAGTAAAGAAATTACTCGCTATAATTGTTGCTGATAATAGCAATTGCGAGTAAAACGCTGAAGGGTTTCACTTAAAAGACTGCTATTTGATTAATTACGGATCTGAAACAATCATTGCACCACGATCATAAGACCATGCAGACAGCAGCACTTTATCTGGATCGCCAACAGCTATTGATCAGAAAATTTCCAATAATTACGAGAAATTCAATTCAATTCGCGCTAATATGATAAGGTTATGTAGTAAATTGGATAACCCGGAGGCGGGAAAAACAAAAAGGAAAATCTTTAAGGAAAGTAAAAGTAGACATTAAGGTTTATGTTGTTTGGGTCTTTTTGCATGTTGAATATTGCTGAAAGTGCGTTGTTCAAGGCAAAGGAAAATTATTGTAATAAGCGTATATAAATTGCTTGTAAGGTATTACTTAACCAGTAAGATTACTAGAGCTTGCGTGTTACAAAAATTTAGGTTAATTAATTTGTTTTGAAAGTTCATTTGCGTTTGTAAATATGTCCTACAAGTAAATGTACGTGTGAATAAGCATAACTGGTCTGTGCGTAACATTATTAACAAACATTGTTTGTATTGCATAAGGTGTAACACGTTAATTAGATTGGTATGTTATGCTTTTTACAGCTTACCTAGGAGAGAAATCAATAACTACTAAGGCTGCCAAGCATTTCCAACAAGGGGAGTTCTGATCCCATTCTATGGTCAGTGATTTTAATTGATGAACTCATATTAATCATGTATAAGGTGTAATTCGGTAATTAATTAATTTGGTACGATTTTAACAGTTAATATATGAAAGAAGTCTGTGAATATTAAGGCCATAAAAGATTGCTCCTAGAGAGGAATCGTGCCTCTATTTGATGGTCTAATGTTCAGTGATAAACTTCAAATTAAGTATTCTAGCTCGCAGCAATACAAAAACAAGACATTTAAGTTTCCCTTACCTTGATTCCCTTCCGGTCACACCCATGCTTACGCATCAAAGGGTTGTCCCCTAGGCTTTGACGATATCGTAAATAATAAAAAAAAACAAATGTCGACTTTTAAAGTCAAGAGTATGCATATGGGATCAATAGTCAATAGAGAGAGCAGGTCCAGATAACCTCTGGAGACTTGTAAGAGTCTCTGTATATAGTTCAAAATTTGTGAAATATCTTCCTGGTCTGGTGACTCGGACGCCGAAGCAATGCAATTTTCTGATTGGAGCGGTTACTTAGGTAACAGCAATGGGGAAAGGCTTGCGTCTAACAGAATCGAGTGTATTTTTTTTTTTCATTTACTCTACTTTTCAAACAATTCACTTTCATGACTTAATTCCATGACAGTTCCTTCTTTCAGCTAAAGTACCCTATTAGATCAATTGCGCTCTACGGTATTATGCTATAGGCTACGGGTTATTGCTATTCATACAGCTACGGCGAAACCTAGGCTTTCCAGCTCTATGATTATACAGGACCCAAACAGCAAACTACCCTTAACTCACTTACATCTGGCTTTCTTACGAATATAGTTCTAAATCCCTCATGTCTTTACGTTCAACGCTCGTATAAATAATGAACAGTAGACTAACTTACGGCTACTTTACTAAGACAAGGTCTGACAATAATTCCTTTACCGGTTCCTAAGCAGCATGTTAATACCAGTACTTGGCCTGAGCAGCGAAATACTCCTAACTTTTTTACTTACTGACGACGGATGGCGCTAGTTGAGTGAAGTGGCCGAACCTGCCTTGCTCAATTAACGCACAGCATTACGAGATTAAAGGAAGCATAGGGGGGGGGGGGGGGGGTTCTTGCCTGTTCTGCTTATATTTCACCAATTCTAATTTCAAGCACGAATAATATCCTAAAAGAAATTTAGTCCAGATCCCGAGTTCACACCTTGGTTCATATTCAAATAACTTTGAATAATATATTATTTTTATTACAAACTATTGCCGAAAGGTATGAATTTCTGTCAACCCTTGCGATGAAGTTATTGTATCTATTGCATCACTAAAGGAACTGATGAAAACCAAAAGAATTACTCTAGCAGGCGGTAGAGCACATTCCATCCTGGAAGAGCAAAAGTAAACAGAAAAACTGGGTTAATCTTTCAGTTCTAAAAAAGAGTTTAGTACAAACCCTTTGTCATTACGAAGCCTCCAGCCGAGCAAAGCTGTGGTTTCAACGCCACAGAATGCTGAAGTATAGGATTCATCAGCGACTTCAAATTTTGGCTATACTACTACTGCAGCCAATATTTTAAGAGAAAACGTTTGTTATTTGTAAAGTCAACACATGCGGTACTTGATATGAATATTGAACCTCTGATCTTCCAGGATCTTTGAAGATTTATTGATATTATGGCGTGTTAAAAAAATGTGAAATATATATTGTGGCATTTGCATATATAAAAAAGCAGTATATAAAGCACGCCAGTACAGAAGTTCATCAAAAGGAAGTGACCATAAGATATAAGAAGCCTAGGAAAGAACGAAGTCTTTTTTCTTCGTCATATTGTGCTTCTGAAAATACGTGTTCTACTGCTACGCGCCAAAAATTCGAAAGATAACTCTTATAGGAGATTTGCAGATATCCGTCAAGGCACGTTCCACCTTTTCTAGATCTTCACATATACTTAACTGCTTTCTGTGCGGCGTTTGTCATTGTTTCATTGGTGCCAATCCGTAACATCATGGTATACATAGCGTTGTGCTGAGGCGAATGCAACTCTAACCGAATTTTTTACCAAGAACACCCTCATGGTAAAAAATTCGATTAGAGTTGCATTCGCCTCAGCACAACGCTATGTATACCATGATGTTACGGATTGGCACCAATGAAACATTTATAATAATCTCTTGCTAATAGCTACAGCGTAATAGAGAGTAAGGTTTTTCGATCATTTTATTTCGTAAAGATATTCGAAGTGCGGAGTTTTGCGTCCAGTATCACCTGCCCTTCAAATTCCCTTTTACAAGATAGAATTTCATCACCGCCTAAATATCCTAAATGTCTTAAGATATCATTTAATCACTATTTTGGAGCACTCAAATATTTCTAAGGTGACGGCGACCTCCATCTTTAGGCACCTTCTTTATGGCCTTCTAAGTATTGTGACAAACGGTCCTCTTCCTAGTATTTAAACGCGATGCTCTCAATTTGCACTGCGCCACAGCCTAGTTCTGAATCATTGGAGAGAGTTATTACCCCATGACTTATAAAAACCGGTTTTTCTTTTGTCAAGGAGAGAGAAGTGAGGTAGGAGGAATGTCGTCTGTGTGTGTCGATCAGGAATGGAAGGGTTTTGCTTAAATTTTTCCTGATTTTCTTTTATTCATTTTCGTAATCTCTGCCAAACACTCAATAAATCGGTTTTTTAATGTTAATCAGAGCCCCTCTCCTAGTAACATTCGGAGGGTTTTCAATTTCTGCACAAAAGAAAATTTTCGTGACTCATAATGTAAAAGCCCTCTCGTGTGATTTGGGACCTACTCTAGATACAAGCCTGGAGGTATATACGATCAGCTGGGCTTTGGTGGTGCAAACATATCGCATTTTCCTTTCATTCCTGTAGTAAACCATATTCATGTATTGAGAAATTCTACTTTCTTGCAATATATTTCTTGATATTATTAAAGTCGCAACTTGAAATTTGTTTGAGGTTCACCTACAAATATTCACAATAAAGACTTTCTTATCTACAATTTTCATTCAAGGTGAGGTGTTTCAAAGAAAATTCTCTTTTTTGTGTTTCTTTTATTAAATAGTGAACTTAATGTTTTTTTGGTTCTGTGATTGTGCAGTTGTTATTGTGTTGAAAGGAATTTTCAATATCTGATGTAAAAAACTACAAAAAAGTACGGGCTTGTATCTAGAGTAGGCAATGATTGCGGACATGAACGAAAACTTTTTCTTTCACAGTGCAAGCAATGTAACGAGTTCGAACAAATCAGGATATCCATGTATGATCTAGGTTTTGTCTGGAGACATCGGCAAGCTCTTTCCAACTTGTTCATTTTTCCCAATTTAATTGTGTAACTTTGCTGTACATACATGTTGTTACGTGTTTAAGTGAGTATATCATATTGTGATATGTTGATTCCTACACCTATCAATTTCATTAGAAATCTGTCTTCCACGTGGTCATCTGCTTAACCACTAGCTTGAAACTGAGCCAATATCTCCTTGCTTTACAAATCTGACTTCTCCGTCGCATTCTTTACTCTTTACTCCTGTCAAAAATTACAGATGCTTGTGTACATCAAATTATTTTTCATTGCCGATCTGTTCGCAAGCGCGGCAAAAGTTGGACCATCTTCTCAAAGGTTTTTAATTCAGCTGCTAAAAAAAAAAAAAAAATTCGGGCTACTGTTAAAAAATGGATTTGTGATTTTATAATCGATTGTTGTACTTCATTTTGCCAATGCCAAAGTGTATTTATTACATTACTACTTCCTACAAATAAACTAATGTATATCAAAACATGTCAAAATGGCCAACAATATAATATCGGGCACGCTTTGCAGTAAATTCTTAACAACTGTTTTACAAATTTCTCAAAATTACAAAATGTTTCCAAGAACCACACCCTTCACTTTTAATAAAATTTAAAAAAAATTACAATTTATTACCACGCCAGGAACTTCTTCATATTCGATTGACTTTGATTGGTACAATCTAATGGTAAAATCAGCTGACTTTGTAAAAACACCAAACGAAGGTCGTGTTTCAATTAAAACCAAAAGAAATATAAGGTCGCTCCGATATTAATTTCAATTGTAAATAAAATAATTATTCGATTTGGTGGCATTTTAATTTCTAGGGGAATTTTTTATTCAATAAATGATACACGATTTTGCTCGGGGCCAATTGGAGCATGTCCAAGATATATCTTTGGCAAGAACATTCGAAATTTGCGCGGCTATAGGATGGTTGTTTTTCTGCAAGTTGCTGTGTTTTAGCTAAGATTTATATCTTCAATTCTGGCACGATATAAAATAATGCGGCGCTAGGTGGTTAGTAAAAATGACAGAACATGCCCAGTTTAATGACGGTGACTGGCTGTTCGATTCAACTTGAACTTTCAGCTGGCGTTAAACTAGTTCGTTCGTTAGTAGATGGTACCCGTACCGCCTTGTACTTACCGCTAATAAAATATGGTAGCCGGACAGCACGTTCAGTTCAGCGCAGTTATCTTAATCTTGCTAATCCTGGACTTAATTAAAAACATGGAAATTGACAGTTATTCTAAGAATGCGCGAGGATATATGGATTTCCTCGAAATGGTGCGAGATTGCATTCATCGGACATCGTAAATAACTTGCCCTTTTACCGGTAAACCAGAGAATGTCACTAAGCAAGGATCAAATGGTGAACAGAGATAAATTATTTTGAGATACGACGTGGGACGATAGACACTCGAACGCGGCACAGGGCGAATAAAAACAGAATCTAGCGCGAATTGGATTATGCAAACCGAGGACTAGTCACGATTTATACAATAAATGCACACAAAAAATCAAAATTGGAATTCTCGTTGGAGCATTTTAGTTTATTTTATCGAGCGAAAATAAATCGGTTAGGAGACCGCTTTCAAGAATAAATAGTGTGCCTACCTAGCGTCAAGCTGATCGAGTTGGGCTATAAGCATACATCGAGTGACTTTTGAACGGATTCTTGCATAATATTTGCTGCGACCACGTCTAAATAACTGATCTATGGCTTATAATCACCTTCGAGGCACATTTAGCAAGCCTTTTGCACCTTAATTAATCGTTGGTGGACTTTATTATATTTTATAAAATTTTCATGTGACGCTGAATGGGCTGTAAATTTTCGCAAAACGCCTTAAGTGATGCCATAAAACTTGTACGACAAATTCTATTCAATTAAATGTGTTAAAGTGTATAAAACGGAGTAAAATGGGAGTAATTTTGTAAAGTTCTTAAGCTATTCAAGTCAGTGTTATGCACGCTTTTAACAATTTCTTATAATAGTAGCACGGCCATATATTGCGGGGCGGAGTCTTCAATGATTGATTAAGACACTATAAACGGCAGTAGAAACTTGAATGAAGTTGCTTTATTAGAAAAACAAAACATTTATAATTTCAGCGTGAAAATATTTCCCTTCAATGTGTTTGTTTCTTTGCCTTCGGTCCAGTGCACCACTAAACTTTGCTTACTTTAGTTTCGAACTGCCGAATATTTATTTGCGAAATGTTCACGTTAGCTTATGGTGGCGGTAAAAAGACTTCGCATCACAGATTACTTGAGGCAGAAACAGGTCATAGGCAAAAATGTGCTCATAGCACTTGATGACCAATATAAGTCAATGCAACAAGCAGGGTGACACTGGTTTGGGTAAAGGGACGCTAAGGAATTGAAGGGCACAAGAATGCAGATAGGCTCGGTAAGCGGGGAACTGACTCGAAGTTTCAAGGCCCTATGCCATATGTTGCCTTAGAAAGAGGAATGGTTAGAAGTTTTATTGAGAAACGGGCCATAGAGTAACACTGGAGACAATGGGACGAAGTGGATTCGTGTAGACAGGTCAAAATAATAGCGTTTGGCTGCCGGGAGAAGTATTCTGAATCTGGATCGGAAGACTGTAAAGTGACTGACGGGATACTTGACCAGACATTGTAATTTCAGGTGTCATCTGTAGAAAATGGGACTTACTGAGGACGACGACTATACCTGGAAGTATGTAGATGAAGAGACGGCGGTGCATATAATGTGCCAATGCCTTAGCAAGCAAGAGGTATACACTGCTGGGGAAATACTGGCTTGAAGCTGAAGAGCTTGGCAGAGTGTCCTATGAGTCTTTCGAAGATTTCCACCTCTCTTTTAAACCAAAAAAAAAATATACCACGGTGAGTGAAAAGTTCCTGTCTCCTACTTTAAAATAATTCGTTCCTGTCTCCTACTTTAGAATAATTCGTTCCTGTCTCCTACTTAGAATAATTCGTTCCTGTCTCCTACTTTAGAATAATTCACACGCTCTCAGTTTCTTTGCATCGCACTCCTATAAAGATCCTACAGAGATATTAAAAAATAAATGAAACAATAATTCTGAACACACGTAACACTCGAAAGCAGTGGAAGATGTAGACTCCTTACATTACTCTTCATTGAAATCAACTCAACTTACCTAGTAGACAGATTATTCCGACTATAGACTCTGCATATAATATTATTAATTCTGCAGTTTGCGGCCTCTTCCCATCTTTTTGTCGTTAAATCTAACAAGAAATCGCGGATAGACTACTTAGCAGCTTTTAGTGGGTGTAGTAAAAGATGTCCAGTGGAAGAATAAGGATTTACATCGTAATGCGAGGGATTATGGGAGGGAAGTGTCGTTACGTTAGTTTTTCATACGGCATCCGTAAAATAGCGCGCGTTTTCAATTGAAGCTCACCTGCACCAACACCAATAATCCCTGCGTCCTTGGCTGTCGACAGTTTTGTCGAAAACTTGAGATGTGGTTGGGGCTTACTGTTAAAGGTTTTTTTAAGCTCACTATTCTGTTGATAACTGATAATGTCGGCATTATATAGTGTAAGTTCGTATTTTTGTGACCATTAATGTTTGGATGCTCTGATGTCTGCACCAAAGAAATCTTATGTTGTTGAAAGGGAAGGTTTGGATTGTCTTTGCAGTCTGGATTCGTTTTAGGGAGGCAAAAGGACTTTAAAAACGACGTGGTAATCTTTTGCTATCAAGATCGCCCCTAAATTTCTGAGATCAAAAGTCACAGTACACACAAAGAACAAAAAACAGACATGAAAGCCGAACTGAAAGAATGACAGAATGTCAGCAACCAAAGCGCCACAAATGTTTCTTATGTACAATAGTTCCTTAGAAAGGGAGAGAGGTCAAAGATGTTTACACAATCGTTAGCAAATCCGCACACGCGTCTGAGAAAATCAAACCACCAGTCCTATATATATATTAAAATGCAACAGGGTAAAACGTCTAAGGATAAATTCACATTGTCTAAACTCGGCAAAAATTCCGTTGCAGTAAATATTAGAATTCAAAAGTTGGTAAATAAATGTAATATAATCAACTTGACGTCGTTTCTGTTGAGAAGGTGGAGATTATCCGTGTAAGGGGAAAATCTTCCCAGGGGAGATTACGACGACCAAACCTAAAGAAATTCCGTTGAAAAGATTCAAGACGCCTTGGAGGAGCTAACAGAGCGGGAACAAGACTTAAGACACGTTCTCAAAAATATTTCGGACTAGAGAACAATACAAAATAGTAGAGGTATTCACATTATAAAATTCCCTCAAGCAACGTTTTACGAATGCAAGAGTGAAGCTGCTAATGTGAAAGTCCTATTACTCACAACCGCCAGTGTAGCACTCCGTGAGAGAGAAAAGAGAAGAGACTTCCGACGTCTAGAGAATGTCATAACCATACACTTGTTAAGATTTAAATGCAGACTATTGCTGACGCAGGAACCCCAAAAAGAAATTTTAAGGTTATTTTGAACCAAGGGACACAATTGATAACCTAAGGCTTAAGAAAAAATTCATGTCAACTAAATACAATATCTGTCAAATGAGACCACCTCGGTTCTTCTTACAGATGGTCATTCTTATAAGTAAATGTTTCATCAAAATTTCACACAATTGTGGCTCCATTTTTCGAATATCTTTGAGCGCTTGAATCCCCAATGTAAACGCTCAAGAAACTACCATTGAAGTCCAAATTTCAAATTTCAATTCCAATTAAAAATAAAAATCATCCACATGGAAAGCATCCACTTTAGCTCGAAAAACGTAATCAGTATATCATAATAAGGCACATAATGTACTAAAACAGCTTTATTTTGGAAAAAAACGGTCCAATAATTAGCCAGCCAAAAAACCACACCAAACTGTCACTTATTGTTGATGGAGAGGTTGTTATACTATTTTTCTAAGGTTCTCGGTGCCCAGATTCGACAAGAGAGATAAAAATCAGCCTCGTTACTCAAAAAAAAATTTTTTTTTTTGAATAATTGGAGTCACCTGTATTCAATTCCAACGCCCACAAACGAACAACACGAACACACGCTGGTTTCAATTGTTTTGTCAGCTAGACTTCGTATGTGTTGAATAAGATCTTTGTACTATGGTGCAGGCTAGCTGCCGATTCTTTTAATTGCTGTGAATGGCTTTGAATTGTCATATGCGGGTTTTCCGCAACACTTTCAGCTATAGCGTCTGAGGAAGTAGGGATAAAGTTCTTTACATCCCCAACTTGACCGAGACGTTCAAATTTTTCTATTCGGTTTACAATAGCTGAACGAGACGGCGCTTGCTTTCTATCAAATGCAGTATCAACTTTACGAACTGTTTAAATTTTACAATTTCAATACATTGTGGAAGCTTGCATCGCTCTATTTTCATTAAATGAATAGATTTTCATATTCTAATTTAAAAAGGTCAATAATTAAAAGAAAAAAGAGAATAGGGAAAAGAGCTGAACCTTGCGGTACCTGACGCTAATATCGTAAAAGTTAATATCGCGAAATAAAAAAAAACATTCGAACCATTTCAAAATAATCAAATGCAAACGAAATACTTGACGTTTGACTATATCATATCTAAAGCAATGATTGCGGACTCACGAAACCGCTTTAATCTGATCGTCTTTGCTTGAAAACTGTACTGACGAATTTTGTTTCAGAAAAGAGGTACATTTTGTTCAAGAAAGAGGTACAGCTGATTCGTACTGAGTTTTATATATATTTATATGAACGGATAGATAATCTTTTCTAGTTATACAGTGGTATTCTAAAGATTTTGCATATTAAATATTGGAACAGAATACACGAGGTCAAACGAAATATACTCGCCTCCTTTGACCCTCTTTTCCATCTAACCTACCCCAATATTAAACAGCACCGTGGGTATATAGCGTGTCAAAATTACGCAGCTAATTATCAAAATAAATATCCCTAACGCTGCAATGTACCCCCTTTTCTCACGTTGCCCAGCGTATTTCTTCCAAACACCTCCCTACACCTCTGCATTCAATTTCCCTCATTCACTTACTATAATTTCCTTCCGGCCTTCATGGTTAAACGCAGGGTTGTCCCCTTGACAAACCCCGTAGTCCCTTGTTAATAAATAAGAACAATCGGTTTCAACATTTCGTTTTAGTTTTTAGATTTAACGAGCGAATTTATATTTTAATAAAACAAAGATGCGAGTAGGAGAAATTCAATCGACATAAAAGCAATCGACAAAAGGAACGAGTTGGGGGGTTTGAAACCTGCTGATGGCCTAATGTTTTCTTTTCGGAGGATAACTGATTACGCTATAAATGCAATCTGGGGTATCGAGTATATAGTGATTCGAATCTGGTGGAAGTATTTTTTCCCCATATCTCACAACCGGAACTAGAGAAAGAGGTTTCTATATTAGCGGGAAAATATTTGAACTGGCACCAGTTCTTTTTTACAGTGGAGGCTGAATAAACCGGTACAGAAAAAATTATTTTTTGGAAGGTTTACAATAACTGTAGCCATCCTATATCGATGCCGTTAGAGTACATTGGAATTAAAAACTTTGGTGTAAACCAAATTAACGTCATTGTGGTTGAAGGTTGTGGTTTAATGTACCAATAATTATATTCAAAATTTCATAATTAAGTATTTCAAAATTCTATTGTTTTACGGACATCCCCGATATAATCATACCAATTAGAATTGCTCAAAGATTGTTTCCTTCAACCAAGAAAAGTTTTTGTTGCATCACATTCACATGGCACATATGAAACCAAATTAAAGCCTGCCAAAACAACAAACAGACAAATTACCAGCAAATGAGACATAAGAGTAGAAAAAAGATTGTGTCGCGGTGTAATCTATTCACATAACGAAATTGTGAAAAAAATTGTTTTCTCAGTCCCAGAGTGTGATAAGAATCAAACGATAACGTTCCATAACTATGAGAGCATAGGCTTATGCTCGATGCACTACGAAATTATCTACCACTGGTACGGTAATACTTAGTCAGATCAAATCCAATATGTTGCAAGACTGTGCGAATTTCCTGTATCTACGCGCTGCAAGCCGTGGTAAAGAAACGATGACGACAGATAATTTATAGGTAAATCAAGGGACCCCGACAGATACGATGGTATGCTGGACAGGTATTCCTTGCTTCGCTAATTATTTGAGATCATCAACGGTGGCCAGCATAATAAAAACTTCACGTTATGGAAGAAAATTGGCTAAGTAAATGTCATTTTTATTTCTTCATCAGAGCTAATTCAGACTCAAAATAAATTAATCGCCGCGGTGTTCCAAGATAATAAAGGTTTATTAGGAGTCGCAACATATGTAGGGGGCAAATTAAATGAATTTACATATTTAATTACAGCATATTATGGGACTTTGCTGTTATGGGAAATTTTTTGTGTCTTTTTCGACATCAGACTTAGTTTTAGATTCAAAATGTTGTTTCCTACTTAATATTTGCACCAGATGCAATAACACTCAATAACTGGAACTAATATTAATTCATATTTAAGCGAATAGTTACGAAACGCTTGAAAAGTTCATGGTAACAATAGACAAATATACCGGAATTAAAAATTCTAGAGCTTCCAACCGCACCAGCTATGATGTAAGTTTGCAATCAACACTCACTTTTCTCCGGCTTTAATGATATAATTTGACAATCTGCAGGAGCTTTGATACTTGCGCGATTCAACGTATCAACCACTTCCGAGTGAAAAATCTGAGAAAGTCATTCCCGCAATTCCAAGCCATCATTAAAATTCATTGGCGTATGGATTTGTGCCGCTAGGCTGGATGCTGGATCCTATGCAATGAAGCAGTAAATCAACTTGTACTTGTGGAATAATGAAGTCATCGGTAATTTCTTTATTATGCGGTAACCACGTTGTTTCACTTTATTCTCCTTATTACTTTACTTTATGTATTCATGAAGAAAAAATTTTCATGATTGAATCAGATCAATTCGGGCATATCTAAGAATCTGTGTCACGTGCTGTTCGGGCTGTTGTGACCTATAGTCGTTTTTAGGTATGAATACATAAGCATTAGAAAAAGCCACTCGAGGAGTTAAAAAGGTATGCGTTAAACGTATCGGCTAATATTTTCAACAAAGTTCAGGCCGGTTATGTATAGACAACTCAACTATTATGCGACGAGTGTATGCTGTTTTAAACCTTAATGGTCATGCTTCATTTTGAATAAAACCTTCAATGCCAGGTTAATTCGAATCGTTTCAGTTAAGCACTTTCTAAACAATTCAGAATATATTTAAGCCGGTAAAATACTAGCCCAATTACGAAGGATTTGTAATGAAATTGAACAAATTTTATAGTGTGGCGTCCGTAATGGAATAAATTTTCATTTATCTTTTATTTCAAACAGACAAAATATATATGGAAGCCATAGGAGCCGGTCCGAAAATTAAAAGCAAAATTTTCAATATATTTTTATGTTTTAAGAAGGTTTCAAGGTAACTACAGTATTTTTGAATTGAAAAGAAGTATGTGCATGGGTGTATACCAAGTACGTACAGATAGTAATGTGAAAAAGACACTCACTGGGAATTATTTTATTAAATGGAATAATTTGTTTAGTGAAATTTAATTATTATTTATTCTAGTAATGCTAAGAAACACTTGTATGGCCTCCTTTATTTGCCAATACTGCTGCTACTCGTCCTGGCGCATTGGTGATTGTTTCTCGAAGAATGTTTCTCCATTCTTCTTGTTATACTCTCCATAGTTCTTCCGTAGCCTTTATTATTTAGTTTCCATCCTATCCAGATGGTTACATAAATGTAATGTTTAATTCAGAACTCTGTAGCAGCCATGCTATGGTTTTCAAGATATTTCCGTATGATTTATTTTGCTGGTTAACAAGGTTAGATGAGTCGTTACCGTCATTGTTATTATTTCCTATAAAAGGTAATCCAGAGTGAACAGCTTGATTTTCTAATAATAACTTCTACGCTTTTTGTTCAATTCGTCCGTTATCTTCACCAAATTTCCTCCTGCTCATCCGGCTGCTGAAATAATCGGCAAACCATAGCAGAACATCCGCCATATTGAACCGTAGGCTGCAAAAACTAAGCCAGATCTGGATCGCTGCGTCTCCGAATGTACTTTCGTGGGATATTCCCAAATATTTGAAATATGGATTCACCTGCCCATAGGTCCAACTCCCTTGAGTATGTTCATAAGTCTTTTTTATTTGTTATTTTATCGCAATAGTCCCACTTTTAGCAAACTCTTAACTATTCAACAATACACATTAATATTTACGGCAATTTTTTTCTTCGATCACACTTTTTAATATTTTTGCACTTTTCGTTAGTTTAGGTTTACCAATCTTTTCAGATCCACAATACCACCATTTTGAAAATGTTAAGATATGTTATGTACACTTGGGTGGGGAACTTTTTTTCAGGATTAACCGAAACAGACCAATTATTTATTTGGGTTTCTTTCGTCACTGAATCGCCGCTCCGGTAGGATTCGGACCTCTGGTATGGAAGGCCGATACGTTATCACTTACTCCACCGGCGACGACTTTAGTTTTCCTTAGAGATTTCGTGCTAATTTATATCCTTTCTTATGCAAAGTAACAACGCTGGCTCTGTTTAACTGGCTTATTCTACACATCGAAACTAAAATTCATTAGAATATTTCTATTTATTAATAATAATAGAAATTACTACTGAACATTCAAAGTCACTTATTTATATCTTTAAACCTTCTCCAAAAGATGCTATTTCATAGTGAACATTTTTTACTGATATATTTTTTTATTTTTACTTATTTATTTTTAAATTGTATGTTCATAAATATATAAAACGAGATTTTTTTTAAATTTTATGGTCAAAAATATATTAAACGAGCGGCTACGCTTGAAACAGTAATATCGGGTACTTTCTTCCACCGTCATAAAGATGAGGTACGGAAAGGCTATTGTTATATGGAATTGTGTTAATAACGTGATTATGTTAAGAGATACACGAATCCATTCCAATAAAACACCTTTCTTCTTATTTATTTTTCGGCGAAAAATCCAAAAACTACTTTTGAGAATATCAGCGTCCGCCTTCTTTTCCACAGTACTATTCCTACCTGGCTATTTTTACCCTCTTAGAAATCTCCCGAATAAAACTTTGCTGACTTCCTTAGGGTACCTATCGAAGCGTATTAATCAATATTATCCGAAAGAAACCTTTTAACATACAATACTACACTGTACAAAAAAGGAGATTTTACAGTTTCTTGAAAAAGATTTATCGCATCGAACATATTCTGCTGGCAATCGATATTATTAAATATCAAATATTTTCATAGTTTTTATCAAATGGCATGTCAAAATTTTTTAAAATAGTAAAAAAAAGTAAGAAAAACAATAAATAATCAATATTAATAATGAATAAAGGGATGAATCTAATAATATAAATTTTTTTATTATATGTATTAATTACATAAATTAAAATGAATAAAATGCCTACCTTTCTGTGGTATTATTATTATTAATATTCATTCATAATATTCATATTCATCATACTTGGAAATTGGCCGTGTAGACTTCAAGGGTCGTACTTAGCTCTTTATCTAGTTTTTTTTTAAATAATTGAAACTATAATATTATTCTATTTTCCTCCCTCTTTGTTCCTTTATATTTTAAGTGAATGAATTGGTTGTTTTCTGCTGACAACAGATCACGATTATAAGTACATTGGTGGATGCACAGTTGCAATGTACATAGATCCACTTGCAATCATTGTCACGAATTGGGTAAAAAAAATTTCCGCCGCATAAGATAAAATAAAAGCACAATTTTATGCATTTTTAATTTTTTCATTTAATATAGTCTACAAAAACAAATATCACACAATCTTATATACATATTTAATAAATTAAACCTTCCTATGTATGTTTCACATCGGTTCACGAATTTGTCATCTTAACAATATTTATTTTATTTGTATTATTTTCAATAATTACACTTGTAACAATTTGTAACTTCGTAAATCAATCCTTTATATTTTAAATAAGAGATTTTAATATTTACATTTATTTCTGGAAATGGTTAAATCTATACAGATACAAGTTTCGTGTTAGTAGTATGAAAAGGAACAAAGAAAATGTGTAAGCCGTATGGCTCTTTTACTTGCATACTTACTCACTAAATTAGGGTACTTAAATTGTAATATACAATATTTTTAGTAAACGTAGCACAAATGCAATCACACTATAATTGAATTAGCCACTAATAAGTTATCAGCTAACGTATTCTGACTTTGTGACTTGTAATGACAGCTTTAAGGCATTACGCTCCTCGGTCGGCAAGGAATACATTTTTATTTTTCGCAATAATATGCAAAATGACCCCCACACTTTCTTTGAATTCGCCAATATGAAAAAGATATCGAGTAGCTATCCATCTACGATGTGGTATAGGGGATGATTAGTAACAGATCCAACACAGCAAATAACTTTGCTTAATTTTTTTTGAGTGCCTTTTCTTCCGATATGTTTGAGCGTTGTGTAAATAATTTTGGTCATTGAAATTTATAAATATCATAATGTCGACTCGTATACCAAAAACCGACCCATGGGGTTACGGATTTTAATGCCTTATTACGCGCAATCGAATCGGTAAAAATTTAGAAGCATTCCGCAAGAGCAACTGCACGAGCATTCAACATTCCCAAATCCATATTGTGACGCTACATCGAAAAGCTCGATAAAAAAAATCCGAACATTACAAAAATTGCTGATAATAAATTGATAAAAATAAGTGAAGGAAGTTGCAAATTGTAAAGCAAGTTGCAAATAGTAAAGGAAGTTGCTTCCTATACCACGCACACTATGGTATGCTGAAAATTTGCCGACATTTTTTGTCGATTATTAATTTCTTTGATATTTCTGTAGGTTGTCAATACCGAAAAAGAAGATTCGCTTGTTGTAAAACATTTTACGATGCTGCGCTCACTACTACGGATTCAACATAACCGAATTACGCCAATTCGTATCAATTCGCCTGTAAACAGCTGATCAGTCATCCGGAAAGTTGGAGCGAAAATCAAATGGCCGGAAAAAGTTGGTATTATCCGTTTATGAAACGCCACCCCACCCTATCATTTCGAACAAAAAATACTGAACCTGGTCAAAGTATTTTGCCTTGAAAACGTAGATACACTCTTTCGCAACTACATATGAAATGTTCTCACTTAAACACCGTTCCCCAATGTTGCCATTTACAACATGGATGAAACTGAATTTTCCAATGTTCCAAAATATTGGCATTCGGAAAGGCCCTCTCACAAGGAAACCTTACGGCTAGCTTCCAGTCAACGGCAATTTTCCGATTTAATCCAAATGTTTTCACCGATGCTGATTTCGTTCAGGCAGATGTGAGTGGAGAAATGTTCAATCTCCTCCCGTTGAAAACCAGTACGATGTAGAGGAGCAACGCCGTGTTTATGTTACATCTGATCCAATTTACATTGCGGATCATAAAACCATGTCCACGTCTGAGCCATCAACTTCAACATCGGCCCGACCATCGCCATCGATCGAGTCTTCTTATTTCGAAAGTTTGTCCTCGCGGTTTAAAGGAGTTAAACCGATGCAACGAGGAACGCCGAGAAAAAAAATCGAATCGTGTCCAGAATTCTAGTGTTTTAATTTTGTTGGTATGTCCCAATATGCAGGACAAATTTTTTCCTGCCAAAAAAAATGTTTTCAGAAAATTTATTTAGAATTTTTTTGATTTTCTTCTAAAATCTACAAACCGTTCTCCTAGACATATTGCTCTGAACTTTAGCTTTCCAACGGTATGTCAAACTCATCGATCTCTTTATCCAGTGAAAATTTTAACCGAAAAACAAAACGTATCCCAACATGCAGGGCTCTCCCCTACCAACAGAATCCTTTGCAGAACTTACTGGTTTTAGATCTGCTATCGTCAAAAATCACACATCTACTGCCCCATTCAATTTGTTAGATAAATGTGTAATCCCTTCTGTTAGCTGAATTTTTAAAGGTTCTTGATTGTTATCATATTTGCAAAAAAAGGATTTAAAAAACGGCCAGAGCCTTAAAGTTTTGAACCTAAATGTTGTTTTGATATGTCATTGTTTCAAATTAAATAGGTGTGAAACAGAAATTAAATTAAAATCTTAAAAAAAAATCTTCAATGTTACTTACCACCATTACTATATAAGCACATTATAACTCAAAGCAATAATAAATAAATTTATAAAGAAATTATGATTCCAGCAATATGTCTAACTTAATTTATTTTTATTTTTCAGGTATGTCATACATCTCGATACGACTATGTGCCTGTCGTAAAAGTACACTGTGAAGTAACATCAACAAATATAAAATTTTCAATTAGTTTAAGGAATTTTAATTAATGCAGGTAATTATGCCAAGTAAGGCCTGGCATACATTTCCAGAAATTTTATTAATGAAAGCGCAAGTTGCGATAATGTTAAGTGTTAATCATGTAATAATCTCACTCCAACATCTCACTCACAAGGAACTCCAAAAATTAAATCTTGTTATACAAGCTTATGGTAAAGCAACACGCGCGAAAAAATCCTAATGTGATATACTCACGCCATATATACATAGGTTCCGCTCTGTTCCAGCCATGCTACCGATCTGCTATTATATTTTTTAAATTGAATTTAAAGCAAACTTGCCTGAAATACATACATATATGGAAATAAACATGGACAGTTCTTTTAAAAGCTTTTCAATTAAGCAAGTATCTGTTATTATAGAAGGTGCAACCGTGACCTATGTACCAACTAAGGTAGCTGGAAGTCTTGTGTAAGATAGTGATGAGACACAGTCACATATATAATGGTTTCACGTATCTAAAAGTTAAAATTTTCTTTCAATTAGTCCATAGTAGTTTATATATTTTTCGTCATACAGTAAATCTAATTAAGCCAAGATTTTGCAATTGCAAAGCATCCATTTAAGAGATCATTCTACTTCGCGCGCTCGAAAAAGGCAATTTCTGTAAATTTCTTTGAGGAGCCTATAAGAGATGTTTAAACAAATTTGGAATGAATAAGGTATATTTAAAAAATCCTTTTCTTTATTTTTTATATGTTAAGGATAATTGCGCGGTGAACGTAAAGTGTCAAGAAAAAAGAGGAGTAGGTGGTTGTTAGGTCTTCTCAGCTTTGGTCCATCTGAGACAAAAAAAAAATTTATAATCTGAGGAGTATGGCTATAGCCGGACATAATATTATTAGATATTATAAAACAATTACAAAATGACGAATGTTAAAGAAAACATTTAAAAAAACCGTTTTTTTTTTCTGGCAATTTCATGTCAAAAAAGTCTAAATTAAAATTTTAACACAATTCTATGTCCGCGATCGTATAGTTTTAGTTCTCTTTTCCATTCAGTTAAGTATGTCTCGGTTTACTAACAATACTGGATTACGGGAAGGAGACTATCAGCCGTAGCAATGGGATCCAACCCTAATAATTCCGATCAAAACTCAGATTAAAAAACCGGCCAAGTGCGTGTCGGGCCAATCGCAGTGTAGGGTTCCTTAGTTGCCCGTCACAATATGTGGACTTAGAAGGGGGCTTTTTGTTTGATACTATGAACATATCAATTCGAACGTAAACATTAGGAATTATTATTATTAAGGATGTTATGATTTTATTTTGCCATAATTTTACATGATTCATAAACTTATATTTACTACCTGTTTTACACAGCTAATAGCTTCATCTAAATAATTTTCAATGGAATTTGTACGAAATTTTCCTTCTTACTTCTCAAAGTACATTTGATAAATTGGTCAACTATTTCTCGTTAACTTGTAAAGCCTACTTAGCTCTGACAGTTTTCCTTTTAGCTTCGTTATATATACTTCTGCCGTAATTTTTTTCACATATCCAAAAACAACTGTTTAGCTGGCATAGGGGGGCACTTGACTCTGTCGAAAATTAGCACTCAAAAGCTTAATATTTCGCAAACGGATCCCTGAACTGGAAAAATGGTTTTCACACACCCGTTTTCACATCCAACGACATCCCACACCATGGAATAGACAAGAACAAAAATGCATTCCCACTTTACGTGTAGGGGAGGTACCCTACAAGATTTTCAAGATTTTATTTTACCACTTTGTCGGCGTGATTAATGTGTATACCCATTCAAAATTACAGCTTTCTAGTACTAATAGTCTCTGAGCTAAGTCGCGGACAGACAGACAGACGGACGGAAATGGCGAAACTATAAGGATTCATTGTTGGCTACGGAACCCTAACAGACGAGACATCGATGAGCCTAGCTCATAAAAACCATAGGCAGTTCGATGAAAAGGTTCCTGGAGAAGGTCACATCTCAAAGAGTGCGCCTGAGTAAGCAATTGAAAAAACCAATGAGATCAGGGCATCAATCTCGCCTCGCCTCGTCTTTTCTCTAAAGAATCCAGGGAGACAAGGTTTAGTTGGCCAAGATGCGGAGGCAGAATAAAAGGGGCGCTCCGAGGAAGGCCGCGGAGGGCAAATCTTAAAACACTAAGTTGTATTGCCTTGATGCGATTCATATACACCGCGCGGAAAGGTTTGCACAGTTAGCGCATTCCAGAATTGGCCGGACTAGTAGGGAGTATAACCTCTTCGTTATGTATGACCATCTTTTTATAAAGCTCAAACAGGCAATCGAAATATTGACAATAGCGTCAATTTGGTCCTCAAACGAAAAGCGCAAGTTGATCCAGACCCCCAAATCGTTAGTCTTGTCCAATCTACATACTCAAAGAGCGACCGTTATTATTAAAATTAAAAGACATATGACAAATTTTTCGTGAAAAGGAAGGATATCGGCGTACACTTATTGACGTTTAAAAGTAAGTGATTTATCGTGAACCAACGGTAATAGGCGACAATCTCAGAATTTAGCAGTAAACAATAACAATCAAGTTCAGTTAAAATGCCCCAAAAAATTGTAGAGTCATCCGCATAACGCAGTATTCGTGGGTTCAAGGATACGTTGTTGATGAAATTATAAAAAGCAACAGTGCGAGTTGGGTGCCCTGTGGATACTAGATGTTATCACGGTAATATCTGAGTATGAATCACGAAAACGAACTCACTGAGTGCGATGACATAAGTAGGATTTCACCCAGTTGGCAAAGTCGGAATGGAAACCAAAAAACATAAGGTTAAGAAAATCTTATTGAGAAGATTTTCTTTTATGATATAGCCAAACCGTATGATGCTTTAGCTTGTAATAAAGGAAGGAAATAAAGGGTAACGGGAAGAAGGAAACATGGGTGTTTTATTTTTACATTGCTGCGACCTAGACAACAGCCCAGAGACGGAGTGGATTTTTGAATTTTTTGTTTAAAAACTCACTCACACTCGACCGAGGCTCGATCCAAATCCGTCTCCGCCTATAATAAGAGGATCATTGCTTTCTCTATTCTCGAACCGCATAGTCGAAGGATACGCAGGTTACGCTTCGAATTGATTAAATTGCAAAACCCTTTGGGCAAATGTCGATTTCATTCTCTCTAGGCAATTATTGTAAAAAGATTCAAGGGATGAAACGAACTGATCACTTTAACGAGCTATTAAACCACGGTTGATATAAGGAGAACCCATACACTTAGGAAAAGTGCACATATTGAAAAATATCGATTCAGAATGTCGTAGAAAGAGTGAACAGTTATAATAATTATTATCGAGAACAGGAGAAGCCATAGTCACTGCGATGAGCCGATTCGCGCAGAAAAAGAGCCGAGCATCGCTTAGCTACAATTCCGCAGAGGTCATAAGAGACCACCAAGTCCAGAAATTGTCCAAGGACTGCTTCAAGTCAGAGGATAAAATACTGTCAATGAAAAAAAAAGTACTGGGGAGAGCCAATTGGGGAAGACAGAAATCTTTCATCTTCACGGAAGTACTCCCAGCACTTATAAGGAATATTAAAATCACATATAAATGAGAGATTCGCTGTAGAATAACACCATTTAGTCGTCCGTCAAAACTTCAAAATTTCAAAATTTCTTAAATGATTCCATCTCATGTTCCGAAAGGTTTGGTTTTGGGACCTGTTCGTTTCAGTGTGACTAGCGAAAATTTAAGTAAGGCAAGCATGTATTGCTGATTTTGATTGTAAAAAAATTACGTTATGCAAGTATATATTACCGAAAACATATTTAAATCGTAACAAAACAGAACCTCTACCGTGAAATTAAAGCATACGATAATATTTAAACGATTGTAAAAACTTACCAAACTACCAAAACTATTCAAAAATTTGCATTTTATGCAAATTAGCGAACGGCAAGTATGACAGCAATTATTGGAGCATTAAAAGTGAAAACCGCATCGTATTTGCAAACTCGTTACCTGCAGACTTCAACGTCAAGATTCACAACTTTGATAGTGTCAAATATGACGTCGAAAAAATTATTATTTTCATTCTTTTAAAAACGAAATTTCTTTACTAAGTGATTAAGTGTCGAGTATTTATGAACATTAATTTGTGATAGAAAACTCAATTAAGCCACTGAAAGATTATAATGAGGAAAGCCGCAGAGCGTGCATTTTTAACAAAAGCTTTGAGATTTGTATCATTAAAAATGCAGTACGGACGTTAGATAAAATAGCAAATTATTTTGAAAAACAAAAACAACAAGCCAGGTTAAAGGTGTTATGAGCTCACAAATTACCGGAACGACTTAAGTACTCACGTAAGTAAAAAAAGTTTTGTGATAAATTGAAAATTTTAAAATCTTATGAACCGAGAATTACTTCTGTATCGGAGCTAAACAGTATGTTGAAATTCTGAAAATATTATCGTAAAAGTTGTGCAGAATTATGGCGTTCAAAGTCTATCCCCACTTTTTTCTCGATCATCCGACCCCTAGAATCTCTTCCTGCATAAACAATGTTTTATTGCAATCGGAAAATAATCTTTCTCCTACTAACTACAGCACATATGCTGTGTATTTAAAAAAACGCAAAAGCCAAGACTTAATAAAAGTAAGCACCTGTGCCGCAATAAAGTTGAAGTGTTCGACTTAATTAAGAGTTTAATTACCCATTCCCTTTGCATTCCAAATTATCCCAGTCAAGAGCAGTGACCGTATATCATCAGTTATGATCTCTCTCTCCCTATAACTCCCGTATGAACTTTGTAGGGTTTTTCTTCACTCGATTCGAGACAACGAATGCATTTCATTTAAGACAGATTTCGAACCACCGATATTACTCTGCAGACTCAATACCATTTTATCATAATCTGTTATTAGCAGAAAACAATAATGAGTTGCCCGTGGACCTCGAACTTGGACCTTCAGGATTGGGTGCCATACGTTGTCATTTACTCCACTCATGAGATATGTAAAGAAACAGGAGACACAGCAATTTGCACTTTGCATATCTGGTAAAACTAATAAACAATTGCACAAAACAACTTTGGTATTATAAAGGGAAGTAACATTATTACGTTTTCTAGCCAACTAATTAGGAAATAAAATGTCGGTGTGTTCGTTCGTCCATCTATCAGCCTGTATGTCACAGCCCTTTTATTGCCTCATCTCTATACTTATTGAAATTTCATTTTATATACCTATACAAACACAAATTGAAATATGAAATTGACGTAAAAGAAATAGAAAGATTTTTAAATGTCCAACTCCCTTCCATACAGTCTAAAGTAAAACCAAGAAAACATTTGCACTTACCACATGGACTAGGACATATCAAACGATGTTATTTTCTGTTTTTCCATACAAATCTTATAACTCTCCACCTACTTACATATATCTTAAATGGTTTACTCTACCAGCAATCAGTTTTAGTTTGGCTCACATTTGACATAAATGTGTATCTTTTTTATAGAAGAAGTACAGTTGGGAAAATTATCGCACACAAGCAATAACTTAAAACCAAATACAGCCATGTTTATGGGAATATTTACTATGATACCTCTTTCGTCCAGACGATAGAGCTTCTTGTTCCTTACACTGTCTAATATGTACGATCAAAATATTAATGTATGATACTACATGCGATGGAAAAAAATTGGATCTGCTAACGGGAACGAACATGTGGACAGTTTTGCTCCCCAAATTAATTCATTACTAGTTCACGAGCAGGATTTAAATAAATACAAAATTAGAACATTGTCATTTCGCCAAGGGGAGGGTCTTTTAATGCTCCATTAAAAAAGCACAGTTTAGTGAATTTGGTTCTTCCTGCATTCACTACATACACTCGTACTTCCTTGTAAGCATTTAACGGGTCTGCTCTACTGAAAATTTAGATATTTTTGTTGCTATCACAGTGAAACACAACAGACATAACACTGCCCCTGTATTTGATCTCATGAAAGCCACTTTTTTGTACATTCTTTGTTGGAGAAATTCTGTTTAGATTTTAGCATTCTTGAGATTCTTTTGCATTTATATTTATCCCTTTTAAATCTTGTTTTAATATCGTATCCTTCGGCTTGGAAACTTGCTTCCGCGTGGAAGCTTGCTTATGTTCAGCCCTAAAAGAGAAGGTCATGTACATTAAAGTTCTATTTAAAGTTTTGATTCACTCATTAACTCGCAATAACTGAAATATCTACAAAAGAACCGTCTAATCAACGACCACAAGTCCGGTTTCCGCGCTGGCCACTCAATCGGGGTTCCCTCAGGGTTCAGTTATTTCATCACATTTATTTCTATTTTTTCTTATTAATGCCCTTTTACTTTCAGTACATATATTATAATAATATATTCGTATATTTGCATTATATATATTCTGCATTAAATTCTCTTGGGGACTTTACAGAAAACATTTGGATTATTAAAAAACGACCTTTTTGCGATCCTCGCTTGAAGCAGTGCAGATTTTTTCCTATTATTCTTTTCCTATCAAGGCGTTGCTTTAGCACTACAGGGCATCCTGGGAGTTTTGACATTACCATAAAAAATTATTTTGGATGATATAGATTTGTTATATTCGCTGTAAAATATCAAAAGTCAATCGTTGTCTGTTGCCATTAACCAGGTGATATAAGTATACCTAATGCCATAACACTTTTATGGTCATTTTTTATCATAGAATGTAGTAAAGGTTGTAAATAGCTACTAATTGTGTACTATTTATTTCCTTTGTATATTGTACCTTTTTAACTTTTAATCAGCCGTTTAATCAAAACGTACCAAACCTAGGTATGGTAATACACCACCTTCCCCAACCCAGGCTTTATACGTTTTTATTATATCGATTCACGCTATTATTATTATTACGTACATTATCTGTAACAAAGCTATACAAGGTTAATACTTTTTACACAAGTAAACAATTAAAGATTAAATTATTTCATTTCAAATCAGCAATTTTCAAAAACAAATACTAAATAAAGTTTAAATTATTTTATAAAGTCTCAACCCTAAACGTTTGCACAGTAAAAACTTCCTGTATTATTCATTTCAACTGATTCTTATGCAATTTTTTTTGTACTACACTTTATACAGGAATTCAAAAAGAATTAATTTTCTCACTTTATTTAATTAAATCATATCATTGCAGCCTGTCATTCATAAGTATTGCACATAACAATTCTAGTTTTTTTTTAAGTGTCGTAGTCTTAAACCAACCGAAGAATTAAACTATTTAGATAAATAGCTAGATTGCTTGCATTCTTTTCTGTTATTTCCATTGCACATGACTTTGCTCCGTCATAATTGCTAACAAATTACATTTCAAAGGTGATTAATTTTGATTTTGAGTTTCGCGGTAAATTTTATCTAGAGCGTTCCTCGGACAAGTAATATGCTCCAATTGGTTTCCAAACAGACATCTAGTCCTACACTTCAGTTTCAATGCACGCAGTCAGATTTCTGAAATTCATCATCTCTCCGAATAAAAATCTAAGACATTTCTGCTAACTTGCAGAGTAAAAAACGAATAAATCTCCTCATTGGCAGTATGTTACATGTAAGAATACTTTGGTGATCACCTGCAACTATCTCTGCAGTAGATCAATCTATACTGATCTGCAAGCAAGCTTAAATAAACGATCAATCTATTTATCTGAGGTAGCTGTTTGATATAACTGGGGTCTTCGAAAATGTGCAAAAGATGCAGGTACAGGTACGCATGAAATAATTTAGGGTTCGAATCATGCCTTACTGCCCGGTTGACTTTCGTCCATGTTGCGCTGATCAGGAATTGATGACTTTCAATTGAAATTATGCAACATTGAATGCAGGTTAGCAAATAGCCGTGTTTACCTGCTGAGAATGTGCAGATTTGAAATTCCGTCAGTTCAATACAGATGATGGGAATTGGTTTAATGGGTTTTGCACGCGATGCGATCGTTACAAATCATGATCTCAAATTGATTTCTGTTACGTGATATAACAGAAACTGGAGAAATTTTTGCTCTTTTTATAGACAAGTGTGTTTGGAGGACATATTTTGACGCAAATGCTATTCCACTTTGGCATTGTTTGGCGTTTTTTTTTATCTAATAAAACATGTTCAATTTTATTTCGCTGCATTTCTTCTATGCTCTTTTTATGTACTTCCCATTTATCTTTCCTGAACACCACAGCAAATAAAAGATTCAATTTAATATATTGTTGCGTAAAAAAAATTACTGCGGGTCTCTTTTCTTGCGTGGGATATGACTAACTTTAAAAATGTCAGAGCATTTGTGATTCATGCTGAGTTTTGTACTGGCACATATTAAGGCCACTGAAACTCATCGTTTTGATCGGTTGAAAACCGCACAACTCAGGTGTTATTTCATATTTCGCAATTAGCAACGTTGTTAGCTTTTCATGCTTCAGGCTTTGTGTAGCTAAATCTCCTAAGAAGTTGCAACATAAAAACCGTACTTTACGAAAAAAAAAGATTTTCAAAGCAGGCCTTGACCGCTATATAATTTTATAGTCCTCATCTGAGGGTGTATATAGTATCAAAAAAGACGATACCAAGTTTCGTTGGTTAGATGCCGGCAGGTTATTATATCTTCCTGGGATTCAAGTTGAAATTTAGCAGTGGTATTAAAGTACATTAAATGAGTCAACTCGTTTTTTCTCTTTGAATAATTCGCCTTAAGAATGGAAAACCTTCGCTTTTTCTAAGACGAGCGATATCATACTTTGCATCTTTATGGGAGAAGACTAGCGAACTTTCATACGGTTGATTCAGTACAGTAAAACATAACTAGACTAAACTACAAGGCATATTAATTTTTTTAACTTTCACAGAACCAAAAAGTGTACATGTTTTTGTGTTACGATTGTACAGTGTAGCAATTTATCATTGCAGCCCCCGTAATGTTATCCTTAGTACTGGCGGACTTTGAGAGGTATTATGTAACCAATTTTTTTGAAGTCTTGCATCATACCTTATTTTTCTTTAGTCACTATATTCAAATACTTCTCAAAATTGGATCAACGGTTGAACAGCACGATCACCTCGCCATGGTTTCAGGGTTCGAGCGTCGGTCTCCCGGTCAGATCTAAATAAAATTTAGAAAAAATATCTACTCTGTCTCCGAGTTGTTAGATAGCTGGCAGGAATGCAAAAACAAGATATGCAAGCTCGTTCCCTTACCCTGATTCCCTTCCGTCAAAAACATGCTAACGCATCATGTATTGCGTTGGCCTCTGTACTTTGACGTCAGGAAAAAATCATGATTATACTTATAGTCTTATATAGACTCCAGCTGTAGCGTTTGTTTTGGAAAGCTTAATTAAATATTGAAGGAAGTTGAAGGCTACCAATTTGTTCTTTAGGGCGTTCGCGATCTACTTTACAAGGCTCAATTAAGTCATATCATGAACTTTTTGCGGGTCAGATAAAGGCTCTCACTGCTCCTTATGTTTAGGTACACGGAATCCGTTGAATCGAGGACAATCTCGCTTATTGTGGTTCAACTTAGTATTCTTACTATCTTGTATACCAGAGCTGTCTTTTCCTTTCAACGCTACTCCTCTTTTTCCTTTCTTGCAAAGCCTGTGTTACAGTATTATAAGATTTTTATAGGTATCTGTTGTTATGTTTAAATGTTCTATAATCAATAAAATTCGCAAAAAAAATTTCAAAACGTTCATTTTCGACTCGTAGGTAAGCTACTCTTATTTGGACGTGTAGGATGAAAATGAAAAACACGGCTGGGGGAATTGTTAGTAAACCCCAAATATCGAATGTGAACAAGATCGGTGAATTTGTTTCGGCGCTAAATTAAGAAATGATCAAACACGTTTTTCCGATACTACAATTTGTCAGTGTTTGAGATTAAATCAAATTTCTTTAAAAACTCAAATTTCTGCACTTCTACAATTGCTTAAAAGTATAAAAAGGCAGAGCTAGTTGAAATATCGACAATGCGTGGAGTTTATAAATTGACGACAAGCGCATCGCATATTCCACTACACTACACTACAGACTTATACTACGGAGATAGCGATAATATTTTATTGAAGTTCTAAAAATCACCTTTGTTTCTCTTGTTTTCGTAACCCTTTGTGGGGCATGGAACGGCAAAAGCACCTCACCCGATTCTAGGCTATGTTTTCAAATAAACCTACAATTTAAGGTGAATTTGTTACCACCCATTTACTCTGCAACCCCCAATGGCTTTTTTAATGTAATCTGTTATTAGCAGAAAACAGAAATGGGTCGCTGTCGATGGGGTTCGAGCTGGGATCGCTGGTATGAAAGGCCAACATGTTATTACTTATTCTGACGACAGTATTACATCTTATCAGCGTCAGATAATGAAGAACCATTCTCTCTTTCTCTAGTTTCCGTTACCCCTTGTGGGTCATGGGGCGGGAGAAGAACTTCACCCGATTCGAGACTTACAATTTAAAGTGGATTCCACTGATATTTTCTCTGCAACCCACATGGCCTTTTTAACGTAATCCGTTGTCAGCAGAAAAGAATCATAGGCCGCCATCGGTGGGATTCTCAACTGGGACCTCCGAACTGATTAGCCCACACGATATTACTTACTCCACCGACGACGATTTGGCGTTTGGCAGCACTAAATTGCCGCTTTACGTAAACAAAGCCTCGCAGAAAAATGATCATTCTCAACAAGGAGGGCTACTCGGAAGGTCATTGTCATATCCTTCATAAAAAACACTGTTGAAGCCTTTCAAATTTCTGAATGGAGCACCACAAGGATGCATACTGGCACCTTCGCTTTTCTCCGTTATCATTAATAATTTCAGTTGCAGTATCATAATCAAATCGTTGGTGTTATAAGGTTTAAAAGGTTGGCCATCCCAAGTTCGATCTCTAACGGCGGTGACCGAGGATTCTTACTGACAGCAGAAAACGATTAAATGCCATTGCAGAGTAAAGTGGATGGTTCGAAATCCACCGTTAATTGTAGGTGCACTGGCAAACCATGGTCATCGAATTGAGTGAAGTTTTTCTCCCACCCCATGCCCCGCGGGCACATATGGGAATTTAAGAGAGAGATGGGCATGGGAGAATTAGATGGAATCTTCTCAAAAACCTTATACACTTGGACTATGGTTACGGCGTATTCCACTTATATACAAAACATGTGACTCAAAAATCTAAAGATCTGAGTATAAAAGGTCACAAAGTAGTGATTAAAATCAAAGGCGCTGGTGCTTGAACTCTAGGGAACAGGATATAATTATTCTCGAAGAGCAAAAACAAGTAGATAAATGTTGTCTTTCGGAAGCGTAGTAATGGAAATTGAAGAGCTGAAGTTAATGATAAGGCTCGGATCGAAGAATTGATTTCCATTTTATACCCTCATTGAAATATGGCACAATAGCAACATCTATAAACACTTCAACCTATTTAAGTTAAAGTAAATATATTCTGTTGTATAGCTGTTCAACATGAAAGCCGATTTCGTGGATTATAAACTTCTATTGATTGAAGTTTATTACCAGCATGACATACCCAAGCTCACAATCTAAGGTGAGTGATGGTTGACAACGGAGGTGACAATGAATAGGCAAAACACTAAATAAAGAGCAAAAAATATCGCTAAAAAGGCTCCAGATAGTAACCTGCTCGGAATCTTAGAAAACGCGAGATTGAACGATATGCGATAACTGACGACTATCAGTAGAAAAAGGAGGTACTGAAATTCACAAATCATTCCAGGAGTTAAATGCATTAGCGCAAACTTCTACCAGGTGGAGGGTCGGCGTAGTAAACTCCCTATGTCTCTCAAACTATTAAAGAAACAGAAAGAGAAAGATATAAATTTTATTTCTAAGTTCGAAAAAATTGATTATTTTAATTGCTACTACTTAGCCGGTAAACAAAGGACAACAATAATCCTCTAAGAAATTGCAATTTCCATGTCAACATCATTTATATTAAATTTTATTCGATTCCCCTTAGGTCAATAAATTGACTAATATCACTATGATTAGTAATTTATCCAACAGACCGCTGACATTCAGAGTTCTCACTTTCCATGATCCAATTCATTGAAAAGATAAGGATCTATTGATGTGTTTATCAGAACCCAAGAATCTTCGTGTTCATTCTTATATAGAATGTTTACACTAAAATGAAAATCTTACCTAGAGCTAAATTTACACTTACATCACCCATAAAGGTCTGAAATATGCCCTAAGCCCCACTAGATTTTATAATATCCTCCTTATATTTTTCTGTGCTTTCTGTGACCATTTACGCATAACTTTTATAGGTTCAAACGAAACACGAAACGAAGAACACAATCTATTAGTGTTTATGAATGTTTTTATTACAGTAACAACAAAACAAAAAAAAAACATGTACTTAAGACACACTATTTGTCTGCCGATGGACACCTTCCCAACATTCCTAGGTTTAGTCTGTAATTAGAAAAGGAATCTTTGAGTATGTTTAAATACTAAGTGGGCGTGTTTAGCTACGTTCACACTAAGTATCACAAATACTACAAAATGGGCAGTGCTCTGAAACTCATGGACTCAGCCTATGAGATCACTCAGAGTTTCCTAAACTAGTAGCGGACACACACTGCAGCTTTGACCTTCATGGACACACCGAATTCGGCCATAAAGACACCCACCCAATAAGCGGACACACCAGCTGTATCGGGGTTCATTCAGAGGATTCCTTCAGCTTCACTGGACACACCACGATCCGCTGAAGTCACGTCCTCCCGGATACACTAGCACTATTGGTACAAATATAAATTGCTCCCCAACTCCACCAGACATACCACGTTCTGCTGGGGAGCAGACAATTCTTAAATATTTAAAAAAAACTACACTAATAACTACTCTAATAAATAAAACTAAACTATACACAATCTTTTGCACTAATTACACAGAAACTACACAATAAATGTACGGTACACAGAACCCACCTTTGGAAATAATTGTGAGACTATTCACTATAAATTTCACTCCTTATTAAGTACACTTTTCAAAGAATCACTTAAGACTGAAATTCATGCAATCAAGATAAAGAATTAAACCTCAGGAAACTAAAGGGTGATCAATACCCGCGAGGTATCGCTAATTACTTCTTGGGTAAGGGTCATAAACATGTGTTATTTTAAAGAAAGATGCCCAACTTACACGGCAATTTAAGGGTGGTAAATAGACACTGCCTTGGTTAATATTCCACAACTTGTTTTCTCATAATTCTTTTGTATTTCTTACTGAAAATTTTTCAGAATTAAGTTAAAAGTTCTTTTCTAACCAAATATAGGTGAAAGTAGGTGAATTTGACCATCTGTCTACCATCTAGAGTCTAGGCAAGCAAATACCGCTAGCTAAACTAATAATGCTGATAATTATGTTAAACATATTTCCAATTTAGCAATTTAAGTCAATAAACTTGTAATTTATAAAACATGTGTTGAGTGCACTAACCCCTATCTAACCACCATTCTGCAGTATATGAATATAAATTTGCTATTCTTACCATCTTAGGAAAAAATTTTCTTTGATTATATTCAATCTTGCAAATTTTATATCCTCCTGAGATATTTACGACTCACTCTGTATATGCAAATAGCCACTAGAGAGCATAATAGTGAAAGACCTGTTCGCTGTCCCACATCCATTATAAAATTCCACCCACAACGTAGATATAATGAATGGATGAGTTAGCGAAGCGCCAAGTCAGCAACCTTCGTCTGAATCACTTATTGTGCATCTGCGTCTGTTGTTTGCTGCGGCAACACATCGAAACGTTCCATATAAAATGAAGTCAAAAAAAATTAATTATATGCTAAACGATCTATTTACTTGCGGTAGATGCAAATCAGCGAGGAAATCCACTTAAAAATTCCACGCACTCACCGTCTGTCTTCACTAAAGCTTTCATAGAGTTCAAGAAGAAGTGCTTTTCGCTCAATGTCTAGGTCAAGTTTAGCAGCGTATGATGGTCAGCTGTCCGATGTTAATGTCTTTTGACTCAATAAAATGGTTCGTCTTGGATTTTGTTAACAGCGATGAAGTAGTTTTTAGTCATATAAAAATTGGAAAACTATAAATATAATTACAAAATTATGGGTATGGGAACAATGAATCCAGGCCACAATTAGCATAAGGCTGAAAAAATTCTGGATGATTTGAATTGGCACAATCAATATTTTAAAGTTCGATATAAATCTGGGTTACCATCAGTATTAATCTAGATAAGTTCTGGATTTCACCAAAGTCGAAAATCAAAATGAAAATCGTTAAACGATCATTAAAGCACATACAATACATTTATTCTTTATTCTTTAGTAAAGTAAGGAATTCATTATATTAAGTTTCAATGTAGTCTGCGCTATTCAAGCCGGCAAACCTATTACGACTTAAACTCCATTATTCGTCAAAATCGATGTTGCAATCAACATTGACACTTTTCAACGAAGAAAAATCGTTAATCACAGGTTTTGCTTAAAGCTAAATGCCTCAAAATGATAACATTCCTACAAAAGGACAGGAAAAAATTGCAAGTGCAAAAACCCTCCTCAAGCTGTCAATTAAATCTTACCTTTATAGATCTGCAGCGGCATGATCAACACTCAGACCGATTATGAATGACACCGAGATATTAACGTACAAACTCCTAGCGCTTTTTTTCTATTTTCTCTGTTAGCACTAGCGACATAAATCTGAAGCAATCCATCTTTTCAAATCAATTTAAAACAGGTGGGAAATTAACTTCACAGCAGGCTTAACTGCCACGAATATCAGGCATCCTTACATCTGGTAGCTGCTGAAGATCACTAACAAGATCAACGGTGAACATGGATCACCAGTGACTGCCCATTTCGTAATTTATTGAATACTATCGGCGACGACGTGCATTTTGTTCAATTAAAATTCCTCGAGGCATTCACAGGTTCTTAACTCAAAATTGAGAGATCGATTTTGAGTTGATTTTCTGTTTCAATCGACTTAAATTGCTAGCTACCTAGCGCGAAGCACCTTATAGTGACTTTAAAATCGTTAAAAACAAGAAATGTTTGCGTGTTACTGTGATTTATTTCAGTTCGAGAATTCACAAGTATCTGGTTAATGCACCGGACGGCTGTTATAATTTTCAACTCCCAGAGGGGATTGACTTTCTTTTTAATTCACTACTATCCTGTCACTTCTCATAAATAATTGTAATTTTTTCGAACTTATTTTGATATTTATTTTTTTTATTTATTTATTTTTACCATTTTCCTGCGTGTAAATAGGAATTTCTACGGTATCATAATTGGGAATCATTAAAGGAATTAAAATCGACTTCAGTATTAAAAATTAAATTCAACTATTAGACCTCACATTCCTAACATATTTCAAAAATGTCCAAACTGATGTGTCATTCTTTTGTCTCTGACTACACGTTTTGTTTCTCTTCACCTAGTCCGTTACAGCGGAAACGTCCTATATGCCTCTAATATCACAGAATAACCTTGACTATTAATACACTACCTAACTTTTATGCTCTTCTGAATTTATATTGTTCTTGTTATACAATACTACTATTTTACTAAACCACAACACCAAACAGAAGTAACTTATTATATCCTATCGACTATTGTCAGGATTGGCTCAGTAACGTCGGCTCACGATAATCATTCGTGCTTCGTCGTGATACACTAAAATTATGGTGTTGCTAAAATATCGACAAATTGCAAAGCGGTTTATAAATTAAGTGCAAAATTTGTCATCAACTAGGAGGTTAGGCGAGGTTTGTGAGGAGTAGTGAGTTGCTCAAGCTCCAGCCAGTAAAGCCTATTATGTTCATCCTCCCTAATTTCTTCGTCAAGCTGGTTTTCTTGCTCTTAATTCTTTTCCTGCCAAGGCTGTGCTTAGCATCAAAAGGTCAGCCCCTGAGTTTTATCATAAAAAAACTAGTAGAGCAAACTACTTACCAATCTCTGTGATCCAACAACGGCTTTCCAAATATAGATAGATAAATATATTATATATATAACCGCACTTGCATATGATATGAGGAGAATTTTCGTTATCTGTAAATTGACAGATGATTAATCTCACGCCCAGTCTTACAAATCTTCGAAAGTCCTTAGTCACACTCACCGATGAAGCCGATATTAATCTTTTAAAATGTGCTTGATTTATACATGATCCCCAAAGGAATTTTTACTTCCCTAAAGTCGAAATCCAGCACGCCGGCTAAGGCTCACAAGTATCATGGAATAACTTCATCTGAGTAGCTCATCCTTTACGTTACCAAAGAAACGCCGATGCCCAAACATCCAAATAAAGTTGACTCAATTTGTTCTTTCCAATTCATCCAGATCACCTTAGCCTTCCCTGATCAATTCTGATTTCGTTATGTAGAAGTCGATTACTTTGATCGCGACCTGAGTGTTGGGGAAGATCTGTTCAAGTAGGCCTCCTTATGGTTCTTGTATACGAATGTCATGAACTTCAGTCTGAAAAACAGTGGCAACGATGCATTTAAATTAGGTCACTCACCTCACATATTCGCACTCACATACGCATCGGTTTCTGATGTTGAGTGGCTCAGGAGCAGCATTGGTAGTTACAGTCTCCACCCTAATGTGAAGAGATAAGAATTTTAGCAAGGTTACAATTGCTGCATTGGGTCAGGTGCGCGCATTGCTCCAGTAAAACCTACACAATCGATTTGTTGCATTTTACTCAATTTGGCTCTCACCACTTTGAGCTTTGCTCAACGCCACCATAGATAGCAACCCATAGGTAATTATGGATCTAGTCACAATTTCGAAAATTTTGGACATAGCCTTATGTTGACTGACACAGAAGTTCTGTGAGGATTTATTTGCATTTTTAGTTAGATGAACCCTAGATATTTTAGGTAAGGGTTATTGTAGTCCCTAGCAATCTTGTTTGAAATAACTTCTCGAAAGAAATGAGTACGGTTTTATCAGTGTTAATTTTGAGTTCCACCTCTCGGCACCATTCTTCAATTACATCAAGTGCTTCTTCAAAAACACCATTAAAAATACGATCACAATGACGGCAGCGTAACCTTGCACGAAGAGGGTCTTTTCGTTGAGCCGGCCCAAATGCTAATCAATTCCAAAGAACCACAGGAGTAGAGATATAACCTTACTCTGATAACAAACCTTGGTGGTGGTGATCCGGATCACTCTCCTAAAAGACTCGCTGTGAGTTTGCATGATCTGAGGAGCGATAGGAGATCGCGCTCAGATTCCCACTCCTTAGGGCTTTTTTAATGTCAAGGAAAGTCGCAACCGCTATTTCTTTGTTAATGACAGCTCCTTCTGATCTATATACGAGGTCTTACCATTATGTGAGCGTAGATCAGAAAGGAATAGCTTAGTAAGCATGCCGCCAAAGTGAAGAAACGGATAATGGTAAAGTAATGGGTTTTTTAAGAAGCGAGGTAAGGCTTTTTGGCGTATAATACTTATTGAGGGTATAGTCTGCCCGGCCTTGATCAGAAATCGAAGCTAATTTTCGGAGTAATTATATCTGCAGCAATCCTCTCCCAGCATTTTTTTCGAGTAAGGGCAAATAATTCATCTGATTTCCTCAATGAGCCCAGGTCTTTCAGTATCATTTGCATGAGGGATTGGTTTTGCCTTGCAGAATCTCGAGCACCCTCTACACTGTTTCGAAAATTCCTCCAATCTATCATCCTTGATTTCTGTAAAACTCATTTGCAGGAGGTTAGGGCGAGTCTTTATGTATCCCAGTTCGCCCCTCTTTCGCAGTATATATGTTGTAAAAGTGGTTAATTCCACCTTGTAACGTGTCTGTGATGGAACTTCACCATAATAAGGCAGCAGTGTCTAAATACCGCCAACACGAATCATTAAGTAAATCTGCATCTTGTGAAAACCTGATCGCGTCTATGATGATCTTAATCGACGACTAGGGCATGTATAAAGGTAAGCCAGCCAAGGTTCTACACAGCCGGGGCAGTAACCTAGTCAATGTTCTGGGAGCTGGAGCGTCAGAGTCCTCCTTCTTTCAATGGTACTAAACATTTACAATTTTTTTTTACTTTTTATTATATTAAGTCTAGTTTCGACTTTGTGAAAGCAATTTCATGAAATATATTAACATATCCAATCAGCCCAAATAGCGTATGCAAAAGAGCTTGAGGCAGATGGCTTATAGTTGAAAACCAAAGTTGGAGCCCTGACGAAATTTCAAAAAATATTCAAAAAATGTCTTTTTCTACACATTCTTCCAAAATCCTCAGTAGTCTGCTATCGAAATGGGAGTTATGAAATGGCATTAGTGTTTTTATTGTTCAAGAAGGGTTTTTAAGAATTTATGTTGAAACATATTAAAGGTAAAAAATTCCTATCTTTTTGGATGATACATATTGATTTACCAGACAATACGGTGTTCTCATCTTTTAAGAAGTTATGGCTAAAATTATCTTGAACGTTATTGAAAATTTTTGAGTACCTAGAGACGTTTGAGTACTGCTATATTTACCAGAGCATCCCGAAGTCTTTAGTAAACTGTAACAGATTACATCAATAGAATATTTTCCTAACATAGTAGTAAAATTAATATAGATGACAATTCTGAATTCAAAACTGTGTCTTACTTGGAATTTTTTCTTTCTCCTTTAATGAACAATAGCATTAATCTTGATCGTCTTATAAGACGTTATGTTGTTGTTTTCTGTGTTGCCTTGCCTTTCATTCCCAACGTTCGGGATATAAGTCTAGTTAGACTTTTTTTTAAACTAAGTCTACTTAGTATCACACCTACTTTCTCAGTACAAGGTGGTAATAATCGAAATACTAAAACATAAGATGTACTATATTTATCCACAACTACTAAAAAAGGATTACATATTCAAACAGTCAATAAATGCCTTTTAATAATGTGTACCTGTCTGCTACGTTAGGCGCCATTTTTAATGGTGTTCGTATGGTAATAGGCTACAATAGTGAAGGCAATGTTTTTATCTAGCTCAATACACGTAAGGTGCCTGTCAAATAAAAGCCGTTATTCCATAATATTTTACTGTTAATTATAGTTACGTTAAAGTCATCATTCTCGAATGACTATATAAACCATTAGGGGCAAAAGGACTAGACATGAATAACGTAACACATGAGCTTACAACATCAAAATTTATTTGATACCTAACCTGAACGCATTATGAAACTTTCTATATCTAATTTCACTGGTAGAAAGTATAATAAAAGTGCACTTTTTCATGTTCCTGTCATCTGAATAGAAATATTCCAAAATAGTTGTAGCTTTCCCCAAGGTAATGGAAAAGAAACTGCAGCAACTACTTTTAGCACTTAATTTTATCTCGAAAATTTCTGTAAATGCTATTATAAATTCAAAACTGCGCTATACGTGAAAAGATAAATAGATTATGGGTTTTTCCTGGCGCGTTCTTATATCCCCTACGTTATAAAACTAGCAAACAAGTTTAGTTGAAGTACATGCTCCTATCATTAAATTTGCCTTAATATTTAATTATGCTAAGATTTATAATTCCAGAAGTTAAACGGATATTGCCTTTGGTGCCCAACAAATTACCAGCTGGATCAGGTACGGGGACCACTGAAAAAAGAACAAGCCCACAAGAAAAATTTTCTCTCGTTCCGATTGATTTATGACTGAATCTCTGACGTAACCCCACTGTCAAACCACTTTAATTTATCCACACAAATCAATAGGCCCGTGATATAATTATTTCAAAACCTGTATCGGCCTACGATTTTCCAAACTTCTCTGAATTTCATATTTTCATAGGCCAACGCTTTCAATTATCTATCGTTATTGAAGATATCTGCTCCGGTTGAATTGAGCATAAAAGATAAGCCATGAAATTGATTCGATAGAAATTGATGACATGCACTTTGAGTAGAATAGCATTGGAAAATCGAAGAAACTACCAATCTTAACAAATTATTACCTACTACTGGTATTATTAAGATTTGTGGCGCGATCTTATTAGCATTCGGTAGGTAACTGGTTGCGATGTGCCTCCATCCACGTGGGCATTGTCCTGAATATACGATTTTATTATTACAAATGACTTGACAGATTACCATACATTCGCTTTTAGTAATAACGGTAAATCATAGTATTAGAAGAGGTGCTAGGAAATAATTAATCAACTCACTAAGCACATTCAGGTAAGTAATTAAAGTTGGGTGAAATATTCATTCAGGTCGAGCTTAAAAATGTGTATCAAATCATCACTTTCACGAAATTATCTATTATGATATGAAAGGGAATGTTTGTACTAATGGTGCATCGATACGGGTGTAATTACTATTGTAATGGAAACAATTTTTACAAAAATTTAAAGAAAATATTATAAAAACTTCGGTGGACTTTCACTTCTCAATATCAATGAGGCATCAGATTGTTTTACCATGGGCTAGCTTTCCTTCTCAAATGATTACAAGCATAAAATGGAACTGCTGCAGGAGTGTGGGCTCTTATAAGCTTTTAACGCACCTTTTCACCTAAACTAATTATCTGAGAGACGAAAATCAAATTTAAGGAAAATTCAATTTCCGACAAAACACCTGGGCAATTTAACGGCTACACAATTCAACCAGGCATAAAGGGAGTACAGAAGTGAATAGTTCCATGAAGTATGCGCTACCAACCATGAAAGTGCTAAAACTGCGATTTGCTTTTAAAGACAGACTTACATTTGCACTAATAAAATTGTTCGCTTTCATCAGAAGTCGACAGTCTATACAAATAATTAGCTGCAACATGAGTTCAACTATTTTTCGTACAAATGTGCGCTTGTAACTTTAACGCTTAGCAGCCTTGGTACGTTTAACAGAATGTTTAGCTTTGTTTTAGTTTTATAAACGCGTTATATGATACTGCGTCTAATCGATTGAGTTTAAAATTTTAGATACAGGTTAATTAAACTGATTTATAGTGTAATTCATTTCCGCCAAGTAGGCCCCGAATTGAAAAATTTGTTCTGTAAATCTGTTAAGTGAATGGTTCGATGATACTAATTAAAAAAAACGTGCATGATATGTTCAAAAAAGTAAGTTAATATCACAAATTATGCTATCTTGGCATATATTTCACTCTAGCTCTTGCAGTTTTGTAGTAAATGCAGAACCTTTAGCTTTTAGCAAATGCTCAGCATTAGTTGATAACTCGTATGAAAAGTTTTATTTTTTCATAATATTCCCCCGAATTGACTCAACTAAATTATTTATCATCGTTACAACTTTGCAGATAACACTTTCATTTTCAACGTTGTAGTAATTGTTTTACTGAAGGTTTTTTAGTTTCTATCTATCAAAACTGAATTTTTGGAATAATTTGCAGCTTTGCAGAAACATCTTCTTCATTTTTAGACCAAATATTTATACCAAAAATGCTCAACGATTGTGGCTATTTCTGTAAGATTTTTTTCTTTCCAAGTGACGATCACAGTCAGTAAAGCCATGTATTTTGCAGACAAAAATTTGAATTTCATCACCATAGACCTTACACTAAGTTTCTCTCTATAGTTCCCGTAACCCCTTGTTGCGTTAGAAAAATTTCACCCGATTCGAGACAACGATTGCAAGTTGACCTACAATTTAAAGTGAATTCCGAACCACTCACCTTTTCTCTGCAACCCCCATGGCCTTTTTATCGTAATCTGTTGTCAGCAGAATACAAACAACGCTCGCCGGTCGATGGGATTCGAACCAATGAACTCCAGATGGGTAGGCCATTTACTATAGCTGTATAGTATGACTTTTCTGTTAATTTCAAACTAGAACCCCTTGACCGGCTAAATTAATGCCTCATACAAAAATTTTATTGTTTCTAGACAATTTAATATCTAATCAAATCCAGACCTTAATATCGTCAATATCTCATTAAGCCTATGTAAATGGAAAATAAAAGAAAACAAAAGGAGATCCCTGCGGTACCCTGTTGAAGACAAAAATTCATTCAAATGTAATATTTTCATCCAATACTGTTGTTAAACACTTGGTAATTTTGCACTCAAGAGATATCTACTAAGCTGTTAGCAAACCCACAAATGCTATGATATTGAATCCTTAACCCACGTTAAGTACCCAAACTCAAAATTCTTGGTTTAAAAAAATAACTATGAAAACTTCAAGCGGCATTTTAAACAAGCAATTTACTTAAACAAATATCCAATTCAATTGGAATTCAATTGATATATACTTTATCAGAGAGAGCATTACAACTAAATTAAGCTCGCTAAACATTCGTCATGTCAACAATTTCTCTCATTTGAAAATAAATTTACTCAAGTTCAACCATTACACTAATTTTCAAGCTGACTGTTCTAGTGGAGATTAATTAAGGTTCCATTCGGAGAGCTGAAATCATAGTCTGCATAACTCTTTCAAAGGACAACGATAGTGTCTGAAATAGATCGTAAGTTATTGCTTCTTTGTAGCATAAATTTTTCCATTCATTCGATTCCAAGCAAATTTGGTAATATATAGCAGATTTTTAGATGCCGAATAAGAAGGAATGATAAGGACATTTTTGTGTAAACAGCACAAATCTGAGCTGCAATTTTAAAATTAAAAATTTTCTGTTCATTATTTTCAATTATGAATTCTACATTGGATATGCAATCAGCCACCTCAGACACCCCCATTTTAAGCAATAATATAGTAACTTTTTTCACCTTGTTTACTTATCATATTTTTCCAATAGATAAAATAGGTACATTAACTTCAGTTGTATGTTCTCTTATGCTTTGGGCATTAACAAATATAAGGTCTAACCCAAATCCGTTAAGTAGGAAAAATCAACGAAAATTGAAACAAAAACAAGTGCAGCAAAGCGTCAATATTGGATGGAAATTATCTACAAAAATAATGCCGATGTGCCGCAAGGTTCAGTTTTTTTACCTACTTTACTTATTTTTTCATCCTATCTATACAGTAATCGAAATAATTATAGTTTCACCGAGTGAAAGCACCTGTTACCTCTGAATTTGGTAAGAGAGGAATAAAACTTTTAATATATGGATTTTCTCTACAAAGATTTTAAAGCGGAGCCTATAATGTATCATATACATCGATATGTACTTTCCTTCGCTCACTAAACCACCACTATGTAAAATGCATACAATAGCAATAATAGTTAAGTCGTCGGTGATGTAAGTGATAACGTGTCGTGTCTACCAATCCGGAGGCCCCAGGTTCGAATCCCACTTGCTGCAAAACATGCTTATTGTCTGCTGACAGCAGATTACGATAGGAAAAAAGGCCATGAGGGTTGCAGAGAAAATATCAATGTTTCAGAATCGACTTTAAATTTAAGTCCACTTCCAATTATTGTCTCGAAAGGGGTTACGGGAACTACAGGACAATAGTATGACTTCAGTTTAGTAGAGATCACATATCCTAAACCATCTAGTAATATAATTTCATCTTAATTGACGAGAAGAAGTTAAAGTTGGATGGTCCGCATAGCTGGCAATTCCCTTGGCATGATCTCTGGAAGAAGCCAACAGCAGAAATGAGCGGTAATTTCAGAAGAGAGAGTTTAATAATCTGGGCTTAATTTTGCAGCAAGAAAAATAGTCCAATTTGCTTTATTTAGACCTTTGATTTAGTATATATTTTTTACTCTGTAACGAAGTCTTATAGAAGGAGTCTTGCTAAAGGGAAGATTATAAATTAGAAGGTTAAAAAAAATTGCATTTTTTTAGGCTGACAATAATGTGAACTTCGTTCATTCTCTGCAAAGATGAGAGGAATAAAAGAAAAGTTCTTTTTAGAATTTATTTTGCTTTAAAAAGAACATAACTTTATAGGTATACCTTACTGAGAAAAGCTCAATAAATATATGGTCAACATTTTAAGACAATTGGTCAAAAAATTTCCGATATCGCGATCAAGAGATAGAAAATCGTTCTTTTAAAAAAACGCGCTCAAAGTTTTGGTGACATTCTTCCTTCTGGTTATAATCTCTATTCTTCGCCACTGACACATAAGAAAGAAATAATCCCGTCTTCTTCTCTACCAACAATTCTCACGATCTTTCGTAAAACTAGAGAAGAAAAAAAAGACAGTTTCCAGAAAAAATTATTCTTTCTCTCAATCTGCTAAATGTCAGCATTCAATACTAAATTTTTTTCTCTGGTCCTCTCGGGCACTTCCTCGCAATCAGAATTTAACGAAGAAATATATTCTCCCATTAGATAAGTTGGCCCATTCAGATGATATAATTGGACAATATCCGTATATGGAAGTGGCGGCTCTGCGGAGGGGTTTTCAGGTTCAAACCTGTTATAGTAAAGATCCAATACGATAAAGTTCAAAACTACGACTAAACCTGTTTCGATTTGACTATTTAATGTAGTCCAAACCAACTTAATTCTCTGCGGCCGTCGCATCTAAATTCCATTACATGCATTATATTACATATCGCATTACATGCATTACAGGTAAGTATCGATGAAATCTGTACTTATCGAGGAGTGATTTAAAATCCGGAACGATAAAACCAAAAAGTATGTCGATTCCATTAAATTGTGATTTTTATAAGAACGGTGCACAGACAACAAAAATTCGGATCAGCTTAACGAAGCTATTCCATTTTTTCACCGATCCAATAAACGAGATGAAAGTCGCTTTGACTATTTCACTCAACCCTTTCCTATTACTTCTCTATGAAAGCTGAGCTAAGGCATTATTGGGTATCTCCTGCCCTTTAGCACTATCCTTAAAAATATATAGGACGCTTGTTTCTTTTCACTGAAGAATGAATATTTTCTTTCACTATCTTAGATATTCCCCAAGGATCTCAAGTGCTATTGTATCTGAATAAATGTATCTATACACGCATAACTAATTACAAAGCCACACAAAAATCTTTTTTTCTGGTCTGTGGATGAGACCATGTTTACTATATGTTTTTTAGGTTGCTGAAACCGAAAGCAGAGGTTGACTAGAGTTCTGTGCTTATGGGAATTATTGGGTAAATGGGTGTAAAGTTCATCAGTTTTGGGGTAGTGGGTTGGATTTAATTATTTTTGGGGTTACCATAGGTTAATAGCTTCGGTTGTGGGGTTTGTTGCATTTCATAGGGCTTTTGGGTTTGGACAGACCAGAAAAAAAAAATTTTTTTGTTGCTTTGTTATTTAATTGGTTGAATGAAGAATATGGTGATAACATAGATTCACGAAAGTTTACAGGACATGTCAAGTCGAAGTGAAAATTCATAAAAGTTCATATTAGAATTTAAATTAACTTTTCTGATTTATCGTAGGGTTCCCTTAATCCCTTGTGGGACGCCAGATTAAATACAATTGGCAAGTGAATACACCTTTCACTTAAAGTTTTTTCTAGATGGAGCAGAATTTATTTTGCAACGTCTAATGACCTTTCAATGTAATCTATTTTCAGAGGAAAATTACCATGAATGCACGGCATGAATAAATATTATGTTACTTTTACATCACTTGCATTTTTGTTACTATTTCGTTACTTTAATGAAAAACGATTGATTTAAATTCAGCTCTAAGCCCATCGTATTAATTTAACTCAATAATTTACATTAAGTTAAAACAATTCATTAAAACACATCGCTCAAACATATTGAATAATTGGTCCGAAAGCATGTTACACACTTCATAAATTCATCCAATAATGTAAACTTCAGCACTACCCAATTACTGCTAAATGCAAAATTCGCAAACTAATTTAATTTACCTTTATGGCTAAAACATGCAATCAGGCCAATTTAAACTATAAAGTAGCTAAATCTGGGCGTTGCATTGAGTGTAAAATAATTGATTTTGAAACACAATCAAAAATTTACGGTCTACTACCAGTGAAGACTGCAAGTTTAACTTTCTTCGAAGACGAATTGTACTATTTTGAAAGCGATCAGTACTCAGAAAAATACTTCCGCGTCTTACGAGGATTTATTTTAATGTCATTAATATGTTTAAATTGCTTACAGGTTGGCATGATAATTTATAGTAAATTAGAAATAGCAACATGTGGCGCAAGCAATGTGTTTAATCGAACTGCGTTTAGAGCTTCCTCAATTTGGTGACCTGAGAAAACCTAGTGCATATAAGCAAATATTTCATAGCTCTGCATGAAGATCAGGTGAAACAGCTTCTCACTGAAATGAATAATTGTTTAGACTAATGGGCACCTAGCCGGTAAGCGCTTCTCATCAAGATCTTTGCACTTAACCTGCTTTTACCTTGGTCTCAAGCTCAGCTAAATGCTCCGTGTTGAATGAATATCTGTTCTGAAAGATGCATCTTGATAGCCATTAAAAATAAATAGGTGCGTATAGTACTGTAATTACATTCATTATGTTATTGATGTGGGCGGTGTGATTGATCACGTAATCAGTTTAATTCACAATCCATCTTTCGGAAGCTGGTAAGGTGCCGACATGATTTCTGATCGAAATAATTACGAAAAGCTTCTACGCAAAACTGCCTTCTGTTACGTCCAAAGGGAAAATGAAAGCAAATTAATTCAGTCACGATTGCCTTTAGCTGACTTCAAATTGTTGCATGAATAAATTTGCCTACAACACCAGAAGAATCTCGAACATGTTACATATGCACTAAATTTGTACATCGCTATCACAATCTCACGGTGTGTAAATTGCCAATGCTGTTCTTGCTGTTATTGTTTATTGGATTTACCTGGATGGCTAGCCGTCGACCGTTGTTTACCTTCCAATCAAGACAAGCCACGGCTGACTGCGAGATATTTATATTCAAAGAATTTATGTGAGCAATCGCTTCAGTCTTATCACAACCCCAACGGCTTAAATTTCACGAAAAACTTACTTCTTTAGGCACCGGCTTGTACTAGTCTAGAGTGGCCACATATTGAAACTTCATGTATGTTTTCTCCTAAGCTGTCCAAATCGGTACCATTTGCCAATAAACTGCATGTTCCAAGTCTTTTTCAATATTATGCAATCTAGTCTCATTGTGCACGGTCAGCGGTTGAATAACATCAATTTTGCTTCAATTTTCTCATACACTTTAACGGCGATAGATTGTGATCAAAATTTTTACTATTTTCGTATGCATATCATCGATATTTTTGCGATTATATTCTCTAGATTGTGCTTATCCAGAAGAATGTTAATTATGGCATAAATCACTGTATGGCGTGCAATCATAAGTCACGAAAGACAAACTCTAGACGTTTTTCTAACATTACTAAGTAAAATATCTAAATTATGGTTGCACTCATTAATTATTCGCGAAACTCTTTTTTTGCAATTGCTTCAGTAATCTTTTGACTGTCAGTTACATAGATATGAAGGCTATGAAATATGAACGGCACGAACTTTTATCTTGCATTTTTTTTGAAGTTGTTGCACTTACTAATGAATATGAGGCGTTTCTACTTTTGAGTCGAGATCTTAAGCCTTATAGTTCGTATGTCACCTGAAGCGTGACATACCTACGTCCAACTTGTATGTCACCTCGGGCGAGACATACGTTTAAGTCAAGTGTAACATGGTAAATGACAACAAACGGCTTATAAATAAAGAATGCGAGTCCTGTAAACGCTAATCAATTTTACTCCAAGTTCTTCTGGAAACGAAAACAGGCATGTTAACCATCCAAAACCAGCAGGAAAGGGCAGCGCTTGTGATTCTTTGATGAAGAATTGTTCAAATTTTGACATGTTAAATAGTCAACGCAAAAGAGAAAGATACGAGAAAATCGTTATTTTGGAATAGTGACGACAACGAAGACAAAGAGCGTCACCAAATTATGACTTAAGTGATGAAAAAACCCGGTATGCGAACGTTACTACATGTAGCCAGTTGCTGTAAAACCGTTCATGACGGGCAGAGATTATTTAACTATTATAGGACCAAAATACACAGAATTCTGTTCTAGGGAAGAAAAACGGAATCTGGTCTGGTCTGTCTAAACTTTGTCTGTTCAGTTTAAAATACAAAATTATCAGATTTCACATATTATCCAGGAATTTTATTATTTTCAGGAATTTCATGCCAATAGCCTCTCCGATTTATCTCCTTAAAACCTTTGAGCGACCTATAGATGTCTAAATCAAAGAAACAGTTGAACCATCTAAGCTGTCTCTCTCTCGGCATGCAAACAACAAGAATAAGTCCGTTGGGACAGCACTGCATAAACCGATCAACAGGTTTGGAAAATTAATCATCGTAGTAATAAGTTCTAGTTTGGGAGGATCTACCCTACGAACATACACTACAAAAAATACTCCCCTCAGAGAGATCCTTTCATCGCTTCTATGCAATCTGGCCCTTAACGATCTACTTCTGGATTTAGAATGCTCCAGAAAAAAGGTTACAATCTACGCTTATAACGTTTTCTTTAATCTTCTTTGAATACATAAATATCCTAACTAAGATGCTACAAAATTCCCTTTAGGAACTATCCTTCTGGAGTATCGAGTTTGGTATAAGCCCCAGTAAAACAGAGCTGATACTTTATCTCAGGGAAGCATATGATTTGGTTAGGTTAAGGGATGCTGCTGAAGCTAGCTTCACCTTGCCTCACTTATAACAACAACCATCATAGGTTGAGCTAGTGACATTTGGAAATCTTGTCTAGGGCTCTTGCACTATATCCAATTTTACCACCACTGGACACTCGGAGAGCACGTTGCGAATTGATTTGATTTTCTTCGGATCCCACCAGCTCCGATATAATAATTTGCAACTGAACCCAGTTTTTCGCATTAATTCCTTTAGCCCAATGTCCCCTTATAACCCTTACTAGGATCCTGGTGTCAGTGCTCCTCTTACTGTATTTAGGCTACAGTTGCCTGGTATTGATTAGCGTTACTGGCTGCATCGTTGGCAGTGTCTTCCGTATGGGCCCTGATTAAAATTTGTACAGAGGTGATCGCCCCAGAACTATCCATCCGGTCCAACTTCCTTCACCAATTCATCCGCTCTCTTATTGCCTGATATGCTTCTGTGTCACCTTGTGACATCTGTAAATCTCGTCTAGGCGGTTCTGACACAATTATACTTACTGCAGTTTACCAACACAGCTTCCAGCGTCTTAATGGCCACCTGACAGTCAGTATATATATACGAATATCTATATTGGACTCTATACACCTAGATACTAGCAGAGCCTCTTGTTTAATTACTGTTATTTCCGCCTGAAAGACAATACATTTGTCTAGCAGTCTTTAGAATTCATGCTCCTGATCCTGTACCCGCAATCGTATTAGATACATCCGCATATTTGGAGATCTGATGCTTTCACCACTTCGTTCTTTTCCGCTTTCTCTCTAGCTGGCAGCTTTGTACTAAAGCTCATATTGAAGGTTTTACTTGGAACGCGGTAGCCCGTGACTGTCCTGTTGTCATTAGAGTCTAACCTCATAATGATGCCAGAATGCCTGTTTATCCCTTTCTTCCAGCACCCCATAGCATTCATTCTCACTACGCTTGTCGCTGCCATACTTTTGCAGTATAGTGGCAACAGGACGAACATGAACTCCAAAGCCACTGTGGGCATTATATGCAGACCCCCAGCAGACATTTCTGTACTCTCGATACCTTGAGTAGACTATATCTCTTATCCACCATACTAGTGAGCCATAGCTAAGAATCGGCCTGACTAAGGCAGTGAACACACAATGCACCAACTTGAATTTTAGTCCTCATTCGACCCCAAAAGTCCTCTTACACACAGAGAATGTTATGCTTGCTTTCGCTATGCGCTTTACTACATATATATATTCCTCTTCTAGTTAAGTTTGGAGTGTAATATTACTCCCAAATAACTGTCGGCACCAGAAAGCCCCGTGAAAACCACAAGCCCCGTCTTTGAAGGGTTAATGCTCAGTCTACTCTTCAAAGACCAGTTTTTTAACTTTACGAGGCTATCGCTGTCCTATCCTCTTTTCTGTTCCCGTCAAGTAATCCCTCTAGCACATTAAGCATAAACAATGAAAAACTAATTGACCTTTTGCTGCTACATGACTTGCTTTACCACCTTTCGGAATCAAGATTACTCTCTAATCCAAATTCAAACAACAATTACCCAAAATCTGATTAGACTCTTATTAAGCGAAAACGCGAGAATCTTCAACCAATCTTTGTCATCGAATCTTCAACACCTTCAACTTTTTCCACAATTTGTTGATCTAGGTACCTTCTAGGTACCTTGGTACAGATCTTCTGCATATGCTGCGCGATCGTCCAATTCAGTGTCTTACTTGGGTTCCAATCTGAATCCTGCTGAGCGATGTTGTTTGTCTCTTTTCTTAGTGTGTGCCTAACCATTGCCACTTTTACTTTTAGATGTTATTTAACAGGTCACTTTCCATGTTGACGGTCGTGCAACAGAACAGACTTTGTGCATCATATCTCAACAAGAGTATTAAATGCAACTCGAGCCTTATTGATGCAAGCCTGTACATCAGCCTTAGCTCTGCCATCTGCTATAACTATACTTTCGAGATAACAAAATTTATTCATTTGTTCTATTTGCTGCTCTTCAAGATAAATTTAATTTTGCCTCCTAGAGTCCAAGCTCTCATGTTCGGGTATAGTAGCATTAATCTTAAGTTCTGCACTGCGACCTTCTATACTCAGGGCTTCGCCCAATGCTTTAGTCAATATTCTTAGGCACTCCTGAAAGCCAAAATTTTTAAAATTGTATTCTTTACAACATTTTATTAAACATGTTGCTGAACAGATGAAGATCGACACATATTTCACTATCCCAAAAAGTAGTTTTTTTTAGGTTAGCCTTGCTAATAGTCAATGCGAAATTACAATCACCACAACCTGGATTCAGTAAAAATGGTTAAGTGGTCCTAACATTTAATTTGGCAAAAAAGAGAAATTTATGTGATACCTGATCCAATTAATGTGAAAAGATTAACATTAGTTTTTTGCTCCAGCACACAAAAAAGCGAGCACTATATTTGTTACAGTGTTGAAGTGAAGGCATTTAACTTAATCACCTCAGTGATCATCTGACTAGTGCCATTCAAAACCCGTTTAAATCAAAGCGTGCTTGATCAGAATAATCGAAAACGAAAGACATTAGGTCAATGAAAGATTAAGTGTCCCAATTATCAGAATTCTCCAAAAGAAAAAAGTTCTGAGTCAACTTTTGAAAGTTGGACAAAAACGTGGTTTGGGTTACTTGGAAGACTTTTGTGTGCCACAGGTGAAAGTATAAATTTACAAAATTAAACAGTACAGTAAATATCTTCAGTTTTTTTTCTTACTTTGAATTATGAAATAAATTTTCTTAAATTAAGTCATGTTTTAAAAATTACTTCAATTTCGACATTTGAACTAGAAATTTGTTATACTAACAATGGCGCTATGCTTCGGTAAGACAAAAGCTACATCAGCCCCATAATTACCTTGGAAACTTTCTACGTTTAGTCACCGATATTTCTTACAATTTTTCATTTCCAAATAATTCCACCCTTGAATATTACACAACTCATATCCATTAGAGCGAAATTTTCTGGTCTGATTGGTGGAAAACATCCGAATAAAACCCACCTGGTTAACTCAACTGTTTATTATTTTCCAAACAGCGCCAATCTTCTACAAGGCATTATATATCCACTTAGAACACTTAAAAATTTTCCGCTTTGTTGACAAAAGACAAAATATGAATTACTCGCAACAACTGAAGCGTGGCGATCGCAAGATAAGTGTAAACAGCCTCGAGAGTATTTGCAAACTATACGATCGCGGCAACGATAGAAAGCTGAAGTAAACTCAAGAAATCTGTTTTTTCCGAGGAGGTTCTTCTGCAGCACGCAAAAGTAATAATTGGAAATAGATAGTCAACGTGCAATTAAGAATTATATAATAAAAAAAAATACACCCGGATTTTTGCTGTTGTCTTGAGATGCGGGTCTCATGCAAATCTGATGTTATGCTCTCTCGCCACTTGAGGTAATCTCAGCATTATGCCATTCTACAAAAATTATATCACACCAGAGTTGTGAAACTTTGTTAACTCCAATAATTGTATTGTTGTCTATTACGTTTGTTACCGGAGGTATAATATTTTCGAGACTCATCTTCAGTCGCGAGGCATAGTTACCTACTTCAATTAATGTCGCGGTTGAGGTGACGCTGGTAATATTTCACTCAATCAGTTCGTTCAAGTAATTTGCAGTGCTTTGTTATATGATTTGATGGTGCAAATGGTTTTGTTGTTAGCCCAAATTTCGTTATTGACAAAAATTCGACGGCCTAATTGGCTTGTTACTATTATTCCGGTAATTTCGTCTTGAATTTCGTTATATTAAATCGACCTTGAGATTTTCTTTTGGAGTTTTTACGTAAATTTAGTTTTCCACTTTGTTGAATAGGGTCTTCTGTGGAAAGTGCGTAGCACAGTTTGTTAATGTTTATTTAATGCGGTCTAGGTCTATTAAGCTTACTTTGTAAATCAAAATTTGTAAATACTTAAGTTTCCCTCTAGATGTTGGAAACCATTGCAACAAATCAATATTTCGTATTGAGAGAAGCCGTATACAAAAAACAAGGCAAACTTACTTTTTTTATATGACTAAAACAAACCTATTAACATCGGCCACTCTTTATCTTCTCTATTTGTGCATACGGATACGGAGTTGGATCAATTGGTTAAGCGGCACGACTATCATACAATGTTCGAAACCAGGTCTCCCCGTAAGTTAAAAAAAAATTAATTAAAAAATCCACTCCGTCTATGGGCTGTTGTCTAACTCGCAGCAATGCAAAAACAAGACCTTACCATAATTCCCTTCAAGCCAAAGCCATGCTATCGCTTCAAACGGTGGTCCCCTAGGCTTTGACTACATCGTAAAAAATACAATGTTGCACAAATGTAAAGAACCGTTTTGCTTTAAACAGATTATGCTTTAATAATTAAGTTTCTTCTAAAGCGTATAAAAATCTGTGTATCAGCTACTATCATTCCATTGCCTTCCTTTCAAAATAAAAAATGGAGAAAGATTATCAAATAAATTTATATTTAATGATTTAAAAAAAATTGAAGCGATTTTAAATATTAATCTTAAATTTACATTAATTTTAAACTAAATCTTAATGGAGTAATTTGCCTAAGGTATTATGCAGTTACTTTAATTGAAAATTATTAAATTACAATTACATTTTTAATTCAATTATTTTATAATTGAAAGTAAAGTAATTGTAAAAAGGGTAATATTGGTTTGCTTTATTCAAGTTTTTAATTATACAAAATAAATTGAAAGGCAATATTAGAAAACCAAATCAATTCTATTAGTGCTACTAACAACAACAAAATATATTGTTGGTGACCCCCGCGGTACTAAGCGACCAACTGCATACACACAAAAATTTTCGTTGAGGTATTCATGTCATCGTTTGCGAGGCCTATCAAAACTAAAACAAGAAACGCGTGAAACTGTTTTGTTTAAAAATTAAATTTTTTAATTTTATTCCGAACTACGCGAAGCAAAAACTAAAACTAAAATACTTGTAAAACTGCAAGTATATAAAAAGTTTAACTACTCAAAGTCAAGTTGTTTTTAAAAAGAAAATTTTGATTTCATTTAACCGAACATCTCAAAAACAGTAGAATGAATAGACAAAACATGAACGGTCTTGTTTTTGCGATAGGTATGTTAGAAAAGCATGAAAAAATATCTTAATTTTTGTCTTTAAATGTCGCTTCATTATTTTTTTACAAAATGTTACATTATTATATTTCTCGGTTACTTAAGTAAACGAAAATCAAATTCCAGGAAAAATTTCGGTTTCACTCACCATAATTCTGTTGCAAAATTTAAACACTATAAAATTTACAAACCTTCCAGTAATTTTAAATGTGACAGTTATTACGGAGAGTGACTCATAAAATTTACTGTGCCAATGATTACAATACACAATTTTGATTTTAATTAGGCTATCTATGTTTGGAATAGGCTTTGAAACCGAACTTACACTCAAGGCTCATCGTTCCAGAAATGCTGCGGTACTGTTCCGTTAAAATTAAGGTAGGTGACAGTTTCCACCCGATTACCGTTGTGAACCGAAATTTTCGTATAAAAATATCGGAGCTTTTCTTTACATGTACTTTCACCTATTCAGTGGTGTTTAAATACATAGTAGATTTTATAGACACATATGTACTTATGTTATACGCAAACACAAATATGAAAAATGGCTGTCATTGGCACCCCACTTATATGGTATATTTAACTGTAAAATCGAATGTACTATTCGATCTAAAAATTTGTATAGTCAACCATCGGACACAATGTATAACGTTGTATCGCTAATTCTGTTCTCTGAAAAACTGGAAAATGGGGAACAGCGATTTATTGAAATATAAAAGGCAACGATTAACTCAACAACAGAACAAGCAAACTCAAAGAAAGTAACAATATGTTGTTAGAAAACTTTCAAAATAAAACATAACAAGAATTTCAGTTAAGGAGTAGGTACGAAACCCGAAAAACAAAATTCCGTAAAAAGGTCGCGAAAACAAAATAAATTAGAATTACTATTTGCTCCAATAGCTACCTAAATAATGAAGAAATAAAATGGCCAAATAGAACGAAATTCTATCCATATAACTAATATAAAATTATTTTGATTGTATTACGTATTGGTATTATTTAGGGAAGAACAAATGAGAATTCTAACTAACTAACGAATCTGTAAACGCTGAAATGTAAACTCAAATATCTGGTATGTACTAAAGATGTACTAAATTTATTTACTCCCGAACTTTGGAGAATCCGAAATTGTCACTTTTGATATTTCGAAGACTTCAAGCATTTGTTCTGTACTCTCACCTCTTAAAATGACTAGAAAGTTTTTGTAAGGCCATGCAGTAAATCACAAAGTTGCGTGTAAATAAATTCCGATATACCTCAGGATTCAATTCTTTCACTATTCTTATTTCTTATTACTACTTATTAGACACCTACCTTTTATCTCGCACTTTCAATCTTATCGTTTCGCGGACAATACTTGATTTCGTGCACTCTTTTAATTCTGTAATGAATTTTTGTGGGAACTTTACAACAATCAAAATTTTGCGATCTTTTTTTTAACTACAACATTTTTTTTAAATCAAATAAATACATTTCAAACCAAGCTGATAAAAAGGAAGATTTTTTTAATATTCTAGAATTCAATAAAATGTCGATAGAACAATTGAGGAGTAGCCAATCAAAAGGGTACAATTCCAAGTTGAACAAATTTGCAATATAAAAAAAACCTTATATTAAATAATATATATAATATAATAAATAATTGAACATTACATCAGTTCAGCTTTAATTCCCCAGAAAAAGCTTTAATTCGTCAACATTATAACAGGTCTAAATTGGTTGTTGGAATTGTACCTTTTTGCTTGGGTTTTACTGTGATTTAAATAATTTGTTCCGGAAATGTATCTTTTCGATTCAAACAATTAGTCACAACTTTTATGTCGTGGAAATGTATCCTTTTAGTTAAAACTAGTGAATATAACATGAATTTAGTGGAGGAATAGTATCTTTTTGGATAAAGTCTGTAAGCTGTTTCATAGATTTTTGCCCAACCGTTTCTCTAACAAAAAATTTAAAAGTAAAAAATGGAATTGTACCCTTTTGATTGGTCACTCCTTAAGTTTTAGCCCGATTGGGAGCTCCATTCCCGAATTATAATTTTTTTTTTAATTGCAAAAGACGAGAATTATCGAAAATCAGGCATTTTTCATAATTTATAGCTCCGGACTTTTACAGAAAATTCCCCGACTTCTTTTGAAAAAAAATTACTCTTGACATTTCGAATTATTTATTTTTCCTCACCAATCGGTTTACTGATCCAAAACCTACCCGGTACCAAGTTTTCACAGTGGGTCTAAAAAGGGAAAGAAATTCGAGCGTTATTTTACATTGTCAAAGCATTTTTGCGTTTCCAAATTTTCAAAGAAAAGGGAAAACTTTGGAAGTTTTAAAATTATGTTTTATCACCAATCGATTTCTTGTCCCAAAACTACGCGGTACTAAAATTTCAGAGTAGGTCTCAAAAACAAAAAGAAATACGACCGTTTTTTGTATTTTCAAAGAATAAAAAGAAATTTCAGGTTTGCTTTAAAAATGCATTTATTTCCCTTTTTGCGACCCACTCTGAAAACTTGGTAGCGGATAGCTTTTGGGTCAATAAATAATATGGAAAAACCAAAAACATTAAAAAATTTCAAGGTCGTTGCTTTTAAATTTTACAAAATTTAAAAAAAAGTGGATCTAAAATGGCTCGATTTCTCTTTCCGATCTTAATCTGAAAGAACGAGAAATTGTCCATAGAGTGATAGGGAGCGGCTATACCGTGTAAAAATCCTGTATGTGAGTAAAGCATCTAGTTTATGGACCAAGTATGGCGGACGAAAGGGCGAGTTTAAGTTCGTCAATAAGAAGAAAATACTTAAACTGTCACTTTTAATGTAAACAAGTGTCGGAAAAGTTTTCTTTTACGTGCCATCGATTTAAAGGCTAAAGACGACCGCACTTCGGTTGCCTCCTCCGTTTAGCACACTTCCTGACATAACTAATTGATAAAATTTTGCATAGTTGTCATGATATCTTTATTTGGTAGAAATGCTATGAAATACCTACTTGAGTTTTCTTCTCCTGTCGCTGACTTAAAACTAGTAACTCGTAATTCCCATATTTGGGCTGGGTCGGATATACCGCCCTATCCACAAAGTTCAAAAGGAGGCTATAAGCTTGCCTTCTTATTAGAAGTTAACAATCACTTATTGATTTGAATCTTTTCTTATTACTTGTCATATCTTTAGATTATTATTTATCTGACAAGATCTAAATACATTTAACTCCAAACTTGAACTTTCTGTACGTATGAGTAAGTACGCACATTGAGTCAGATTCGGAAAATAAAATTCTGGAAAAATATATTAGGTTGTTATTGAAAAATCTGTTAGAAAATGTGACTCACCGAACGGACCTACAAATAAACACCACACCTTATGCAAGTATTTTTTGATCTGGCAGATCACATAAGCAATAATTATCTGATTGTTTATTCGATTTAACCATTAAATAAGGGAGTGGTTTTACATTGCAATTACACCAAGTTATCGCGCATAAAATCGCTTCTGGGCAATATATAAATATATAATGAACGGTAGACCTTGCATAGCAAATTCAAGGGACAATCTACGCTGATCCACTGCATAATACTCGTAAGCAAGGAATACTAACCAGCTTATTACATACCGCAGGCGACTTCATTTATGGCCTGATAGCAATCACCCTCTCTAAATATATGATAGTGATTATCGATATACCTATACACTTCCCCAATTATGCGTCCATCCAGGTAACCTGTCATGCGCGATCATCTACATCCATCGATAGTATGGAATACAAGAACGTGCGCTCATGCGCACCAGACATTAATCAAATGTTGAATCAAGAAGACAAAGTTGAGGTCATCTTCTTTCTCTTCAGAATGATAAATTGCAAGCGTTCGGGTTGCGAAGACAATTGATGCAGAAACAAATGTTTTTCACCTGCCGTAAAGAACGTCTTGGAAGTTATTTTTAACGAATTTCTTATGATCGCTGAAAGAGAGAAAGTAGTTGGCTATGAAAGTTCAACTTTGTACTGCTAATAAGTGCAATACCTTGAACAGGTAACCGAACAGCGCCACTTTTACTCTCTGCAATACTGCCATCAATTCAGGTGGAAAATTGAAAATCCACCCGAGAAAACATCACAATATTTGTATGCAACGGTTAATCTGTAGGTGTAAACAATGTGTTATAACAGCCGTTGATTGAAATTTTCATTTTCGCAGCTTGTGAAAATAGATCGCAGCAGAAAGTGTTGTTTGTAATAACAAAGGCTTGTGGGAAATGCGATAATCTGCTTCAATTCATTTTGTGTGAAAATCCCTACAATCGCTTCACGTAATATAAACTCACATCCTCCGCAGTGATGGCTGCTGTCAAGACTACAACTTTCAGGAAGATCATCAATTTCAAAATTCGACTGACTTTTAAAGACACTGATGAGTCTGATGTTCTGTTTGCGTTCCGTATTGCAACTCCTTTCACTCTTCTTGGTGTGAAGAATTTTTGAACAGCTGTTGCAACTTTTAACCAAAGAAATAATTAATTATCTTTCTTAAAGGAACAACTGCGCACGAAATCTAAAGTGGGTGTGTTATGTCAGACTGGGAATTTCTTAATCAGAACTTATGGTAACGTGTTTTTAACTGAAGCCCATTGGCAAGATATTTAGCACCGATAAACTTTACAATTCTATTAAGGGAATTCTTTAGCGTTATGCAACATAACCAATTAAGGAATACTTTTGTTAATTTTATTTTCTTTTCAAACGGCAAATTTCTCACGTTTGTTCATGTCGAAGGTGTGATGAAACGTTGTCCGATTACTTGACTGACTAGCCGGCAACATCAAGAAGGAGGTATGTACACCTCTGCAAATCGAGTATAATATAAGAATGTAGAAGTCTCAATAGCAGCCGTTCCCAATGAATGAATTTAAAAAAAGATTAGATATTGTATTAATTGACGAGCTAAAACTTAATGTAATAAAAGTAGATGGTATTCATTGACAATTAGCAAGAACATACTACTGATTCTTAAATAGACACGTTGATTATATCGTTTAGCTTAAATATCGAAGGTTTGGCAAATATTTCTTATCTTTTCCATATTGAAAAAGGGGTAAAAATCTTAACGGAGTCTTCAAAAATTACTGTGCGATTTTGAAATGAAAACACACTTTTTAGTATGATCTTGAGAGTTGCAGCGACTCAAAACAATGTCCTCGGAGTGGTGATTTGAATTTCGGGGCCAGGAAACGTGTAACTCTAGCTCTTGTAATTTCAGAACATTTGGTGTCTAGAATCTCTTCGGCAATCTTAGGTTCTTTTGCGGACAAGTAAACTGCTGAAGCGACGCGGTCAGTAAGATCTATTGTGCTAACCCTCCCTACTCGTTAAGTCACGTGGATCTCTTTGAAAAGGTACAACAACTCGTAGAGTGAACTGCCTCCAATTCTCTGTAATCCAGCAAGGGCTTTCCAAAGATAGATAAGTGGTGCTTGGCAATGGCTGGGCACTCGCATATGACGTGATATTGAGTTTCATCCTCCTCGAAATACTGTATACAAATGGGGTCAGCTGCTCTGCCTATATTTGCTAAGGGCTTTCTTAATTCAAAGTGCCTGGTAATTAAAATATTGATTAACCTCACGTCTGTTCAAGCAAAGCTTAGAAGCTCCTCAATGATGAAGCTGACTTTGGCTTTTAAATTGAAATTGGCCCACACAGGATCCGCAGAAGTATTTGTGGTTAGCGTTCAATAGTGTACGAACCTTTTGTTAGCTGACCAGTTCATCCGCCATCATCAGCTTTTTATCATTCTCAGATTAATTTTGATTTAGTTATGGAGGAGCCGATTGATGTGATTGCCGATTAAGAAAATTCAACATTTTGGAACAAGTCTAGCTGAGACGCACTTTATTCCCACAATCTCACTCATAATAAAAGGACAATGCGTTTTAGACATACCAACTTCTTTTCTCTAGTTCTCTGAAATACACACGATCCAGATCGATTTTCATCATCATTTCTGCAAGATTTCCAACGTTTTTGCTGCGATTATTTCGTTCAAACTTTTGTATCGAATCTCAAAAGACGGCTTATTTATAGTGGTGTGTAAATTTATTACTAATAAACCTATCATCAAGCAATTTAACACAGATATCACACAGTTATACCAACCTAAAAAATGTAGTTGTTATGAAATGAGCGGGCGATACTTAAATATTAAAATTCCCACTACTGTCGCTATAGAAAGTATATATTTGTAGTCGAATCTGGAGACATCAAAATCATTACTGGACGATGGAAAATTGTACGCAATACTCGTGAAAACTAAATAGTCGTGGTTAAATTTCGGCCAGTATTTCGTCAACTTTGTAGTTGAACAATACGCACTCCTGTCGCTCAATTGAATTCCCCCCCCCCCCCCCTTTTTGTATTAGGGCAAGTGATTGAGCGGTCACTGATTACCCTTAACTATTGTCTTTGGGAAACATGTCATCGGAACTCCCAATACAAAATAATATGGAAATTGCACTCCACTCTAAAATCATATCAGTCGAGCGAAATAATAGCTATAAGAACTGTCCATCGATGACACTTAGACTGTACAGTCCACATCGCTTGTCAACGTCGTTTAAATAATCTTGTCCGTCCGATCTCAATGGAATTGTCATATGCTTCCATAATGGCGATGAATTCTGCGCAGGTTGTCAGATTATAAGATTTCGCTTAACAAGCAGGTCGGTTCAGTGCGAAAGCTTATCAGTTTAACGCTTACGATTTTTACATATTAAGAGGCTCATATGCAAACCTGTACAGATTCGAAAACGTTAATATAATCGTTTCATTATTTTTTCTTGATATCCAGCGGCGGCATTATTGCTGTGTCTCAGGTATATGGGAGTTCCCTGAGGATGGAGCTGTTAATTTTCGGGCCACCCGTTTAGTATTATTGTGTTTACGGACGACTCTGTTTGATAGGTCACCGTCTTTAAAGTCAATTAGAGAAGTTTTTATGCAAAGATTAACGATAGAACTCATGTATATCATTCTTTTGAGTTATGTCATCCAAAGACGTGACATTTATGTAAGATCGTGTGACATAGTACATGACTGGTGTAGCCGAAGATCATCTTTCTCAATCTCTTTCTAACTCTCTAAACAAAGGCACACTTAAGCTGGTTGTCTTTCTGTTTAGTAAATCACAGTTTGATACCTTCCGGTGATGTTAACTTCTTTCTGAGGATTTGAGCAGACAGGCCTTCGAACGGATTGATAAGCCGTGCTGTCCAATTCCAAAGTTATAGATAACTTGCATCGGAAATTAAAATTAGAGATAGATCTTAAGCCCATTTTCAGACTAAAAGAGTAACACTATTTTAAACATTTTCAATATAGCAGAAAAAATTCAAATAAATTTAAACAACATCAGACATTATGAGACATGCACCATAGAACACACAAAGGCAAACGTGCAACAAAGTTATTTTCAAATAGCACAGCAATTAACAAATTAATAAAAACAAATCAAACATAAATTGTGCTCTTCCAAAAAAATTCTGTCTAACAACACACAAACCTTCAAAGAGGATTAGAGAGGGCTTGAAAGTGTAACAATCGGTAGAAGCGAATGGAAGTGAACTACATACAAACAATCTAATATAGCAAAAAGAAATTGCTTTTCCATCATGACAATACACCCTCTCTCTTTTGCTATTGTAGCCACAAGACTACACCATGCGACAACTGGATAGGTTCACCATAATTTTTCGTATATCTACATGAATGGAAGGTACGGTGTAAAAAAACACACTCGTTGTTACACGGAGGCTCATGGGACAAAAAAAAAAAAAAAAAAAAATAATTTCGGGAAAGTAGGTACAATGCAGTAAAAATTTTAAAGGAACCTGAAACTCTACTAGAATAAGTTATTCACTTTTACGTTCATTTACACTTTCGTAAGATCAAGCCAGCCTTGTAGAGCAAATAAACGTAAATATGAAACAGCAATGGCCCCAAATGGCTCCCGTGAGGCACGCCTATGGTATTTTTTATTTATAAGACAACGTGTCACAAAATTCAACATTATAACAAATAGATAACTTTATTTAATAAACACAGCTGTATCCTTGAGGAAAGATGGTACTGCATCTTATAGTATAAGTTTTAGAGACTGATTATGTATACTTATTTTTCTTATTAAAAATAAATCACGTAAAATATGTTTCTTTGAAATTTTTAAACTGTGGAAAAGAAATTTATTTAACGTTCTAGAGTACATATTTTGTCGACGTTAAGAATAAAATAAAAGGCAGTATACATGGCTCATTAAATACAACAACGTCACAACTCCAAAAATAACAATCTTAAGTTATTTATATGAGTGAAATGCGCTCGGTATACGCTTCTAACCATAAAAACATCAAATTTGCAAGTACTATTTAGTACCCCATTGCATGTAATTCGAAATTTTCAATTGCGTTATTCTCGAAACTGGGTTTATAAAGTTAAGACATATGTATGTTAAAGGTATATAAAATCCAATTTTACAAGCTGTTTTGTCATATATCTTCACTGATTACATATTAACCTTCTTATTAATTAAATTTTCAATTTTATCCAGGACGATTGATATAATGACGTATATGTGAATGGTTTGCGTCATCGTGTCACATTACTTTCTCAAGTTGGATAAATAAAGAACTCGATGGTCTCGATGGTACTTCATTAATAGTATTTAATTACCCAGGTTGCTAGTTTAAGTTCTGCTTAACTTGAAGATCGAGTCTTTCACTTTGAAAATTTCATACCCTCGATAAATGATGGCACCTACCTTTTTTGCATTTATTTCGTCTGTTTTTGGATATTTTAAGATATCCCTGATATTTTGCGATGGCAATTGCATAACATTTCGACGTAATACCCATTAATATCATTAATTATTATTTTACTTCTTTTTTAATTAAATACATAACCTTTCGGTCTGTTTTACAATTATGTTATTTCGATGTTGATTTATTATTGATTAATTTATTTATTGATTCGACTGTCAAAAGCACTTTTTTCTAATATTCGATTTCCTTGGAAGTCAGGTAGTACTTGATATATATTATCGATTATTAATTAATCAATGATCTAAATTAGAGAGCTATTGTTTTTGAGTGACTGTTGTTAGATTGTTACTTATAGCTTTAAATTATTTGATTGACGCCAGCTAGTGTTTCAAGTCGATTAAATTTAGTTACCATAAGCTATTGCCTTTCTATTTTCTCTTTGCTTACGATGCAGTTTCTGATATAGATTTCAATCTCAACTGATTAATGAAAAAACGATTTCCGTAATGATAAACGAAGTTTAAGCTTTTAGTTTATGAAGAGAATGGAAATTTTGCTATGTTTTTATTGCATTATTGACATTAAAGTTATGATTTTACTAAGAACTAGAAAAAGCACATATATGAGTACTTTGCAATTTTTCTTACAAAAAAAAATACATTAATACTGTGTTTGACCATCGTTCCTACTTATAACACTAAAAAGACAATCAGACATCGACCTTATGAGTTTTTGTAGATTTTTTAATAGAATTTTTTTTCCAGAAAATTACATTTTTTCCAATTAGATGTGAAATTTATTAAAATATTTAAGCACAGAACCCAAAAGTTTTAAACAAATTTTACAAAATGACCCAAGATGGCGAACCTATCCATTGAATGTTTAGACATGCAAGTAACAATATTATCGTGCGACAAGACTTTTTCCGCAACCCTCCCTATATAGGGGAACATACACAAGTCAACTAAAACGGATCATCGGAATCGGTTAACGCGTTAAGAAATTATGTTCGGTCGTGCATTAAAAAAATTAAAAAAATACAAATTAAAAAATTAAAATAAAAGGTTAAATACGCGTCGAACTTATAACCTCTCGTTTTTGGGAAGTCAGTTAAAAAGAAAAAGTAAGATTGGTGCAAGAACTGAACCCTGAGATAGACTGAAATGGAATAAAAAAATAAGTACTCTTTTCAACAGTTTAGAAAAGAAATACTAATAATTTTTAGTAGTTTTGTTCACTTTAAGCTTCACATTTCTATATTATGCACATAAATTTAAGACTACGTATGTTCAATTTTATAGTATTAACACAAACAAATTTCCCCAATTTACAGGAAGCCCTCCGAAAATCCCGGAGAAAGATACATCAGGTGAGTTCAAAACAAAACTAAAATTTTCCGAAATTTATTAAATAATTCAAAATTTATGCAATTGAAAGTCGTAAAAACTAATTGAGGCAGAAAATGGTACAAAAGATCTACTAAGTCACAGTGCTCACCATGATGCTCAAAAACTAAATACTAGCTATAACGTGTTTTCTATACAGACGACTTCTACCCTTTCTTTCAATAAGAGACATTAATTCTGGAGGCTTTAAATCAGCCTATAATTCTAGCTTTCCGTTAATTGCTTTCGTAAGCTTTCGCAAGGATTGCTCACCAGAAAAGCTCAAAACTTTCTTTACAAACTCGTCGGCAACCCATCAATTTGGTTCAGAACCAAGTGGTAAGCAACTTCAGTCAATGTGGTATGTAGTAGTACAACAATTTTGAGGATTTATCTAAACCAAATATGATTCAAAGAAGATAGAGTTCATCGCTTTATTTTTAAGTAGTTTCTAATAGTAGACTATTTTCTTTGTTTTTTCGCCCCTCTTCCGCAAATTATCTTATTGGATCCTCTCGGATTTCTTTTAAGATAATCCCTTAAATTTCCTTCGATAGTTTGAGAACTTTTTTGATGATCCTAGTCCTTCGCATACGCGAAACTATTAATAATCGGATAGTGACACACAATGGGCTCTTCACTCATAGCTTACAGTTAGCAGTCATTAGAATTCGCACCCTTTTTAGATGATAACCAAAACTGATGTGACCTGTAAAAAGGGATTTCTGCTTTATTCAAATTAATTTCCCTATGCTTAAAACTTTCCCTTCTACCTAAATCCATTAACTGCCTGATTGCTTTCTTAGCCTCTCCACATCTTATACATGTGCTATGTAGCCCTCCTTCAACAGAAATAAAAGCCATGAATTCATTTATAGGTCCCGTGGACACGGGTCCCATGCAGCTGCATATCCCCTTCAGCACATAATGCCGCATCTGTAGGGATGAGAACGGTAAAGAAACCCTAGTTCACTTCGCTTCAACCAGATATCGAGCTCTAAGCAGCTTCATTTTTATTGACCTGAAGGAGTTCTAACAATTGCATAGATCATCTACTTTCTGAACTTTACCGGTTGAGCTAGGGTCAACAACAACCAACCGGGATCTGCTAATCCATCGCGCACATACAAACATACACTGACTGCATGTCGGCCTGGTTTACCGAGGTATATCTTTCCAGGCTAGCGTAACAGAGCAGCTTCTCTTCCTTCGAGATGATACCCGCTTGTGCCTTGCCGTCTACCAAAGATCTGTTTAAACACTGATATCATCTGGTTCCCTCACTGGAAATATTGAAAACTTGCGTTACTCTAACCTTTCTTTTCCTTTCTACAGATATTATAAGTTATATATTCTCTTAAGCGTGATCCAAAATTGACCTGTGTCCATAGGGAGCTCCTACCGGACAATAATTCCTCGTCCATGACATCTCTGAATGTGTAATTAATTAATTTTGCTGTGATCCTGCACTGGATACCAAAGATTATGACAGCGTTATCGAAGACTACCAATAAAAATTATATAATCCGTAAGAAATAGTCTTCCAAGAAAATCTTCAGCGTACTACTTCAACTAAAATCAAAGTTTGTTATAAACTAATACCTGACACCAGCTGAGGGCCTCAGAAAGCTAACCACCCTTTTTAGCGTACAGCTGATGACTTTCTGGATATATGGCATCTTTGGCCATTCAAACTTCGGTGCTCTTTGCATTATACCTATAGCTGTTCGTCATCTTTAGTTACTTCTTAGGCTATCTAGGAGCTGGTTTTATCCAAAACTTCTTTGTCGTTAACTTATAAGCATTACTCCGCTCATTAGAGGATCCTGATTAAGTTTAACTTTTCATTTGGCTTATGTCATAAACAAACAGCACTACAAATTGTTAATTAACGAAATGACGATTAAACACTAATTAATGGTTAGGTAACGAGTGATACACAGCAGCTCTTTGATAATGCCAATCAGGTCTTTTTTTTTATTGGTTTATGAATTTTATTTCTTAGTACCAAAAGTTGGCTTAATATGTCTTTAAAAAATATTTGAACTCTGGCCCGGACATATATTTTAAGAGAAGAAAAAAGATTTAAAATGTTCCTCATTTTCTTCTTCTTCTTTTCTCGAGTGGCACATCTTGATCTTCTGTACTAAGGATACTTACAAAACTTGCTGAAGTATTGCTCAATTTATATTAGGCGTAGGTGATCAAGAAAATTTGATCATTAGTTGAAATCATAAATGATCCAGTTTTTTCAGCTTACACTGAAATGATCGACCTGATCGCGTTGAATGTGGAGTTGCCATTTAAATAAACTGCCTGCATTCTAGGGTATTTGAGAGTTCCAGTGAGCAGGGTGTTGAATTCGTAGCTGTGGAAGTTAACTCAAATCTTGATAAATTTCTAATTATTTGTGTTTATTTTCATCGAAGAAAATATTCCTGATGCCCTTGAATGCAACAGATTTTAATTTCTATGAAAAATAAGCGCGATGGCGCTCCGCAGCACTCAAAGGATGTACCTGCTGAGATGTAATATCACAAGTGATAGTTTTAATTCTCTACGATCCCTAGACATTAGGGTTTTTAACAATCTGCCAACTTAGTAACTCTCTTAGTAACTAACCCAGATGATATTTCTTTTCATAATTAATTAAAGCTAAACTAATGTAAAAGCTGATTAATTGGAGTATTTCATTCACAGTGTTCACAATAAATTTGTTCCCATATGAAAAAAAAAACACTTCATCCAAACACATGTCCATGGCTCACCAGGAAAATCGTCAGCCTAATGAGAGAAAAGGAATTCCTGTGTGAAGGACAATGCAGGCTTAGCACCGAATGTAGTCGTGCTTGTTACAATAGATTGCGAAATCTCGTTAATGCTAAGGTAAAATTAGCTAATCGTAACTATTTTGCTCGCAAACTGAATCCTGAACTTGCATTCATACCCTTGGAGTGCATAAGCACGATGAAAGTGAAATTTTTTACATTGATCCTTAAAAGCTTAACCAATATTTTATATCTACAACTAATTCTACACCGAAAAATTATAGTATTACAGAAATATCGTCTCATGGCTACAATTTCCCTTACGTCTAACCTGACGAAATCATCAATCAATCTATAAAAATCGAACGCAACAGATATAGCCTGACAATATCCCGCCGCGTTTCATAAAACTTCTCTACCCGCAAATATTACAATACATAGGTCATTGTAAAAGACCCAATTTAAAAAAAACGGTCATCCTCAACGTCTGACGACTATCTCCCGATTAGTTTGTTACGTTTGTTAGCAAAAGCACTCGGGAAACTAATGTTCAATCAAATGCAATCCTTCTTAAGTCTTGTTGGGAAAATGGCAATCGGGTTTTAGGAGAGACTATAGCTGTGAAACTGCACTCATAAAAGTTACATCGAATATTTGTACGGCCCTTGACCGGGATAAAATGTGTTCCTTGGTGCTGTTTGATTTCTCCAAGGCCTTTGATAATGTGCTTCATAAACAACTACTAATGAAGCTATCGTCGCAGTATCACTTCACCTCTACCGCTCTGAGTCTGCTTACTATCTTTTGATGTCGACGCACACAAAGAGTAAAGGTTGGTCATGTACATTCTTCCAAGCTGTCGGCATAATCTGGTGTTCCACAGGAATCAGCCTTGGGGCCACTTCACTTTAGTTTATATAGTCAGGATATTGAGCAGGTTGTTGGTAATACTAAAGTGCATCGAATGTGTATTCAAATGTGACTGTACGCGGTATATTGTTGGATTAAGTCGTTATAACCATATATCAGCTCTTTTTTTTAAAGGTGATAAAAACACTTGATCTTTTCCACAATAATTTTTTGAGTTTCATCCCTGATGATGTCTTAGATAGACGAAACGCGTCGGCTATAATATTTTAGTAATAAACAAAAAAATTATTGTGGAAAAGATCATGCGTTTTTATCACCTTTTAAAAATGGTTCCAAACATATTCCACCAAGTGATATCAAAAAGACCAATAAGTATTACATATCAGCTCATCGTAATGCTATATTAGGTTTTCCACTCGATATCTATCTTTAGTTCTCATAAATTAATACATAATAAAAAACCTCTTAACGAGCACTTGCAATTTTTACGGTAGAACAGATATCTTAAATTGTTAGTGCCTAGATTAAACATACAAATTGCTGAGCTTTCCTACTTTATTCATGCGAATCGTCTTTCTAGACTTCAACTTACATCAAACTCTGCAGTGTTCATTGCTTCATTTCTGACTTAAATGCAACAAAAATTTTTTATGCGTTAAATTGAGTTCGGACAACTGCCTTTTCAAACATTTTGTCCGATTATCAGGCGGTGATTAGTATGTATGTCAAGGCATTATGTGACAAACAATGGACTATTGATTAGATAGAATTAATGAGAATTTCAGTATGATACTGAACAGTTTTTGCAGATATTTTTAATTGTCAATGATCTGAAAAAATTAGCTTCTAATTCGTTTTTGCTCTCAAGTGTCATATTGAGAGCAAAAACTAATTATAAATTTTGTTTGTGCGAAAACGTAAATGACATGTTAAGTAGCATAAAGATATTTGAGAATAAAAACGCCACAACCAAAATCTTTTAGCGAAACGCAATTGAATTTTGATTCGCTTTTGCCTGAAGGATTCTTTTTGCGGTTTTACTCGTTTTGCTACGTTTTTGTTGCTGCACTTTCGCTTAAGAGTTGCTCGTTTGCTTGGGAAAAATATAAAATAATACGCATAGCTTCGTTTCCACTTATGTTTTTTCCATGTTGCTTTTTTCGTACACGTAGTGAAAAATTATAAAAACATTTCTATATCATTTCATAATTTTCATAATCCGAACAAAGTAAAACTAATACCTTTGTCTATAAAATAATAAAGCTAATACAACTTTTACAACTATAAAAAAATGGCAGCATAGGTTTAATTTTAAATTTTTTTTCAGTTTTCTTAAAGTTGCGGTTTTAAATGCATTGTTTCTAATTATTCATTTATTCAAGAATAATCAATTTTAATATAATTTTGAAAAGATTTAAAAATTTTGCTGTTTGAACTAATGCTGCCATCTATGAAGACGTCGACAAAGGTTGATTGCAACGACTTAATACTTTTATTCGTAAGAGCTATACTAAATTTACTTTGAAACATTATTTCTAGAAATTGCTTAGTTTCGTTTTTGCCCGGAAATTTTCGTTTTTATGTTTTTATGTATTGTTAGTATCTTACTTTGCATACCTGTTTGCAAGTAAAATGATCTCATTTACGCGGGCTTTATTTTTTACTTTGTTTTTACTCTTAACCTATCGTATACTCCCATAATAAATTTGCATTTTAATTGCACCGTAGAAAAGTTTATTTGGTTACTTTTCAAATAACTTATAGGTGTGACTGGGAGAAGTTTCTCTACTTTAGTATTCATATGAGAAAACTTTATCACAGAAATAAAACTTGAGATTCATTAAGGTATCCTTTCCCTTTAAAGAACGCCAATTTTACCGCCATGTTATGCAAATAAAATTAATAATACGTCAACCGTCATAAATTTGATGTCCAATTTTGTCATCAATATCTTCCTATTTAAACATCCGGATCGTTAAAATAAATCGCTCTGTCAGTGCGTCTATTTTTAATGTAATGTAGAAAATTAATGTCGAGAGCTCTTTCAGCAAAAAAGAATCACTTGTGGAAAGTAAAAGGCTGGTCCTGAAAGTAATATCAATATCTCTTATGTACCAACATATTTTCTCTTTTATAATCTGGTGCCTTCCAAGCTCAAGTTGTTCATTAAATTTCATTACCTCAATTCTTTCAATTAATGACAATTTATTTTCTTCGAAAAAGCAATCAAAAAATTTCTTCCAAAATCTTACGAGTAACAAGCTGGCGTACCTGTACAATTTTAAGATGCATAAAAAATTTTCTTCTGTTTACACTCCCATCAAACTTGACCTTAGCCGAAAAAATTCTTCAAATAAATTCACGTTGAATGCAGTTCCCGGCATCATCATGATAATAACTTTTGGGCTGAATATGGGACGATTATCATTCTCACGTATCCTAAATGACCGCGAGTTTTTAACCCGGCATTTTTCACTAAATCCGCTCGGTTTCATACCCGCTACTCAACCAAATGTTGCAATTGCTGGCCACTTTGTATTTTCACAAAGTTTTTCGCACGATTTATTGCTACCTCGGTCTTTTTGAAAGTTCGTTTTGGGAAACGCATTCACATTGTTAATGACTGTGCGAATTAATAATTTTTAATTAGAACAAACTTGTAGCTGACAGCTTATTTGTTTATTTCCCAGCCGTATTAACTCTCATTTACATTTTCGTGCAATAAATACACCTTGTTTGGCTTGGCAAGACATATTGATCGTATTTGTCTAGGTTCGCCTGTAAAGTGTCACCAGGTTCGAAATGACGTGTCGTGATTATGGACATACATAGTAGTCCATTTGTCTTTCTTTGGCAGTCGACTCGAAGCAAATTGAATGAATTTTCCGAAATTAATATCTGCTTCGTACAATACCTGAATATTAAATATTTGGCAGGAAGTCTAGAAGAAGCCTTCAGCCTGAACACTCAAGGGAACCTAGTAAAGCTTTTTACATTTTCTTCTATTTGAATTTCTCTTTTCTTGGTCAATAAAGAAGAAAGTGCTGTAAACTTTCCTTCCTCCTTTTTCTCAAATTTTGAAATCTCATCTATTCGTACGTGACACCTTGATCTTTTGCGAACTTTTTCAATCTCGCGGTACACACCCATGTAATTTCAATTTGCAAGTTGATCATGATTAACTGTTCGCTGAATTTGAATAATTGCTCGGCGAATTATCGTGAAATACTTGAACTTTCATTTTAAAATGGTTTTCGGACGTTGACTACAATGCGAATAGGATAAAATTTGACAAATTACACTGTAAATGAACATTCTCACATTCTTATTTGTTAATCGTCATGTATACAAATCATGCCGGCTACACACGGAATACCTGTCAATTTTTAAAGAAGAAGTTTTCTAGAGATAAATAAACCAGGCTTAACCGTTGCTTAGAAAAAAGATATTTAAAAGCCACATTGGTTTAGCTGAAGGAAAAGTAGACAATATTTGTGATTAAGATTGTTAAGAACAAGTTTTCATAAATGCAGTGAGAGGATCCACCCTTGGGGTGCACCTTAGATAGTTCAACTGATTCTTTTGTTATAGACATCACTAAGTCCTCTAATTGGCCTTACTGTGCGAGGTCTTTCCTCGTTTGGGAATTAAAACCACCTATCCACGAATCTGGAAGATACGTTAGGTTTAAATAGGCTTTAAAAGTATTTCCAGCCACGTACATAACAACTCCAAGACGCCTTGAAGTTTGACAGTTTAAAGTGAAAAAAGATATTTAGAAGCCACATTACTTTAGCAGGAGGAAAACTAGACAATATTTGGGATTGAGATTTTTAAGAACAAGTTTCCGTTAAAGCGTGAGAGGATCCACCCTAGAAGTGCACCTTAAATAGTTCAACAGATTCTGTTATTATAGGCATCTATAAGCCTTTTATGAAGGAAGGATGAGGGACAGGAATCTTGAATATACGTTCAGTTTAAATAGACTCCTGACTAAAATAAAGCATTCCTTGATTTGATGATGTCCAGCTTCCTTTTAGGAAGTCAATCCATTACTTTATTTTGCTTGGTTAAAAAGTTTCCTTTCGAAGGACAATGATCTCCGCTACCCTGCGATTTCGGTCGGGGCAAGAAATTTTTACTGCTTTATTGCAAGCAAAATTTTCACTACTTCGTTTAGCATAGGTTGACTACGAGTAGTTTTGTATTTATCCCAGTTCATCTTCGTTCTGTTCTTGTGGGGAAGATGAACCAATTCCTGTATATCTAGTCCGAATTCAATATATAAGTGGTCGAAGAGAGGGGTTATTCCGTATCCATTCGCTTATAATATGGACAGATTATTCTGTGGCTACTGTAATTCAAAGAACTTCACACCTATATGAGTTAAGTGGGTTGCGTTTCCACATTACAAATTAAAAGTTTAGTGCTGAGAATATTCTTCGATTGAATATGCCGAAGATTGCGCCGGACCAAACTTTACTTACCAAGGATAACGCCGCTGTGTACTGTGCTAAAGCTGTTAAATACCGTATTAAGCGTGTTACTAGTCTTTTAAAACTCCGGATTTAAACTCTATGCGAATGGAGCGGCAGTTCAATAGGTTTCCGAGCTTGAATGCGATGCAAAACATACTTGGGAGGAACTAAAACCTTAAATTCTTAAAATTGTGATACAATCAATGCATGGTGCATGGTGTAAGGATCTATTTTTTGGGCAATCAACGTGCAGCTATGTAAAGCAGACTAAGTGGTTTCCTTAATGAAACGGAGTTCAAGACAAAGTCATGGTTAAAAACTTATTTTACCTCTATAGCAAAATTACGCAAAATTATGAACAGAATAAAACATCATTTCCCGAACAAATAAAATGAGAGGCGCATAAGATAAACGAAGCTCTCATCTAAAACTTAATAATGTCTATTTAACCCCAACGTACTTGCAAAACATTAAAGGTTAACTAGTAAATCGGGAGTTAATCATCAATAGATTAGATATAATAGAGGGGTGAAAATCTTCCAAAGACACTGAGAACGCCGAAAGTCTCTGGTAGTGTCAGATTATTACTCATCACAAACACCTTTCTAGGGAGTAGCCAAATGAGACCAATTTTTTGTGGTTTTCCGTCTCCAACATATCCAGTTATCGTCCCTGCCCTCCTCCGCCTACAAATATAATTCTCGAGGATGTTCATTCACTTTAGATGATATCTAAAGTTTCCATGTAAGTTCAGAGCTCGCAGCGCACAGGCCCGTCGGCGTACCCCTGCCCACTTTGTCTGTTCTATCGTTTTCTTCAACTCCTACATGTCCCCTTACCCATGGCAATGTCATCTTATTCAATGAAGCATGCTGAAGTTTGTAGACACACTCCAAGACCAGAGCTGTTTTGAACTCTGTACTGCCCATACATCTGATCACCATCTGATTGTTGAGTTCCATCACTACTTTCTTGCCCCTTACACGGCTCTCCAGCAGATAATCCAGCGCACGGATAAAAGCTAACATCGCCACATGATAGAATGAAGGATACGACCACAGACTTAGGTGGGCATTCAGATTCTTGTTCTCACTAAAGATTCCTGTTCTAAAAGTTACATAGCATCTATCAATGACCACCCACTTTGCTTATATCATCGACAGGCATTTCCAAATCCGATATCTAATTTCTGATAAAATTCCCGATTTTCCTATGCCCGTGTTCAGCATTTTGACCTGAGCCAGTTTGCACCGCAGTCCATGTACAAGTCTAATGGCAGCAAACCAGGCAGCATTTCTAACGCCGTTGTCGGCGTGGTTCGAAAGGCACCTGTTATACCTACTCAAGCCAGGAGCTGGCCTCTCTACTCTACTCAATTGCCTTTTTACAGTAATCTTTGAAGAAATTGTCCACCAGATCACCGTAGTTTTTCCTGAGATCCTCTCCCTTAACCACACAACATTGATGTAAGACCATGTTGAATTTTCTCTTTCACATGTCTTTTCCAGGTAAGTCTTAAGTCCAAGTATACCCCCAAATACTTCACAGATCCAGAAACAATAAGTTGTTCTCCAAAGAGTTTCACTGATCTAAAGTTTAGATTCTTCCTTTTTCTAGTTAAAATGATGAGATCTAACTTCTTTGAATTTACGAAGAACTCCTGTTCCTCGTACCATTGCTCCACCACCCTAAGATCTTTCCTTGTAGTATATGTAACTGTGCATATAAACTTACCCCTTGCCATAATTTCTATGTCATCGGCATTGCCCAATGTTCCCCTCCTCTGTTCCAACTCCTCTGCATCCCTCCCGCGCAGTCTCCATTTTCCTTTCTAGATATTTACTGCTCTCAACATGTTGCTAACCGATTTCCCCACGACAGAATTAGTTCTATGTCCGATAAGAGCATCCTCCAGCCTTCTGAAGTATATATTAGCAAAGTTTTCTTCGATGTTGGCGAGGGAAGTGGATTGCCACACCCTGTATCGTCACAACGCCAACATAGCCAAATAGGCTCTCGATTGGAATCCACAAGAAACCGGCTGAATTGACAGACCGAAACAGCATGAAAACGAATAATGCGACCAGAAGCCGCAGCGACTGGAAGAGCCTGGACAAAATTGTAAGCTGTCACTCAAAATAGTTTTACATAGAATTTACCTTCTAAATCAGAAGGCGCACTTCTCGGCAGTAGCCAAGAAATAGTTCACCTATTTACCAGAGTATAACAATATATTATGGTCAATGTGGCTTCCAAAACAGCATGCGCAAAACATCAATGACTAACTAAAATGCCCACACACACAATAATCACGAATGCATAGAGAATAGAGATCGTTTCAACGAATCCTAAGTCCTACATTATGCGATATGTAGGCTTATGCATACCATAGTTAGACCGAAAATCCTAAAAGCCTTACGGGGTATGCCTAAAAGAAACCTTACCATCGAGAGCAAGAGAATCCATGTTCGAGCTTAATTGCTGGTGAATACTACTTCGTTCTTCCAATGCATATTGGATTTCAACTATTTCTCCCAAGACAAATTAAGGAAAGTGGTAAGGTAATCGCATGTGTGAAGTGGAGCTCACTTTATTGCAAAATAAGGTATAAGGCTGTGACTGAAAGCGATAAAGCTAAAACTCTTCAAAACCCAAAGCTCAGATATACGTTTTCGATGCACCTTCTTTGACTTATTAAAAGGATAGAAGTTTCTTAAAGTTCTAAAGACCCCAAATAGTTTAGATCATTTTTTTTATTTGATATGCAAATCCTCCAAATAAGTCGAAAATCAAAGTCAATCTATATTTCCGGCACATCAAAAGCATACTATTTGCAATGAGTCACCAGCGAAGGCCTCCGCGGATCGACTTCCCAATGTAGGAATAATAGAAAATAAAGTGCATCGTAATAGGGAGGAAATCGAATCAGGACGCTCTAGACGCCTAATGATATGTATGAATGATATAATGTGGTTGTCAGGCTTTTAAAACGCTGGCTTTTTAATGTGGCCACACACATTGCGGTTGATTTTTAAACCTGCAAAGGTAAACCGGAATATTTAAACGGCACGGAGGGAAGTTATTACAACTTGTACAGACTTCCGTCGTATCTGCCTTCCCTTATGTGGTACAGGAAACTTTGAAGTTTACGCGATAAGTATACACAGGTTGTCTTGTAAAATATAAAAGTCATATCTCAATCTCAGCTGTGTGGAAAAGGAAAGGTTTTAATAATACCCAAATGGACAATGTAAATCTGTTCAGCATCCAAAAATTTGCAAATTTCTTTTGACACTTTCGTTTTTTCTCCAATCTATACAAGAATAAACAAAATTAACTCTATTTGAACTTGCACTTCGCACATTTGCGTTAAAAATCATAAATCACCTGAAATAATACCTCACACGATGCCAATGTGAACAAAATCCGTGCAGACGCCGTGATATTTTCTCTGCATAACAAACCGAAACGCCTTAAAGAACGGGGCAATTAATCAGTGGCTCCACATGAATAAGAACAATATCTTGGCGACATTATAAATAATTCCACAGTCTCATTTAGGAACAATATGCGAAGCTCCACACCACGTCTCGAGCAATTTGTCTTGTGTCGCTCGAAACTCTTTTGAGGATTGTATTCAAAGTGAAATTGAAAGTAAAAAATAAGATCAGCAGCTTTCTGGGTCATACACGTGAACAGATCTGTTTCTTATGAAAAAATCAAATAAACTTTACAACAAAAAGCGACGGTTCGCAGCGGGCAATGTGATGACGGTGTAATAAGTAAATTGCCAACCATTCATTAAATGTGAACTAAACGCAATTTCGACGATTATATTGTAAAAGAAATTCATGTAAATTAAGCGGAACTGGCATATTTTGAGGAACAGAAACTCAAAAATTTTCTCTGTCACTACTTTCCTGTTCGATGACGATCACCGGGGGTTCCATCTTTCCATTTACGATTATTTTATTGCACTTAATTTGCTCGTTACAAATTTTATTCGTGAAAGCCGTGAAAATAATAATTACCGGTGCGAAAAGCAGAACTTAAATTTAGTTCAAATATATGCCAAAGTATTTCTTCGATAACCCGTCAGTTAACTTGACAAACCTTATTACTTGCAAACATTAATGATCGCGACAAAAAATAATCGATACCTGAAGAAGAGAAAGGTGTTTTGAGTACTTTTCGGACTTTCCGTTTACAACTGATGCCTTAAGAAATTAGAACGTTTTTTACGTCCACAAAGTAGAGTACCAAGAGTTGGATATAAGTACTTTCCTACGCATCACTTTCAGGACGTGTTATAAAATGACGTTTTATTTAATCAAATGCGCTCGTTTGAAGTAAAATCACTTATTTACTTTCTAGAAACATCTAAATCACTGTTTATCTCTCGAACTGCAATCATATCCATGCCGAATCAAATTTATTCCAAACATAAATTTTTTGTAACTTATTCCTGCCATAAATTTGAATCGATAGTAGAGAAAACAAAATTCTAAACCGTAAAAAGTCGGAAAAGCGATTGGATCGATAAATAAGAAGAATACAACAAAACCGGAGAGTCAATATTGCCTTGAATACAATCAAAAGCGAAAACAGTTTTGAAGTTTTTCTGTCTAGATTCAAGAGAGTTAAGATTGATGAGTTTAAGCCTATCTAAATAAGGAGGTCATATAAGATGGTTATTCCAAGAAAGCCCGAGATGTGCGAGAAGAAAAAAACACCGTTGGACTGCGCCATGCCCGTGCGCACAGTGGTTACCCCCCCCCCCCCACAGGAACTTCTTTATAAAAACAATTTGACTGAAATACTAACAAAATAACCTAAACTGTATATGAAATTAGATAACCAACCCCCCCCCCAGGAGCAAATCCTGCGCATGTGCCTGGGACTGCCCCAACTCGGCCAATGTGTTCACAATAATATGGCAATAATTGGCTTCGGGAAGTTATAATAAAAGTGCCGCATGATATGAGAATCGTCGAATTTTTTAGTCCAACGCTCATCCCTCTTAGCTCCCAAGCACTTGGTTTTTAATACCATTACAGAACCAAGCATAGTGTAGCAGAAGTCAAGAGGATTCTTTCTGTGAGTAAATGACATAGACATACACTTACTAATATTAAGGGGAAGGATGTTAATAGAACACCAATTGTAAAAGGCGTCTAAATCAGAATTTAAAATTTCACAGTCACGTACAGACGAAACAACCCAGAAAATTTTGGCATCATCGGCAAAGCAGAGAATTTAAGAATATGTCAAGAACCCAAATACATCATTGACGTAGATAATAAATAAGGTCAGGCCCAGATAACTTCCTTGAGGCATACCAGAGGTATTGTAAATATACTTGGATAGGGAACCCCGGAACGATACACGATAGTTAAGATATAAGAAGTACGAAAAGTCGAGGGCGACTAACTTGTGTATCAAAATATGGTAATTGATGCGGTCAAATGCTTTACTAAAATACAATCCACTTGCTAACCAGCTTCAATATCAGATAAGCATAAATCCGTGCTGTAAAGTTCAAAGAAATGGTTTGCAGTACAAATTTAATATATTGCAAACTTTAGCAATGCAACACAAGTTAGTAATGTGTCTATAGTTTGAAATTTCACAACGACTGCCCTTCTTGTAAAGAAGGATAATTAGGGATGATATCCAAGACAACACGAGAAATAACAGTGTCGTCGTCAAATATAAGGTCCCTCATTTCCAACCAAAAGGAGGAAACATCGTCATGTAACTCAAATCCTTAAAGCTAGTACCACAGTTATTATCAAAAAATGAAGACATAATTAAGTCGCTTAATAGATTCGCAATCCCCAAGAGGTCCAATCATATTTCAATAAAAAATTATTTAACATGGAAAATCAGCCTTTTTAAAATTAAAGTTACTATGAATCGAGACATTGCATCGAAGACTAGAGCAATCTTTAGAGCAGGAAGATGAAACGTCTCGGGAAGCAAAGGAACGAAGCAGCGCCTGATCAAAGTACCACATGCGTCAGTGCTAGAAACCGGATAGTTACAACCGGCAAGTTACAATCTCCGAAGAGCAACAATTCGTCGTGTGGACGCAAGGCACATGAGAGAGTGTCAATTAGGGAACCGAGCAGACCGTAAGCATTAGCTTACGTTCCTCGCTCCCGGAGGAATATAAAAAGCTCAACAACAGAACATGGGATATCACAACGGACAGCACATAGTATCCCTCCTCCCGCCATGGGTGGCCAATGTAGTCAGATGCCGATCACGACGAAAGAAGATGTATTTCGTTCCGAAGAGCACAGCATCGGCGATCATTCCACAAAGCCAGGTTTCAGTCCGCCACACCACGTCAAAGCATGAAAAGGTCGAGCCGTTATAGAGGCTGGTCATCTTACATTAGCGTAGTAGAACCTAAGCTCGCTGATGAGTTTTTTGAACGATTTTCTGTAATAAATTCATGGATAAGGGTTCCAGTAGGCTAAGCCTCACGCCAAGGTGCGCAGAAACATAACGCACAACAGTGGTGTCAGGATGAATTGTGTGGGCAAAGACACTACAAGGAAGCACAGCTGGTCTCAAAGTAATAGTATCCTTAACCATTTGTAACACCAAACCCATTTGTACCAGGAACCTCACTCTCAGTGGACCGTTGTGCGATGTTGTTAGTCCCAAGGGATTATGGCGTCACGGCAGTATTTAATTTGTTGATATCACTGTTGATAACGACAGCAGATGGAGATTCCCGACCCTTAGAATGGTGAAGGTGTCTGCTCTCAGGCTATTTAGGTGGCTGTTGAGTAGTAGAATCCTGAGAAGAAGCGGTGTTTGTGGAGGTTAAAACATTAGGGCAGGACTCAGTCAGAGATGCTAAAGCATCCAATCCAGTAACAGACACGGCGTCAGCAGATGAAGGAAAAGCAAAGCTGAATGAACGATGGGATGAAATACTCCTGATACCAATAACGTCACATTTCTTTTTGACGTGTCGAACGCTGCGCCGAGTGTCATCGCCTAAGTCGCAAAAATATGAACTATTTTTCTGTTTCCTGTTTCCTTTAAACTCTTGTGGCACATAAAGCGTCTACCACAACAAGTCTGGCCCGGTTCGGCAATAACGCCTTCAAGTAAGTCCGGGATCCTTCTCTACAAATGTTCTCCAAATATTGTGAGGTCGTCCATTTCGGGGTGTTTCTCGAGTCCTGTGCAAACGCAAAGCCTGTTGAGCGATGCTGTTTTACTCATTTTTAAATATGTTCATTGCCTATCCATATCTAATTTCCTCTGCGAATACCGAGGTCTATCCTGTCTTAACCTCTTAGCCAATGCAACAACAATGACACTTAAGATGATTTTTGTCATCACTTTGCAGTTCGAAGACAAGTATCACGCTAATTGCTAAAACTCTTCAAAAAAATCTTCACAACTACGCCATTTTGTGATTTAGTGGCATCAGTAATTCCGCTGGTATTGTCTCAATAACTGGGGTGTTACCGAGGACTTTATTGTGTCCGCCACCTCCAATCTTGTCGGAGATTTGAAATTAATGTTGGCCAAATCCGGTAGTTGCTTATGGTCGGACAAAAAGATATTCGATGGTCCAAAGGTGTTGCTTAGGACTTTTGCGAAATATTTCTTTCGCAGTTGATATTTCTCCGTAACATGTAAGGATCCGTCGGTGTCCTTACAATGCGTTCAATTTCAAGAGGCTTTTCTGCCAATTTCTTGGCAAACTTTTATTAATTCAGTCCTATCACGTGAAGATCGCGTTTTCCTCCTTCTCTGCTAGCGCGTTGATGTAGTTGCCCTTGTAAAGTCTTACACTTCTTTGTCAACGTCTTGCTCTAGAAAATGCTTTGCAGTTCTGAGATGTTTGATTGCTTTCATTCTTGTATTTTTGACCATGTGACGCCACTGATTTTCTTTAAATGTCCTGCGTATTCTATGTAGTAGGTCAGAAGCACTTACCAGTCCAGCAGTCGTTGGCCATTTTCTGCTCGACCTCCATGATCTGATTCCGTGGCTAATACCATCGAAGGAATTACTAAAATCTGTGAATATACAATCTAGGAATTCAAGCAGGTTAGTGGTAACTGATTTTTCCTTCGTCGCTTATTGAAGCCTCGAAAATCCTCATAAAATGGAACAAGTTTGAACAAGTATATCACATTTATTGCCATTTTTATGAAATGGGATTATCACAAAATCCTTTCACTAAAGTAAAGAATAGGTTAAATAAGTAACAAAGAACGTGAGCAAGAGGCGATTTAAACAGTTTTAAGAAGGATGTTGTGAATCAAAACCGCTCTAGAAGCAATCTGACAAATCGATAGTCGAATCTAAACTTTTACAACTACTATTTTTTTTACTTGTATCCATCGAATTACTACAATGTTCCAATTCACTTCCCATGGGGTATATAAACTTATTTCTGCGCCGTTAATTTCTTTACGCCCAGAAAGTTATAAAAAAATTGCTGTAATTGCTTTCTTGTCGAAAGCAAAAGTAAAATCCGAAGCTTTGCTTTAATTGCCTAAAGTCGAGTTTACCCTTTTGTAATACTTGTGGTTCAGACTCGTGCTCATATTATTACGTGATCGGCCGTATAAATTTTCAGTGAAGGTCTTCTGTATTGTCAGAATTTTCATCAATCCGACTTCTATTTTATGAGGTAAGTTGTCTCCTTTAATTATCTGATTCATGTTAATATTCAGTAGACGCAATCTGAACCAAACGATATCCGGAGACCAAGAAACGATGATCTCATACCTGCCGATTTTTAATAATAGGAGTCTAACTTGAATAGGTACACGTAGTGAGCTTGCATTTAGCATGGATATAATTAATTATCCACATTTAAAGCAAGGTTGTAAAAGTTTTCTAGTAATAAAGACCAGAACTCTTCATAAAAATAGTACACAAATTGATGTATACGACATATGTGGGAATTACAATTAAAGTCAAGTGGTGAAACAGAAGACTTAAGCGACGAACTTTACGTTTCCGTGATCTATCACGGAAACACAGAATCTTTATAATTTATGAACGAATTTCTACTTTCAATTTCCATGCTCATTTATCTCCACTTCAATGCGATATTGAATGCGAGCGCACATAATTTAAGTAATTTTACGGTAAACAATTGTAACTCAGGTATAATTGTGCAAACGTAATTTGATTTTGATTAGCTAAACAACTTAAAATGCAAACTCATTCACAAAATATCACTTAGCAGTCCTCAACGAGAGTTTGCTAATCACCATTTTAGTCTCTTAGCCGGCTAGCTAAGCCTTCTAAGTGTGGACAACAAAACCTATGAGCTTCGAGCCCATACAATTTGCGCTAACTGTTTTGATACCACATTACACGCATTTTAGCATTAATGTTGTAACATAAACTGGATTAAATGCAAGACAATGGAATTACATAAGACTCCCAGTGATATCATATACTGTACATCATGAGATCAGCAAGTTTTTGCGGCAAACTAAACGAGTTGTTCTGTAGAAAGTTATGTCGCTCCATGAACTATCTAGCCATAGTATTTCTCAATTTATTTTCAAGATTTATTTGCTTTCACGTAACATATCAGGGGCAATTGCATTGTGAGAGAAATCTATGCTACCTGAAACTGTCTCAGAATAAATTTCCTTTTAACTAAGAAATTAAACTCAGGCAGGAAGGTGCAAGCGTACGATGCTAATCGAATTAAGTCGCTTAAGGGCACACTTGATTCATTGTCATGTTCGATTATTACCAACTTTGTTGATTCTCCGGGGATTTGATACAAATTACAGGTAGTCGATTACTTTCCTACGTAAATCTGAAGCGTAACTTTCTTTCAATTAATTAAAATGCCTTGGGTTCTTCTAATCCGCTTAAGTTGGTAGATAAAAGTTATTTAGTTACTTTCAATGGGAAGTCATACAGGAACACGGTACCCGGCCCAGTTTTAGACTTCAGAAAGTTATCGGTGATCGTACTGCAATGAGGTAATTTAGATTAAAAGAAGCGATTCTCGTTGAGTTTAAATATTTTCTTGTTTCCTTATTAAAATATTTTCTACTGTATGCACGCTACGAGACTTTTTATCCAGAAACCTTCAAATTAACCGGAAATGTCACTGCCCGAGAGCTGAATGTTGACCGATTAAACACTAATTTTACTAACTGCTGGTTCCTAATATGAAGAGCTCGATTAGAACAAGTAGTATTTAGATTTCGTAGGCCAAGCTGGTTTAAATTTTCGAAAAATTGAAATTATGGGTTAATAGTATAAAGTTTAATCCATAAGTCAATGTAGTGTACCCAAATCTGCGATTAGAGATGTTATGAACGTACGCAAATAATTAAATGGGTCCATTAGCACATTCATACAACTGATCCCTTTGGAATAAATTCCAGTATACCTCAGGGTTCAGTTCATTCACCAATTTTGATTCTTCTTTTTATTAATAACATTTTACCTCTCACTTTCAATTCTATTTATTGTTTTGTTGGCGACAGCACCCTTGGGTCACCGTATTTTTTAAGGCTTGTGTAAAGCAAACTGTGTTATGTTTAAAGTATCGAAACTCAGTGCTTTTTAATGTCCTTTATAAAACAGGTATCTCACCCTTAAACCATTGCAGTTAATGGAGTACTTCTTGGTACTGAAATATCCAATAATGTTAACTTGACCGATCTAATTTTTTCAGTTGCTAAAAATGAAATAAAATGCAAGAGTTTGCTACAGAGGCAGAGGTCTAATATATCACACTGTTATATTATAAAAAGGCTTTCATATACTTTTGTTAATAAACATATTAACGATTTCGTAATCTCTGAAACCAGTATCTCTGAGAATCATTGACAAAATGTCACTGTTCTATAGTTATTTTTCACTCCTTTGTACAAACAGAATTTCAGCCGCTCTCGTCCCTATACCCCCGAAGTCAAACTTACGTCAAATTGCGGGAACCTTTACTTACCGGAACAACCGCTAAAGCCATTTCCCATATCTTAAATCCCTTTCCTGCCAAGGTTATGCTACAGTATGATAGGGCATCCGTTGAGCTTTGACATTACCAAAAAAAAACCAAATACTTCCCAAAACTTTTTATGAAAAACTTTCTTTTCTAACTTGTACCTAATGTCTATCAATAATATTTGGTGGTTATATCTTTAAGTGCACTTTTGAGAATTTCTTACAGAGTTAGTGTTAGCTACAATCCTAGTTCTATCCAGGCTTTTCTAAAAGTAGAAAATTTTGTTCGCGTAGATTTTTATGAACAATTTTGTGTATTTTTAAATCGTCGAGGGAGTAAGTGGCAACGTATCGGCCTAGCAATTCGTAGGTACCAGGTTCGAATCCCATCGACGGTGACTTATGGTTGTTTTCTGCTGATTACGATTAAAGGTCATGGGGTTTGCAGAGAAAATGTAAGTGGTGCAAAATCCACTTTAAATTGTAGTTCCACTTGCAAGCGTTGTCTCGAATTGTGTGAAATCGTTCTCCCGACCCATGCCGCACAAGCGGTTACGGGAACTAGAGAGCCTAGAGAGATTTGAATAACAGCACCCTGTTGAATAAGTAGCCTTAAAACTATAGTTAATGCTTTAAAATTACAGTCCACATAATTATTTTCTTATATTTTTGTAATTAATGAATATTATTACCTAATTGATGCTGGGGACCCTATGTTTTAGTTAATAATCTATATTAGACGGTCAAGTTGCCACACGTTTTATTTAGTAGCAGATTCAGTTTATTTCAACGTAGGCTCTAAGCGATTAGTCGTCAAGCACTTTTTCAGATATTCCACAAAGCTCATTAATCATTTCAGATGAAATCTTCTTTACAGTATTTTACAAAATAACGTTGAGCAGTCCGTTCATCGTTAATATCGGGATGCTGCCAAAATTGATTCCACAGATTCCCATACAAAGTCCGAGAGCACTTAAGGGGGTATTTTACTGCAAAATGTTTACTAAACCAATTTTATTTTATTTTTCTCACAGTTAATATCTTAAAGAATTCCTTCTAGAAATGTAATTCAAAAATTCGAATTATTTTAGACTCTACAGAGCCTAAAGGTTGCAAACTAATGCAGCAAGTCTATTATGTTTATGGTCGGAGCGATCCTTCTTATATTACGTCTCCCAGCTGTATTTTTATATCCTTTTCTAACCTTCAACTATTACTATATAAAATATTTTAGAAGCTGTTCAGTTTGTATTCATTTCTTCTAGTGTCGACATAACGTTGTGAAAATTGGATTGAACTTCAAACGCGTATACGATGAGAAAATTCCTAGAAAAATTACGGTTCCACTCACTGTAATTATGTTGCAAGTAACACATTCTCTCAAAATTTAAGCAGCCGCACTATAAATTTACCATACTTCCAGTAATTTTTAATGTGTTCTAGGTAATTTTTACAAAATAGCACAGTAAAATTTACGTGACTCGATTGACTGCAATTTTTTTCCTTTTGTGTGAGACTTCGTTTTCTGACCTTCTGAATATCAACTATATTTCTAAATTTTGATGTGAATATTAATAATTAACTTTCCAGAGTCAATAAATATTGAATTTATGTCGAGACATCTCTTTTAATTACTTTGGAAGTGAATTGTTTAAAGTGAAGATTGGGTTAGTGGTGAAGACGTTGAAGAGTGCTCTGAGACTAGACTGTGTGCATTTTTTATTTCTTTTTTCTCGCTAAAGGTGAATTAATGTGGTAACTTTTAAGCCTTTTGAATATCCTTTAAAACCTAACAGATACTCGGGATACCCGGCGTATACCGTTCAGGAATTTTTACGGTGCAGTTCTGTAAAAATTATGGTACCCGACAATTGCAATATTACTACAGTTATTTTTCTATGGAGATGATAAGTAAGTAAAAACGTGTCAGCCTTCTAACCCAGAGGTTCCAGATTCGAACGCAATTGCCACCGACCCATTGTTGATTTCTGTTGACAACAGATTACGATAAAAAAGCCTTTGGGAGTTGCAGAGAAAATGTTGATGGCTCGTAATACACCTTAAGTTTTAGTTCCACTTGCAATCGCTGTCTCTAATCGGGTGAAGCTTTTCTCCCGCCCCATGCAAACAAGGGGTATAGACAATGTAGAGAGAACATTTAAAAAAACAAAAGCAAAATACAATTATGGTCTCCACAGTGAACACGTGCGTGCAAAAATCACCAACAGATGTAGATATGCTATATTGCAAAGCAAATTTAACCAAATTTATCTGTTTCTGCTACTTAATTTAAACTACCCTCTTGGTTATCTTCTCTTTTTGTTAAATGATTGCCGTACTGAGCGAGTGTTATTTCGCAGTGATCTATCTAACTTAATTTATAAAATCTCTGAAGGATCACAGAGCAACCATTTGGGAACACTGATTTTCATTATTTCTATTAATGATATGTCCACATTATTGACTTGCTCAAAGATCTTATCCAATGCTGATAATGCCAAAATCTTTTTTATTATTTCAAATGGAACTGACTGTGTACTCTTGAATATTACTCAAACACCTTATATAATAGGTATTCTGTTAACCTTTTACCTCTGAATATTGATTGACAAGTGTACAGACATATTTTTTTCACCTAATTGAAATTTTTGAGACTATTATTTGCAATTTTCTTTACTTCCAATGCCAGCCGTTCCAACTTGGCTTCATTAGGTGTAAGTCAACTACAACTAATTTATGGGAATTTTAAAATTTTTGAATCTCTACAATTGAAGATTGTAAACAAGTAGACTGACTGACTTCAATAAAGCATTCGGCGGAATAAATCATTGAATTCTCGTTCTAAGATTCTCCCTTCTAAGTTTTCTGCACTTGCACTTGTGTCATGCCTATTCCGGAATATGCCTTCCCAGTCTGGCCAACCCTTTATGCGACACATACCAATTGCATTGAAGCTGTTCAACGCAGGTTCGTTGGGCTCGCTCTTCGAGGCTTTCCTGGGAATAACCCCTTTATATTTCCACGTTAGGTCGATAGACGTAGGCCGTTGCATTTGCTCTTGAAAAGATACGCTGTAATTTTAGGATCTCTTTTGCTTTCGACTGCATTCGGGAGTATATAGACTCTTCTGTTCAGCTTTGTTAAAGTCACATTACTTTTTATGCAGATTTGTATATTTTATATTTATATTTTCTACACATTGATGAAATTTATTAAATAAATAAATGAATAAATTTAGGACTTACATTATCAAGCCCAATGACACTGCACTTTACAGATGCAGCATGTTCATCCGCTTCAGAAACCGATATATGGTTCGTTTCCCTTGGGCAATGGGGTCTTTTTTTAATCAGCACATATTTATTAAAGAAATAGTTTATGAGTACTATAAGATGGCTTCCTTGCTCATCAATAGACATGAATGTGTCAACATAGCTTTAATAACTTGCTGCAAACTCGGCAAATAGGGCGTCATAGTCAATATTATTAAAGTTGTGGGGGGTGAAATAAATTTTGGATCAGCAATGTAAATACCGAAGATCAAGTCATGCCTCGAAAAAGCAGACAATGAGATTTGGTTGAAACATGTAATCTTGTCAGGATCCCCGAATAGTAGTTAATCTAAAAGCGTAAATGAAATTAATGTGCTTGTCATATTTACCACCATTCTGATTTGTTTGGCTTTTGTATGATTCTCTCTCTATCTAGTTCTAATTGTGGGGCATGGGGTGGGAAAAAATCTGGAGCAAAAAATAGAAAACACTTTTTACGAAATTGTGGAAACACACTATATTCTAAACATTAGTATTTCTATGCATTTTAACATTAATGCATCCGTCCGTCTGTCTGTCTTTTTGTCACAAACCTTTGGTCCTATTAAGATTAAATTTGATATACGGAAGTAGATAGATGGACCTTAAACAGAAATGATATTATTTCTGGAAAAATAATTGTTTGCACTCCCACCCTCTCCCAAAGAGTGAAAATTGTACTCAAACAATTTTTTCAAATCAAATCAAAGCATCCAGCCCCACCCCCCCACCCCCCCCCCCTGGAATTTCTAAACTATTGATGCAAAATATTTGAATTCCTAATTATTGCTCTTAATAAAAATAACCCTGTGACAAATACAATTTATGAAAAATTTAGAAATAACTTTACGGAACCCTCTCACACTCTTACGATAGTCAATAACTATAATAATCAAAAAACTAATATTCGCAGTTTCTGAAATGACCCGATTTATTTGTTGTAAGGCAGTCTTTAAAAGGTCACTACTATTTAGTATTATTTTTAGCTTATCTTAATTTGTCGTAACATCAGGGGGTGTATTTAAAGTCGATTGCATAAAAATTACTTTAACTTTCATCACCAAACTGGATGTGGTGAGCAATAATTACCATTTTGCCATATTGATACCAGTTCCGTCAATTAAAAAAAATGAGTACGAGCGTGGAGAAAGTTAATGTGTACTTTGTGTAAGATCGTAGAAATACTGAATCAAAACATCTTAAGTTAAATTCCCATTAGGTTAATCAATGTTATCCCGTCAAATGTCCACTCCAATTAGAAAATAATTTTCGCGTAATTAATAAGTTCGAGTGATGATAGACTTTGTAAGCAATAGAAGAGTAACAACTGGCATTAAGTTGAGTTGAAGGTGCGATCAAAATAATTATGAACTAATGCCAAGAGCTTATTATCCAGGCAATATAATTAAATCGTTTTACTTTCCTCAAGTCAGTCAGTCACTAATCAGAGAGACCGAAGAAAGGTAGAAACACCCAAGGCAACAGGACAAGTTTTCTGATCGGGGACGCATATTTTTCCGATTCATGTACGTACTCGCATGTAAGTTTAAGCCCATGCAATTGGAAAAATATTCGAAATTATGCAAATTGCTCGGAAGTTGAAATTCAGAGCCCACCTTATAAGCAATTGCAAGAAAAGTCACTTAGCTCGGGTATCGCATCGATCACTGTATTTATGATCGTTCCATTTTTCAATTTGACATTTGAATGAAAGCGAGAAATGGCCGAAATTATTGTCACACCTACTTTGGTGATAGTTTATCTCACCTGTTGACACTAAAGTTTTTATGTTAAATTACTCAGGCGTGGGTGATTACGTGAAATTGTGCGATTATACGAACTAATAATATTTAACGAAACGCTCACGGTATTGTGTAACTTGAAATTATCTGCAATATAAATCCGAAGAACATGAACCCTATACTTATTATCCTTGAACGAACCCTGTAGATACTTTAAGATATTGTTCTTGAAAAATTTATGATTATCTTTTTCAACTATTTTAGGATTGTTCAGTAATACTGCGATCATTGGTCTTGTTGATAAACGCCGATATTGTTGTTTAATATGGTATCAGACATGAGTTAATTATGACATTTCTATTAAGTGCGTCATTCCGTGATATAATCACAATCAGGCAAAATATTTTTATGTAAAAGTTGGTAAGACCATCCAATTATTGTTTTTTATTGCACATACTAATTGCAAACATCATAAAGATTTTAATGTATTTTTATACCTGGAATGTGAAAATTGCAGTGGCAGCGATCGTATTCTGTACCTCGATCGAATTTTCTTTGGCCTCTAAACAAGAACTTCTAGCAGCAAGGGATTTACGTTTTAAAAGTCATTACGATTGAAATTACTTTAAGGAATTAAATTACTTTCTACATTCCATACAAAAAATCGGTTATTTCATTTGCATGTATTAAGAATCTATAGAAAGCTATTGAACTACCAAAAATGCGTAGCTATTGCTGATAGCAGATACGCCAGGATTTAGTTCTGAAACAGAATTATTCTTATTCTTAGTAAAAATATACAACGCGCCAATCGATAACAGCATGACTAAAGAAAGTCTGCATCAATACGCTGTATAAATGTTAAGGACGCCTAGGAAGCAGCCCTTTTCTCGGGATTGGACAAGTTGGCTTGTGACTGGCTTCTCTGAAATTAATGCTACATGTGTCTCTGCAATGCCTCGGAACCCCCGCCGTGAATCAACGATGACGACTTTAGGCTATGGAAAACGAACCGCGATTTGATTCTTGAATGAGAGAACTCTTTGAAACGAATGTGAAAACATGACATTCATGGAGCTTGAACGGGAAATTATCCTCTTCAAAATCGAAATGTTGGGACCGATTGATGTTAGATCATATCAGAGTAATATAATTCACTTAACTCTGACTGCGTTCTACATTATTCTGGACAAGATGACGAAACACCTAGAAGAGCTGGAGTTGGAATTTGGCTTACCACCACATCGTGGAGCCGATTGGCTCCTATGAGTTATATTAAGATTGTTTCGGGAGATCTCAACGTCAAAGTTGTCTAGTTGTTCATCAAGTTTTTCAGGTCCCGTCAGCTTGTTATCGGTAGAACTATTTTCAAGTACAAAAAGTGCCATTTAACATCTTGGGTATCCCTCGATTACAGAACCGAAAACCAGATAGACCATTTTGTTATATCTCAGCCATGGAGAAAGTGTCTCTTGGACATTCGAGCAAAGCGAGATACTGATATTGACAGCGACCACTATCTTATATTGGCTAAAGCCAGACTTTGCACAGCAGTTGTTAAACACTTACAGTATGAAACATCAATATTACCGAAGTTTAACGTGCAAAATCCTAAGAATCCATTTTCTACCATGCTACACGCAAAAGCTAATGCACACAACATCACAGAAGATACTCTCATACACCAAAAATAAGATTCATCCAAGGAATATTTTCTCGAATACGGTAATCAAACCGTAGACAGGCTTGAGACGAAGCTTAAAGCTAATACCTACGAACTGAGTACCGCTCTTTACAAAACGCGTAAATAACTCTTATTTTTCTTGCCGTTAATGATGGTGTACCGAACTGTGTGTTGGATGGCTTTCCCAACCCATCAATTATATAGAAGCTTTATTTTAAATTAATAAAGTATATAATAGATACTACACGGCGAACACCTTTCACACGTTGACTATGCAGTCGATGTTTGCCCGCTTTCTAACAAGCCGAACGACCTGTCCCAGATGCCCTTGCGAAAGAAGATCGCAAATCTGAGCTTAAATCAATGCTGCAAGAATTTAATACATGGGACTGTATTATTTTGCGGAGCATCATAGCGGAAAAGCAGATAAATTCGACTACTTTGATAGTATAGTTACAGCAGATGGAAGAGCTGAAGCTGATGTACAGGCTCTCATTAACAAGACTTAAGCTGCATTTGGTACACTCGCTCCCATTTTACGAACAAGTAATATCTGTACAAGCATCAAACTCGAGATGTTGAAAACAAATATTGAATGTATTTTGTTGTATGGGTACTGAAAAGGGACATGAAAGGTGAACCAAGCTATTGTAAAACATCAAAACTTTAAACCGTGAACCAGCGTCTGCGCCGCATCATTCAATTAAAGATTTCCTTTCAAGAACTGACCATCACAGGATAATCACCTATATCCCAAAACAAAAGTGGCAGTAGAGATCACACTACGCAAATACTAAAATAACAGTGCATAACAAAGCGTTGACTGGAATCCCGGCGGTTGTAGTTCACGACACCAAGTCGGACGACCGTGTGCTACGTAGAGCTGATCAGTCGAACGCAAACTTCTGGCAAAACGTATAGAGATCTGAAGACGACAATAAGGATTCGGCTTGGGTGAAAAGAGACTCAGAGAGAGAGACAGAGATCCAAAAGTCATGCCCTAAGAAACGCGGTTAAGAGCCCAAAAGTAGTTTACTAGAAAAACGCTAATAAATTTTTAAAAACAGTATCAATTTTCGACATCTCTCTCAAGTTCCTGTAGAACTTTGAGGATCATGGAGCAAGAATTCCGCCCAATAAAACACGGATTACAAGTCGATCTATAATTTAAGACCCTCAACGGCCTTTTAGCGTTATATGACAACACGTTATCACTTACTCCACCGACCAAATGACTAACTTCAAAGGAAAAGATCCAATGACTTACTTTGCAACCCCTAATGGCTCTTAGGCATAATCTGTTATCAGCAGAAAACAGCCACGGGATGCCTCCGGTGGGATTCGAAGTTAAGAAACTCATGACGGAAATATTTGTAACTCCACAAAGTTTGAATCTTGTATCTAAGGACTGAAAACTTTCTGTAACAACAATATGCTCGATCTCGTTCTTAGTTATGCCGTCTGGAAAAAGCCAGAATATTAATTGGCATTTTTTGTATATAAAACGGCACCCACCGATGTAAAAAATTAGAAAAAAGTTGGAAATTGGTGACTAGGCCAGCCTACACTTGACATGCGGAGCGATTGTGCTTCTTCCTGGTCAGAGTATAGCCGCACAGTTTCAGATGTGGGCCATGTAAAGTCTCCTCCATTTTCCTCTCCATCTAGCATTGCTTAACTCTGAAGTCCTGAAAATCATCAAGTGTGCTTTCTCATCCCGACTTGGAATCGACTGCGGTGTAACCCTGCAGTACTACTATCAACAAATACCGCTCCAACATTGGAGGTCAAAACTACCTGAACATTAGCTACCAATTCAGGTCTGCATCAATACTGACAAATAACTTGAATCTCTGCTACTGTCAGTAGGCCGACATTGATAACCAATACCGGATGAATATTGCTTTTCAATCCCGGATTGACGCAGTGTTATCGTACCTATGTGGCTGAAAACCTCCGAAAAACAACTAAATTTTACATTACCGTCAATACGATAGTTGTCAGATTTTGAGAAGATTATGTCTTGGAATTTTATCATTAAAACTCAAGTGTAAGTTCCGTTTCTGGCAGCTAATCATTGCTTTCTGCTGAAAACAAATTATGCTAAAATGAGGCTCGGAATGTACCTTAAGAGAAATTTAATGAAAATATAGAACTCGTAAAAATATATTTAAATGAAAAACTTCCGGAAAAATACAGCTTATAGAATCTATTTCCCAAACATAAATATTCTCACATTTTTTAATAATTCAAAAAATCCTGATTTTTCACACCTGCTAGTAAATTGCTGTAACTAATCGAGCAAGTTTTCATCTGTGATTAAAACGCACCTTGGATTGGATCATTTTCGCTATCTCTATCTACTCAAAGACAATGCCGACACAAAAGTTTTAAGGTTATATTCTTACAAACTTTACGCCAACAATAACTGCAATCGTCCATTAAAATACAATATTCCTTTGGCTAAGTGCTTTTGTTTCGAAGCACTAAACCAGAGCATAGCAACATTTGAGTCAGTTGCCTCAATTAGGTCAAATAATAACGCGCATTGTAACCACACCTTTGTAAAATGTAATTCCATCATAAAAACTATTTCGAAAATTGCATTCAAAAGTAATTTTAAGACAATAAAACTCCGGAAATAAATAAATTAATTTGAATAAATTACGATAAATGGGCGTTAGCTGTGTTTAGTACATTCAGCAACGTTTCGCATAAATTATGAGAAAATAAATTGTGCAACTTGACTGTTTTTGGTATCTTGCAATAGGATATGACCAACCTGTAACTGCTTTTATAATTCAACTGTTGTTGGACAAGTTATTAATTTGTTTGTTTTTATTCTTTTTTCCAGATACAGATAAGTTAGATCAGTCAACAGCAGCATCCTGGTGGCAAGCACACCTGGCCGCAACACCATCTGAATCTCCTACATCAGATTCGCAATATTTTTCAGCCACTCATGGCTTAGTACAAACACATCCGTCATTAAGTGGTGGTATACCACGTCCGGCGCCACTTACTGGAAATAGTTTAGGTAGCGGAACTAGTGGTTCAGGTGCAAGAGCAAGCTTAGGATCCAGATTAAGCGGACTTGCATCTACAATCGTTAATCCAAATCCAAAATCACCTTTCCGCCATTTGGACTTTTCCACAAGTGCCACCGCCGAACTTCGACGTAATCCTAGTCTATCAGCACCCGATGAATGTGCAAGAGCATGCAGAGAAGGAGAACCACCCAGGATTTGCTACTATCACTTCACCTTGGAATATTATACGGTGCTTGGAGCGTAAGTATTTTGTAAACAAAAATCTTAGCTAACATTGCAACATTATTTAAGTTTTCAAAATTACTTAAATTTTATTAACTAACTAGCGCCATAAGAGACGAACTAGTAATCCCTTTTAGGTAATTAACGACAGTAAAATAAAATCGCTGCAATTTAGTGTTTGGAAATGAAACAGTTATTAGGTGGAAAATAATATTAAGAAATTTTTCTCTTTATGTGGGCAATAAAAATACTTCCATTAACAAATAACGCTTGCAACTCCTATTAAATATTTAATATTTGAGCATAAATCATAATTTAATTACAGCTTAATTGCTGAGATAATTATTGAATCTTCGAAAATAGTTAATTAAATTTGGTTACTCAATCTCAAATATAGTGGCACTAATGGTCGGAAATATTAATGAGGTATGCATAATTTGAAAGTATATTACAATGGTCGAACAAAATTATTGCTTTACATTTTTATTTATTAAAATTCATATACAAAGTCCCGGATTCCTCGGTGGAGTAAGTGATAACGTGTAGGCCTACCAATCCGAAAGTCTCAGAATCAAATCCCACCGACGACGACTCATAATTGTTTTTTGTTGACAACAGTTTACGATAGAAAGGCCATGGGGATTGCAGAAAAAATGCCAGTGGTTGGGAATCCACTTTAAATTGTAGGCTCACTTTCAATCTTTGTCTCGAATCGGGTGAAATTCTTCTCCCTCCCTATGCCTCACAAGGGGTTGGAACTAAAGAGACAGAGCCTCACAAATAAAAGCATACAAATCTTCCATTTTATATTGAAATTACTTATAAAGGCAAATAAATGTTCTACGATGAAATTAATTAATAATAAGGAAACCATCACAGCTGGATTTTTATTCAGTAAAAAGTTATTATAAATAATATTGTTAAAAACTAGTAGAAAAACAATTACAAAAATATTTTCCAAATTAAGCTCACAGACAAAGCCATACAAATATTTAAATTTCACTCAAATCAAGGTAGTCAGACATCCTTGATTACGGTAAACATCTTTAAGTTGATCTTGGTTAGGTAAGGTTCGCTTAGAGTGGCAGTATCCACACACTTACGCCATAAGGGAACATTGTGTTACCATATTGGGGCTATATGACCTTCCCTATGAAGAGATATCAAAAGCAATTGGAGCTCCTGATGAGCCAAACTAAATACTTTAAATAGGGGGAGCCGACATCTCGGCTCTTTCAATTACCTAGAGCCGAACAGTTACAGAGAAAATGAGGAATGGTTCTTCGATATGAAGTTTCCGGTAAATTTCCTATTCAAAATAAGACCCAGATATTTAAATTGGTCACTTAGTTTCAGTCTGTCCCACTTCAGTATTGAGGAGTTAATGGAAAGAACTCTACACATCTATGATAAAAGTAGTAGCTGTGGTTTTTTTTCGAATTTATACCCAGACTACAGTTGGTACTCCAGGAGGATAGTTACGAGGATATTTGGGTGTTTATCACCTCAGTTAGAATATTTGCGTCTTTCGTTCTAGAGACATAATGTAATGTAATAAAGTGACCCACTTCCCGATAGTCGATTGATCTGAAATCTTACATACGTATGGAGATCTGATGATAATGCATAGTAAATTTAATATTTTTCTAAATCCGATATGACGGACGTTCCAAGATGGCGCATTACTCTTTTCTTGACAACTCCCTTAATCGACTTAAAATAAGACTGCTACTGTGGCGACTCTCAACAATCTCCTGAAGTTAGCAGCAATTCATCCCGCTAAAAAGACTCGGCCATTCTTCCAAAAAAACAAAATCATAGTAACCTGTTTCATTGTTTTCAAGTATAAAAGAACTTGCCAAATTCATATCAACTAGTTTTTCAATTCAAACAGAACCGAAAGGTCAACCATACCAACAGTTTAACAGGACTGCATCGACAAACCCCGGCCTGCCGCAACAGGCCACGACTCAAAGAATGGAGTCACACCAGAGCCACCACAGCAAGACGACGTTTCAGTCCTCATAAAGAGACTTCCCTCTCATATACAAGAAGTCCCTCACCCCAGCAAGGAGTCGTCTCAGTCATCATACGAAGACTTCCCTCTCATATAGAAGAAGTCCCGCGCCACAGCAAGAAAACGTTTCAGTCATCATAAGAAGACTTCGCTCCCAAATAGAAGAAGGCCCTTACCACAGCAAGAAAACGTTTCAGTCCTCATAAGAAGGCTTCGCTCGCATATAGAAGAAGTCCTTCGCCACAGCAATAAGACGTCACTCCGTCACTTGCCAGAGACGTCACCAGTCTGCCAAAATATAAAACTGCTGCATCAACAAGATAATTCAACTCTTGATTGCCGCAGCGTCAACGGCGACATGGACAAAAACGACCGAAAATTATTTTCATGCTTCAATAGAATTGTAAATATATAAATAACCAAACCAACTAAAAAGAATAGAATAAATTGGCATATAATAAATAATTATAAAGCCACATTACCTATAAACGTTTTTTTTTTAATTCTTGTGGGGATTTTAATATCTCGAAGCGAAAAAACCTCAAGAAAATCGGAATCAGTCTAATATGTATGAAAGACGAAAAAATTTGAAAATTGACTACAAATTTGAAAATTTTACAACTTTATTATCGCAATACCATAATAAATGCATTAAAATTGGTACAGATACGGGATTATGTTTACGAGCAATTACACAAAAATTTCAAATTCTTTTGCAAGCGCACGTAGGAAAATTCCCAAAAATTAACGCGATAAAAGCATTAAAAATCGATTTAAGACTAACTACGATGTTTTTTCCTTCAGATTTACATTAGCACGCACACTCTTAATATTGATCAATAAGTAAAAAACATGCGTGCAGATATTTAAAAAAATTTAAATCAATTCTGTTAATTATTTTCAAATTAGAGAGCAGCACAATTATTTTTTTAGTTGCCATTTAATTGCAAATCTTAGAAAAATAAACAAATGTTGTTATGTAACTAAACTTTTTGTAAACAAACAACTTAAGGTTAAAACTTGAGAAAGTGAATCAAATTTCGTTTGCAGCTACAAAAACACCTTAACAAGTCGATTGTTGGCCTGGAAATTTTGTAGGTTAAGCAAAAAAATCTAAACATTTCAAATAATCAAAAAGGAGAAAGAAGTCATTCTCAAGTTTGCAAATCAAAAATGTTTCGTTCACTCTGATTTTTTGGATATCTAAACATGCCAAAACAAATTATAAATTTAAAAAAAAATTACGCACATCGATGTCTTGTATTTCAAAAGCGCTGAAATACTATTAACAACTTTTACTTATTTCGTCAATTTGTTACCATCATGGAATAGTTAAAGCCGATTTTGTCAATGTCAAATATTGTGGAACATTAAAATACACCACTTTTCTCATAAGGTACCAGTACGGAATCACACAAGAATGAAAACAAAACAAAAGTGTACGTCTGCTGTTCTTGTATTTAGTTTTGTAGTTTAATTGCTTCACTTAATAAAAAATTGCTTTACTTAGGTGGTAATGCAAAGATTAATTGGCTTAGTCGAGAGAATTTTCCGCTTATTACTACTGACAAAATTAAACTTAAACGTCGCCGATGGAGCTTATTTTGGATAATTTTCTCAGCGGAACGCCTCCTCATGGACGTTTACAGGGCTAACATTTATTTTGCACTGTATTTACAGTTTTTTATGAAAACTTTATTTTTTTTAAATAAATAATTTATGAATTACTAAACCTAAAATACTGAAATTTGTTCTACTATGGAAATGAATTATTAAGATATTAACTCCCAAATTGTCAATTCTATTTTTATCAATTTCATTAAATTAAAACGACGAGTCGCAGCTGTTAAATAACAAGACTAGTGGCAAGATTATGGTTTATTATTACAATCTCTGAAGCTAACTTTTATTCCCTATCCATATTTTTTTCAAATATACATAGGACGGCAACTATCAACTTCTTTAATAACTTGGCCATTTCCGTCTTAACATCGTCCTTTCAATACGAATCTTACCCATGCAAATCTGCTTCTGCTAAATTAAGTAAAAGGCAAACAGATTTTAATCCAAAAGCTCTGGGTTTTTAAGAACTAATTTAAGGGGTACAGTTGTGATTGTCGAAAAAACCGACTGTTGTTTTATAGCATTTTCTTGAAGTAAATTCCCTCAAGAATATTCTCACCAAACTTCATAACGATCAGAGTATTAGAAGTTGTAGCTAGTTATAACGCGCTACCTCGAGAATGTATATAAGCGGTACGGAAACTTTAAAAGCAATTATCCGGAAATTTTTTTTTTCAAAAGTACCTTACATAAAAACTATCAATCCGATCAATACCAAATTTTAACTACCTTTTTATTAAACGATTATCTTGTCGCTTAACGATGGATTAAAATTTTATTTTTGAAAATCTTTTTTGGAGGCAAAAATCGAAAATTGCAAACCTTCCAAAAGCAACTTTTTGTTAAAACCGTCGCCATTTTTTTAAGAATTAAAATTTTGACAAATCCTTCGTTCGACGACAAGATTATATGATATACTAACGAAACTTTTTGGAAATGCAAATTTCAAAAGAGCTATTCTCGAGTAATCCTGTCCACGAAAATCTCCAGGAGGACAGTTGTAGTTCCGCCATTTTTGAATATTTTTCTATAAAAAAATTTGACAAGTACCTCTTAACATGTACTAAGCGATGTCATTAATATTTTTTGAATAAATATTTATTATGATGTCGAAAAAATCGAAAAGTTATCGTTTTTTTTTTCAAGCCACAACTGTACCTAACCCCTTTAAGAATTAGATCAGACTAATAGAAGAACAACTACTACGAGTTCTGAGTGGCCGCAGACTTGCATTTGGGTCTCTAGAAATATGAAAGCTATGCTTATTTATAATATAGTAACCAAGACTATGTAGGTCAATAATGATCACAGCTATGTTAAACGACCGATAACAAAAAATACTTATTGTATCAGCCAGCATATTCGTTCTACGACTTAAAGATATGGGAAATCAGGGAAATTGACTATCTTGTTTTTGGAATTCTGCGAGGTAGACGACAGCCCAGAGACGGAGTTGATTTTATAATACCGGAAGTTGATTTTTTTATGACGGAGAGACTGAGGCTTGAACCCTGTAAGAATGGTGTAGTGATCGTGCCACTCAACCAATTCATCCAACTCCGTTGTAGAATATAGCCCAGTGATGTTAGTGAGGTCGAAGCTGAACCTTAATTTGGTTAATTTTATTCCTAAGCCCGGAAAATCTAGTTTGTCAAATCCTTTCGTCCCGTTAGTCTAATGTCTGAAAACCTTAGAAAAAATTGTGCATAAATATATAGTATGAGATCAGCTTGTCTTAAAAGTTTTCTTTACACGTTAGCCAACAGAATCGAAAGACAACCGAATTGACCTTACATAATTTTTTTTTTATACAATGTGGCCAAATCCTAGGGGACAACCCTTTGATGCGTTAGCATAGTTTTGGCCAGAAGGGAATTAGGGTAAGTGGAGTGAGGAAACTTGAGTCTTGTTTTTGCATTGCTGCGATCTAGACAACAGCCCAGAGACAGAGTGGATTATTTTAATTTCTTGATAAAAGCGCACGGGGAGATCTGGTCTCGAACGCAGAGTCCATGGCATGGTGGTCGTGCGGCTCAACGCATTGATCCATTTCCGTCTACTACAACTACAGTCAACTTCATAGATAAAGAACTGCATGAGAAGAAGTTGGTTCGAAATGTTTTCATGGACCTCGAAGGAGGCTTTGATATTCAGATAAGATACTCCGTAATGACACTCTGTCAGCTGTAGCCGGAAACTAAGAAGAAGATGGAAGGATGGAAGTGGAAAGATGCACAGAGAGTGCTCAAAGGACTTCTCTCCCCACTCCTGTAGAGCCTAGTCAACTCTGGGCTTCTACACCTTTGGGTATGCCGAAGACAATGTTATAACTTTAAGGGAAAAAATTTTAAATACGACTTGTGAGGTACCACAGAATATTCTAAATGTGACTGAAAAATGGTACACGAAAAGGATTTTATCCAGAAATCTAAATAAAATATTTGTACAAAGAATGTAAAGCTGTATACTGTAAAGATCTTCAATAAATAGTTCAAATTAGTGGATACTTTAAAGTAAAGACATTAAGCTAAGCGAGAAGGTGCATTTTAATAACGAAACTTAAGGGATTACTCTTGGACTAAGTACCAGAGTAATTCTGCGGTATGTTCAATGAAAAAAAGAGAATAATCAAAAAACAGAGAATATTCAGACCTAGTCTCAGTTATTATGTACTTGTCTGGTGGGGAAGAACTCTACTAAGCCCAGCGCAAAATAACGTTCTTGGCGTTCTTAAGGATAACAGGGCCTATGCCAAACACTCCAATTGCATCAACGACGGTGACATTTTGCCTTCCTCCTTTGAATTTTTACATTTAGGAAGTAGCTCGAAAGTCTGTATAGAGGCTTGCTCTATTAGCTATGAAGACGTTTGCTAAATTTGATATTTTTACAGTGGGCGGCTTGGACTCCAAGATTATTAAACCAATGATTGTTATACATTCAAACTCTGGGCACTGAAAAAAATATTTCATCTATAACCTAAAATATATAAAAATTAAATTTTTTTTTAAATTTTGGTCTCCGAGAATCTGTTAAGAAATTATCAAGCTGCAGTTTAAAAAAAAATGTTTCATTTGGTTAAGAACTGCACTCTCTGGCCATTTTTGAACCAAACAATTTCATTTGGGACCAGTGTGCAGACCCCAGAGTTCTATTTGGCATACCGACGGATTTTTAGAAACCATAACCCCAGCACTGATGTATATGGTGGAGCGGAAGGAAACAATGTCTCCGAGGTTACACAGTTACTTCCAAGCTATTGCGGATAAGGAAACTTTGAACGCGATATTTATCTACAACGCAATCCTACTCTGCTGGGTTCCCGCACATAAAAGCGTTAAAGGAAATGAGAGATCAAACAATGCTGCTAAAGAAGGCAAAAGCGTTGCTTGATGCCTATGCTTTCTGAATCGTCTCAACACCCAGCGCTGAATGTTCTCATCACTTTTGACCAGATTATTTTTGATTCAATTATATCTCCTTATTACTGCTTTAATTTCAAAGTAGCTGATTTTTGAAAACTGAACGATTGGCTTCTGCAGTACGACTGAGCCATAATTTTGAGTGAACGAAATATTAACAAAGTGATTTCATATTTCTATGACCCCCTGTATTTTTGCTTTACTCATTGCGTTCTTCTTTTATTATCGAGGGGCTCTCAGACTTGCCAACCGTGGTGTTATTCTGACCTAAAACACCTAAAGGACTGAGAGTCAGGCTTGGACGAGGATTTGGTTTTCAAAGCCAACTACTTAGCTTACTGTGATTCGACGTATAATAATTACCTTGACAGAATGAGGCTTTAAGTACGAAACGCTCCCAACAAGTTTTTGCGCTTTGTAAATTCAGAGCTTACCTGTGACTGTTATCCGTCTTTTATGAGCATGCATGATACTGTCAGTACCTATTGTCAACCTCTTTGGTGATTTTGTTAAGACTGCTTTTCGGGTTGACAACCGTGACAAGTGTTAAGAATTTCATTGACTTGACGAAGCTTTAAAACACATAGCCAATTCGGCCGATAATTATACTAGTGATCCTGATAGTATACCTTTCTGTTTTCTGAAGCATTGCAGCCTTTCAATGTTACCTGTTCTCTGTTTTGTATTTAAACATCACTTTTGGAATTTTTCCTAAACCCTGCTTTTCATACCCCTATGTAGATAAATGTGTTATCTCTAATTATAGGCCCATCGCTAATCTTAGCTGCATTGCTAAGATTTTTAAAGCGATTTTTTGTGCTGTTCCATATCATAATTGCAAATGTTTACTTGATCCTTTCGATCATGAGTTTGAGAAAGGGAAATCTACGGTGACTAATTTGTTTGAATTTTCTAATTATTGTCGACTTCATTATCACTTATTTCAGTGAAGTCTTTGACCGTATCAACCGCAAAATTGTTATTGAAAAGCTTTACATTCTTGGATTTGCTCTTGCTTTCGTGAAGTGGAAATCTTCATATCTTCTTGATCGCACTCAGGGTGTTGTGTTTCGTAATACACTTTCCGAGGAAATTTTCAACTCATCATGGGTTCCTCAGGGGAGCCATTTGGGACCACGGGTCTTTTTTATTTACATCAATAACAACGCCAAAATTTTTCGAACCATTTCTTGTGTTGACGATTGCGCTGTTTTAAATTCTGACGTGGACTTAGGGGTTATCCTTAATTCTCACTTTTTTTCTGATCATTCTATAAATTCTATCGTGAATAAAGCCAATGCCACTTTGGGTTTTGTAAAGAAATGGTCTAAGGAATTCAATAAATGCAAATTTCCGAAAGTCTAAATTCAGAACTTTGCTGAGCAGGTCAATGTTGCTAAAACTGAACTTTTGAATGTGGACTCCAAGAGACAAGACATTTATTTAAAAAAAAACATGTCGATAAATTTTATCTAACCGTAATCTAAATCTTCCGGGACACAAGTGACACGCAGTTGACAGTCATTATGAAAATAGTTTACTTATCGCGACTAAATTTTCCGAAGTTTTTTTTTCCTTTTGCTCTATTAGCAATGAGGACGCTTACAAAGCATTTATGTTCGCTAAGTCTGATACTTTTACGCTGGGCGTCTTGGACTCCAAGATTATATTATTAAAATTCTACTATCTAGCATACTGCTTTATCTTATAAACAATTTTGATAATACAATTTTGGTATGCTGAATATGGAAATCGGAAAAGGTTATCCTTATTCCCAAAAATCCCAACCTTCCCTTATCGGTTTTACCTTACTTATCTATTATTCCGATTTTACCATTCCGGTCTAGTCGTCAGTGGAGTAATTTATAACGTGTCGGCCCAGGTCCCAGGTTTGAAACCCACGGCAGCGACGGCAAGTTTATTTCTGCTGACAAGAGATTACGATTAAAAAGCCAAGGGGGTTACAGAGAAAATTTCAGTGGTTCGGAATCCACTTTAAATTGTAGGTCCACTTGCAATTGTTGTTTCGAATCTTCTCACGCCCCACCCTTCACAAGGGGTTACGGGATCTAGAAAGAACTACAGCTCCAAATTGTATTTACACTGACAAAACCAAAAGGTTGTGAAGTCTTTAATCTGGTTTTAGGGGTAAGAATAGATCTACCACACTGTTGTTGAAAATCGCATATGATATGGGAACCTCATTGGCTATTGATGCATTTAACAGAGCATATCACAGAATTTTATTGGACAAATCTCAGGTTATGTTCAACTTCTCCAAATCTGTATGTTATCTGGTTCGGACGCATCTTATCAGTCTAATGAAACTTCTTCCACTTTGGTAACGTTGTAATGGGAGTTCCACAAGATTCAATCCTTACATTGTTGTTTTTTGCTATTTTATCAACAATTTTCCGGAAGTTTTGACCTTTTGACTTCTTGACGCGGATGGCGTCCAGCTGTACCTGTCTGCACCACTTGGGTTAGTGGAGTACGCTATCTGCAGAATGAATAAAGATTTTATGAGAGTTTTAAATTCTCTTCAGTTAAATGCTAAAAACACGAATTGGATATTTTAGATTTTCCCAAATATTGCTTGATGATCCTGTAATTCTTTACAGCAAAAGAGTGCGTAATCTGGGCAATATCCTTAATAATTCCTTAAGCTGGTCTAGTCACATAAATGATGTTATTGGCCGAACCTACGCAGTTCATCGCTAGTCTAATTATCACATATCTATTTACTCCTGTCAATATGTGGGTCATGCATTATATACCGCCATAAAGTTTTCTGCACTCTCTTTCTCAAGATTAATGTGGTTATTAATTTTGCTACTAGGTGCAGCTTTGGTATAAACACTTACATATCCCGATAGGCGGAGAATTACTTTTTTTTTCTTATATTGAAAATTGTTTATCTTTTATTACTATTATAAATTGAATTTAACTGTTACCTGTCATTATAATTATGCCATTACATCTTGATATGAAGTCTACCTATTGACCTTAAAATGTCGCTTATTAAATATATTTCTTAATATTCCAGAGCATGTCAAGTTTGCACTCCAAATGCCACAAATACAGTTTGGAGTCATTGTCAGTGCGTGTTAGCTGATGGAGTAGAACGAGGTATCCTTACCGCTAATCGTATGATACCTGGTCCAAGTATACAAGTCTGTGAAAATGATAAAGTGGTTATTGATGTCGAAAATCACATGGAAGGAATGGAAGTCACAATTCATTGGCACGGTATCTGGCAAAGAGGATCTCAATACTATGATGGAGTGCCATTTGTCACGCAATGTCCCATTCAGCAGGGAAATACGTTCAGGTAATTGATCAAATCATAAATCTTTTCCATTAAACCTATAACTTAAACACCATCTATGCAGGTACCAGTGGTCAGGAAATGCTGGAACTCACTTTTGGCACGCACATACAGGTCTCCAGAAATTAGATGGTCTCTATGGCAGTGTAATTGTACGTCAACCACCATCTCGAGATCCTAATTCACATTTGTATGACTTTGATTTGACTACACATATAATGGTCATCAGTGATTGGCTTCATGAAGATGCTGCAGAACGTTATCCAGGCCGTTTGGCAGTTAATACCGGTCAAGATCCTGAATCGCTTCTAATTAATGGCAAAGGACAGTTCAGGGATCCAAATACTGGTTTTATGACCAATACACCTCTAGAAATCTTCACAATAACTCCAGGCCGACGATATCGCTTCAGAATGATAAACGCATTTGCATCAGTTTGTCCAGCGCAAATAACTATCGAAGGACATAGTTTGACAGTGATCGCTACCGATGGTGAGCCTGTGCATCCGGTTCAGGTGAACACAATCATTTCTTTCTCAGGTAAAAACGCAGGAAACTTTCAGCAAATATGTTAAATGCTTGAATTATTTATGGTCACGACTGAACTGTTTTTGTATGTTTAGGAGAGCGCTATGACTTTGTAATCAATGCCGATCAACCCGTCGGCGCTTATTGGATTCAATTAAGAGGCCTCGGCGAATGTGGTATTCGTCGTACCCAACAACTGGGCATTCTGAGATACGCCCGAGGTCCATATCAGCCAACATCGCAGGCTCCCACATACGATGTCGGTCTGCCACAGGGTGTGGTAAGTAGATGAACCTTTTATGCAATTTTATACGTTGTCCATAAAAAACTGCAAAGCGTGAGAATGTAAATACCTGCAGCCTTGTATCATACACAGCTGTTTGTTTTATGCCGACTCTTTTGACATTTACAATTTGTAAATTTTTATGTAAAAATGGTCGTTTCGTGCATTTTAATTGCTTTGTTTTGAAAGCTGTTGAGTGTACATACATATATCCAAGTAGAATCAAGGTAGAACACTTTTCTGTCAGATCAACTGCTGCTGTGCACGTTTTCTTCAGGTAAGTCATTTTGTTTCTTCTTTAAGCGATCAAACTATTTTCTCAACCAAGTGAAATTGATTCAGATTCCGAATTATGACATAACACAAATATTTCGAATTCACTTTTCAAACAGAAATTATCAATTTTCTTCAAAACTAAACCAGATATTCACTGAAACTGGCTCACGCGTCGTGCCAATGCACTTGACTTGGTCGATTGTTTAGTTGCTAGTTGCAGTTCTTTTGCTTTACGATAGAAAATACTTGGGAGTTATCTCAATAGTTGCTCAACAAGTTTCGTCCTCTGTATCACGGTCAAGTTGAAGATCACGCAAAATAAAAGATCATTAAAAGATAACGCAGCCGAGATAGACTGCTTTGCTTTCGAAATGCAGTGAATCGGTAAAATTAAATAGAAATTTCACGTAATTCTCTTCTCCCTTTTCTCTTAAGATAGTCGAAAGTGCGTGGTATTTTACTTTTTAGTTCAAGGTATTAACATGCTTTTATTGAAGACGACTTGGAATTCATGCCTATTAAGTTCCGCAAGTAAACATGTTTCAATATCTTGTCTCACTTTCCTTTGCATTTTAGTTTGTCATTAGATGACCTCATATTCGACAACACTTTAAATAAATAAACGTAAGTCTATTTATCTATTAATTATAGAATTGAACTCTATCAGGCAGAGTTGGCGGCTACCCACGGTTGTTTTATGCGAACAAGAGCTCAAATAAAAAGGCCATGGGAGTTGCAGAGAAAATGTGGTTCGTAATCCACTATAAAAGTGTAGGTCCACTTACAATCGTTGTTTCGAATAGGGTGTAGAGAGAGCTTCGTGGGCCAAGTTCAATTTAAATGAAAACGTGTCACAGAACCCAACTTATTTGCTGCAAATTTAATGGCGAATTCGTACTTACCTATCACCTTTATAGCTTTTCACATTACGGTTCCCGAGCAACTACAGGCAAGAGCCTTTACATGATAGCAATTCGTATTAAATTCTCGTATGACTCGACGTATTTAAATCTGCTGAGTCGGGGTATATTTCTAACGTAGCACTTAAGAATTCTACCTCTGCGCAAACCTGCCTTATTCAGCAGAGATTTTTCCTTTACACAGATTAAGCATCTGATAACTTACCATTTCATCAATGAGCGCCAGTAGGTTTTTGAGATAGCTGCACTACTAAGTAGATTTTACTCTTCCAAAATGGATTAAACTTGTTTCTCAGTTCATGCAGTAACGCACGGAATGTCATTGCATTCTTATGAAATTAACCCCGATGTACCGCAAAGTTCAGTTATTTCACCCACTCTCTTTCGCGTTTTTATTGATAACCTCTGAAGCAGAATTCTGTGGAAATTTTATGAAAGTTGATCTGAGCTATAGGTTCAGATCAAAAATTCAAAACGTTTTACAGATTTTACCTTTGGGAACCCCATTCCCCTCCCACACTTTTTCAGTTAAGGCATCAAAGGGTATTTCCTGAGCTTGGGCATCAGTATACTTAATAAATAAAAATAAAAAATAAGGTTATGCATGCTTAGGAGGTTGAAAATCTTACAAGACTCTGGTGAAGTTAGCCAGACTCTGGTGAAGTTAGCCAGTCCCCTGTAGAGCTCACCTGTATTCAGATTTCTTCAATTTTTCACTTGGATGGTTTTGGTTAACTCGGGTCATGTAAATATTTGCTGCACATTTTTTGCATTTTGTGTTTGGTACAAGTTCCTATCCCATTGACATTTAGAAAAACTCGAAAAACTAGCAAAAATAAGTACTCAAATGAGATTTCCCGCAATGTTCTTCGCAGCGCTGGAAATAGGTAACCTACAAACCGATTTTGGGACTTCGAAAAAACACTGAGCTCTTGTTTGATGCGTTCATTGGTTTTCTTATTACCACCGAATCTTTTTTATCCTACTATCTAAAAAAAAGTTTGAATTTACTTACTCTCTACCGTTTACCCGCAGTCCTTCAAATCTTTAGAGAGGTTTACTAAGAGTACTTATCTGACAAGACAGTCCATGCTTATCCTTTTGGATACTTGGCCCGAACAGCAATCAGCTTAAGGCCGTTTCGCTCTACACGCTCGCTAGATCCGATCAATAGACTGCCTTAGGCCTCTCACCTTAGAACGCATTCCCCCTCCATACGCATTCGAACAAAATCTGCTTGGTCACTAAAGCGTCTATATCCCTACAACTGTTTCGCTCAACACTCGCACCACGTTGAAGTAGAAACTACTTTAGACCGTTCCGCTTACATGCCTACCATGACTGCCTTTTACCTATTTACTACTTACTTAACATATAAAGCTTCAACACGCAGGCTGTGCATATATAACAACTTCCTTCGGACGGTTGAACAGATAATTGCCAAGTGCCAGGATCTGCCTTGCTGACTATGGTACACACTCACACAGTAGTACTGGAAAGCGATGACTTTAATGGTAATGCCAAACTTCAGGAGATGCTTAACAATGCTATAGTACAGTCTTGGCAGGGAAGGAATTAAGGGAAAGGGGAATGGGTTAAGTGGTTGAGTGAAGGATGTGAAGATGTACGCCTTGCTTGAAAGTTTCGGGCTTATAACAGAAGGTTGTAAAATGTTCCACATTCTTGTTGTTTTACTTAAAAGATATTCCCGAAATTTTACAGTACCTGCATCCAACTTAGATTTTCAGAATACATGAAAACTTGAAACTATAGTAACGCGCGTTGTAATGTGTCTACGGCGAATGAGGGTAGCAATTTCTTTGGAACAAAGGTTGCAGAAATACCGATAAAATCGTGAGAGATTACGGAAACGCCAATAAGTTTAATTAGCTTTCTCTAACCGTTGTCTAACGTGAATAGTGTGGTATATCCGGCCCAAATAGTATAAATATAACATAACTTGCACTGTTCTAAGCGAGGTTTGTAGAAATGCCATTGTGTAATGCTTGATTTTTCTTGCTACATTCGGTAAAACTCTGAACAGAGATAAAATTAATTCGTAAAAAGAATAAATAGGATTGCTGAATGAACTGACCCCTGAGACGGAGTTGGATCAATTGGTTGACCGGCACGACCGCCATGCCATGATTCTCGGGTTCGAGACCAGTTCCCCCCGTCGGGCTTAAAAAAAATTTAATTAAAAAATCCACTCCGTCATCAGCATTTTTATATTGCCACACTTAATCTTTTATTTTTTAGTTCGTTGGTGGAGTAAGTGATACCTTGTCGGCCTACTAATCCGGAGGTCCCAGTTTCGAATGCCACCAACTGACAACAGATTACGATAAAAGGCCATGGGGGTTGCATATAAGATGCCAGTGGTTCGGAATCTACTTTAAATTGTAGGTCTACTTGCAATCGTTGTCTCGAATCGGGAGAAGTTCTTCTTCCGGAAAATTGGGCAAAAAGTAGACAAGTAGAAAATTGTAGAGCTTCCACCGTATTTTCTAAGATGCGTTAGAGGTTCTTAAATCTTTAATTAAAATATACGCGTTTAACAGCAGTGATCTTAGTGGCTACAAGATTGCGTCCTAATCTTCATCGCGTTCATTTATGAGATTCTATCCCTATCGTGAACCAAATAATTACATTTGTCTTCACAACCTTAGCGCAAAGTGGGGCATATTTATCGTGCAGCGAATTAACATTCAATCAAACTTATCGTTAACGTTAGTAACATAATATATATTATACCATGGGAGACTATTACACGTTTCAAGTAGTAAATTTGTGTTGATGTTGTCGTAATCGCGAAAAGAGATACTACTTGCTGCAGTGCAGCTGTCTGTGGTAAAGTTATAGCAAATAAACAATATATCGTGGTCTAAAAATCTACGAGGACGAATTTTATTGTTGAACAGAACGTTGTTGCGAATGTTGGAGGTGGAATACAAGCGTGGATCGCACCGTCCAGACAGCTGAAGATTGACATTAATATTACCGTAGAATATAATGTCATCGTATCTTTGATACATGTCTATCAGAATATCTTCTAATTTGCTGGTTTTATCAGGAGAACAATAACAAACAATATACCACTTACGGCCATAACTATCATTTATTTCAACAATTACAAAATTAATGCAACAGCCTGAAGGAGAGGTTATAACCAATCCTGATTTTAAAAATTTCGTCACATAAATTGACTCGACCAATACGATCGACTCGATCACAACGAAATAAATTAAAATCAGGTAAGGCGATATAACTCCAGGATATACTGATATTTAACAAAGTCTCACTGAGACATAGCACATGCAGATTGGTATTATGAAAGATAATCCTGAGATCGTCAATTTAATTCTTATTACTGCGAGTTTTAAGTGGCACACATTAAGGATGCGGTGTGATAAAAGATCCAAAGGTGCGTATATCAGGAATAAAAGTCAGAGACGAGTTACTGGCCGACGTATTTAACAGACGTGCTATGGTAGAAGAATATCTGAGTCACTGTGTATTCTGGACGTTGAGGATCTTGATCTTATCAATATCTGAAAATCGTTTATCAAAGCAACCCACGATATCAGTGCCAAATACAGACACATTCGAGCTGCCCTATAATAACAAATAAAATGTATCGAGTTTTAAATTTAATCCAAGCAGGTTTTGTAATACTGAATTCTGGGAGATGTGAGAAAGGCACATCATTCCCAATTAAAACTGCGATTCCCCTCTGAGGAGAGAATATCGGCAACCTTGATTTCACTTAGTGTAAAAACAACCGGTGCTTCTGTATAATGTTATAGAAACGTTGTTTAACGCTATGCGTTTATAACACCAGTTTTAATTTTAAATACAAATCATATTCGGAAGAAAATTCTGCCCAAGACCCCGGCATGGCCATGAATTCTTTTTAATTATTTTATCTCTCTAATCTCAAAAAGAATCGGTGCAACTGTGGAGCACAAGTGCTTTTTCACTAAATAAATTTTCGCAGCCGTAATTTGGGCTTCTTTAACAAAAGCAAATTTAATATGAAATAATATCAGTATTGCTGAAACGCAACAGTCTCAAAACTTACATCGATTAGGCGCAAAGTGCCCATTTTAATTTGACTAAATTCAAGAGTCTGATTTAGTCGCACTAATTGTCTGATTTTATTGTCCCGCCAAATTTAGCCTGCTTGAATTTTTTAAGTGTTTCAATCTTACAAATGCCTGTCTTCCACCATACAAGAGAAGTGGTGGGAGTTTATAAAAAACAATTTATGAAAAAAGCTCTACGTTGTTGCATTTAGGTATATATTTTCTTAAAATGTGTTATAGCAAAATTCTTAGACATCTTAAGTTTCCAATGATTACAAAATGACAATTATCATACGCTAAAACCCATCCTGTGTTTCATAAGTACGAGCATAAAAACTTAATCGAGCCCAATCACTATTTAAATGACAAAATCTTAGAAATCATGCCAACTTCTCCTATGTACAATTTCCTAAATTAGCAAAGTTCAATTGACGACATTTGGCCAATGTCAAAAGCATTACAAATTGCAAGAATGCCAAGGTGCGCTAATCTTGCGACATTCAAACATATTAAAAGCAGAAACAAAATGATAACATCTTAAGATTACAACGTGCCAATTTCGGACCTATACCAATTTTCTCCTCTGTAATGTAAATATCTAGTTATTAATGAAGTTTCTTTCTTCTCCTCTTTTCTCTTTCCCCATTTTATTTGTACAAAAATGTAAATGCTTCCAAAAACAATCCATGCAAATCCACTGTAAAAAAAACCGAATAAAAATTACAAACAAAAAACAGGTAATGAATCCATTAGATGCTCAATGCAATAGACAACGTGACGATGCCATCTGCGTTAGTCAACTGAAAAATGCCTTGGACATAGATCGTGGTATTCTGCAAGAGAAACCAGATGTTAAAATTTTCTTACCTTTTCGCTTTTACTTGTATCGACCAGAAGAATTGTTCCAGCCGAATACGTACAACCGATTTTTAGGTAAGCTGCACATTTCCGGTGAGTTTGTATAGAAAAAATGTTCATTGACTTTCTTTTATTGCAGTCGCTCCAACCGGTGATCATGTCATTTCGCTAATCGATGAAATCTCGTATTTATCTGCACCTGCACCTTTAACGTCTCAATACGATGATATTAACCCCGAACAATTTTGCAATGGAGACAATAGACCTGCTGATTGCGGACCAAACTGCATGTGCACTCACAAAATCGATATTCCTCTCAATGCAATCGTCGAAGTCGTCTTAGTTGACGAAGGTATATAATTTTGGCAACAAAAAACCTGAACAATTTAACTTCCTTTTACCAATAATTGTTTCACTTTCCAGTTCAACAACCAAATCTCAGTCATCCGTTCCACTTGCACGGATATGCGTTCAGCGTTATAGGTATTGGTAGATCACCAGACTCCAATGTTCAGAAGATCAACTTAAAGCATGCACTTGACTTGGACCGTCGCGGTCTACTGCACAGACAATACAATTTACCACCATCGAAAGATACAATCGCTGTGCCCAATAATGGTTATGTAGTCTTAAGATTTCGAGCTGATAATCCTGGTAAGATCACTTTGCGTAACCACATATTAATTCAAATTTTTACGCATTTTTAATATATTTACTTTACAGGCTTTTGGCTATTCCATTGTCATTTCTTGTTCCACATCGTCATCGGAATGAATCTAATTTTACAAGTTGGTACGAATGCAGATCTTCCTCCAGTTCCTCCAGGATTTCCAACGTGTGGAGATTTCACACCTCCTATCCCTATCTATTAATTAATGTAATATAATCAAATGCCTTCCAAAACAACAAAAACCGCCTAAATAGACTATTATTTGATTACTTTTGTCACTTTTTGTAAATAGTGATGACGATCTGTGTAAAAATTATATTTAGGTACTGTTCAGCACCCTCGTTCTCATCAATTCCTAAGCCCTTCTTTCCTTTCAACATTTCACTTGTAAAGAAAACATAAGAACATCAATTAAATTAATTCATTTTATGTATACCACTTTTCGAATGATTATATAGTATATTGTGTATATAGTTGTCTCTTTTAAGTGCTTTTCCACAAGTTCGCATAGTACTTTTGTATTTTAAAAAAAATTTTAAATGTAACTCTTATGTTTACATTTTTCTTGAAACTTTACATGTGCAAGTTTTTTAATTAAAAACTGCAATTTTAATTATTTAGGGTGTTCCATTAAATGTTTATTATTTACTTTTTTAAATTATGTATATGTAAATATTATGCTTGGCTTAATCTTTCATCTTGCTTGTAAAAAACTTACTATTTTTAAATGACGATCTTTTAGTATTAAGTAGCTTTGAAACTCTAACAATCGCTTTTTTTACATTTAACTCTTTATTTGTATATCATATTTTTTATCATATTTTACAATTCTTTTAGACTATAATGAAGGATATGGCTTTAGTATTAACGTTCCTCTTTTACTGTCAGTTTGATACACATTCGTTTAACTTATTTAATTTGATATAGACAAAATCTATCGAAAACGAAAGTCAAATTGCTCTCGACATCATAGATAAAAGTTTATGAAGCATATGAATTTCTAAGACAAATTTAACTTATGATTTTAAAAAAATGTAATCATTTGTACAAATTCAAACAATTTTCAATTAAGTAAAAATCAGCCTTAATATATTGGTAGCAAAAACACCACTGCTTATCCGCAGCATTCACACTTCTTCTTAAATTTATTCGAGAACTGACGCCATCGCAATATCGATTTCGTCCTCGCAATAACACTGATCTCTTAAAACATACGAATGATAAAAAAAATTGGACTAGGCCAGGAATTTTTAAATATTTTTAACGCTTTAATGATACATCGAAAACTTAACAACGATTTTAAACTTAATAATTCATTCATTAATCTAATTTTTAATGGATTACCACAAGGCTCCATTCTGTCTCCAATTTTCGTTTTCATACACATTCATTTTATACTAAAAAATTATTTAATTTGGGCATTTGTTCATAATAAATTTAACATTACAATATCGCTGAGGGAAAATTTCATACGAAGGAACTTAAAAACTTAAATAAGTTGTCCAAGTCAGAACAACTGTCAACAAACCAACACCTACACTCCGCAACAAAATTTCGGAACAAATATATAAAATAATATAAAATTGGAGATTGAGTTGGATCAAATTCATTGAGCGGCACGAGCACCATGCCATGGGTCCCGGGTTCGCGACCAGGTCTCCCCGTGGGATTTTATTAAGAAATTAAAATAATATTCCCTTCTTGCCAAAACCGTGCTAACGCATCAAAGGGTTGTCCCCCAGGCTTTGGCCACATCGTATAAGAAAAAAATTACAGTAATTGTAATAATGTTGTCATCTGGGGGATCCATTATTCTCTACATTTCCTCAAGCAAGACGTTTTGAAACACGAAATATCCTACAATCACACCTTACGGCACTTTTGTGACTCGTTCCAGTGTGACAAAGCTTTGGGACACTTAAAAAAGCATTACAGGTTTACAGCAAAAAAATCATAAATAATTATTGATAATTAATAATGTATTTGTGCACCCTTATTTTGAAAGATTTCTCTTATTCTCACTACAGTGAATTAAAAAAAAATTGTATAAATGTTTAGTCCATTTTATTCCGTTCCTCAGTTTTGAGAACGCCTGTAATTTGTTTCCCTGCAGAATAAATACCACGGGACAGCTCACCCCAGCAGTCCGCAGTTGTGTTTAGGTCCCGCAAGCGTCATGGCCACTCTAAAACTATAATTTATTTTGCGGCAAAATATTCTTTCATACATTTCGCGGTATAAACGGATGCATTGTCTTGTTGAAGGCTGTAATTATTATAGCGGGTCTCTATCAGTGAACTATCTTGTGATAGCTGCTCAACAATTAATTTCATATAGTCGGTACTTATCTTATTTTGCCGGTTATAAATGTACTCTCAGCCTTTCTATAATATCCGACAGTACCCCATACTGTATATCTTGGATAGCAGGATCTTTTTCTTTAGAAGATCGTAAAAATAGAAGCCAACAGATGGTTCTTTGCAAGCTGTAGTCCTTTTTTCCTGTAGCATATACTGCATATGTATTCCTTAAATTTGCTGCGAGACTAGGTTTTACAGCTAAATCACGTGATGTAAGAATCACTCCTCTGATACCTTCAGATTATCGATACTTGACTCTTTTTTGTCGAGGTTAAAACCTCGATACTCTACTTACTCGATGGTATTAAGCCTCGTCATAGTATCGAAAGAAATTTTTGGCGGTTGGAGGCTGATGTTTTATGACAAAATTGCATTAGAAGCAGTAAAAGCGTGCGAAGCACTCACATGTGTTCAAAGTGGCAAGACGCATAACTACGCTTATCGGTTAGTTGGTTTAGATTGTTTGCTCGATAATTAAAAATTTATGTATTTCGTATGACAAGTGGCAAGCGAGTTCAGATTAGTAATCAGCACCAGGCGCCGAATAGACACTAGAGTAGAGCGGAAGCATCGAAGGGATACGTTACTTTTTAGCAATCCAATGACAAATTCACGATTCCTATTGTAATCATTCAAATACTTCTAACCGCTGATCAATCGTATTTCTTAAAAACAGAAGTTCCATTAAATGGGAAGTAAACTATAATTTACATTATACCCGGTTCCCCTTTCGCAATCACACGAAGCAGCTGTCTCCGGCTCCAGATTGACTACACTACACACTATATTTCTCACGTCATAGCTTCTTACAGTTCGTAAATGTTTTATTATTACCACAACGGTGTGGTCAGGGCACTCATGCGGACTTCAACAAAAGGAAGCATGACAAGTGTGGGATGGTACTATGAATTTAATCATTCGAATAATGACACTTTGAAGTATAAATAGTTTTTTTTTTCAATTTATCGACATTCAGTACTCGCAACGTTCAGATACATTGCAAAACCAAATATCGAGGTTTTTTTAAATCTGTATGCATACCCGCTCGTTCACTCAGTTTTTTCTTAACTATTTTTTTTAGATCAAAAGCCTTTCATTTTCAGAGCTTATCTATAAGGAGTTTCTACCTTCAAATTTTCCCAATAAATTGTTTAAACATTTTTTTTATGTAGGTATAAAGAAAAAAGTAATAATTTTGAAACTTTTAAGATATGTTTTTTGATGTCGTTGAGTACAAAAAAAAATTTTGTCGATTTTTATAAGCCATTTTTGGTTCATAAGAGCGTTGTGAAAAACCCGTCTGAAAATTGATGATTGACATAATATCGGCCGACTGGATTTCCAAAAAAAAAAGTAGAATAACTTTCTGTAGTGGGTATATTCCGAACTAGGATAATTAAATTTCATCAAATTGACAAAATGGGGGCTGTTTTTAAAATTTTTTTGGCTAGAAAATCGACTGGAAAATTCAAAAGCGATCCATAAAATCCTAGTTCGGACCGTGTGGCTATGGTGGTGTACAAAAACATATCCAAAAATCAGAGCAATCGGTCCAGTAGTTTTTTTCAAATCATGTCAACCAATCAGAAAAATGTGGTTTTGAGAAAAACGCGTTTAAAGTTTTGAAACGCCAAAAATGCCCTCTCTAGCTGACTTAGTATAACACCTATAAAAATAACTTTTAAACTTGAATTTCGCTCCAAGCACAGAAAAAACATGTTTTTGATTATATTTATTTTCCCCCCTCCCCCCTCGTTGATCTGAAACAAAAATCAAACGCATGTAATTAATCAGAATACCGTCAAATATATAGATCAGGAAAATGTGAGCCACTTTCGAAAACGTGGTTTCGAGAAAAACGCGTTTGAAGTTTTGCAACTTATGTTGGTTAGTTTGAATTGGAGGTATGAGGTACTCAAGCGCTGCGGCGACTAGGGCTTATTGTGCTAACCATCTCTAATCCTTGTCCCTCCGAAGAGGTTTAACAATTCCCGCAGTTAGCAGTTACTCAGCTCACTCTGTACCAGGGTTGGTTTCCCGAATAGGCTAAATCTGCGCCTGACCACTGCAGGTCATTCACATAAAACGTGTAGGGTCTCATCTTCCTCCAGACAAAGTCTGACATCCAACCTGCCCAGCTTGAGGAGCTCCCTGGATTAACCCGGTGTAGGTGAGAGCATAACTGAGTGAGCGTGCCCCTAAATGTTGTTCCAATACGACCAATGCTCCTCACTTGAACGCTTTGCTATCAGCCTTTTAGCCGTGCAAAGAGGAATTCCGCAGACCGGCTCTGGCCCTATGAAAGATGTATTCCTGGCAGGTTCATCTGCCTTTTCGTTCCCAGTGTAGCCCTGATGTCCCGGTATCCAAACCAAGTTGAATTGATTAGTTCTACACAGTTCATCTAGGCTCCTTTGAGATTCCCACACCAGCTTAGATCTAGTGGTAGATAAAGTAATTGCTTTAATTCCGGCTTGGCTATTCGAGAAGATGAAGATGCTCTTGTTCTTATAAGCTCTTCTTTGGTTCTCGCAAGCACGTGTGTACTCAAAAGGACCGTGTCGAATTTAAAGCACCGAAAATGATCGAATTTCAAAAAATCCTTTTTCAAAACAAATTACATCTACATATATATAAATAAAGAATTCGCAAAAAAAATCGATTTTTTCAGATGTATTAAGGAAGAAGAGTCCCTTAAATGCTAACTATAACGAACGACATATGCTGTTCTTCTACAATAGCAAACAACAATTTCTAATCCTTTTTAGACAAAAGCAAAAGCTCTATTTCCCACAAAAATAAAATTATTAAAATTTATTTGGTAAAGATGTTTTGCGTAAGGGCCGAGAACGTATAATACAGTCTCGTCTTCTTCCTCACATCCGCTGCAGACACTAGTATTCGCCCTTCCCATTTTGATGGCATGCGCCCTTAGTCTTGCATGTCCTGTCACAAGGCCAACAAAAAGTTCCAGTTTGGCTTTGTTAAGCTTAATGATCTTCTCAGATTCATGTGCATTGAGAGTTCCCCAAAACGACTTTGTGTGTCTGGCGATATCGGATCCCTCCCATTTTTCCTTGTGTCTCCTCATTACCCATTCCATGGTTTCTTTTTTAATTTCATGGATGGGTATGCTCAGGTTGAGCATTATTGGAGTGTCCTCATTTGCACCTCCCCGGACCAGCTCATTTGCTTTTTCATTTCCTGGGACGGCACAGTGCCTCGGCACGTCGTATATTAGGGTGACTTCGTTCGTCGTCTCCCTAGCTCCGTTAGGGGCTGTTTACATCCCTCCATCGTTTTGCATTTTTCCTCGGCGTTAGTTAGAGATTTGATGGACGCCTGGCTATCCGTGCATATTGCAATCCTAGAGGATCTTACTCCCCGTTCTATTAGCTGTTTAGCTCCTATCTCTATCGTTGCGATTTCACATTGAAGAACCGAGTAGGAGTCGTTTACCCCTCCCCATAACTCCAGGTTAAGTTCCTCGTACGATATTTCAAAGCCACAGCCACGCTCGCATTTTGAGCCGTCTGTGTAAATCGCTAAAGTGTTTTCTTGGATCACCCTATTATCGATCCATTCACTTTTAGTCGGGAACTGAGTTGTGAAGATTGCCTCTAAAGGGAAAAGTTACAATCACCTGAGTATCACACAGTGAAGTCATTATCTTCATACTGTGCAGTTCAATTTGTTTTAGCCAGGTTTCATGGAGAATTGAGCTGGAGTGATATGTTAGTTAATTTCAATGGCAATACGAAGATCCAATTCAATATGTTTTGCTTGTCCTAGCCACTCGCTGTTGATATTGGCTTATTCATTTCATTAAGTCTTCATTATTCTCATATATTTTATTTAGTTCCAATAATTTGCTTATACTTTTAACAATATTTAAGGCTGATTATGCCTCTAATGACTTAAACTCAAACTCGCATGAGCAAAATTATATAACCAATAATATAATGTAAGTGTGTATTATATGTATGCCATTTTAAACGTTATTTTCAGTACTTATCTTCATTTTAATGTAATCATTTGTTACAAATTTGTTGCTTAGCAAACCGCGAAAATATACATTCAGCAAATCGATCGTCACTCATGTTCATTTAAAAGAAACAAAACATTTTTGCGTTTATTCATAATTTAATAAAATAATAATAAACTCATGCGCCAGAGGGACAACAATATAACTAACAATATAATCAATTATAGATAATTTTACATTTTGCCACATATTAAGCTAATCATATAAATTAGAATAAACATTTTAACTGAACAACGACAAACGATTAACGAACGCAATTCTACACCTTGTAAAATAAAATAAAATAAAATAAAATAAAAAACACAAAAAATGTTAGTGGTTGATATTGAGTAAAATATAAATAAGAGAGAAAACATAAATTATGTAAATTTGTTTGATAAAGAATTTGTATGTATTGTATTTATATAGTATAATTACGGTTATTATTTCATTTTTCTTTTCATTTTTTTTTATATATTTTTTTCTATAAAAATGTGTTAATGACACTCAATTAATGGCAAGCAATTTATTTTGTTAATACTCAAAAAAAGATGTATGCTTGAGTGTTGGTTTAAACAAAATTTTTTATTAAAAACAGTTTTTTATGCGTTTATGAATAAAGAACAAAAGAAAATATTAAATATGACAAATAAGACAAAAAATATATCTTTTAATTGTAAATATCTATCTACCTATGTATATTGTACATAAAGTATTACTTTTCACTTAAATTTTGTTCTGTACAGATCTAAAGCGACTTCACTGTTTTGTACTGTGTATAGCAATTCTTTTGAAAATCAGCTTCCCCGTTTTATGTAAGTTTTCAATTTATACCTTTTAATATTAGTTTTGTTGCTTCATCGACACAATTTCTGCATAGTTTAATACTTTTACGTTATATTATTTACAGTAGCTAAAATAAACCAATATTAATACAGTTTTATGTGATTTTTGTACAGGTAATGAATCCATTGGATGCCATTTGTGATGTAAAAAGACGTGACGCAGTTTGCGTTAGCAATTTAAAAAATGCTCAGAAAGCAGATAAAGGTGTTCTCGTCGAAAGACCTGATGTGAAGATATTTTTGCCATTTAGGTTTTATTTCTATCGTCCAGAAGAACTATTCATGCCTAATACATACAATCGATATCTTGGTAAGTTTTTCTGCTAACATGTTTTGCTTAGTTTTAAATTTTACTAGAAACAAATTACATGTCGAGCTGTTTAAACTCAATCTAAACAGAAATTATTAAAATTTAAAAAAAAAAGAATTTTCCGTTACTGATAAAAAATAGAAACCTCTTTCTAAACAGCAGCACCAAAGGGTGAGCGCTATTTGAGCAGCAAGTTTAAAAATTAACAACTTCCACTGACCCATCGAAACATACTTGTCCAAGTAGTGTTGTACTTATTAGGTAGTTGCATTAATGATATCAGTTGTACTCAAGGGGTGCCTCTATCCCGACCTAGCGATTAGCAAAATTGATGATATACGCGAATTTTGCTTACTTCTATCAAATTGTGTTTGGTCACAGACTACTCTAGATACAAGCCCGGAAAACAGGACAGCTCGACCATTTCACCACCAAGCGTTTCGTCATTTATTTCACTTTTGTTGTATCACAGATTAACCAATCCTTGCGCACACAAAAAAAACTGCACACTCTCTTAACCAAAACCAAAGAGAAACGCTGATGCCATTGACGCATTTTTAGCTCAAACTTCAACAAAACGAGCACAAGAGAGTTTTCCCTCTAAAACACATGAAAATTGTATAAGAGAGACTTTGTTGATCGTATTCGCCCTTTTTAGAACATTTGTAGGTTAACCCCAAGTAAAATTAAATTTAAGAATTTAAAAATATTGCGAGAAAAGTACAATTCCCCAAACTTGTCTTTATGACTACTGTGGCAAGTTTTGGTTTGTTTACACCACCAATTCTCAGCTGTTCGTGTCAGCTTCCATGCTTGTATCTGGAGTAGGCTCTGGTGTGGCTGTCAGTGTCGAAGTTTTGATAAGTATGCACTTAAATTCAATTCTGTAAGTGGATGTAAGGTTGTCCTATTTAGGAAAAGAGTACACAATGTATTCAAAAAGTTCCAGGACTGCCGCTCTGAAAAAAGTACAAGCGACATTATCACTGCGAGATATTTGACATTACGTAGGAACCACGTTAGGTGATATCCAGACGAAGTTTCATTCATTTCGGACAAGTTATATCTTGTAGGCTTTCATTCGCGTGAAGTGACTCAGTGTGCTCTTGTCATAATCTCTCAAGAAGATTAGGTTTCGAAGGCCGATCAAAATCCAATTTTTTTACAAAACATTGTAACTTGGGACGAGTTTTGGTATCTGCAGTACGATCAGACGACGAAACGCCAAAGTGCTGAGTGGTCGATGAAAGCTCGGGCTTCCAAATCACAGACGAAAATCATGCTGATCACCTTTTTCGACAATCGGTGCATCATTCACTGAGAGTTTTTTCGTCAAGCTTCCACTGTGACTGAGGCAATCTACAGAGACGTTTTAGATAGACTTTTGAAACATAGATGCTATTGAAACGTCGATGACAAAGGAACTGAACAGTATTTCAGTGGAAGGGTTCCAGAAGGCGATGATTGATCTGAAGACTCATTCTAATCGTTGTATCGAATTAAGGGGAGACTATGTAAAAGCCTGATATTAAGTACAAGCCTTTTGATTGTGCCACCAGTCCTGGAACTTTTTGAATACACTATGTACAATAAACTATATAATCCGGAAATATGAAACTACTGGACGTGTCCAAAATGTAAGTGGACGTGGTCGTAAACGTCAATTATATCCGTAACATTGGTTTTACTCAAAGTTACTTTTATAGTATGCACAAATAATTTTGTGAAGCATGATTGTATACGAAAATAAATCTCAGTTTATTTGACAAATTTTGTCAACTGATTTTGCAAAATCGACTTGGAGTGAATTATCGGAATAGAACTCTAGCAGGAAAATCAATCTTGACCCGCTCAAAATATGGATATTAATACTCACAATTTAATTATCCGAATTATTCTAGAGACTTTAGAATATTGGAAAATGCAAAAAAAATTAACAATCGATTTGTTGAAACCAAGACAGAAATGAAGTTTAATAGAAAAACGGCAAAAACTGGGCAAATACTCAAACGTAATCATAGCTAAGGCACAAATTGAAGGTTGATTAGTTCAATGCTCGTCGCAAATACGAATTGGTTGCATCTAGTGGTATGATGGAAATTATGCAGGTGATTAGTCGAGATAGATGTCCCCATTGTATATCTCTGCTTCTGTTAACCTCTTGTTAGGCATCTCATTGGGCGTCTTCTCTAGATCCCGTGGTGATTTCAACCTGGAGTCTCTTGTGCGATGTTGTTTGGCCCTTTTCTGAGTGTGTGGCATATCCATTGCCACTTTTGCCTGCGAATACTGGCGCCTATTCCGTCTTGGTTTGTAAAACTGTGTAGGTCTTCGTTTGTAATGCCCTCCGGCAAATGGATGTTGAGGATGCGCCGGAGACACCGATTGATAAAGGCTTTTAGTTGAGATGATATTTGACAAGTCAGATTGGAATGCCCACGGGATCCAAGGAAGTGGTTAGACGCCCTATGCCTTACAAGGGGTTAAAGTAAAAGAGAGAGCGGGTACATATGGATGTGTCTCTTATTCCTACCACTTTATTCCCGTTCTATTTATTTCTTGTAGGAAGCTTTGCATTAAAGCCTGTCCTAAAGTTTAATATCTGTGTCTCTTGTAGTCAACGCATCCAACGTTCCTCAGAATGTCTGAGTGTTCGTATAGGTTATCTCTCCACCATTTCGCAGCTTTCAGTCTGACTGCATTAGTCGCTGTTGAACTCTTGTTACACAGATATAGCGGCATAGATCAAGCTGTTGATGTCATACGTAGATATCCCGTTATACACTCTTACCCCCTGGATCCTAAACAGAATGGCAAAATTGCATTTCATCTATAATGCTGTCACACCAGACTAAAGAGCCATAGCAGAGAATATATGTCTGACTATAGTGGTATATGCCTATGCCAAACGTTCTCTTACACGTATAAAATACTACACTGGCTTTCTTTAAACCTTTTATTATATTGCTCTCCAATAGAGTTTGTTTCATGTTGCGTTCATCACAGGTGTTACTTTGTTTTGGCGATAAAGATTGGACCATGGTATTTTCCTCTTCCTGGTTAAGAGTATCAACTTTGTCTTTGAAGGATTTGCACCAAGTACACTCCTTCAAGCCTAGCAAGTAAACTTACAAAGCGCAAGCTCGAGCTTTACATTAATGGTGGACAAAAACTTTGCCTAATGCCAGCCCCAAGACTGAACGAAATAGTTGGGTATTTGGAGGAACTTCGACTTTGGCCACAGCGTACTAAAAATTTGTCCTTCAGATTATTTTAGGATAGACACGAATTACTTCAAATCAGTTTATAGAATGGTTTCTCACTGAGGTTTTTGGGAAGGACTGGGAATGTAACCGGGTTGAAACCTGACTCTCCGTCCATCAATAACTAAGCTCACCATTCTGAGAACTGGCACGACTGCTTACGAAAAACTGCAAGGTGTGTGGAATATTACTGATGTGGTGATCGGTTACTGTCTCTTTAATAGGCGCACAGAACATAGCATCGACTTTTGTAGAAATCTTACAACGATCTCTTATTAAGGTCTGCGTGAGACCGACGCTGCTGAAATCGCAGTCGAAGACTACAAGGTTATATTGATATTAAGCAAACCCGACAAAAGAAATAAAAAAGTTGAACTAATCGATTTACCTCATTTCCGTCAGGTTGCCCTAATGTCACGATAACAATGTCACGGTAACAATGTTGCTACAATCAGAATATATTCAAACAGACCGCATATTCGCTTACTAGACAATGGTCTGCCACTAGTTTTACAATAACTGAAAGAGATCTGTTAAGAAGTTCGAACGTCTTGCTCTCATTGCATTGCAGGACTCGTCGTTACACGTCCCGTATTAACTCATTAGAAAAAGTGTAATTAAGACACTTTTGGGAGGAAGAAGTGCTTCCAGAACTACTTGATATTCCACCTTTTTCCTTTTTTTTCTTGCTGCTTGTGTTATATAGCTTTAATATATATACTCCGTCTTAATAAATTACTTTACTAATACTTTAACTATTTTCAGTTGCTCCTGGAGGTGATCATTTGATTTCGCTGATCGACGAAATATCATACGTTCCACCGCCATCACCATTGTTGTCACAGATTGATGATATTCCAGCAGAACAGTTTTGTAACGGAGATAACCGACCACCACAATGTGGACCAAATTGCATGTGTACGCACAAAGTCGATATCCCTCTGGGTGCTATTGTTGAGGTGGTTCTAGTAGATGAAGTTCAACAGACCAATTTGAGTCATCCGTTTCATCTGCACGGTACATCATATCATGTAATTGGAATGGGAAGATCACCGGATACAAATGTTAAAAAAATCAACTTAAAACATGCACTGGATCTTGACCGAAGAGGAATGCTTCGACGTGACTTTTCCAAACCACCTCTAAAAGATACAATTGCTGTCCCTAATAATGGATATGTTGTTCTAAGATTTCGAGCTGATAATCCTGGTTACTGGTTGTTCCATTGTCACTTTTTATTTCACATCCTCATTGGAATGAATTTGGTGATCCATATAGGAAGCCAGTCTGATTTACCACCAGTGCCGCCAGATTTTCCTACTTGTGGAAATCATTTACCACCGATATCGCTCTATTAGAGTACACTTAAAAGAAGTAGTAACCTAATACCAAATTTTAAAGAAAACCTAGTTAAAGGAAAAATCATTGAAGTCATCTTTTTTTTTGTAAAATATAGAAATAAAGGAAATTAAAGCGGGAGACGCAGTGCTGTTCATACATTTTAGCCATCTTTTTGTGCTATTTTTTGTTATGTTTTTTTTTTCTTATAATTTCAAGACCTGTTTTTGACAGCTTTCTCGCAATTCGTACATTTTTCATTTAGTTATTGTACTGTAGCACTCTAGTTTTATGTGATTAATTTCGTTTTAAGTTTTGTGTTATCTTATTTTATGTGTAAGTAATTATTTAATATAATTTAGAAAAATAAATACTTTGTAATTTATTTCCCTTTCCCACTTACAAAATCTTAAAAGGCATTGCCAAAGTATAAATACAAATAGCAGACCAGCTTCGAAACAAACTTGAGGAAACTTGAGTCTTGTTTTTGCATTGCTGCGAGCTAGACAACAGCCCAGAGACGAAGTGGATTATTTTAATTTCTTAACAAAAGCTCACGGGGTCATCTGGTCTCGAACCCGGGACCCATGGTTTTTTTTTTTTATATATGATGATGCCAAAGCTCAGGGGATGCCCTATGATGCTTAAGCACAGCCTTGGCAGGAAAGGAATTAAGGATGAGGGAAATGGGTTAGAAGGCTGGGTGAAGGAGGTGTCGATGTACGCCCCGTTTGAAAGTTTCAGGCTGATAAGACGAGGGAAAAACAGAAGATGGTAAACTGTTCCACATTCGTGTTGTTCTGCTTAGAAAAGATTCCCGAAATTTGACGGTACGTCCAAATTTGACCTGGAGAGTACAGGGGTGGGAGCGACTTGTTGATCTTGTATCGCGCGTTGTCATGTGTCTACAAGGAATCAGGCTAGCAATTTCGTTAGAACAACGGCCATGGAAATAACGATAGAAGTGTGAGAGACAACCGACATTCCGTCGGTGCTCCAGAGAGTCAAGACCCTCAGAGATTGAGGGATCGCCAATAAGTTTAATAGCTTTACGCTGGACTTTGTCTAACGCGGACAGTGCGGTGTGTCCGGCCCCTGCCCAAATATGGGAAATATATTCTAGTCTAGGCCTAATGTGGGACTTGTAGATCAGCGCTAAGTCAGGTGGGGTGAAATATTTCTTACATCTCTGTAGAAAACCCAAACATTTCATCGCATTTTTAGCGATTGCAAATATATGATCAGTCCAGCTAAGATTGCTGGATATCTCGATACCCAAGATGTTTAGGGAGGGCGAATTGGGTATATTCACTCCGTCGACTGAAATGGGTTGGGGGTGAACTGGGCGTTTTTTATTGGACATTAAACAGCATTGAGTTTTGGATGGATTAAACGTAACACGATTTGCTCTGCCCCAAGCATGGACCATGGAAATGTCGTTGTTTAATGATCTAAACATGCGTTCCCGATTGGCTTCTGTAGCATTTCCACGTGAATTCATTACAGAATCAAATGAGTACGCGAAATCAAGGGTGCTGTCGGCGGCGAAACCATGAATAGGATTGAGAGTAAGGGATAAGAGATCATTAATAAAAAGAAGAAATAAGGTTGGCGAAAGAACTGAACCCTGAGGTACACCGGCATTTATTTCGTAGGAATCAGATGTAACTCCGTCAATTACTACACGAATTGAACGGGCTGACAGAAAACTCTCTATCCATTTAACGAGGGTAGGGTGCAGACCAAATGTTTGAAGTTTAGCTAAAAGGGCAGCATGCCAGACTCTATCAAAAGCCTTTGAAATATCAAGAGCGACGATTTCGGACTCACCAAAATTATGAAGACAATGATTCCAACGTTCCGTTAGAGCCGTTAGTAAGTCTCCGGTTGAGCGGCCAGTGCGGAAACCGTACTGGAAATCGCTGATAAGATGGTTGTTTTCTAGATATTTCAACAACTGAGAGTTGATGAGTGATTCAAAAACTTTAGATATGATCGAGGTTTGTGCAATTGGTCTGTAGTTAGAGAGGTCGCAATGTCGCATGCCTCTCCTTTTTTAAGTATCGGCTGGACATGAGCAAGTTTCCATACACTTGGAAACATGCCTGTTGGATATGACAGGTGAAAAAGTTTGCGCAGAGGTTTAGCCAAAGCAGAGGCGCAGCATTTTAAAACAAGGAGCGAGAAACCATCAGGGCCAGTAGCTTTGGACACGTCGAGTTTTGAAAGTACTCTAAAAACTTCGCGATTGCGAAAGTGTAGCGTCTTTTGCCTGCTAGTACATTGTGATGGAGATGGAAGTGGCTGCGATGAAGGTGGTAAGTATGAATTAGCAGCAACATTAGCAGCAAACAGGTTGGCCTTGTCCAATGAGTCAGTAAAAACATTCCCATTATAAATGATTGGTGGTGTTGACGAACAGGTGAAATTGTTCTTTACGGTTTTTACTAGAGACCAGAAACCCTTACTACCCTTTTGGGTAGAAAAAACCTTCCGTCTGATGTTCTGGTCGAAATTGAACTTAGCCCGACTAATTGCTGACTTGCAAATATTCCGCGCATCTCTATAGATACGTTTCAATTAATCTGAAGGGCACAATTTATATGCCTGGAAGGCTGCTTCCTTCTTTTTAATGGCTGCGAAACAGTCATTATTGAACCAATTGGTGTTAGTTGGCGACGTGTCTTCCAGACGGGCTGGTAGAAGAATGCCTGAGCCACTGTGTGTTGTGGACGTTGAAATCTCCAGCAAGAACGATTTCAGAAGAGGGGGATAATTCCAAAATCTTATCGATATCGGAAGACAGTTTATCGAAGGAGCACACAGTGTCAATGTCAGACATATTTGGGCTGCGGTATAAAAAGCAGAAGTGAATAATGTGCCGATAGAGTTTAAATCTAATCTAGACATAATTAAATTCTGGATTAGTAGAAGAGAATTGAGGGAGATGGGATTCCCCTCTGGGGAGAGAAGAGCGGCACTAAGTGATAACCAGGAATGTGATACTGATTAATATCAGAATCGGAAACAACCTTGGTTTCGCTTAGTGCAAAAACTGCCGGATTTTCCGCGATCAAGTGTAGTACGATCGTACTACATTGAATGTTGGATGGAAGAAAATAGAAATAAATAGGAACGGACTCACCAGACTGTGCTTTCAAATAGAGCATAAAAGCCCTTCCCTTCGGCAAGATGGCACTAGCACTTTGAAATTTTTTAATTTGATTTGCTTTCGCAACCGCTTTAAAAAATTTTTGGGGAGCAAGACACGGCGGCACGTCCGTCCCCGTCAGTAGTTTAACTCAAAACCAAAGTATAGTACAAATTTAGATAAAAATATAAGAAAGAAATAAATTTTATCAGCGACCATCATTGGTCGATTTGATATGGATTGACCCGCACTTTGATGAAATATTGTTAATAAATAAATAAACTCATAAACATTTTTATTAGATGGCAACGTCCTAGAAAACACTGTAATGGTAATCACTTTTGTAAGACTCATAAAAACTATATAAAGGAAAGTACTTTATTAATATTATAAATAAACATTTTTAACGATAATCCTATTATAACTTGTTTAATAATCAAACAAACATGGCCTTACTAATTCCGATTTCCGAGTCTCTAAATATTGACGTTTCAAAAACAGCTGCTTTTTGTTAAAACTTCCAAGTATTTGTTTATCTCGTGTGAGAAAGGCAGGAATTGAGAAAAAATTGTTATTTAAAGCTTTTATTCACTAATTCAAACAAATTAATTTATCAGGGATATGGGCAAAAAGAAGGACTATGACTTTGACTCAAGTGAGTAACTATCTTGTGTCAAAACTTACTCAAAAACTAAAATATAAATTTCTAGCTGACAATTCGCTCACTCCACCAAAACGGCATAAGAAACACAAAAAGCATAAGAAAAGGAAATTAGACTATGATTCGGATGCAGTGGACGTAGTAAATGATCCTCCAGTTACTCCTGTAAGGGAACCTCAACCAGAAATAATGATAGACAAAATTAAATTGCCCAGTGCGTCATCAAAGGGAACACCATCATCAGCAAAATCACAAAAGAAGAGGAAAACTAAAGGCAAAGAAAGTGAAACTTCAAGTGACGAAGAAAGATGGCTCGATGCTATAGAATCGGGAAAATTGGAAGAGGTCGATGACGAACTGAAGAAAATAAAAGATCCTAAACTAATGACGGCCCGCCAGCGAGCGATGTACGAGCGTGGTAACGATAAAGAACCCAGTCCAGGTGGTGAAATTTTAATGTCTCTACCCACGGGTTATAAGGAAAAGGTAATGACAGCCGAAGCAATTCAAAAGGCTCAGCTTAAATCGCAAAAACGAAAGCAGATGGCTGATGAGAAACGAGAAAAAGATAAAAAGAAGACAATGGAACGTTTGCTTAAAAAACAAGAGACCAAAACTGGTAAACAAACTAAAAGTAGAATGATAAGAAGTGTTCAACCTATGATCAAATATAGGAATTGTTTGGAGGGCACAACGATATCCCTTCCTTTAGGGTACGAATTCCCTCTGGAACCGCAGTACCCGAGAGATCCGCCAAAACCGATCCTGTGCGGCATCGCAGGCTGTACAAATCTGAAAAGTTACAACTGTTCGAAAACAAAAGTTCCCCTCTGCAGTTTCGCGTGTTACAAGAAGAATGTTGCTTCTATTCGGGATATTATTTGTTAAAAAATATTTAAATATAGTACTTGAGGAAATTGTGACAGTTTTTATTGCAAAAAGGTCTACTGATTTTGGATAAAATGATTAATAATCTCTTGCTGTTCGGACTCAACTCGTTGGAGGTATTGATATTCCACTTTAAGTCGATCCAGTTCCATGGTTTTTTCAAGTATTTGGGACTAATGTAAATGCAATTAGAAGAGTTTTAGAAATTACGCACAAAATGGATTTTACCTGGTACAATTGCTGCTGCGCTTCACGTTGTTTTGAAATTGTTTTCAGCAAATTCTGTGTGCTCACTGCGCGCATTTTCTCCGCTTCCACTTCTTTGGAGAAGTTATCCGCCAACATAATGAATTGTTCAGCCAATTTCTTAAAATCAAGAAGTTCTAAAACGTTACAAACACAATTATTTGCAATATTTATGCAATAATTTATTTTAAAATTACTTTCCCCGTATTCCGAACATTCTTCCTTAAGGTCGTTAGTTTCACTTGCAATTTTGGGATTTAAGACACGAACGGAATATATATCATCTATGTAAACACCAACTTTATTTAATTCTTCCGACATTATGTGTAAACTGTTAAAATTAAACTTTTATTGACGGTAAAATGAGTACTTCCGAAAAGATTTACATTTCCGTTTCTATAACAACCCCGCCGTAGTTCGTTCGTTCACTGAACGTAATTATAAAGTATTCATCGATACTCGAAATTAATTGCCATCTTGAAGGCTGTCATTATCAGCTGTGCTTAATGTCTAAATCAATTTTCTTGTTGTGATTTGTAATAATTCTCAATTTTCTAACTTTCTACAGAAGATTTTATAATTAAAATAAAACTAATTTAGTTGTTACCCCATTTTGAACAAAAAGCGGAGCAAAATTGAGTCGAACGGGAGTGAAATGTCTGGTGATCAGAAGACGTTGCTGAAAGGCAGTCCATCCCAGTATGTGAAATTGAATGTCGGCGGAAGACTGCACTACACAACAATTGGAACATTAACTAAACATGATACTATGCTAAGTGCAATGTTTAGTGGAAGAATGAATGTTCTAACCGATGCAGAAGGTAAGAAACGCAGCAAAATTTGCGGCCTGTTGCATGGTGGGAAGCAGGTCGAGACTCGGGCAAAGTGCATCCATCATCAATCAATTCTTCTATTATCGCAAAGAAATTCTAAAAATATTCTAAACTTTTCAGGCTGGATATTGATAGACCGATGTGGCACTCACTTTGGGACTATTCTCAATTATCTCCGTGATGGCAGTGTACCTCTTCCAGAATCGCCAAAGGAAATAGCTGAACTTTTAGCTGAGGCCAAATATTACTGTATAACTGACTTGGCCCTATCCTGCGAGCGGGCATTAATTAAACATAAAGAGCCTGAGCCAATTTGCCGTATTCCTTTGATAACATCGCAAAAGGAAGAGCAGTTGCTGATAAGCTCATCAACAAAGCCAGTTGTCAAGTTGCTCGTTAATCGGCACAATAACAAATATTCATATACAAACACATCGGATGATAACTTGCTCAAAAATATTGAATTATTTGATAAGTTGTCGCTCCGTTTTAGTGGGCGGATACTCTTCATAAAAGACGTTATTGGTTCTAGTGAAATCTGTTGTTGGTCATTTTACGGACACGGCAGAAGAGTGGCAGAAGTTTGTTGCACATCAATTGTATACGCGACTGATAGAAAACATACCAAAGTTGAATTTCCTGAAGCTAGAATATATGAAGAGACTCTTCAGGTTCTTCTTTATGAAAACCGAAATGCTCCGGATCAAGAATTGCTTCAAGCAACATCCTCAGTACGTGGAGGCGTCGGTGCTGGTGGTATCCAACAATATACCAGTGATGAGGAGGAGGAAAGAACTGGATTAGCTCGCCTTAGGTCGAATAAAAGAAATAATCCGACATGATTTGCAAATCAACTGATTGTCGCAACACGAAACGGATTTATACCTAAAAAGAAGTAGAATACTTCCAATTTGCCACTACAAAAATCAACCCAAATACATTTAATTGACCCCGAGCGTTGCATGGGAACAATTCTTAACTAATATTTCTACTTCATATATGTTCGAAAGAGCTTTAAAACTTAATCTTAGGCTAAGAGACTGCTTTTATTGTCTGGAGAGACGTATTCCACGCTCAATATGTACGTTGATTCGATTTCTGATGTGTTTAGTGCGTTGTAAAACATTTTCTATGTGTGAGATTCGTTCACTTTTTGTATGGTCATGTGCTGATATTTTTCCTTTAAGCGAAAATACAGTTTTTCAATATATTTATTAATACATTAGTTGCAGTTTTCATTCTACTGACCCAATCTTTTATTGTCTTTCATATTCTTGACAACAGTTCTTATTTTCACGTCGCTCGGCTTACTGCGTCTCGTAGGTTCGTTCTCGATCAAGTAAATTAATTAGTCATAAAAACTACACCCTCCTCTGATTCAATGGCAAAACAAACTGGCATACGAGAAAGGATTCGATTCGGAATATGTGGACTCTCAGAGAACCTTCAAGGCTGGTGCCCCTTCCTCTCCCTTGTACCAATGCCCTTAGTCAGCCGTTGTATGCCTCCTACTCGGAGTTTGGAAATAATGTGATAGACGCCTGGCTATCTGTACAGATTGCTATCCTTGAGGATCATACTCTCCGTTACATTACCTGCTTAGCCCAAAGAACAAAGTAAACCGTGTTTTCTAAAAAGTACTGACGGCTCTTGGACACACTCTTCCGCTGAAACCTTGGAGCTGCTAATAAATACTCATTTCCCCAGCTGCAATGATAAAGGTCATCGTTGCCGCTGTGTAACCCAATTCTAAGTGCATCGTGGAGAGGTCGAAACAATTTACTCTGCCTACAAGTCACCAGGTTTGGGGCCTTATTACTGTAAATATAGGAAATTTAAGATTTGGACTTAAAGCTAGCAACTCACGCAAGTACAATATCTTTTTAATCTCGTTCAATTCAAAATTGCCTATATTTATGATCAATTGCAATCGAATCGTATTCAGTATTAAGGCACCTGGACGACATTTGCCCGAGACTGGCTAGTAGCGTTATTCAGAGTCTGTATCATAATCACGTTCCCCTAACATGGAGACGAAGACTTCTCCTTTTCCACATCCCCTGCATAGACTAGTGTTTGCCCTTCCCATTTTTATGCCATAAGCCCTTAGTCTTGCATATCCTGCCACAAGGCCAACAAGAAGTTTCAGTTTGGCTTTGTTAAGCTTAATGATCTTTTAATTGAGAGTTCCCCAAAACACCTTTGTATGTCTTGGCGATATCGGATCCCTCCAATTTCATGGATGGGTATGCACGCTCGCATTTTGAGCCGTCTATGTAAATCGCTAAAGTGTTTTCTTGAATCACCGTATTCTTGATCCATTCACTTTTTATCGGGAACTGAGTTTTAAAGATTGCCTCCAAATTTGGGTTACCAGTTTTGAAGTCCCAGCAATCTTCTTTCTCTAATAGTCTCTTGGTCGTATTTCCATTACATACTCGGACGATCTTCTCATGTCGGGTTTGCATTCTCATTACCTTCCACAGTTTATTCATATGTGAACGTACAGCCGACTTTAGTGCCACTTGATTAACATAGAATTCCAGTGGAATAATATTTAGAATGACCCTTGTCGGTGTCGGTCCATAATCTTCTGGTTTTTGCCCACCTCCATCGCTTTCCACCAGACTTCAGACTCCATGCGTTATCATGGGTCTGATTACACATGTGCATATCCATTTTATAATATAGTCTGATAGTCTCCATACCTTACCTGTAGCATGTTTGCACGTCCAGAAAGCTCTTACCGCTTTGTTTTTCTTCTCGTGTAGGTGTCTGGCACAATTTAGTGTCCCTTCTATTAGCACACCAAGAAATTTGGCCTCAAGCTTTAAGGTTAATCTCGTGTTTCCGATGCACGAGGGAACTATCTTTCTTAATTTATGTTTTCTGGTGAAGCAGCAGAGATCCGTTTTATTTGGGTTTATCTTCAGTCCACAATCCTGCGCCCAAGAGGTTGCCGTGTCGATTGCTTCTTGTAGTAAGTATCCCATATTTTCTTCAAACTTACCTCTGACTACTTCCGCTAGGTCGTCCGCATAACAATTTACGTAGAGACCTTTCGCCGATAGGGCTTCAAGTAATTCATCAATCACTATCAGCCACAAGAATGATGAAAGAATCCCTCCTTGTGCAGTTCCTCTATTTACCCGCGCCGTCATTTGTTCATTTTCGAAACTTGTAATTATGATACGGTCTTCCAGCATGGACTTGATCCATTTGTAATCTGCCCCCTTCTCCCTTAACCTGTTGAGAATCTTATCGATTCTGACATTGTTGAAGGCTCCTTCTTTGTCAATGAAGCAGCCTAACGCTACTTCTTTGACCATCAATGCTTTTTCAACTTGATGTACTAGGCTATGTAGAGGGGAATCAACCGATCTACCTTTCATATAGGCATGTTGACAACTTGATAGTTGGTTTATGCCTATCTGTTTCTTCACTTTCCATTCTATGAGTCTTTCTAGACTTTCAGTAAGGAGGTAAGGCTAATTGGTCTATAGGCATTAGATGTGCTATAGTCCGTCTTGTTTGGTTTGGGTAGAAATACTACCTTTGCCACTTTTCAATTCTTAGGAGTGTAACTGAATTTTAGACGCTCTAAAAAGTTGGGCGAGTTTGTTCGAGTCTGTTACCCACCTTCTGTAGCATGGTGGGATATATCGCATCTCTGTCCGGTGATTTCTATGGGCTGAAGGAATTTATTGCCCATCTTACCTTATTCAAAGTACACAGTTTCTTCGTTTGCTCCTCATTCATCCTAACTTGGGATCTCCAAGGGGTGGCGTCTTCCCTTATCGATTCCCCCTCCACTAGGATACTCCCCGGGAAGTTATTCATTCCCTCATGTTGGATGAGTTTTCTTGATAAGTTCTAATTGGCTTTTCGACTTAGATAATATATTCTTCAGTCAAGCTGCATCATCCGTGCTTTCAATTTGACTAGTAAACACTTTCCATGATTCTTCCTGGTCTTTTCGGCCCTCAGACTTGAATTGCCTAAGTGCTGTTTTATACTCTTCCCAGAGTTACTGTTAGTGTTACTTAGCTTTATTGAATAGCTTTCTGGTTTGTTTTCATTTCCATAAGAGAAGAATTCATCTTTGCACACGCTTACTCAAATGCGAATCTGATAACATCTTCAATGTTAGCAGTCTCATCATCGATTCCCTGTGTTGATTCCAAGAGAACATTTCTTGTACACAATTTTGTGTTTAAGACCTCCCTATATTTATCCCAGTTTGTTACTCCGGGGTTTCTAAAAGTCAGAGGATTATTTCTCACATTGACACTTAGCTCAAAGAGTATCCATCGATGGTCCGAGAATGATACCTCGTCAAATACATACCAATTCTAAACAGTCCTCCCGTTCGCGTGTCTATAACTTTTTTTTCTGTTTTTATTAATAAAAGTTGGCTTATTGCTCTTATTTATAATAAAAAGTTCTGATTTTACTGGATATTCAAGTAGGCACTTACCGCCGTCATTGTTGTCCGTGCTGCTCGACACAGTATGATGTGCGTTTGCGTTACAGCATATGACTAACCTTAAATTTGTTTCCTTTGCATACCTTACCATATTTTTCAGTTTCCGTGGGAAGTGGATTCTCTTCATATGGAAGGTATGCCGGTGCTAGTAGTAGCTTCGTTTGGTCTCGTCCTTTGCCGATTTCCCATTGCACAGCTACACAGTCACGGTAGCTAATCTGTGGAATAGAAATAGCGTATCTCTTTCTTAACAATTCTGCAAGCCCTTGGCCTGCTTTTGTTCAGGGTATAAAAACAATTAAACACTTTTGAGTTCCAGTTCGTGACTTTCCCCTTAAAACTGGATGGTTCCCAGATCAGTGCGATCTTACATCCTTCTTCACCATCATCTCGGCTAGTGCGGCTGTAGCCAAACTACTCCTATGTAGGTTGGTTTGGACCAATCACGTCATGATGACGGTTTCATCTTTTTTGGGGTGGAGGTTCTGGGTTCCTCCACTCCAATTATCGCTACGATCTCTTCTTGACAGGGAACCCGTACGTTCCGATTCATCGTCTGATTTTGGTCATTCATCTCTTGTAAGTTATTCGACAAACAATCCGATGTCACCACCTACAAATCTTCCGGTTTCCCCATTGAGTATAGCGATCCTATCGATCCATGTCGGCGACCTGAGGTACTCTTCTTTAGCCGCCGCGGATGTACTTGGCTGTGGTTTACCCCTTTTAGCTGCTGCTTTCCGAGTTTAACTTTGCCTCCTCCTGCTGAGATTTCGGAAGGGTAAATTTTATTTTCCTGTTTAGGTAGAAAATTTTACCCTCCGTCTTCTCCAATGCTCTCAGCGGTTTTTCTCTACACCTACCCTCGAAACATGAAAACGTTCATACTTGACTTACTTTTTATTATACTGTATACCTCACTTTGTCGATATATTATTACTTTATTTAGCTGAATTTCGCAGCTGCTATACAAAAATCATTTCTGAAAAGGCCCACGCATTTTATAAAGGACGTAGAAGATAGGAATCGAATAAAACAATTATTTTATTTAAATATAATTTTACTTTTTGTATTTTTTTACTTTACGGTTTTCTATTCATAAATATGAATTAACAATAAGGAAAGAAAGTTTACGATTCGTAAGTAATCATTTTCTAAAAGTATGAGAGGGTAAGGGCCCTTGACAACTAACGCACAAACGTGTGGATGCATGGAAAAATAAACTAAGTTCGCTGTGAAAACCAAAGTACTAAAGGGGGGAAAGTGTTTGCAACTTGCCCACATATACCGAAAACAAGAATACAATTATAAAGAAGAAATTAAAATGAAGAGTTTTGCCGAAGTGAAATTTTTCGTTTTGCATTTTCATTATCCAATTCATCTACCCAAGCGATCTTTCCTTATGTTGTGGTGGTTGTGGTCAGAGTGGTGCTAGCAGGATCTGTTGTACTGCTGCCGCTGTCGCATTCCTTCTCCGATTCATTGTGGTCAGTCTTGAGGCGTTTGCTTGAACTTTCACTCGTTTCTTCGCTTTCATTTTTTTGTGCCGGTGATGAGCAACGTCTCTTCGACGAGGATACAGTAGGCAGCGCCTCGGATTCCACAGTTATTTTTGTCGGCAATTCAAAGATTTTCGGTTTGAATCTGACAATTACTGCTGTCATGTTGTCACAGCCTGTGCCATCACCCATTGTATTCGGTGCAAGACAGTTATCAAATAGCTTTGAAATCAAAGATTAGTATTTAATGCATAAAATTGTACAACTAACCTCTTCGCAAATTTTCGACATCTTTTCCTGTCCTTCGCTAATTCTCTTTTTTACAAATTCGACTACATCGTCACTAGACATAAAGTTCCAAATACCGTCGCAGGCCAAAATCATAAACTCGTCACCTGGAGAAAGAATTAACTTTCGGACATCAGGCATTGCAGAGATCATTTGCATTTCCGGAGGTAAATCCTTATTCTTTAAAAAAAACAGTCGGAATTAAAAAAACTATTTCCTAACATGGACAATCTAGCTTACCATTTTGTATGAATGATCTCCTATAGCTCGTGAAAGATTTAGACCTCCATTTACTCGACCATCCAGGGTTACCTTACCTCCGGCTTTAAATATTCTGTCGCATTCCTCCTCATCCTCGGGCTTGTGATCTAAACTCATTTCTACAGCTTTTCCATTTCGGCATACTACACATCTTGAATCGCCGGCATTTGCAACATACAAGTCCCTTCCGTGCAACAGAGTTACAACTGCTGTGCATCCACTATCTTTGCCCGGCTCTTCGCATGCGTTGGGACAATAGTTACCTTCCATTGCACCATCTTCGTCTTCAGTTTCTTCATCCTCGTTCTCTTCTTCAGTTTCCTCGTCGCCAGCTTCACCGTCTTCTTCACCATCTTCTGTACTCGAATTCTCTTCAGCTGTAAGAAAAAGAGACGCCAATTTTTACTGAACTGCTGTCGTTGGATTCACTTACCATGAAAGTCGACATCATCATCGGAACTACTTGTCTCCTCTTCATCATGCAACCCTGGATTAAGTAATTTGCGACTTTTACCTTCATTTGTACTGGATGTGATATTTCCTGTTACGCTGACGGCTCCGCTAGTTTGCTTCTCCTTGTTTGACGTCGGTGGAGGTGAGGATAAACTCGAAACTTCGCCATTCTCTTGGCTAGAGGGCACTTGTGTCAAGGCACCAGGTGTAGTGCTTGATGATGATGAAACGTCTTCAGTTTTTACGGAAGATGAAGCTGGTGTCACTTCTTTGTCCTCACAAGAAGAAATGTCTCCGTTCTGTACTTTATTAACTGATAGCAATTTTGCAAGCGATGTGTTTGAATTCACCTTAGTTGCCGCGTTAAGCAAGGGCATATCTTTGCCACCAGTTTCTTCTGTCTTTGTCGGGATATTGTCAGCTTTGCTACTGGAACTGCTTACTGCTGATTCTATATTATCTGTTTCCATTTTACTACTGCCTGCATGAATCCTTTGAGACGATGAAGAGCAAGAGGGTCCTTCTTCTAAATTTTCCTCACAAACTCCCACAACTGGGTTTCGTCTGCCTCTTAGGAATGGTGAAAGTGGTTTTGAAGTTCCCGACCCCGAGGCCTCTGGATCATCTCTTTTTATTCTGATAAGCTGTGGGAATCTTGCCGCACATCCTTTGTATTTCTCTAAAACTTCTTCAATTGGTAAGCATCCTTCCTGGCATAGCTCTACTAAATCTTCTTCCTCCTCTTCATCGGCAAGTTCGCTTTCTTTATCTGGATTTTTTTCAACCGCCAATTTCTTTAAAACTTCAATGATATCTTCATCTAGAAGAGTCGCATCAAAGCCAAGGAATGCATCTTTTAGTGCTTTCTCCAAGTCACCGTCTTGATAAGCCTTAAGGCCTTTTAAAAACCCAGGAAGCTTTTCGGCACAATACGCCGCCACCTCCGCTCCGCCGTGGCCATCATAGACCGAAAACAATGAAGTGTTCTTATCGAAATTCAAAATGCAGTTGTGAGCGTCCTGAAAATAATTGATCATAACCTCAAAATGTTATTCCTAACAAAAATGACTGGGCTACAACTTCGCTACTAAGCCACCCTCGAGCAAATATAAAAATTATACCCACCTCTTGGCTAATACGCCAGCCTTGCATGGAGCTCGCCCCAACATACATATACTCATCCTCTTCATCATTTGAATATTTCTTTGTTTCTGGTTCTGACAGATAAGCCCCCATTTCCGTAATCCAAAATTAAAACTTATATCTCAGGATACTATTGGAATAACGTAATTAACACAACGGACGACTTATGTCGCTACACCACTGCCGATTAAAAAACCCCACGCGAGCCTCCCTAACGCTCTTTTCCCAGTAGCGAAGAGGAGCTGCCGGTTAGAAACGCTAAACTTTGTCGCACTTTTATTTGTCTTCAACTCGATAAAGACTACAAAAACAAAAATTTACTTATTCTCACTATTCGATATTCAGCCGCCTTTTTAAGTTATAAAGTCGTGCGGCATACTCCATCCGCCATCCACAAAATTTTCTATTCACACAAAAACAATTCTACTTTCCTTCTTTTTCATTTAAAGCGTAAAAAGGTAAGATATAACGATTTTTACTGTAAAATTTAAATGTAAAAGCAAGATGGAACTATAGCAGCCATATTTGTTTTCAGATTTTCATTTGCTATTGATCCTATTTTCTCTTATGAGATTGCGGGGGAAATTTGCAGAACAGCGTTTGACAATCGAGGGCCATACTGAATCAAACGAGAAAATTTCTTTATCGGACTCCGAACAGTTCTCGATAGTAACGATTCGATATTTTTAGCCTTCGATCTGCCAATGTTTGAATTGATTTATTTATTTTATGCGCTAAAATAAAACTGAGCAAGCTCACGTGGAATTTCTTATCATCAATTAATTCGTGTAATAATCCTGCAAATTTAAAATTGAATTTTTTTGATTATCTCATGAGATTGCGGCGGGGGAAATTCGCAGAAATAAACGATACCGTGCAAATGCGTACGATTCGCGCCGTTGCTGTGCAGTTCATACGGAATGCCAACATAAGGAATTTTTAAGAAATTTTGCCGATTAAGCGTGGTTTACATTTCACAATTTTAAGAAAGCATTTAAACGTACACAAGTGGTCAAGATTTTTCGAACTTTAACGATATTTTATTAATTTGCTTTATAAATTAACGTACTATTAGTAGAACACTGTTTTGCAACTATATTTAAATCTATTGATGTAGAGGAGCAATTTGATTAAAGCTTTTCTGGCTGTAGGGGAAGATTAAAGAATTTATTCGATTTCGGCCATTACTTTCACAGGAAATGAACGGCTTGAATCGACAATTTCCTTTTTTTTTGTTTGATAAGAAAATAGAGTGTAAAATTCTTCGAGGCGAAGGTGAGATTTAATTAGCAATATTTGTGATGTTTCATAATGTTTTACTTGTAGATTGATTATAGTAATTTGTTGTACTGCTATGTTATAATCAACATGCCTCGCCGGATGTAATCACCTTCGGGATTGGAAAAGTCAACACTATGCAGGGAAGTTTAAAGGTTTGTGATATTAAAACTTTTGTAAACATAGTACAGACGATTTAAAACTGGACATTTCTGAATGCTTTTACATCATGCGAATGATGCTGCATTGCGATTTTTAGTCACGCCATCGATGCTACGACAATAGCATTTCAATATTTGCTATTTTTTCAATTAAAAATGTAGGAGTGGCGGCTTTAAACCTTTACTATGTTGCTTTCTTATAAAACGAACCATTACTTTGCCTGTAAATATAGAAATAAATTTAAATTATCTATTCATGAACGTATTCAACATAAAACAGAACAAATCGCTTTTACATGTTTGTTCAGTAAATGTTCTTAATTCTTTTAAAATTTCGAAATTTTCTAATATATCTAACTTTTTACCTTTATTATTAAGTGCCTAACTAGAGTAGAGTGAATTAGGTACATTGGTTGGTTGGTTGGTTGGGTTGCCTCAGGGGAAAGATGTGTGTCTTCCTTGCACTGAGGCCTTTAGTGGATCGTTGTACCACTATCTACCACTATCGAGCCAACTTATCCCCGTAACGAATTGGATAATTCGATTATGCCCTGATTTCTCAACTTCTGCTAAATCTTCGCAGTAGGATGTTCCTAAGATTCTAGATCTTTTTTGCGTTAGGGCTGGGCATTGGACGAGAACGTGTATACGGTCTCGTCTTCTTTCCCACATCCCCTGCATAGACTGCAGTTTGCCCTTCCCATTTGTATGAGCCCTTAGTCTTGCATGTCCTGCAAGACCAACAAGAAGTTTCAGTTTGGCCTTGTTAAGTTTAATGATCTTTTCAGATTCTTGTGCATTGAGAGTTCCCCCAAAACGCTTTTGTATGTCTGGCGATGTCGGATCCTTCCTATTTTTCTTCGTGCCTCCTCGTTACCTACTCCATGATTTCTTTTTTGATTTCATGGATGGGTATGCTCAGGTTGAACGTTATTGGAGTGTCCTCATTTGCGCCATTCCGCGCCACTTCATTCGCTTTTTCATTACCTGGGATACCGTAGTGCCCCGGCACTTCTATTATGGTGACATCGTTTTGTCTCCCTAACTCCGTGAGGGTCTGTTTTCATACATCTATCGGTTTAGATTTTACCGCGGCGGTTTCTAAGGATTTCATGGACGCCTGGTTATCTGTACATATTGCCATCCTAGAGGTTCTAACTACCCGTTTTATTAGCTGCTTAGCTTTTATCTCTATCGCTGCAATTTCACATTGAAGAACCGAGGAGGAGCTGTTTACCACTCCCCATAATTCTAGGTTTAGTTTCTCGCACGATATTTCAAAGCTCGCATTTTGAGCCGTCTCTGTAAATCGCTAAAGTGTTTTATTGAATCACCCTATTGTTGACCCATTCACTTTTTATCAGAAACTGAGTTTTGAACATAGCTTCCATATTGGGATTACCAGCTTTGAAGTCCAGCAATCTTCTTCCTCAAACAATCTCATGATCGTATTTCCATTACATATTTGGAAGATCTTTTCATGTTGGGTTTGCATTCCCCTTACCTTCCACAGTTTATTCATACATAAACGTATAGCCGAGTTTAGTGCCACTTGTTTTACATAGAAATCTAGTGGAGTAATATTTAGAATGACCTCCTCCTCCTTGTCGGTGTTGACCTGGTATACCCGGTTATGTCTAAACAGCACATACGTTGGGCCTGGTCCATAATCTTCTGATTTCTGCCCACCTCCATCGCTTTCTTCCAGACTATCGCTCCTTGTGTTATCATGGGTTATCAGTTTATAATATAGTATAGGTGATAGTCCCCATACCTTGCCAATAGCATTGCTACACGTCCAGAAAGCTCTTACCGCTTTGTTTTTCTTCTCAGAAATTTGGCCTCATTTTTAAGGTTAATCTAGTGTTTCCGATGCCGCCGTGCACTATCTAACAACCATTTATGTCTTTTAGTGAAGCAGCAGAGTTCCGTTTTATCAGGGTTTATTTTCAGTCCGCGATCCTGCGCCCAAAAGGTTGCCGTGCCAATTACTCCTTGAAGTAAGTATCCCAAATTATTCTTCAAACTTACCTCTGACTACAATCGATAGTCTGTCTGCATAACAAGTTACGCAGAGACCTTTATCCGATAGGGTTTCAAGTAATTCATCAATCACTATCAGCCACAAGAGTGGTGAAAGAATCCCACCTTGTGGAGTTCCTCTTTTTACCCGCGCCGCCAATTTTTCATTTCCAAAACTTATAATTATGATTTGGTCTTCCAGCATGGACTTGATCCATTTGATTATACTGTGATTTGTTCCCTTCTTCCTCAAACTATTGAGAATCTTATCGATTCTGACATTGTTGAAGGCCCCGTCCATGTCAATGAGGCGGTCTAACGCTACTTCTTTGTACATCAATGCCTTTGTACCAGGCTATGTAGAGCGGAATCAACCGATCTACTTTTCATATAGGCATGTTGACAACTTGATAGTTGGTTTATGCCTATCTGTTTCTTCACTTTGCATTCTATGAGTCTTTCTAGACTTTTCAGTAAGAATGAGCCAAGGCTAATTGGTCCATAGGCATTAGATGTGCTATAGTCCGTCTTGTTTGCTTTTGGTAGAAATACTACCTTTGCCACTTTCCAGTTTTAAGTATAGTGTAGTGTAACTGAACCTTAGACACGCTCTAAAAAGTTGGGCGAGTTCGTTCCATAGTCTGTTACCTCTCTTCTGTAGCATGATGGGATATATCCCATCTCTGCCCGGTGATTTATATGGGCTGAAGGATTTTATTGCACGTCTTACTTTGTTAAAAGTCAACAGTTTCTTCGTTTGCTCCTCTTCCATCCCAACGTGGGATCTGCAAGGTGTAGCATCTTCCCTTATCTATTCCCTATCCACTAGGGTGCTTCCCGGGAAGCTATTTATAATCAGGTGGACTGGTGGTGTTATAATTATTTTATCAGTCGTAACGAGTTATTGGTGGATGGCTGTCAAAGTATGTAAGGTAGCTGAGTTTATTGGATACTTCGAAAAATGGTTTGAAGATCTTGTTGAGAGGTTATGAAAGTGATAATTGTCGGAGATTTTAATATCGATTTTAAAAACGCAAATAAACGAAGGATTTAGCAAATAATTGAAGACAATAACTACCAACAATTAATATCGAGTGACTGAAATATCAAAAACCTCTTATAGACTACCTTATATCCAATGATAAATCGGTGAGTGCAAGAATCTCTAGAGTTTTAAATATAAGTGACCATGAGGTTCAGGCAGTATTGAAGTTACAGATTAAGAATCTCGAAGGCTGATTGAAGTTCAGCAGGGATTATACTATCCAAGCCCGGTGATTTATAAGTCTTGAAGCTATATATAACCCATTTCAGTTTCCTTCTACTGAGAATCTTACGGAAAAAAATGTGGTACCTTGAATAGATCATCAGCGAGCGTTTGTTCTGCGAAGAGATACGAACTTATTCTAAATCACAAAAATAGCAAACAAATATTCTCATGAAGATTCATTAGAATCCAATCAGTCAAACTTAATCGCACAATTCATTGGTTGTGCTGATATAGAGACGGAAAATTTTAAATCTTCGAAATTTCGGCCTGTTGCCAAATATCTGCATGCGCACTTAGTCGTTCATGTGGGGTCATTCCGGTATTCTGTAACTAAAAAAATTAGTGAAAACAAGTCAAGAAACTGCAGTTTATATCCTCGCCTATGCTTCAATAATTACGAAGGTCGTACGGCTCTTGCTGAAGTTCATTAATAAGTTTTACGAGTTATTGTCTTGATGGATTTAATCCTGATCTTAAAAACAAAGAACGAGCAGCCTTTTATTATTATTTATTAACAATATTTCATCAAAGTGCAACAAAAAACTAAATAAAAACAGTATAATAAACCAAATAAAATCAAAGAGTAAGGAGAGAATTCACAAAATATAAATACAGAATATAAAAGTGCTAAGGTGTATAAAAAGTACATAAAGAGTAAAAAGTACATAGAGTAAAAAGTAAAAAGGAACATCAACAAAGCTGACTCCTCACATGATTTCGCGATAGATGAAAATCAATGTAATCAAAAGAGGAATTAAGAAATCGCGAAATCGGTGTGATCGGCTACTTTGAACTGAAGAAAGTCGTAATTCCTCAGGGAGCAAGACGGAACCGATGTGCCAAAACAAGCCAAGAAAAGAGAAGAGTCTATGGAACCCCCGAATGCAGTCGAAAGCAAAAAGGATCCTGGATTTACGGCGTCAAGTGCAGGAGTTCAAGTCTATCAACATTAAATAGTAATAGAGCGAACTTAACGAACCTCCGTTGAACAGCTTCAATGCGATTAATGTGTGTTGCATAGAGCAGTGACCAGAATGGAGAGGCATATTCCAGAATAGGACTAATTAAAGTGCAATATAAAAGTTTTGTAATGTAAGGGTCATCAAATTCTTTTGACCACCTCTTCACGAAACCCAGAGTCATATTAGCTTTGGTGTCTATGGCGTCAAAATGCTCCTTGAATTGAGTCAGACACCTAGGTCCTTAGTCCTTGTAACTCTTGTTAAAGGACAACCCTCTATGGTAAAGTTAAATTGAAAGGGACATCTTTTTCGTGAGAAAGACATGGATGTATACTTGCCGATATTTAGTGGAAGGTCGTTTATGGAACACGTCCAAGTCAGAATTTAAAAGTAGGTAATCAGCATTGTCTAACACAGTACGAAATATCTTAGCGTCGTCGGGATAACAAAGAATATTTGAGTGAGACAGAATCGTAGATACATCATTGATATAAATTAAAAATAACAATGGCCCAAGGTGGGAGCCCTGCGGTACACCGAAAGTGTTGAAAATAACATCAGACATAAGAAAGAAAATAACATCCACGAAAAAAAACCCGCTGAGTGCTTTCAGATAAGTACAATTGAATCCAATTTACAAAGCCTCGCGGAAACCCGAGAAGGGAGAGTTTGAGAACAAGAATTTCTATGATTTATTCTATCGAAAGCTTTGCTGAAGTCAGTAAAAATACAGTCAACTTGCTTACCACCTTCAATTGCAGAAATACAGAGGTTTGAAAATTCCAATAAATTTGTGGTATCTAGTTGATTTACACCTAATGAAGCCATGTTGAAAGGCTGCAAGAACAAAAGAAGCAATTGGTCTATAGTTCGAAATTTCGCATTTATCACCTTTTTTGTGAAGGGGAATAATTAATGAAGAAGTGAAGAAAACATCGCAACGAGTTGAGAGATAAAATAAGTAACACAGAATAGCAGATCTAATCAAGATATTTTTAGGCAATCTAGATCTTAAGTCGTCTGTGGAGTAAGTGATAACATCTTGTCATTCCATTTCGGAGTCCCAGGTTTGAACACAACCAGCGGCGACCAATCCCTGCTTTCGCTTACAACAGGGGCTGCAGAGTAGGTCGGTGGTTCGGAGTTCACCGTGAATCATATGTCTACTTACGAATCGAATGAAGTTTTATTTATTGTCCCATGCCCCACAAGGAAACTAGAGAGAAATCTTGGTAGAAAACTTGTTAGAAAAATATGTCAATAAAATGTCAAAAATAAAATGTTTTTTGTATTCTCATTTGACTACTTTCCTTCGAATCTCGGAATGGTTAATGACGAACAGGAGAACGTCTTCACCAAGATCTAAAATGGTAAGAAGAACGTTACCACCCGAATATTGTGGTTCTTAATACGAACGGATTTTTTAAGCCAAGACAGAGGAGGAAAACCTATCTGTAACTTAAAACTGGTAAGTGCTAGAAAAAATTTAACATAATTTTTATAATCTGTAGGTCAATTTTAGGCAAAAATAGTTACTAATCGATGCTTTGTCACAGTGGTTTTTTTAGTACCTTAAATACGTACTGTGTGTAAGGTGTGTGGTGAGGACAGTGGAGTATTGTGCGCATGGTGTTTGGTTCTGTTCTCGACGACGCCAGTTTCTTATTTTACCTTAAGTAGTTTTAATTAACAATTCCAGTAATTAAAAAGTAATCTACATTACCGTTAGACAACCGATGTTAAAAGTAAACCGAAGTGGAATATAATGTACTTACCAGAACTATTTACAAAATTAGTTTTATCTAAGAGCAATAAATTTGCCAATTAAACAACAGCATATCCCTAATGTCCTAGAAAAGAGAGAAATAAATTAATTAAAAATTTCGCTTTCCCCATAAAACAGTGTCATAAACTTCGTTGACCAATTATTTTCAATTGCACTAAAATCCCAGCCCGAGAGGCAACCAATAAAAATTCGCAACAGTTGTCCTATAAACTGATGCATTTCCTCAATAATTGCCATCATTAGGGCGTCAAGTAACGAAATACGAAATTCCATAGGAAAACCACATCCCCTGTCCAATTCTGTCATGGCTGTGGCAGATAGCTCCATGTCATGCTTTCTATTCAGGAAGGCCATTCGATGAAAGGAAATGTGTTTAGGATAGAGAGCGATTGAAAGTTAATTTGGTATCATCAAATTGGGCAAATTGTTGCTTGGCGTCCATCACATCATAGTGCTGTCGGGCATAGCACTTAGTTTGTTCTTGGCTTGGAATCTGTAACTTATGTTCGTACTTGTGCAGGTTTAAAAAAAAAGCTGATGTCATCGCTTACACATGTAGTTTTGTAAGGCAAAAGATGAAAGAATCTTCAACCGTGTTATCGTGAAGAGCAAGGAGAAAAAGCTTTACACGTTATCCCTGATAAATTGCGGATGAGATAGAACCTATTAACGTGTAATCCAAGCTAATGTGTGAACAAGGTATTCGAGTCACATCCCCCGGCGAAGTGTTATAAAATCTGCTGGATTTGGCAAAGGAAAGAAAATTAACAATTTACCGCGCTACAAGTGGTTGGGATTTGTAACCCATTCGTGTTGCACTAAATTTATCTAATTCCACAACAAAAGGACTTTGAGCTGATTTCTAACAGAAACGAAGATGGAGTTGCATGTACCTTCTCAAGAGCACTTAAAATGAACTTGTTGGGTAGTTGGGTAAATAGGGAAGCATGTAGGACACTTTACAAAAAACATCTTGAAGTTGTTAACACAACTTAACTTTCTATACTTACGGCTCAGTTTTATTATTAAATAAATAAATAAATATTAAATACTAAGACAAATTACAGATCTTAAATTAATAATAATAATTCACTCTAAAAGAAAGGAACAAACCGTTCCATTTGGATTCGACAGGCAGAATGCCTGGTCCCTTTATAGAACCCAATTATTCAGAAGTCCCAATTTGTCAAACAATTCTCTGTTAACAACTTAATCAAACCTTTTAGTATGTCCTCAATTTTAACGTTTCTACCGAGAGTAAGCCCGTAAAATCTATTAATAAATATTTCTCAGGCCTGATCCCTTGGGATCATACAGTGTCGATTTCTATCCAAGGATGATTTTCAGACTGAAGTCTAGACAGGTTTATTTTTCTTGTAATATCCTCCTGACACGACAGCCTCGTCCCAAGACTACTTTGAAAATGTATGTAGATGTATACAAAAATATGGTATAAGTTCTAGAATTTATGCTCATCATGGCTTAAAGCTGGTCAGAGTGTAAAGAGTACGAGTTTTCTCTTATTAACCCCATTGAGAATATGTAGGTATTAACTGGGTATTTCTCAGTTCTTGGTATAGCTATTCACCTAGCCTGGCCAAGTCACACGATTAAGAAATTTCCCTTGGGCTTACTCTACAAAATTATCTCAACATTGAAACAAGAAAACGAATTCAACCAAATATCGTGCGAGCTAAGTAAAGAAATGAGAATTTCCACCAACGAACATTAACTCGATTAGTTTGTGCACTAAGGACTCCCTTGGATTGTTTTTTTTTTTATTTAATGATTTATAAAGTACTCGAATTAATATGTTCGTGCAACAGTCTATGGCAGATTTGTAGTTTGGCTATTAGTGATCTATTAAAGAGTGAAATAAGCATTACTTGCATGAATTGGTTAATAAATTGTTGGCTTAAGCCATAACCAGCAGTCAGCAGGAACTGATTTATGGTAATGGCCTCGGGGGTAAACTTACCAAATAAGTTTCAAAACATTTATTTTCTTTTATGTTTGGTTTATTTACAGTGTTTTTTAACCGAGTTTAAAAAAGGAAGATAGTACGTTTGCCGTGTATGTATGAATGCTTTTATTTATGGGAGCATTTTGAGGTGGTTTAGATTTCGTCGCCATCTTGTAGTGTCGTACTTCCAAAGGCTTTTAAGCTATAAGATATTATCCTAGGCCTTTAGAATGATGAACAGTCAATTAATGTTTGGGTTGCTGGAGGATGGACGGATGAGTTGAAACCTTCTAGGATACGGCGATCCTCATCTGGACATTCTGAAGTGTTAGTTACACCTCCAAGTGGTAGCAACCGGGAGATGCAAGAGAGTCTGCAGTGGTGTCCCCCTATCTGCAGGACCCAGGGGTAATTGGGTTGCGAATGGTGACTTCTCAGGCACTTCTGTGGTAGTGGAGGTGGAGGAACCGGTATACCTTAACAGTGACAGTGCTGTAGCAGTCCTGGAAGAATGTGTCATTGGTAAAATAGTAAATAGCACTTCCTCAGGTGCGGCAGTGCGGAGATGGTAGACTCTAACGAGTTGGCTTTCTACGCGCTACACGCACCAGTAGAAGATGCAGACCTACCTTCCGAAGGGTTAGCTGCGGTAAGTCCGGAAGAGTTTACTGGTCCTGGCTCTGGACTAAAGCTTTATGGCTTGGATTCCTTCAATGTCGCGGACAAAGTAGGGGTGAAGGTTGTAATTAACGCATGGACCAAGAAGGAACACTGGAGACGGTGGGACAGCATGGATTCCTGCAGATAGGCTAGGATTCTAGCAGTGACCCAGGAAACCCAGGTTAGTGACGACAGTGGTATAACTGGATACTCAGTTTCCCCCACCAAGGGAGACTGGGAGGGGACGAAAAGGGACCTGATTCTATGTAGTCTGTTTCGGCTAATCCCCAGAGAGATGTTTTTAGTGAGGAGGAATCTCACCTTATTGGAGGGCACGGGCTGTCCGGTGTCTTTTAGAAGATTTGGATTTGCGGCAAGTTGGTCGAAAAAATTTTCTTTTTCGTTAATAGATATGGATTGATTTGGATGACGTATTTTTGGTCTCAAAGAGTGGGATTGTTAACGATATAAAAAAGGGATGTATGCAGTGTTGGAGGTGGGTTACTGTTTAGCCTTACATGTTAAAGTTTCCAAAACAAACAACACTAAAAAGTGAAAAGTAAAATACTTTTCCAAAAAATTTAAATCCAATGGCACTGCCTCTCTCTAGTTCCCGTAACTCCTTGTGGGGCATGAGGCGGGAGAAGAACTTCACCCGATGCGAGGCAACGATTGCAAGTAGACCTAACATTTAATGTTGATTCCGAACCGCTGATATTTTCTCCGCAACCCCCATTGCCTTTTTATCGTAATCTGCTGTCAGGTGGGAAAATATTATTTAATTTTATAAAGATTTCGAAATTTTGATGGCGCTCTATTGCCAAGGGGACATTATTCGCTTGAATGATTGAAAACTAATAGATTATGTATCTAGTGGGGAAGTTAAGTATTGATCTATTAAGCACGTTACACAATTGTTTCGGAAAGAAACCTTGCTTATTTTTAGTGGAACAGAAAACTATACAAACGGCAACAAAAATGAAATGTAAAATGCTATCGATACATCTTGTTCTATCAGGAAAATGCACCTACTTCATTCAGTCAAAGTGGCTCTATTTCAAGAAGGCACTGGCTATATAGCCAAGACCTGGCGCCGCATGATTTTTTCTGTTTCCAAAACTAAAAGAAAATGTTAAAGGGACAGACAAGGAATTTCTTAAGCGTGAGTGTCAAAGAGATATTTTCATTCACCGCTTATATGTTCCGTAGCCACTTACGCAGGTAGGCATATTAAAAATCCGAACGACTTTAAACATTAACAAAAGTAAAATTTCAGAGGTTTAAAAATTAATTTTTTTAAATATGGAAACTAAACTTTAGCAGACCTCAACGCATAAGCCCGGCCAACGTTTTAATGCTCTTTGTAACATTTCTAAAGGAATCAATTTCTCTTGTTGTATCAGTCATTTCAGTTGGAATACCTTCCCAACTTTTTCTTAGTAAACTGATTTAGAAAAGATCAAAAAACAGTAATCATATGATAATAGGGTGATAAGGGAATCCATATGTGGGATTAATAAAGCGCACTCTATGTGATGTGAGGAAATTATTCTGATGTATGCGAGTCCTGATAAAATATGCAGTCATAATCGGCATATAAACATATAAACTTTTTTTATATTTTTTATTTAATTTTTTTTATTAGTAGTTTTAAACATTTTTATCATAATAAATTTTGGCAGCTGGGTTTAAGAAAAATGGGTTTTATGGCTCCGTTGTTAGTAAATTGTAAAGCCGTTCGGATTTTTAATGTACCTACAGGGTGGCCCAAAAGTTTCTCCCAACTTATTGAAAAACGCACGTTATGCATTTACCATAGCCAAATAAAATTCTATTTAAAATTCTAAGCAGGGGTTAAATATCAACTCTTCAGCTCTCGTTAACCGACAACCCCAACAACTGGACACTAATAACCGGGTCACCCTCTGTTGGATACCGGATCAATCAGTTCGGTAACGAGAGCTCTGAGGAAGTAACTAGGAAAGATTCTCTCGTTGCTAAGACCAAGCAAGAGCTGTGACAGAAGATTGCGCTTTCTTTGTTTTGGTGTTTTGTTGTTTTTCTTTTCTTTGTATTAAGTCACACTTACACCTAACTACAGAGAGTTGTCTTCAAATTTATTAAGACCTTTTTATTCCAAAAATTTTTTAAATATTCTAATTTAAGACTTTTAAATTTAATGCAATTTATTGCTACACATTCATTTTAAAGTCATAATGGAATTTGAAGTCTCTTTATTCAGTAAACAAAAAATTTTGCAAATACTCAAACTCTCTACTTGGAGCTTCAAAATTTTAAGCGAAGCTTTTCACATAAAAGCTATTCATTTTTTCTACATCCATTTACACGGTATTTGAATACGTGATATAATAAAGCGGCATCTCGAAAAGCTTTGGAGAACTAAAATGAATCAATGTTAAATTAATCATTCAATTTGTATCCGGATAAGAGTCCAGAAATTAAGTATTAACAGATTTGAAAACTAGCTTCGCAGTCATTAGAAGTATGAAAAGCAATTTCTAAAATATTTAAAAAAATTAAATTTTCGCATTACTTGTAGTGGAGTTTGTTTGAGGAATCGATTATACGATTAGGTATTTGTAATGAATTAAAAATACATGACGAATCAATAACACATTTAATACTTATAATGACTGAAATATGCATTACGGGTCGATTACACGTCCTAGGGTAATTCATTCGAAATATATTTCAGACGTTTTATCTCATAAAGACACATGTATTACATTTTCAGTAAAATACAATTTTGAATGCATTACCTGTACCGTACCTAAAATGCATGTATGATGCGTCTTCTGTGGAATGCGCCTTACGTGTATGCGTGTTGCTTCCCTTGCGGTTTGTTTCTACCTTACTATATTTTCTATAGAATTTTGCCGTGAAGAGAATAAATGTAATTGTAACAACAACATTTTTTCAGTTTTTGTATGATAGTGTTTCATAAAAGGTGACTTTTTTCATAGAGTTTTTTGCTAATTAAACGAATGAAAAGCAAGAGACTTTTATTAAAAATTGTTTATATCAATATAGTATACGACGCCTTCTTTTAATGTTAATTAAAAGAAATATTGCAAAGTATTTAAGGTTGTAATCAATTTAGTGTGCATTTTAATGTATTATAAGTACCCAAATATGTAGTTGACTCGTCAAGCATTTTTAATGCATTACAAGTATCTACACGTTTAATGTGACATGGTGAGTACAAATTATACGTCGCAGTTGCTGTAATTGAATGCATGGCGTACTCTAATATATACGTAATGCATTACAATTGCGAACAAATGCCGAAAATCAGTTCGATCCGAAGGCCCCAGGGTCGAATCTCACTGAAGGCGACCCATGGTTGTTTTTTGCTGACAATAGATTACGATAAAAAGGCCATTGTGAATTGCCGGTAAAATGTCAGTGGTTCAGAATCCACTTTAAATTGTAGGTCCCCTTGGAATCGTTGTCTCGAATCGAGTGAACTTCTCTCGCCCTATCCCCGCAAGGGGTTACGGGAACTAGAGAGAGATTATATATTGGAAGGCGTGCAGGAAAGTTCCAAACCTATTTAGGTAAAGGCCGGGATACTACGAAGACAACCGTAACGACAATAAAAATCCATTTGATTAAATAGGTTACTTTCAGAAGTCTTCATTACTCCCAAATTCTTTTAAGTTACAAAAACAATTACGTCAGTACTTTTACACTTAACACTTTTTCCTACAATTAGACATCACTGTTTTCGATTTGCCGTCTTATTACTTTGTATGTAAAATATATCTCGCTACTATGAATATTATAAAGGTTGTATTGACGCAACAGTTTTACAGATTTTCTCGGTAGTGTTAGTAAACAATTTTCTGACCTTCACCTATTTTTCGCAATCTAAATTAGATAGGCTGTCAGCAGTTCCTGGAAATAAATTTTATGCAATTACAAAACTACGTCGTGCATGTATCTATGTATACCACATCTAAAGCCAGCAAGCACGAAACTGACAGTGAAAACTTTGTGTATAGGGGTTGAGGCAGAAAGTCACTACATATTTCAAAAACTCTTCTTCGTTCCTACAGACTGTTGCCACTACCAGAACCGACGGCTATTTCAAAACCCTCTTGAATAGTTTCTTCCGTGTACTATACCATATCTTTCCGAATAAATAGCAGAATATACCGGGTACTTTGTACGTTCTCTGATTTAACTTTCCACTTCTGGCCCTTTACCTAATGAAATTACAAGAGTACGTGAACCTGAGTTTTGCGAATAGTGGCTCTATACCACGGCCTTATTGTACACGGGAAGCTCATGCAAATGAGCTTCAAGGCACGTCTCGAATCAAGGTAACACATTGATTAATGTGCCAAGATATTTTTCTCAGGAAATTTTCATTTGAATTGTCAGAACAAAGTTGAAAGGTCCTTGCATGTAACGGAAGGACGTTCAGCGTTTTAATGCTAATGTATTTGTTCGAGTGCAAATTCCAGAAGGGAAAGGAGGATAGACTCTATTTCGATGAAGAAGGAATAACAATTTAAGCCAAATGGTGGAAAATTACGAAATTATTTTCGAGCTTAATCCGATATGTCCATCTTTCTAACTAATTAATGTCATTTGCTTGAAATACGCGCTTGGTATAAATTAAGTTTCTTCTAGTGGTGTTAAATGTCCGGCCATAATTCAGAAATTATGAAAACTGGTTGACTTACGGCTAATACTTGTGCTTAATGGAGTTATGGACTTGACAACAACGCCAAGTACTATTGAAGAATAATGAGCTTTCCTAAGTTACAAATGGGAACCAATATAATGACAATATTTGTGGGAAACATAAAGTAATTCTTTTTCTGTTTGAATTCAGAGGCATCCAATCAAATATTTATGTGGTATCTCGTTCCGTGCCAACACATACATATGCCAGGTGATTCAAGTAAATTTAAACGTACTCCAGGAACAGTGATACAAAGTGCAAATAAATGGCATTACATCTTTTTGAAATACGGAACCTCGTCACATGAATTAATCTTGAAACAAAATTGCGAAAACAAGTATTTTACTTACATATCATCAACTAGGATGAAATTCCATAAAGCACCTAAACGGAAAGGTTATATTACCTACGAGCTTACTCTTTATATTAAAATTTTGTATGCGTTGAGTTATGGGACATGTTAAGGATTGGATTCCAAAAGGACACTGAGATTTCGTAAAAGGAATATATTTGAAATGCGAATCATTGTGCTATTCTCGGTTTAAAAAGGATTCGCACTGAGGAACGCGCGTTTCACCTACACAATTGAATTTATTACCAGATTTCAAAGGGAACTCCTTTGTTGCTCTTAGTACGTGCCTCCAGAATTCCCGATATCGAAGGAAATGTAGCTCTGAATGATACTAGGGGCCCAAAAAGTGTTGAATAAGACATGGTCTTTCACATACATTTAATTTTACGATGCAATAAATTTACATTCTGGTTGGAAAATTATTTTGGATACGTTGTTCAACTTTGCCATTTAAATATTTTTCAAAAACAAAATCTCTGAAACTACATAAGCTACATCGAAAATTGGTTATTACCATTTAATTAAAAGCTTTATTTAAGATGGTTACTTTATGTATGAAACATTACAGCAATCAAGCTATAATTGTTAAAGAAATATAATTTTGTGAAAGGTTAAAGGAAGATAACGAATTCGGCTTTATTCGAAATCATGAGAGGATGCTGTTTAGACAGTCTTTTTGCAAGTACAAAACTCCTAAGGGCATTAATGAAAATTGCTCTGGTATTACAGAAAGCTGCAATAACATTAAAACGTTGCATTTTGACTCCCATGGAGAAACCACATCAGACCTTTGTTCCTTCTCTTAATTGAGAATGTTATTACAGACTTATCGATTTCATGGCGTACGATGCTGTTTTTGTGTTACGAGAGCATATATATGGAACTCGGTTAAAGTTCACTTGGGGTTTGCTTAACATTTCATACTTAAGCTCAGAATAATTTGAACTTTGTTCATGGTTTTAGCACAACTAATTAAAAAGTGAGGTTTAAGTTTAAATGACTTTTGTGATAGTACTGCTTTATGAGAAAAGTGACCAAACGTCATCGGCCGGATTTGTCAAGATGAAACGAAGCGAATTAAAGACCGGGAAATAACATAGAGCAACATTTGGTTTTAAGCGACTACCTAAAAAATGAGGAGGTTTTTAACAGTGCGTAACACATGGAGCGATGTTGATGGTCCTTTTTCTGTTATATGTATAAAGAATGCTCCTCCATTGGTAACATATTAAAAATGTGTGGATACGAATTGTTAAATTATGGTGGGGGTGGGGTAGCTTGACTTTGTTACACATGGACTGATTTGGATGATCCTTTTTCTGTTAGAATGTTCCCCGATTGGTACCATGTCAAAAGCTGTGGACCCAGGGTGTATGTGGGGTGGGGGAGACACTGTAAAACTTGCAGCGATATAGATCATTCTTTTTAAATTTTAGGTAGCAATTTAAACTTTTGATGGTATCATCTTACAAATATTGTTCTTGTGGTGTAAGGAGGGGAGGGAAGTCTAACTTTGTCACGCGTACGGCGTGATTCATAAATTTAAAATTTTCATAGTATTCATATGACTATTTTATTTTTATTTTTTGATCTACTCAATTCAGCGACATCAAAACTATTATCCTAATGTCTTTTCCAATTTAACATTGCAGATACAGACACATACAAAAATAAAAAAGATGTTTTGTGATTTCCCAAAATTCAGCACTTTCCTCATTCATTTAGATGCCAATATCCTCCTTCTTATTCGCTGTTTAAGGTGTATTGTAGCCTACCTCGCTGGTATTTTCGTCGCTACAGTTCGAATTCTGCTTACTAATTTGTCTCTATCGTTAACAGGTCTTCAATACACTCTATCCCCCCATTCACCTCGTCCAATTCAGTATAAGAAATGGTTCTATTAAATGGTTGCCTTTGATACCAGCCCAAACATTGATACTCAATTTGTGCTGGAATGAGGTTACTCTTGTTCTATGTGGATTAGTATTCGATCAGATATGGAGGTTGTGAAAGTTTGTGATACTATTCCTGGTGACTTTGCGATTCATCCGTCCACAGAAGTCCGTCCAGAAACACCATCTCTACGTCACACTCGAGAAGCTAAGAGCAACACTTCAACCTTCTCTCGGAATCTCCTTCCAGTAGTCATTGGACTGGGATATGACGATATGGACATAATCCTCCTCGATGAACTATCCTCCAAACTAGGACTGAAGACACTTCTAATAATCTTGGGACTCGCTTAAGGGTCTTGCCCGACGAGCGTTGTTATTTGCTGCTCGACGTCGGCAGAATCTTTTGATGTTTCAGATCGCATTTCTGTGATATTTGAAGTTAAACTACCGGTCAGGAATTCCGCGAAAGGGTCCCTCTTTTGGTAAGGAATCTCCTTGCATATTTCAGTACTACCGTTTTTTTGCTTCCGTCTACTACACAATAAATGTAAATTATATCCGCGTATCTCTCAAAAGTAAATTCTGCCAATTTTTAATAATTTTGGTTTAAGAACACCAGTAGTTATCGTTTTGTTGTTCAACTTTATTCAATATTCTAGCTGCCTGATGCTCTTTTATAACAAAATTTCCATCTGGTATTAGTAACAGAATGCGATGATACTTGGACGTGAACGCTAATTCTTCTTCCACGTTGACATATTGTACCCTTTGGAAAGGTAATTAGATGGACAATTTAATAAAAATAAAAACAGGTGTATTAATGACGCGAAAATTTGGGAAATTTATGTAATCGTAAAACATCCTTGTCACTTTTGGAAGTTACTGTACCTGCTGCGGTAGAAGTTATGTTAACGTTGTTGAAATTTTTACAAAGGACATTGTTATCGTAGTTTTTTGGTGTTTGTTTGATGTCAATGCGTTAAGCAGATCGAAGGATAAAAATATAGTAATGATATGCATACCGCGATTCACCGTGTAACTCCCAAATGGTTGAAATTGCAGGGAGCTGCCATACAATTTTTTGATTGGATGAGATCCACCACTCCACTTATTTTGGCACACCTTATGTGATATTACTTGTAGAGTATTTCGTTTCATTGTTTAGGGCTGGGGTTGGTTTCAACACCTAACTTCGTAACGCCTGGACCGGATTTTCATAGGGATAGAGGTCGCCATCGAGTTTCAGAATAAGTGGATGGATATAGTTGAATTTTTGTGGATGTGGACGAAGGCGGGGAATCTTTTTCCTAAGGCAACATAACTCCTCGCTTAGCGATACTATCTACTTTCTCCTTGCTCTTAGTCGCTACGTATCTCTTTACCCAAGCTGGTGTCAGTTTATTTATCCGAGTACAAAGATTGAGTTTTAGAACGTACTCCAGGGCTAGGGATTAGTGTTCGAAATAGTTCAAAATAAAACCCCTCAAAACTAACTAAATGTTAATTCAACTAATCGGTTCTGCTTTGAGTTTTTTCGTAAATTCTGTGATTTTTCGAATATATTTTGCTATGAGTAATCCAGAGTACAGAACATCCAACATCTAAGCTTGATATACCGTGCTGCACTCCCCCATTTAAATTCCAGATTTAATTCCGTACTGCTCCGGCTTTTCCGTCAATTCTGAACCATCTGCGAAATTACGATATCCGTCATGCTTCTCTCAGTTAGTGATGAATTAATTACACAGACCTGCGAATTTAAACTTTTAACTTCCTCTTTTAATAATACTGTTTTTTTAGGGAATAAAGTGTTCTGATTTCAAAAATAGTTTTGGTTTTTTTCTATCAAATCAGATTTTTTTATTGACCGTTTTTTGATAATTATCAAATAATCTCTCGGGTTACTTTAACCTTGTGGGGCGTAGAGCGTCTATTACACTGAATCTCCACTTGGTCCGGTTCTGCGCTAACGCCTGAAACTGTTGCTGCCACGAATTCTAGATCTGGGTACCTTCCCTCTCGCCGGATTGTCTTTATGTGTTACGCGGTCATCCAATTCGGTGTTTTCCTTGGATTCCGTGGGGATTCCAATCTAGAACCTGCTGTGCGATGTCGCTTGGCTCTTTTCTTAGTGTGCGGTCTATCCGTTACCACTTTCGCCTGAGAATACTGGTGTCTATCCTGTCTTTGCCTATAAGTCTGGCAGTGACGTCCTGCCAATGGATGTTAAGGATGCGACGGAGACACCGGTTGACAAAGGCTTGTAGCTTAGATGTTATATGGCAGGTAACTTTCCATGTTGCCTGATAATGAAAGTCTCATGTGATAGAAAAAACCAACACCATGTTTAGAATCAGCACACCTAAAAACATTATTATTAAAAACGGAAATTAAAAGCTTAAATTCGGAGGTCTGTGTTAATAGTATTTCGTGATGTATTTCTACAAACCTTTGCATTGTAGGCCGCCAGCTTTTCTAATCTAAATACAAGTCTAACGGTAGCAGTCTTAACATCATCTTTAATACGTGTGTTTCTGTGGTGTGGAATGCACCTGTAACACTTAAATAATCGAATCTATGCAGATGAATATGAAATAATGCGTCTTATCATTACCCACACTTTGGTGACATACTCAACTACTACCCACAGACCCACTGTTGTGTTATGTATTTGCCTTTTGAACCTTATCCAGCTTTCTCGAATCGAAAAACACTCCCAGATACTTGATCGCTCCAGACATCTTGATTTCGATTGCAAAGAGTTTTATCAGTCTAACGTCTAAAACCTATCTTTTCCTGGCAAAAACTATTAGATCCGACTTATTTGCGTTTAGGTTAATGCATAATTGCTCCGTTCATGAACTTCCTTCTCACCATAATATCGCCATATTTATTTCATTTCCTGACCACAATTCTAAAGTATTTCCTCTTAGAATGATGAAGAATGAGATTTGCAAACATTCCTTACTTATCAAATTTTAAAATTATATAGAAATTTATTTTCCAGTTGTTGTTCAAATACTGTTCTTTCTAAAACGAAATTTGAATACGGAAGCAGCTAATTAGTACATAATTCGAAAAGGTTCTCGCTCCTTGCGTTACTTTACAACTTTCTTTGGCTTTAGTCAGATTCCTTTCCAAGTAAACCTTGCGGTTATTTACCAAGTTTCATAGTATAAAAGTTTACTAGTTTATTTCAAATAAAGCTTTCTTTTAATACATAAACAGGGTTTGTCCACTTAAAGAAACGTTCTTTGAAAAACTTGAGGCATTCCTTCCCTCCACTTATACATTTTGCCCCAACAATGGAGAACTTTAGAATATCTTTTGAATTTTTACTTTAAAGAAATAGTTTCAAAGCTCCATTGCAAAAAATAAAGCCATTTCCTCTGTTGCAAATTGCAATGGCACTTCTGAAAAAGTTTTACTCCGCAGTTCTATCAGCAACTTTCAGACATCTGACTTTAACTTCCTGTAAAAAGTGAGTAAACTTTTGTTTTAGATAAATTTGCGCGACCTATTTACAGAGATAGCCTCAGGGATACAAACAGTTCATGCATTTGTATCTATCGCAAGACTTGAAAGGACAACACTGTCGCTAAAATGTAAACAGAGGCACACCTGTTCGCATAATGCAGATACAGAAATCCTTTTGGATGGTAAAACCTATCCCGGATGTACTGCGACTTAATCAGATTTCACTCTGCATTGTAGAGGAATTAGCTGATGATAACAATGAAAAGAGTACAACTGACATTGTTTACGGCTCCATTGGGAGTAAGTAATTAAAGCAATCCTTAATCCTGATAAGTGTGCATTATTACCCTCCCGAGAACGAGTAAATTTCAAATGCAAATGATTTCGAATTGAAAATGGCAGAGTTCCATGCTTGTTGCGCACAGAATTTGCAAGATTGAGATATAACGCGAATAAAAACATTACGTAGAGCTTCCTGCGGAAAGAAAGGCTCAATTTACATAATGGCCTTTTCGTAGGTTAGTGTGCTATAATTCACTAGGTTGTATCGAGTTTTCATTTATTATTCAAACCTTGTCCCGATTGAAAGCGAATGCTTCTACCGAATTACTAGCCCGAGAATCTTTTATTAATCCCTAAGACGCTTATAAAAAGAGAATTTCTTGCAAATTAAGTTCAAACTAAGCTGATTTAATCTTAATCTTCACGAAATTTCAAAGGACATTTAGCGGAACGTTACGCTACAGAGGTTCGTTAGGCGAATTTAATACCTAATATGTGAATTCGACATTATGACACAATCGTTTTTCTGAAAAAAATTACAAAATATCATAAAGGTGTACGAGTTTAACTCAATTTCCTTGGGTTTAATCTTAAACCAAGTTTGAAAAGAGTTTCCGATTCCTATCCAACAGTCGGTTTAATTTACAAAGCTACAAAAAAAACCTTCCGGGCAAAAGTTTTTAAAACGACAAAGAAGATTAATCGGAACGATAATGTAAGAAACATTTTACACAAAGAATCCCTCGCAGCCGTATCCACATCACATTAGATACCGGAGGCAGAAATTTTTATCATCTGACTACATCAAATTAAACTCACGAGAAAATTTCCCTCAAGTTCTATAGAGAGCCGAGACATTTTGTCGTTATCGCCGACATTACGTGCTAAAGCATGTAAAAATATATGTTTATGTGTCTGCACATATTGCCATCAGCAAGTGGGCGCTCTATCTCCTCCTAGTAAATTCCTTTAAGCTTATCAACATTTGAATAAGGATCAACAGGGATAATCTAACCCTCCTGCTTCTCGTCGCATAAAATTGGTAAACAAAGAGCAGAAACATTTCAATGAGAATAAATAATTGATGCTATTTGACTTTTTGCGAAAACGGATATTGTGTGAGCCTGAATGGAATACATTTGGGTGCTTCTCAATTCAGATACAAACACTCGAAAAATGGCCTACGATTCGTAGTGTATCCCGGAATATTTAGGTCCTTTCAAAACTAGGATCTGGCCGACTAATGTAGGGGTAAATTGCCTATTAGCCCAAAATGGGTAGTCATCGAACTATTTGGTGGTGTGGAAAATATCCGGTGGATTGAAATACGTGCCGGTCACCTCAATGTGAAAAGTCGGAAGTTGATGGCAATTCTACCGAAAATTTAAATTAATATGGTATTATTTGTAGTTGCCTATAGGAAAGCAATGACCTTTTAGGGGGCATACCGGTAAAAAGAGTCAGAATAAAAGGTGATCTTAGAAATTCTTTTTTTGCATATATGTACATGTAACATCTTACTGAAACCAAAACAACTTTTACTTATCCATTGACAAGCTGGGGTACCCGGCTTCGCTCAGGGAGTTGATTTGATATGGGGTTGTGTGGTAGTTGGAATAAAATGATAAACTTTAAAATATGAAAGGTAAAAATTTTTTATTGAACATATTCTAACTATTTACAACACTGTAAACATACATATTTTACAAATTTTTCGAATTTACTACTTGAGAGCAAGCTACGTATAGTTGACCGTGAGAAAAGCAAGAGTCTTTGAGGTTGATGCCGCAATGTTTTAAAGTTTGTCCTTGTGCTTTGTTAATTGTAAAATTATAGGCTAATTTGATTGGAAATTGCAGTTTTTTAAATTGGAATGGCAGTTCAGTAGAGATCAGTGGTATTCTGTGGATAAAAACTGTGTGTCCTTTGTCCTTTCCAGTCATAAGTTCGGCTTCGATGATGTTATTCGATAGCATTCCATTACATAGTTTTGGTGAGTTCAGATTTCTGAGTAGTATGATCGGAGATCCAATTTTCAGTCGAGGGCAGTGTGATGGCATTCCTGGTATTTGCAAAGAGTTTAAAAATTCTGTAGGGAAGTTGACACTTTTCTTTTGAATATTAAAGTTGAAATCGTCGAAAATATTATTTTTAGTTGCTAAAATTTCCCTTTGAAATAGCCACTCCGGATTGGTATAGTTGTGAACAATGTTTGGATAAATTTGGTCGATGAGTTCAGTAGTGCAGAAATCACTGTTGAGTTCAATGAGGCCAGTCATCTGGTCAGTTGGATATGTGCCTTCGCCTATTTGTAAATTTTTTTAGCAAAATGTGCTGTTGTTTCGTCTTTCGATAGTTCAACTCTCTTCAGTCACTGTATCACTTTCATTACTCACACTTCACTGTTTGTTTTTATTCACTCACTGCACCTCACTGATAAGAAACTGATGTTCAAACCCACGACGGATCTTGCTTTATATACCCCTTCCAATGGGTAGCCCCACCCATACAAAAAAGGCTTTGAATGGTCCACAATATTCCAGAACAGTCCACAACATTCGACAGTATTCTGGAATGTTACACAATGATCTGAGATGTTCCGGGATGTTCCAAATTATTCCTGAACATTCTACAACATTCCAGAATGGAAAGAATGTTGTGGAATGTTCTCGAATACTCTCGAATGTTCTGGACTGTTCTAGAAATTTCTACAGGGCGGAAACGGGAACCTTCTCCATGCATGGAGGATAGAGGGCTACCACACCATACAACTCCTTTGATCGTACCGGGACTCGTTTCTAAGTTTTAGTAGCACGCACATTGTACACTTACTTTTTTATTCAAAATAATTCATATTTAAGCCTTACTTGCGTCGAAATATGTTTTTTGAAAAAAATGCATGTTGGCGATGTGCATGATTAGCGGAGAACGGCGGCAAAAAAAAATGTAGGCATATTAGTTTTAAGGCTTCTAGCTTTGATCTGAACACGTCATCGCCAAAAATATTAAAAAACCACAAAAAATCATTCCCCCCCTATCATTTATTATTATTATTATTAATTACATTACGAAAAAAATTAAAAAAACAACACCGAAAAATACTAAAACTTCTTGAGAAATTGCACCGTACGAAAAAGAAAAGTATTTAAGTAAAATAATCTATCGGTAAGAATTTTTAGATTAAATGCTTCACTTATTGCTGATGGAGCATGATACTGGTGTTAGACTCTTTGGACCCAACAGTAGGATTTTGATTGCATTGCGTAAATGGCCCAGCGTCTTTCAAGCCGAAATCCGAAATCTGTGACAGTTATACGGCCTTTAACTCTCTATCCTCGTAGAGTTTTCCCCCGAGGCTTACTAAGGAGTGCTTCGATACCCTCCAACAATTAGCCACCCGTAACTGGCTCACGCTTTGTTGGATATATGTATGTTCACTTGGGTGCCGATGCAACGACAATTCGCTAGGAACGTTATTGCAGCCAAGGCTCCGAACGTTATTGCAGCCTCAGCTGATTGTCGGTGAGAGCTATTACAGAAGATTAATAATAGGTCTGAGGAATAATAATCCCAGCAATTTTTGGAGGTTCATCAATTCTAAGCGACGCAGCGACGGTTACCCTTCCTCCCTGAGGCTTGGCGACCACGAGAGCCATTACCCTCTTCAGGTGGCAAACTCGTTCGCTGACTTCTTTAGCGCTGCTTTCTGTGATCCTTACTGTGATGTCGCTTCCACCGACTTCTCCCACTTGATAAGGCTCTCACCAAGATCGCTCAGTTTCACTGCACTGTGGTCGTTTCCCGAAGCTTTGGAAAGATTCTGTGATAATCCCCAAGACAGAAGGGCGACAAGGCAGACATTTCCAACTACAGATCCATCGCCGATTTGGCACACGTTGCGAAGGCCTTTGAAACACTGACTAGTGATTAGCTCCACTTTCATTCTAGACCTTTCCTGGGTTCTGTCCAGCACGGCTTCATGAAGGGTAAGTCAACCGTGTTCCGTGGCGCTCTATCCACCGAAATCTCGGTCACCTTCGGTGTGCCCCAAGGAAGCATCCTTGGCCCGCTCCTCTTCATAATTTTCATCAATGCCGTCTTGTTACTCCTGCGCAGGTCCAGAATCCTGTGTTATGCTGATGATGCTTAAATTTTCTGCGTGGTCTCATGCGACGATGACTGTGCTTCAATAATCGTCTTCCACTGAACGCCCGAAAATGCCCCGTTATGCCTTTTTCACGTAGGATTCGTTCTATTTCCTTCAACTAATCCATGGCCGGTTGCAACTTGAGCAGGATTAACTTGATCAAGGACCTGGGGGTGTTTCTTAACTCCCGTCTCTCGTTCAAGGCCCACGTGCCGAGTCAATTCCACACTTAGCTTTGTAAAAAGATGGTCTAGGGAGCTTGACTATCCTTATTTGACGAGTCTTCTCTACTGCTGGAGTACGCTAGTCCGGTCTGGGATCCCTATTTCGCCGTGCACATTAACCGAATCGAGTCAGTGCAGCGAGGATTCCTAAGGTGCGCTCTTCACGGCCTCCCTCCATATCCTGCCAGACTTACTCTGATTTCCCTTTACACGCTTGAAAAGAGACGCAAGGTCTCCGAAATTGTTTTTTGATATGATCTGTTGCAGGGGTCGATCAACTCTGGCGAACTACTTAATGACGTGAGCATCTCCGTCCCGGCCCGGACCTTGAGGAACCATTACTTACTCCATACGTCGCACCACCGAACCTTGTATGGAATGCCCATCGCCTCTATATCCCGGCTATTCAACGAGTTTGCGGCCCACATCGAGTTCAGACGTTCCAGGTCGCAGCTGAAAGCCCAACTTCAGCAAATCATCGAACTTGGATTTATTTTTCTCTTAGGTATAAGCTGTAAATATGTATCACAATTGTAGTAGCCAGCCTTCGCAAATCTTTATATGAATAAATAACTAAATAGATACAGTAGAGAAGTTTGGCAACACTAAATTCCTTGAACCATTTCTTAATGAAACGCAAAGTTGTTATATGTGGCATCACAGTGAATTAATGATCACCAAAAGCGAAGCAAAAATTTAACAAGACACCCAGGTCCTAAGTTATCTCAACCCTCATTGAAGAGCAAACATCTATAATACAAGGGTAAATTAAATATAAACGAGACATTATTTATAAAATATTGTCATTTGATTTGATATAATAGCCAAGCACGCTTAATTTTTCAATCTCCACTCCTGCATCGTCCTGGAATCGTTGTCCTCCGAGTGCTTGTTTCAACGGCCCAAACAGATGGAAATCGCAGGACGATAATTCCAGGGCTACAGAAGGGATTCTCAACTGGAGTCCATCTCATTTCTTCTAATTTTTGGCAAGTTAAACGTGCAGTATGGGGCCGAGCGACGATAAGCGTTCCTAACTTTACTCAAAAGCTCACAGTAATAAGTAACATTTATTGTGTGACGCTTATGCAAAAAATCAATGTACAAAAGGCCACGCAAGTCGAAGAACAAATAGTTGCAAGGACTTTGCCGTAATGCTGGTCTGAGGACGGCGAGCTCTTATTTCCAACCCGCTCACAGCTTTTCTTGAACTACTTATGCAAAACAAAAAAAAAAAACACGCGAGCCTTTGACAGCGTTTGATCGCCGAACTGTGTAGTCAATCTTTCCAAATTTAACTTGTTTTACTCTTGAGTAAGGAATTTAATAATAAGGCATTGCACACCGGAAGGATGCACTTGTTGCTCCAATATCGTGACAACTTCGCAAACCGTTTAGAAACGGTCGATCACCTGCTCTCCCCTCTCCTGACATTCTTACCAAGGCCTCCTAGAAGCGGCCGCTCGCTCTCTTCAAACTTACTCGCTCAGAAATAAAACTCTTGTTTATATACGATTCACCTTCGTAAAATTGAGGTATAGCGGACGTTTTTCGAGAAAAAGACATAAATATGCATCTACTTATATTTAAACAAATGTGGTTGATACCAGCTATAAAAGGCCTTCAAGTCCGAATTGCTTTTGTCTTGTCAATCGATGGAATACAAAATCAGCATTTCAAGGATTTTTTGGAAAAAGATAGAATTGAAAAACATCGCTGATAAAAATAATAATAAGCAACGGATTCATATGGCTACCCTGTGGTCCTCCAGAGTTGTTAGAGATTACTTGGGGTAAAGTTCCGTGAAACAACATACGCTGAATACGATCTGGCAATTAAAACGTAACCAACTTATAAAAACCGGCGGAACCCCAATACAAAATGGTCTGTAATTCAAGTATATCGCATTTATTGGTGTTTTTTATGAAGTGGCATAATTATAGTAGTTTATAACAGAATACAGGTAAATTAAATAAATAACATAAAAGGGATGCCGTCTGGGCCGATGGAAGAGTTTGGCGGGAAACTGCCATGAAAATGTGCACCAATTCTCATATTTTTATGAAATGTTTGATCATTTCTGTTATCATTTATACTTTACATATCTTTCAAGAGTTGTAAGAGACAAATCTAAATTCCAGTCCAATCCTAATTAAATTGCTAAACCGATTCAAAACGCTTCAAACAACCAGGCACACACGTTTGATATACATTCTATTGGCTGTTACTTGGTTTACCAAAATGCAATGAACCCACTCATTTTCAACATTGTATCTCACGAATATAAATTTTTTCGATTTACTTAAATTCTCGGAATTCTGTCGCGTTATCTTAATTTGATTTGAACCTTCGATTGCATGTGAGAAGAGATCATATCGGCATGCCAATTTTCAGAGAAAATTCATAGGTGTACACTGGTAACGTTGGCTGCAGAAAAGGTAATAGCTAGTCATGAGGATAGTTACCTTGAGTTCATTTCACTTTACCTAAGTAAAACCAAAAAGACAGTGCACACAAGAAAGTGGCAAGGACGAGGCACTGCATACGACGATACCAACAACAATGGAGTTTTAGAACTGAAATCAAATCCGATTTGATAAAAAGTACTATTGGAAAAAGCAAATAAGGACCGACCGGAGCGTAGCCCTTGGATCCTTGAACGGTTGAAAATACATTTTCTACTGCGGGTAGGGGGTGGCACGTAGATTTCGACACTTGGTTATAGGAGAATAAGGCGGGCAAGTATAGAATGAACGTTAAAGAAAATTTCGTGCCATGCAATCGATGGTAGAATTTTAATAAAAGGATGGAATGAACATTGCACCGGTCCAATAATACCCCTTGGGAAGGCATGTCGTTACATGAGTACAGCAACAGAAGCTATTTCCTAGCCGTGTGCAGCATTGTTCAAACTACGTACATATAAAATTTGTTGGAAAAGTTCGTGAACGAGTTGCTGATTCTTTATGCTTTCGTCTTCCTTCTGTTTGTTGAATGGTCTTAAATAACTTTCCTAAATGGATGAGGATGGGTGGTGCTCGTAATCGGAGATCGGAAAGTGCTTCTAGTTAGTTGAACTGTTGAAGATGCTAGAAATTTAGATAAGGGTGAAAATTAAGTTAAGCCTTCAATTAGTTCCATTTCTTCTGAGCTGACTGCTAAATTCAAGTGTGAAGTCTTTGGCAAATTTTCAACTTACTTTCGTAATGAATAATTGAAAAGGTGCATAAGTAGCTTCGCCTCTTTATTAACTAATTGCTCTTCGGTCTTTTGTACGTTCTTTGTGGGATAATTTTTCTCTTGATATATTGAATTGTTAATTATTACTACTATGTAATCAAATAATTGATTAATGTAATCCAGACAAGCAACAACTCCTAATCTTAAGCTTGATGAATCCTTTTAATGACAATCCTTCCTTTGGGTCTGCCTTCTTGTATGCAGTGTGCTCTAAGGAAGTAATTTAAAGGCAATTTATGGTGTTTTGAGCCGTAAACGTTTATGTTATATAGAATTCATAGCTCCGTTCTGAAAGTTTATACCACAATTGGCTCCCATCAGAGTAGTTCACTTGTGAGCTTTATGGCTATTCAGGCACATGGAATGCCACTAAGTCGTTAAACAAGTATTGCAGACGTGAGTAGGCCCTTATCCGGGCATATTTGTTACGCTCATATGAAAGCATACGATAGCATATATTTCACAGTTCTACGGAAGTGAATAATATCCGGCACTTATCTGCGAGTTTGTTATACATAAATACCGGCACAGATATATCAAGGCTCGGCCTAAATGTGAGGCAGTACTTACTTCGATTTGTAGTGCACCCACATTTAACCTACAGCGATGCTGGTGTAACTCCATAAAACTTTTTAATAGAAAACCATTACCTTAGATTTGCATGTACATAATTAAAAGTTGTGCGATAAATAAGTTCTAATTAATGTTATATTGCTCTCTAGCTGGGTTAAAGGGTTAACTGATTGTAGATAGAGAACATTAAAGAAAAAAGGTATTATTTATCCTAAGTTTTACAGTCGCCTAAAGTTAGAAGCAAATGTTACAATATTCCATAATATTCACGAGCTTTAGGTCCTAAAGTTTACATCATTAAAAAGTTTTTTGAAGTGGGCCAAATATTAGAGAGATGTAAAATTTATACGATACCTATGTGATAGCGAATGCATCTGCCTGACTCAATTAACGTACATACGTGTACGAGTGCTCTGAAAGCTAGTTTTACTATTAAATTGGAATCACTAGAAAAAATGACTTGAATGGGAATATGGCAGCTGGTAAGGTTGTAAATATTCAAGTGGATTTCTCTTTACCAAAAGGGCATTTCTAGTTTCCAGCTACATACTGCATTTGCAGCTCCCAGAGCAAATTTAAACAGGCTAAAAATCGAACTTAACGGCTACACAGGCAAAAACATTTGACAAACATGGTAGGGTAGAAAAAGTACTGAATATAGTTGGAATTAATTGGAATTTGACAATATTTTTTATGTTAATAACATCAATTAAATTGCATTTATGCAAAATTATTGAGAAACTAAAACTTGATTACATCAGCCTTTGATAATGTTCTCGTTCTCTATTGTATCAAGTCGTAAAATTGCAGATTTGTAGTGTTAAATAAATAAGACTGTATCTTAGATGAGGACATATTCATATCTTAATCATTCAGTTTTGGCATGGTTCTTCTTGTAATATGAGTCTTGGCGTTGTCGTGCAGAAAAGTGGGTCCATATCCCAGGGGAGAACTATAGCATGCGTTTGCACGACTTCGGCCCGAAGGGAATTAGAGTAAGGCGAATTTTTATTTTATTTTATATATAATGTGACTAAAGCCGTTGCGTTAGCAAGGTTTTTAGCCGGAAGGGAATCAGGGTAAGGGAAGTGAGGAAACTTGAGTCTTGTTTGCATTGCTGCAGATAGACAACAGCCCAGAGACGGAGTGGATTATTATAATTTCTTAATAAAAGCTCACGGGTAGATCTGGTCTCGAACCCGGGACCCATAGCATGGTGGTCGTGTCGCTCAACGAATTTATCCAACTCCGTCTCCTTATGAATGAGGGAATTTGAATATCTTGCTTTGAGACGGAGTGGATTATTAATTTTAGTTTTTTTTTACGGGGAAACTGAGGCTCGAACCGTAGAACTATGGTGATCCCGCCACTCAACTAATTCATCCAACTCCGTCTTAAGTTTTCCATTCATTTATTCAATATCCTCGACGTGAACTCCGATAGTTTCACCATCAGGAAGGAAACGGTAATGCTCTTCGGAACGTATACCTTGTCCAGTTGTCTCGCCGTTGTTCTGATCGTGCGGTACTGGCGTACTAGACATATTTTTCATTGTGGGTGACTAAACGATGTAAAAATGACTACCTATTTTCACGCAATCATAAAGATGTTCAGATCCAGTTTTAGTTTTTCACAGTATATTGTAAAAACGATATAATTAAACAGTGTTGCACCGAAACTAGTGAAATACACCATAGAAATGCAAGAGAAGTAATGGAACAAGATTCTATATCATCTCAGCTCCCTGTTAAGGTGGATTACGAACCACCGAAACTACTCTGCAATCTTCAACGTACGTTTTTTTTGTCTGCAGAAAACCTCCATCCAGGAGACTAAATTTAAACAATCCACTCTGTCTCTGGGCTAGCTCACAGCAATGGAAAAAGAAGAAATTTAGGTGCCCTAATTCCCCTTTATAAGTCAAAGGCTTGTCTTTTAGGCTTTGACCAGATTCTATAAAAAAGGGTCGCCGTCGATGGAGTTCGATCCTGAGACCTCCGGAATTGCGGTATATGTAATGTATGGGTGCGTGACTAAATTCAATATGTTGAGTACCACTATTAACAAAGTTACTTCAAATGTGTTTTTATTCACCATTTTAATAAAAGCAACTAAAAACTGTGGCTTGTGTTTAAATCAAGTTAGCCGGTGCTTTCAACATGTTGAATTTAACCACGCACCCTATACAATAACTGGTGACGATTGTTTTTTAAGTGTGTGCCTAAAATATTAAAGGGCTAGAGAAATTAAAAAATCTTGAAGACCTGCAACATTTTAAACTTAGAAATGCAAGTTGTTTGGTACTTGGGTGTCGTCTCTAAGCGGTTGTCTTAGTTACAAAAGAAGCCCTTCATAATTACCTAACAAGTAACTATATCTAATACACGAACCTGAGTCTAAGAAGTGTTGCAGCTTTGACTTTTGACAGGCCATTAAATCCAGTATCAATAAATAAAGCATCAGAAAGGAAAGTGCCTTAGTAAGATAAAAGTGAATATCAAGAATGACGCGAAGTGACGTGTTTGTGGTAAAAGAAACTAGTGCCTAAAAGTGATAAATTTTAAAGTTAGATGTGGCTTCTACATGTAAGAGGTTTTCTTACACTACCAAAAGCTCGACGTTGTCCTGCAAATTTTGATATAGACGAGCTACTCACTGAGCAATCAATTGTGGATATTTGCCTCTATCAAAAATTGTTTGTAATCAATAGCACGGAGAAAGAAGAATTGCAAATTTTGATACATCGGGAATATTGGAAACTAACGCCTTCAACAAAATTTTGAATATTTTGTCTCACAAAATCCATCAAAGTGACAATAGAAGTACTCGCACATGTCTTGCCGACTTTCTTATAAATCTACGATTTGGTGTGTCATATAAAGTTTTATCTACTCTATTCGGCTTGCCCCAACGTACTATTGGAAGATGTGTTCATACTCATCGCCGTGCAAGTATGTCAGGCATTGTGTCGTTTCACTTAGGCCCAAATCGCATAAACAGAAAAGAGTTCATTGATGTGTACGAGGCCTTCTCTAAAGAATAAGTTTGTCCATATAATGAAGACCCTGATTACTATTTTCAATGGAGAACATACTCAAAGCATAACGAAAGCCCGATTTTTAAACTTACGAATACTGTTAGTACTCTCTAGTTCCCGTAACCCCTTGTGGGACATGGGGCGGGAGAAGAGCTTTACCCGATTCGAGACAACGATTGCAAGTAGACCTAAAATTTTAAAGGGGATCCGAACCAATAACAAGCCCCAAGGCCTTTTTATCGTAATCTGTTGTCAGCAGAAAACAAATATGGATAGCCTTCGGTGGGATTCGAACCTGAGACCTTCGGATTGGTAGACCGACATGTTCAATTGCTTTACGACTATCAAGTTTATTTAAAAGTTTCTTGGTATTTCGATTAATAATGTGCACATGTTTTTACTTTGTTGGAAATATAATTTAGTCTGTTTTAAGTTAATATAAATCTTCTTTTCATAGACCTAATAGTTCTAGCGGTAGATCGAGTGTAAGAAAAAATCTTCTCCTAACTACGCGGTCAACTATTTTCGACGCCATTTGGTCATTTGGTAGACACAATTTATACTCAAGTGTCACAAATCGTCGTTTAACTATGACTACCTTCAGAATGTATTTTGTTACAATTTTTCTGATGCCGGTAGCTGGATTTTAATATGGTGTCATTAACCACGGTTTAAAGTCAGGTTCTTCGTCATATAGGAATAATATGTTTCTAGAATTTCCTGCCATGACCATTATACCTGCAATAACAAGAGTTAGATCAACGTTGTTGACAATTTTGGAAATTTTCGGAGGTAAAAGTTTTTTGGTTTTTTTTTTTTTGATTTTGCTATGTTAAGTAGATCAAAAGTTAAAAATAAAATAATGATGTACACACCATGAAAATTGCAAATTTACGAATCACCAGTAACTCCCAAACGGTTGAAATTGCCCCCCTCCCCTGCCATAAATTTTTTTGTATCTATGACCCCACATATTTTGGCACACCATATCTAAACTTATAAAGAATTTTTTTAAAAACAAGTCGCATAACGGCCTGCCTTGTTTAAGCCAACAATTACTTATCAAAGGATTTAATTCTCTCATTAGAATGCTACAGTAATCCATCTAATTTAACTTGCACGACAAATAAGAACAAAGTCAAGTTATAATATATTGAAATATTTCTAACTTTAAGTACGAATCATATGAAGGGAAAATTTCAAAACATGTTTTCATTAATGGTATTTGAAGTGTGACCAGTGCTTGACCTAGCACTAAAGTCTCCAGTCTCGAAAATTAAAGATTGGCTGTAACCGGGGTTGACATTAGATAGCCAATCGTTTGTATTCCGTTTTAGTGTGGTTGTAAAAACTTGACCTAGATCTGACCTTATTATCAGTGTCAAAATGTCGTAGTTTGTTTACTCAAAATTAAAAATACTCAAAAGTAAAAATAAGACTCGCCCATACCTAGCCTGAAACAGGCACGCATAACGTCAAAACGCCTGAATGGCACTCAAATAAAGCAGGGTACGCCTGAGGAAAAATTATACTTTTCCAAATGCTAGCGCGCTGCAGGCACGTATAAATAAAAGATGCACGAAGTAGTCCAAACCAATAAATTTAAAATGAAAACAATAAAATTATTTCCGTAGAGTAACGCATTCGAGAGCGACGTCTGAAATAACAAAACTATCTCCGTAGTAGTCGGTAACATTTGTGCAGTTGAGTCTTATTTTTACTTGGGTTAATAAAGATCATAACTGAAACTAGAAAATATATAAGAATAAAAAAAATTTTAGGTAATTGTTATCATTATTATTGTCATGACTCATCTTGTGAGCCATCGGCTATTGGGAACAATTTTAATATCAGGTATCACACGTCTACATGGGAAATTCAACATAATCCACGCGTTGAGTCACCAGTCAGAACGCAGTAACAGAAGCGTCAGAGCGTGCATTACATAACCAGTTACCAGTCTCGAATGTGTTAAAGCCAGAACGCTGTAACAGAAGCGTGCATACGCGTGTGGTGGTGCTCGCAACGGGCGCGTATATACCTTTAAAAATATTAATGTCTGTACTTGCTTTAGGCGTGAATATACCAATTCAATTATTTTTATTTAATTTTTAAGGTGAAAGATGCTTCGTTAAATTGATTTATAATAACACTCTTCAACTTCTTGTTATTACCATCTCGTAACTCCTAATTACTGAAATTGGGTCCTACTTAATCCAACCTCTACGGGCTGAGATTAAGCTCTCTCTATTTTAAACCACTTATATAGAATATGATATATAGATATATGATGTCATTGTCCTGAAATGTTATAATCGATAATTATATCTACTGCACTGGCAATATAAGCTTATTATAATTTAAAAGTTTAGATAGAAGTGGAAGTGGATAATTGCAAAGGTGGCTGGGAGGAAAGAAAGTCCTCATTCATTAACTCCTTTTATAATTGCAAAATCCTTTTCTCTTGGTTGTTCCCGCACGTACACACCTATCTTGGTGCTTATCTACAAAGGAAAGCTGTATAATTACCCCAAGAACCCATTTAACTAAGCACTCGAATTAAATCAGATAAATTAAACCGCACCCAATTTAATATTTCCACAATATATCTAGCAGCAGCTGTCCATTTCAAATTGCTTGGAATCATGTCTCGTGTCAAAAGTTCAACTGTAAAACATCTTAAGTTTACTGAACCGTTAACATTTTATTTAAATCTTCCTAGGGCAAAACACGTCAAACTGTAAAGCCAAGAGTCTCCAGGGAGTTTGGAATTACGTCGACTACAGGGAGTGAGGGCTATTCCACAAAAATATACCGCTCCGAGTCGTTCAACGTTCAAAAAGCCTTAAGCATCACAATCCTCCCAATTTAGATTGTGGGAGGCGTTTGTTTACGACACGGTGCGCGATTCCCAGTTCTGAATATTTCTAATCTACCTCAAACCCTGGTCGTGTAGTAAGTTAATACTGTACGAAACGCGCAAATTTTTTGGGTTTCGACGGTTAGAATTCGTTACCTTGTAATAACACCTGTTGTTTTTGTCTTTTTTATTTCGCTCGCTTTTGAATTTATTTCGCTGCCATGTGTGAGTGAATTTTAATGAGCACCTTCTTCAGAAAACAGTTAAAGTTCATTAACCAAAGAGAAATGTGCCGGTTATCTAGGGGGGCGGAAACAAATATTCGTTCATAACTTATGATTTAATTAAGCCCCGGCATGTATATACATCCCCTACTAAAGTGGGATGTATGTAAATCAGAATTCATGAGGCTTTCAAATGTAACCTCGACCCACTCAACTTGTTACGTGAAACGTTTTCCGTAAATTCCCTGCAGGATTTCATCTTACATTTGCATTTCTGGAAATTTGCGTTACCTAATTCTCGCGGAATAATTTTATGACAGCCAGAGATGAACTTGGCATTAGAAACGTCAGGAAGATATGGTTTTCCTCTTTGGGAATTTTATCTGGCTCCTGTGTGGTCGCTCTGGTGTTATATGTGTAAATAAGGAGCAGAGGGCCTAAAACTTCTGTTTACTTCATATAATTAGGTAAATGGTTGGAAGTTGCTGTGTATTTGTCTAAAAATTGGTTCTCTTTGAGTTTGGTTCGCTCACAGGAAACCTGGAAATGTACTTCCTTCCATAGTTCCAAGAATTGAATCCTCCAGTGTACAATATTCTGTGAATGAGAGATTGCGCATGAGATATTTCTGGGTTCCCCTGAGTAGTCCTTTCAGCTTTTCGTGTTTGTATTGATCCATAATACTTATATTACTCTATGTAAATCCATGGTGTCGAAGATATATGGATATGCAAGCATATCAAAACGTTCAGAGCGAATGTAATAGTATCCACTCTTATTACAATTCCCATTATTATTATCAATTATAAAGGTGAGATTCCTTTACAAAAAAAAGTATTTCTTAAAAGTTTAATTTGCAAACTAATCAGACTAAGAAAAAATCTTTTGCGATTCTTTAAGAGTATCTCTTGCTAGTTTCCCTTACTCCCAAAGAGCGATATTACTCTACGATTCCTAAAAGTCTTCTACCGCAATCTGTTGTAAACAGAAAGCAACCATGAGTTACTGCTCGTCAGGGTGATTCACATTTATGATGAAAAAGCAGCAAGATATCTGACACTGATGACAGCGAAAAAGTATGGAAGGGTATAAAACATAAAGTCTTTAGTTTTAGTCTAAACTAATTTGCATATAGTATCAATGCCATTTGTTAGCCTAGAAAATCAGGACAGTGCCGACTAGAATAGAAGGACGCTACAGCCTTAACCTCAAAGAATTTCTTATATCCCACATACAATTAAAATTAAATTTATTTTATTGAAAATTTATTCAAACAAGCCAGCAGCTTTTGTATTACTTACATAGTTAAAATTGAAGAAAAAGTTTAATATAATGAGTTAAAAGTATTTATTAGAATATTAAAATCATATAAAAAGAAAAGACCGGAAAAGATTAAAAGAATATTTAATTTTATGTCTGTTACGTATACTCATATGCACGAAGCGATTGTAATGGTTGCAGAGGTAGTGCAGATCTGATGAGTTACGAAGTAAGGTCACTCCTCCCTATTACACCGCCACCCTAGCTGTATACATTTTTTAATTTCTTATCATTACCAATGAGGAAATGTACTCTGTACAACAGAAAAAAACCACCAAAATTGGAGGACGCGTTATGAAATTAGGTGCTCCACCCTCCCCAATATCAACTTCTCTGTCCTGATATTAATGGGTAAAGTACACTACATAACAGAAAAAACTCATCCAAATCGATCCTATCATCAGTTCGATGCGACCTCTACTCCCTACACACGAGTTAAAACGATGTCGCGGAGCCCTCTTCATTTTTTTCATTATAATGGTGCTAATCGGTAATCATACTCCATACAGCAAAGAATAATCTTCCACTTCGGTCCATGCGTTATGAAATAAGTTGCCTCCTCCCACCCTTTTCCAATTCCACCCTAGCTACAATTTTTAATTTGTTATTATTACCAAGGAGGGAACGTACTCTGTACAACAGAACAAAAGCCATCAAAATCCGCCTCCCTAGTACCAACTTCTTTGTCATGTATTAACACATCAACAAAGAATCATTCAAATCGATCTTTTCGTTACTTAGTTATTAAAGATTTATCCAAAGAGATAACTACAGATTACATAAAGAGATTAATGTAAAGCAAATATTAAAATTAAATAATACTTACACTTAAACATTAAACTAAGTAATTAAATGGCAGGCATCAACCGAAATATGTCCCGAGTTAGCTCTTCAAACGTTGCCTGGCGAAACATATATTAAAGCTGGAAAAGTACTCATTGAAGAGGCGACACATCGCCATAATAGGCTCGTGCATACCAGTTCGATGATTGGAAATATATACAGGAAATCATGATTCCTCAGGGAACAGGGTAGTATAGGGATGTTCACAGCCCCGAGCAATTCTGGTGGATTTATGGTTCCCTGCAATAAATCAAAAGTAAATACTATTCTCGAAAGATTACTCCTCTTTTCAAGGGGGTCCAGAGAAATCAGTCTCAGTCGGTTAGTATAAGAGGGTAGTACCAGAGGATAGTCCCAAGAAAGTCCATGCAGAGCAAGTAGGGAAGTAGGGAACAGAGCTAGCGTATTCCTGAATTGGCCTCACGAAAGTGAAGTAAAGGAGCTTAGTTCGGAAGGAATCGACGAGTTCTCTTGACGATCTTTTCACGAAGCCCAACATCGAATTGGCCCTGTCAACTGATCACGAGTCAACATGGGCCTAGAAAGAAAAGCGAGAGTGGAGAACCACGCTCAGATCTCTAACCTCTGCTCAAGGTAATACAATCGACGGAGTAGTTGAAGAAGATAGGACGTCTTCTACGGGAAAAAGGCATGGCCGTGCATTTAAGGGTAGGCGATTACGAGAGCACCAACCACAAAAACCAGTCGGAGTTCAAGAGACTACAGTCAGAGTCATGAGTGACAGTGCGAAATATTTTGGCATGGACCCCGTAACACAGAATTTTAGCGCCAGACAGAAGAGGCAAAAAATCCGTAATGTGCAAGATGAAAATGAGCGAGCCAAGGATACTGCCCTGGGACACTCTTGTTGTGACAAATATATGGTTGGAAAGAGCTGTCCGAAATAGGACAACCAATCGGCGAAGCAAGAAGGAAAACCAAGAAGAGACAGCTTGTAGACCAGGATTCTGTGGTCGATCCTATCGGAAGTCTTACTGAAATCAGTAAACACACAGTACACCTGTTTACTTGACTCAATGATTGGGAGAGTGTAATTAAGGAATTGAAGAAGGTTCGTAGTCGTCGATTTACCCTTGAGGACGCCACGCTGGAAGGAATCCATGAAAGGCCTGCACTGAAAGCGAAGTACATCGCTTACAAAGGTCTCGAAAGCTTCACGACATGACACAGGTTAACAATCAGGTTAAAGTTATTAGATTCAAAGGAGGTAGGCGGAAGCCGCGTCAAGTGGGTAAAATCAGAGTAGAATCGAAAGAATTTTGCGACGACGTTAGCAATTGTAAGACGATCGTCACTCTCAGAATCGCGATACCTCAAAGAGGAAGGATAGGTGTCACACTTGCGCTTTGAATTAATGAACCTTCAAAAGCGTTTGGGGTTGTTAAGCAGTGTGGTAATAGGTGGTGTGTGGTGGAATAGGAAACTTGCATGCGAGCAGAAAATTGAAGTCAGAGGTCATAATACGCTAAGTAGTCATCATAGTGGGACAGAACCTCCTCCACGTCTTACTCTTCAAGTTGCGCAGACGTCTCGAGGTCCCATCAAGCGAGATACGAAACAAACGAACTCGACCTAGAGATGCTGGTGGGAACTCAAAGGATAAAGCAAAGCAAAAACAACGTCATAGAATGCGCTCACAGCCAAGTCGACGTCGCTCTTGACCTGTCGCATGACAGCAGCTAGATATTGATGGATGAGATGTCAGCCCATTTAAAGTTGAAGAAGAATTCGCCCATTGGAGCTGAAGATACGTCGTTAGCATCAAAACGTATGACAAAAAAAAATGAAGGATTGTGGCAGGACCGAAAGGAGTTCACTCTCACCCACCTATGAGGGAACCTTCTCCACAATTAAAAGGAATTATCCAAATTAATTCACGTGTTACGAACTTAGACTCTCCCTCCCGAAAACCAACCAAGTCCTTTAAATAAGTATTTCATTTAAGCATATATAAGATGAGCAGGTATTCTTAGAGTCATTATTAGTAACCTTCGAGGCCAAGTTGCATTGCTGTAGGTATCAAATACGCGTAGGATTAAATGCTTTTTTAAACCTCTAAATTTTCTCACTCTGGGCATTAATATGGTCATTTTCAGGGCGATTGGCGAAAAGTCAGTGGCTTGAATTAAATTTCTGCAGATAGATACTTTGTGAGCCTTATAGCTGTATATCATTTACGTATGATTGAAGTTATCTGAATTAAAATTTACATAAGTATGGCTAATGTATAATGTAATATGTAGTGGCTCGAGAATAGCTCTTTGTGGCAGTAAAGAAAGAAAATTTTAAGTGTTAACTGACCTTCTGATATCAACCAACAACAAATGTTTTGAGAATCCATAATGTCTATCAACGCCGATTAAAAGACTTCCTGGGGGCAATAAGAACTTTTTGTCTATAAAAATCTTCATTGCATTGACAGCACACTGTAACATAATTACAAGACCTAGTAACTTCGTCGCTACGGTTTTCAGAAGCTTCATCCTGATATATGCCTCGCGGACACGCGAGTAGTATTCATTCCAAAAGTCGATAAACACGGATGTGAATTCGCGAAGGCTGAGTAGCTTGGCCTCCTCTAAATTTAAAGTCGTGAAAAGAAAACTAGAAATCAGTTTGCAATGTAGATCATGGAAGGCGAGAATCGACTGTATAACTCTTAACGTCTAAATTTATCTCTTCATGAGGTAGCATGCTCCTCTGAGTATACAAAACATTACAAAAACTACATCCAAGTCTTTCTGGACATTGAGAATATCTTTACCAACGTCTGTACTGAAGTTATCATATGATCTATCAACAAGCTATGTAGGTCTTCATCATGTTAAAAACAATGATCATGCCGTTGAGCTTAGGAGGACCTCACGACTCACCGTTATGAATAAAATGCTTCCGTGCTGGACAAAGACAAGATTAATGTGGATGATTTGGTAATTCTAGTATTGTTATTAGCAATGTTCTTCTTCGCGATTAGTAAGATCATTGTGGACTTGGAGACAGTCCAAGCATGACCGAGCTGACACTTTGTACCACAATATCCACAATACCGGACTTCAGCATTTCTTAAATACTATAAGGACAATTATTACCACTAGCCTCATGCGCGTAATACCAAGGATTTGTGCTTGATTCAAAGTATTCCTGGAAGCTGAGTGGTTTAAAAATGCCTATAGAAACCTTTAATAAGACAGAATTAAACTAAAAATGATCCTATGAATATACAATACTTTCAATTTTTACTTATAAGTAAAACATAACAAGTGTGCTTGCCCGCGATAGGGTGCGTAGGTCTATCCAGGCTGGGAAGAATTCGAAATTTGGAGTCCTAAGCATGCGAGTATGTACGGTCTGCGGTTATGTGCGACGGATGTTCTAATGTACTTCTGCAGCTTCTATGCAGTGAAGTTAGATTCAAGGAATTTAGGTGGGAATTTTTAAAACATACTAAAGTCACAGTAGAATTCTGATCTTGTTGCTGAAATGGCCATACGTCTTACTCACTATATCTTTCTAAAGATGAATGAAAGTATTTTGAACAGCTACATATAGCTAGTGACAAAAAAATCAGCAATGCTCTAGTATAAACATTTTTGAATTAACTGATCATGTGTACACCTTTGATAAATTTAAAGGTAAAGAAACGTATGACTAACTGTACAAGAAATGTATAAAATAGCGCAGATCGGATTTTTTTATCGTTAGTTAGCTTCAGATTATTAGAATGACTTGATACCCTTTGGCCAAATCAATTTATATTTGTTATCTCCTATGGTTGTTTCCTGCTGTCAACAGATTACGATAAAAATGCCATGTGGATTGTAGAGAGAATGTCAGTGGTTCGGAATCCACTTTAAATTGTAGGTCCACTTGTAACAGTTGTCTCGAATTGAGTGATGTTCTTACGGGAAGTAGAGAGAAAGATGAGGACATTACATCAAGGTAAAATCAACTAAAATAAACCAAAACCAAACTGCCAAGCTTGGTATGGGGCCTTAAATTCGATCGTAATTCCCTCATATGATTTCACATGGCTGAATGATCAGTTTCAAATACTGTCTCTATTCGGGCATACTCTAACAAATTTCTGCTCGTGGAGTTATTTTTTTACTTTCAAAAAGTCTAGAGAACGCCAGTTTGGGCTTTATTGGGAAATTTACAAATTGAAAAATTGTTTACGATAATTCTTAGAGTTTAATTGTTGTGATGAAATGCTTGAACGCGCATATCATAACATTTCCCCAGTAGGGGACAGCTAATCAAACAGGCACGATAATAAAGAAAAAGTATATTCAAATAAAATCTCCAAAAGGAATTTTTTGTATTTTTTATTTTTATTTTTATTATTTTTAACTCGTGACGAAAAATATAAACTTATACTTACTGGACAAAAAACTTGAAGAACAGAGTAATTGCGGGACAAAATGTTTTCAGGTATATTTCAACAATTTCATCTCTCCTTTAATTCCGTGTGCAAGCTTTATTCATTGAGGATGGAATAATCAGGATAACATTATTGGTGTTACGTATTGCGCAGGTGCTTTCTCTCTTTTCTTAAGCTAAACTAAATATTTCCCGAGGACTTGGTCTATCCCAACAAAACATCACCAGAGGTTATGCTCCACTTTGCCGTGTTCAAGTAAAAGCTTTTCAGCATCAATGGCTGAGACAAATTTTCTTGGTTAAGTAAAGCGACGCTATCCATGTGGTATTTCCCCCATTCCTAACCGTTAGAAATAAGCTCTCCTCGGATTCTCTCCGAAATACTGGAAGGCCGCTAATAGATAGAGGTATATTTGTACGGGCGCGCTTTTCGTCTGGAATAGCGAGTGCAAACCTTTTGTTAAGTCATTCTTCCATCAGAAACATGTAAAAGTCGGTCGTGGTTAGACGCGGTGGTGCCATAAGCTCAGCAAAGTTTACTGACAAGAAGTGTCTTAAGTAATCACGGTCGCTATTGCTGGCAAAAATATTTCCCGAGTGTCTAGGGAATTCGTTTAGTGATTTAAAGTGAAGTATTAGCCGCAATTAAGCAATCTCTCAATTCGGTCGAAGAACGTTTCCGTGTGTTTTTATAACTATTAAATTCCCAACCTGATTCTCTATATAATCAGGAAACGTGACAGTCCCTATTCCTTGAGCTTTCGAGTTGAAGTTTCATAAGGAGGGTGAACATTTTTTCACACAAAAAAATACAATGGTTCTGGTGTTCGGGTGAAAATTGCAAAATCATTGACATTTCAGTCATAAAAGAATAATATGCAAAAACCTAATCGGATCTCCACGTGTGTATTTGTGCAGTAAAACTACTGGGCTACCCTTAAAATGATTATTTATCCTTGAAACGAAACCTTTGGATATGTGCCAAAAGCTCTCCAGATCCTTTACAACTTGTTAATAAAAACACGCGCGTGGGCTTTGTGCGGCGGTCAGGAGTTCATGCTTCTAAGTGGTTTGTGTGTCAGTTAAAAAGGGCCTATTGCTTGATGTCCTTTTGTATCCTTTCTGTATCCTATAAAAGCCTATCTTATTCACACTGCGATAAAAAGAAGTAAAAGAAGACCAATGTGTAAGTAGTTAGTGCATATACGTGTACACAAACGTATCGCGTGCGTGCCGCTGTGCGTTGTGATTGTGCAGTGTGAACACAATTAAAGAGCTTTAGCGTGGTGTTACCCTATTTTTTCGCCATCATACTATATCTGTGCATTATTTGTAGTGTTTGCCTATTAAAAAGGATATGGTGACGTAATATATTTGTGGTTACCGTTTTTACACATAAACACAAAACAACAGAGAGAACACTGTCCGAGTATTGGTATAAAGTGGACCATAGCGTAAGCGTAAGAAACGCCGGAACAGGCAGTAGCTGTATCCTGATGATGTAGGATAAAATACGTTGACGACAACTAAGCTCGACACGGATAGGCCAATATTCTACGCGTCGGCACTCTTATGGTGTAGTTTTTCCATTGAATGAATGAAGTTGGGGACAGGTGAGTGCTATTTTAACATTAAAAAAGCTTTCACGAGCAGTGGGGATGCCTTGCAAAGGGAAAATCTAAGAGTTTTTTTCTACCACCAATTTAGTGTCATCACTAACTCAGAAATGTGATTTTCTATGTCCTCAAATTACCCGGGAATGCTAATTAATCCCGGGATAACGTGCCTACAGAACTTCGCTACCTAATTAGCAGCCGGGGTTCACCTGTGCTATCTAGATCTGGAAAAATGCAATAAAAATCACTGCTGAAATAGAATGAAATGTGAAAATAGGGCAACATTTTTGATGTTTTTCTTGAAAATAACGACTTGATTTGCATGTGTTAAAGTCGATTGCATTTAAGATTAGCGTGCAAGAGAGTTTAGGGGAAAAGTTTTTATTGTTGCTTTTATGTCATGAGTTTGTACTATAAGGATACGATTAGCTTAATGTGGAACAGGGCATATGCATAATATAAATGGGATATATGCATATAACAACATTGCTTATGCTCAAACAAATAACAAACAAAAAAACTACCATAACTAAATTTCCCTTAAAGGTACAGGATAGAGTAAGTTCTTTCCAAAAAAAGTGAATTTTTTTTCATAATTTCTCTTTACTTTAAATCTTAGAAAGCTATCTTAAAATCTGTCTGAGTATTATCTTTCAGCAAACAAGTTGTTATTCTTTTTAAGAAGATGCAAAACTTATTATTTGGTAACTCTCGGAGTATATTTTAATGAAATTTTTATTTCAATATTACTATAATATTTTAGATGCTTCATAAAAAAAGTTTTACTAAAAATTATTAATATTATAAAAGTACACTATTTCTTCTCTTTATATTGTCATGGGGTGACGAAAGTGGGTAACAGAGAAATTTTGAGTGGTCCTTATTTTGCATATAATCGACAATTGGACTTTTTGTGACATACTACATTTATTACATAACCAATGGAGTATTATGTAGTTAATCTGCCAGAACTTAAAGCTCACCGGATTTTATAAGGCACATGCAATTGTGAAATCACAGTGATTCAAGATGTTTGCAAAGTTGGAAATGTATATAAAATATGTTGCGTTTCGCCAAAATTGTGACTAAATGCAATACGGACTCTGCACCGCAGACTATAGTGCGTTGGAGACCAAAAGAAGTAGCTTATAGGAGAATTTTGTGAAGCAATCTTCAACTACTTAAATCATTCAACATAGGAGTAGTAGTAGATATCTCTCTAGTTACCGTAACCCCTTGTGAGCAGAGGGGGTTTTGAAGATTTCTGCCCCCCCCCACTTGTAACGCACCGTAACGTTTCGCGCTACCCCCCACCCCCTCCCCCCTCCTAAACGTTACGTAACACTCCATAGAAGGATCAGGAAGTGTGTCACGCACTCCATAAGTTCTATTAGATATTCTTTAAGGAGCATTTATACTGTGATGGCCTGTTTTGATACCTAACTTCGAGAAAAAAAGATGGATACAGTTATGAAACTTTTTGCGTCTTTTTATTTGGGACATAAAGCACAGAAAAACAATTTGTTTTGGTAAAAAAAAGTCCGAAAATGGCCCGCTGCAGGGCGCTGAATTTGGCCCCTGCAAAAGAATGTGGCTCCACGGCGTGTCGAGTTCCAGCCCTTCCAGTCATCTGCAATCAAGATATTTGTCAGATTCTTAAAGTAGTGTCTTGTGGGTATCGTTCTGACCAAATTCTAGTCGAAATAATGGCGGGAAATTCAACATACATTTTAAAATTTTTTTTCGTATTTAAGGGGCCGTAACTTTGCTCTTAATATCGCAAAAAATCTGAATGTAGTTAGGATGAGAATAACATATGTGGCGAACATTCTAAGTCTTGACATGCTGAAATCGAACAGTTTTAAGATACCGAAGTACTGCACCACCAGCTCGAAAAAGATGGTTTCGCGAAAATCGAGTTTAAAGTTTTGAATTGTTTTGGCGTATCCAGCTCGGCCATCACGAAATTGCGTGCAACTCATTTTCTATGGCAGATTTGATACGTTTACGCAAAAAGAAAAAAATCGATTTTTTGAAGGCAACAGAGTAGAAATCTCCCTTAATCCATACAATGAGCGAGGACGAGAAATCCGATTTAGCCAACTTGAAAACAATGATAGATTAAAATAGGTTCTCAAAGGTCTTACTAAAATCAATATAAATCATCTCGCAGTGCAAGAAATAAATTCCAGCAAGTAAGAAACCGTGGATCTACCACGGAGAAAACCGTGCTGTCGGGTAGAGATTAAATTTTTACATCCTTGGGACAATTGGGACTGGATTATTAGTTAGAAGGGATACAAGATAATTTAGGAATTGGCCTGTAATTGAATCTTTCTCTTGAAAATATTGATTAAAAATGATGTCTTCCAAAGAGCTGGGAAGTGGCCCAACGAGGGAGACCTCCGCAAGAGTAATACTAGTGGTTATAATAACGCCGAGGAACATTTCTTTATGACTGCTCAGGAACTCCATCAGAACCATTAGTGAGTTCGAAGATCAGCAATAACATGTTTCACTAAGATCTTGAAAAATGGAATCGTGAAAAATGGAATAGGTACCAGGGGTGAATTTCGATTCTTTATGTGCGAAATTTGCTATTATCCGGATAAAATTCAAATTCAAATGCGCCCCTAAAAATTTAGCAAAAAAGTTACAAATAATATCAGAATCATTGGTGAAAATTTCACCGAATACCATATTCTATGGATAGTTATGAACCCTTCTCTTCAAATTGACATAATAGAAAGATGCACGGGGGTCAACAAATAAGCTCCCTCTTAGGTATTCTTCATATAGAGAACGAGAAAGGCTTATAAAATATTGATGGCATAATATAAATTCATGCCTGGATTTAACAAATAGGTACCTTTTTCAAAAATTTTTTTTCCTATTCCTAAGAGTTTTCAGTTCTCTATTAAACCAGGGTGGAGCGGAGTCTCGACTTCGAAACCTGAATACGTTTCTGTCGATATCGTTACTAGACAAACAAAGTGTGGAAGTCTATTTTTCCATATTATTCGCGGAGAGCCTCATAATCGGTCGCTCTAAAGTTAAAATGATATTCGTTTTCGAGGTTATCGGCAAGCACATCTGAAAGAAAGTGAAAAGCGTCAAAATTTTTCAAGGGAAGAAGGCTGAGTTCAACATAAGTGAGCGTGGAGTTCATAGAGAATACTAAATCTACGATTGTACTTTAGTCGAGTGATGAGGAAGAAAGCTATCGTCATCATCATGGGTTAAGTGCCCATGATAATTTTGTGCTTAGAACAAAACTGATCATGGATGTAGTTGATATGCTGAATTAGAATATCGTATCGACCATTACTATCGATGACATTAGACATATGAGGAGGTATGTAACAACAAATTAAAAAGAGGTTATATTCCAACCCCGAGTGTTCTTTTAGCATAATCTGTTAACAGAAATAAAAAAAACTTTCGTCGTCGTTTGAGGGATATATATTAGGAACCTTCATCGTGGAAAGCTAACATGCTATCACTTCCATCACTGACGACTTGAGCAGTATATATGCTAAGTAAATAAAAAAAGAAAATCTGAAAACTATTGATCAGGACTCAAATGCGACCCTTGAGGAATACGTACGTACGTACATATATACACCCACACGCGCCCACTCCCACAGATTTATTTTCAAAAATAGTCTAAAAATACTCTAGTGATCTTGAAAAGTATATTATGTCGAAAGTATGTCAATAATTTCGATTTCGATTTTCGGACCCATTACAATAACTTCCTTATGTACTGGGCAGTTAATTAATAAATTGTAATTGTAATTGCTTTTAAATTATATTCCTAAAATACTTACGTTCAGTTAAGTAAGCCACATCATCTTTTCGGCTGTTGAAACTATTTATAGTAACCTTTAATAATAACTTTTTGTTGTTTATATTCATTTTTTCGACTGTTTAAAGGTAAATTCATGTCTCATCTTCAGTAATCTGTTTGATCTTCCTTATGTTCAAACCTATAAACATTTTGTCAAATGCGGCGATCAGAAGCCGAATTGATCAGGTAATTTTGCTCAATATTAATATTTTTAAATTTTGTATGGTTCCTTTGCATTTTCTAACCATCATTAAAGTTTGACGGTGATATTTTAGCACTGCAGCAAACAATTTTTGGCGTCCGAATGGTTAAATTCAAAAAACCTTGAGAAGACCCGCTACTAACTTGACTTCTGAAGTGCACACAATTGAAACTATAAGTTTATTAGGTTTTATTTAACTTAGACTAGGTTTGATCTACTTTGGACCTATCTTTATTTATCTTGGGCAGGATTTAATTTAATTTGGATTAAGCTTTAAAAATGGTATATATAAAGGTGTGAAGCTTTTTTGCAAATTTCCTAAGATTGTTTAGGCCTCTTGTGATCCCACATATTCTCAGTGGGATTTATATCACACAGAGTAGGTGATGTAATAATCATTTTTTTTGGTTACTCTACCATTACAAAACAGTTTGCGATGAACGAATTGTTGGCAAACCATTTATTTTTAGGTTGTTTCTAATAGCTTTAAAAAATATCTCTTTAGATGTTCCAATAGTACTCCTCGTCTGGTATTTCCCCCCAAACTAAAATGGGATAGTGGCAAAATTACCCTAATTCTCCAACAGGAAAATGAGCAGTGGAAAAAATTAATAATATTATTAAAAATGTATACGAGAGTATATAATTTTTTTACGATGTTGCCAAAGCCTAGGGGACTACCCATTGAGGCGTTAGCATTGTTTTGGTTGGAACGGAAATAGGGTAAGGGAGTGAGGAAACTTGAATGTCTTGTTTTTGCATTGCTGCGAGCTAGACAACAGCCTAGAGACGCAGTAGATTTTTTTTATTTTTTATTTCTTAATAAAAACTAACGGAAAGACCTGGTCTCGAATCCGGGAACCATGGCATGGTGGTCGTGCCACTCAACCAATTGATCCAACTCCAACTATTACGGAAATTGAAAATACTACTACGAGCGAAGAGCTTTCGAACAAGCCATTAAACATCCTTTTAATATAACGTGACATCAATTTCTGCATGATGCAAAACTGTTCACGTGAAAACCTGAGAGACCTGTCATAAGTTGGCCTGAATTTGTAAGTCCAGTTTATGGAATACTTTTCTATCCTTAATAGCTTTTCGGCGCACAAATTTAAATTAAATTGTGATTTACTTTAAAAAAGTAGAGAATTTAACATACTAGCAACATCTAACAATGTTTGTAGACTCCGAACCACTAAATGTTATCCTACAAGCCTGTTACTCTTATATCACTAATGGATTATACAAAAGCTTGATTTATCTTTAAATAATGTAGAAGAAGAGGTTTCCACGTGCAAAACGTGCTGGTCGCATTAAAAATCGAATCCTTTGGGTTTTAAATGCAGTCAAAAAGCTTATATCCATGTGAAACGTGACCTTTTATAGGTGTAAATTGTATCATACCCCAGATGCCTGCAATGAATTCCAAAGAACCTGCAGCATTAAAAACTTAAAATGCGGAATTTTAATTTAAATTTGGTTTCAAAATTTGTTTTGAATGCTATTGAGATATTCAAATAAGAATAGTGTTCGGTCTGTAAAAGACTATTTGATAATTTTAGCGTGGAGTGGGAGTTCTGATAAAGTGTAACTGCTTGTAACAAGAGCAAATTATTCTATTTCTGGTTAAATGCGAAAATTTTTTCAGTTTTTTATTAACTATGTGCGTCGAAAATTCTTTAATTAGGAATTTTAAGTATACTGATTGCTTTTCCAGGTTACGTCTGTAACAAGTACAACAATAGACTAATTTGTAAAACAATTTTCCTTCTTCGTATACATCATATGATAGTTTTCGCAATTATTACTAACTTTTGTTTGGCCAAAGGATGGCTATCAACAGTATTACTAAAAAATGTTTTTATTGAAAAACTTGAAAGTTGCAACTTTCGTTTTAAAAATAATGCTTCCTTTACTTACATAAAAAAAATGTTAAAAAATATTTAGCAGTTAAAAAAACAAAGATGTTATAAATGTACGAAAAAGAAAAAATAATTCTAAGTTAATAGATTTTATTTAAACTAAAAGCGTTGAGCGCAAAAAGATTCTGTAGAGGCTGTTTCAATAGTTCTATGTTGAATATTAATTTAAACTTTTGTGCATAGATGTATTTCATAAAATAACTTAAATGACCTCTTCGCGTTCAATGTTAGTTTTATAATCTACATAAATTTAAAACTATCTGTTATTAGATCAGAAAAAAATATTACTTTTTCCTTTTAGTACATTTTTAAAAGCATTTTCGTTTTGGTTTTTAAAATTCAAATTATTTGAGTGTTTTTTAGTTTTATAATCATTGTGTTGTCCTTACTTAAAAATCTAAAACCAACTGGCATTTTAAAGCGCCCGCCATATTAGATGTATTCTACGAGGACGTTAGATGTATTCTATGACGTCACATAGTTTATCGTATTTTCCTTGTCAAATGTCGGTCGAAGGTACCAAAACACAACAGTAGAAGGAACTTTAATGACAGCTCTGAACTTTGCTATATTTTACTACTATGTACACCTGGCTGTTCTCCAGGTGAGGCAGCCTTACAAAATATATTTGAAGGGCAGAAGTAGAATTGGCTTGGAAAATACATAAATTATTGATAAGTTCGAATACAAAAGACTAAATGCTTCGTAGATGAAGCTTATGTAAATGTAACTTTTAGAATTAAACACAACTGCCGAACGCGAAAGCGAGAATAGGCGCATTTTATAATTTAAGAAGAGAAAGCAAGTAGAGAGCAACAGCTGAACTATGGTTGTTTCATCGTTTTTTGAAAAAGTTCCAAATTTTCACTATATATGCTTGCTGTTTAAATATATATAGATAAGTTAAAGTATCAACAATTTTGCGCATTATTAGGTGGATTTTCTCAGGAATATAAAACCAAATTCCAGTAAAAGTAAGTATGGTCGAAAGTGTTACCCTGAGGCACACCAGAGAAAAAAAAATCTCAACGAAATAAGTTCCTTGAAATAATACACGCTGTATACAATAAACAGGTCACTGGAGAGTAAGTCGATGAAAATTGAGGGAAACTCGGGCAATAAAAGTTTATGAATAAGAATTTCGTGATTGATGCCATCAAAGGCCCTCCAAAAATCAGTAAATACACAATCAACCTGTTTACCTGATTCTATAGTTGGAAGACAGTAATGAATACATTCATACATCTAAAAAATCAATTTTTTCCAATTATTTGGTAATCTACATATATTTAGGTATAATTCATCCAGAAAAAGGTCTTTTTAAAATTCGATCATTTTCGGTACTGTAAACGCGTTTAAATTCGCCACGACCCCTTCTGAGTACACATGTTTAAAAGCTTCAAACGCGTTTTTGTACTTGACTGATCGGTCTGAAAATTTGCCCAGATTCTCGGTAAACATGAAGTCACAGAATAACGTACAATTTTGTTCTATAACTTAAATTTTGAATAATGTTTTTATAAGAAAAAGACGAAAAAAAATGACTGTTTTCAAATCGCCGCTATTTTTTTAATTTTGCAGTTAATAAAAAAGTTGTACGTCATTCCGTGGCCAAGGGATTAACATTTTTGTTTTAGGCCAACGGTAAGGGGGTAGCTATGTGAAACGTTTGTCCGCGGAAATTTGCAGATTTGCATTTTAGATTCCTTAGTTAAAAATTTTTTTTGCATGTCATAAACACTTTCAAAAAGCAGTCGTCTATACTTATTTATTTCTCCCAAAAAAATTTAAATATATGAGCAGTTGAAAAATTGTGATGCAAGGTAGAACTCTCCCTTAAAGTTATGTTGAAAAAATATTTCTGATGACCAATTTTTTAACAACATCTTACCTATTTCGAAGTTACAAGGTGATTATTAATAACCTATATTCATGGATATGTGTACCCAATTATTTATAATATTTTTGTCACCCGAGCAACCAAGAATGGCAAATAAAAGGTGGCAACATATCCTTTCTAAAGAGGGCAGACAGAATTTTCTACCTGATTTTATCTTGGTACCATTCGGAAACTCAAAAATACAAATACATTTTTTGAAAATTGCTTTTCTCTGAGAACTTTATCTTTAAATTATCCCTATTAATATAAGTTTTTGCAATCCTTTACATTACTATATAGAATTTTAATCAAGCTAGTTAGAATAGCTAAATAGTTGTTGATCAATACCACATTAGAATAAAATGTTATATCTTTATGGAGTATTAGAAAAATTAGTATCTAAATGACGAAAAATTTAAAAAAAAAAACTTATCGACCCAATTTTTGTAAATTTCGTTTTGCACTATATGCTTTAGAATGGCACAAAAAATAAAAGCAGGTAGCTAACCTAGTACTAACTCGGAGACGGAGTTTGAGCAAATCGTTGAGCCGCACGACCACCATGCCATGGGTCCCGGGTTCGAGATCAGGTCGCTCCGTGAGCTTTTATTAAGAAATTAAAGTAATCCACTCCGTCTCTGGGCTGTTGTCTAGCTCGCAGCAATGCAAAAACAAGACTTTCAAGTTTCCTCACTTCCCTTACCCTAATTTCCTTCCGGCCAAAATCATGCTTACGCATCAAAGGGTTGTCCCCTAGGATTTGCCACAACGTATAAAAAAAAACAAACGGTAACAAAGGGAAAGGGTATTTTTCGCGCAACAACACTCAATGGGAAAAAATAAAAATAAAATAAAATAAGGGTTACGATTACGCAAATAAGATAAGATTATGATTCTTGCCTCCATATTCTCCTATGCCTAACCCAATAGAACAATCCTTCTCTAAAATGAAGGCGCACGAACGAGCAGTTTTAGTTGATGTAAACAGAAAGCATAACCTTCTTGCAGTTATTGAAGATAGTTTGCAACAAATTACACCGACAAACTGCGCCAATTAGGATATGGGCATCGTTTTCATCATCCCTAAGACAATGGAAGGGCAGCCTCTACATTGACAATTTGTTGAGAAATTCTGAATATTGTTTACGTTACTGTCAATGTTTGAAGGCTCAAAACAATAATAATGAGAAAATGAAATAATAAAATGGTTTATTTGAATTTAAATTGAAAGCTTTTGTATTAAAATGACTTATAGAGTATTTAGGTTTAAATTTATTTGCTCTTGTTTTAAGCATATTTGCTCTTGAGTTAAATTCATTTGCTCTTGGTTTAAATAAATCTGCGAACGCTATATTAAAATGTTACAATCATCCAGTAACTTCCATAACCGTTGAGATTACCCCCTCCCCAAAACGATATTTTTTGGATGAGTAATATGCATATATATTACCTCCCTTAGGATTGTCTAAGTTTGTCTCTTTTTATTTGTCAACAAACACACTTGTTTGTGACTCAACAGCATTTTTTATTGCAGTTTTTTAAACATAGTCAATTCATCGGATATGCATATCTCTCTAATTCCTGTAACCGTTTTTCGGGCATAGGGCGGCAGAAAAACACCACCCGATTAGAGACAACGATTGCAAGGCGGATTTTGAACCACCGATATTACTATCATCCCTCAATGGCCTTTTTATCGTAATCTGTTGTGAGTAGAAAACAACCTTGGGTCGCCACCGGTGGGGTTCGCAGCTAGGACCTCCGGGATGGAAGGTCGACACTTTATCATTTGCTCTTCTGACGACTTACATGTATGTACATATATTTAATTAAAATTAAATGTAACACTGAGATTGTTATGCTACGATTTGGTGCGTTATGTTGCAGAGAGTCATGACAATGATGTCATTATAATAAACTGATGTTTAGTCCGTTTGATTTGGAAAACTAATTTAGCATTGTCGTTTTTTATAACAATTTAATGATGATATAAAGTATTTATAACACTAGCTTTCATGAGGTAATTCTGAAAACCCAGCCAAGAAATTGGGAGAAAATTAAATCACTTATTGATTGTATGTTGAAATATTACAGGTCAAGTTACTTATTTCTTCAATACACTCTTGGGTTATTCTATCACTGTCTTAACGTACGGACTTCAATAATTACAATTTCTTATCAGTGCCCCTAAGTTATCGGATTTACAATAAATTTTGAGAAGAAACAAATTAAATTTTAAGATAATATTTTACTCATTTACACTCTTGTTCTGGACCACATGGTACAAATATGTTACTCCATAAATTAGTGATAAGTAATCACTAAGACGAAACATACAACATGATTTGGTTTAATTAGTATGATTGATAGCTGCATTGCTGGTCGTCGTTTCATAATTGGGTTTCATTTATTCCTTTGGTTTAAATCTGGCACCTGTTTTACATCAGTAATTTTCAGTAATAAACGTCACCAGTGTTGAAGACTTTACCTCATGAAGATATTAAATTGGCACATGTCACATCAGCGTTTAATCATAAATTTAATTACTCCACCAGCTCAACTGAAAATATCTTAAAAGAGAGATGGTGTTAAAGTAAATGCGAACGCCGCATTAAATATTTGAAATCGGGCATGCGAGTTTCATGCCTATAACATTTGGTATAATCTTGGGGACTACTTAGATCCGATAATTAAAATGACAGCAAATTGCTTGGCCAGAGATGCCATCATTTGAGGTTAATTGAAAATTTCATAACACGAAACGAATGTGTTAACTGCTTCATTTTGATGAATGTACTCAGATCTATTTTTCTTGGAAATTCATTTCTGAAAGATTTCTTGAACTGATTGCTCTAAAGAACGCCATAGAATCTAAATTACTTGATTTCGCGTTAAACATATGTACGGGCAACTGTGAATTAAGTATGCTGATAAAATGATTACGTTAATTTATGTTTTAATGTGAATTTACAATCCATAAACGTTTTAGTTAAGTTGTGCTGAGACTTGGAAATTTTTATTGCCATTACTTATGGTCTGCACTGAAAACTAATTGTTTAGCAGTAAAGATTTCCTCCGAAGATATTTTTTGGTTTTGTCAGTCTGCGAATTCCAAAATGATTTTTATTTTCTATTTTTTGTTGTGTATAGTTGTTTTTGAGATACAGTAAAATTTGGGGAAACTTGTGAAAGAAGAAAATTTGTTTGACCCCTAATATTTAATTGCGGCTGTGGAAATTAAGTAAAAGACGGAAAGCCTGTTTGTACTTCCAGTAAACATATTTTTTTTAACGTAACAATGCCGAAATTTCGTATATAGGGTACAATTGTCAAAATTGTGCAAAATTTTTTTACAATGTTTAATTTACGCCCAACATGAGGTTTATTGCAGGCAATCTAAAATCTTCCAACATTCTCCAAGATTAGTCAGGGATTAATCTAATTGCATTACATACTGGGCTCGCATTTTAAATATTTGCTTTTAGCGGCTAATGTAGTATCCTCCCAGGAGAAAACTCCAAGGTATTATTATAGTAGGTAGTATATTAGAATACTTCTCTCACTCCGTCGTGGTAAGTTTTGTGCTGATTTTTACTTTCTTGAAGGATCAAATCCAAAAATTCAACTGTGAATAGACCGTATTCAGGGGGTACTTATAATGTATATAAGGAAAGTTATTCTGGGCTAGCTGGATTCGAAAGTAATTCGGGCAAGTTGTATCTATATTTTTTTTAATGGTCAACTGGATTTGCTGCTATTTGACAAATAATGCAATGGAAAAAGTAAGTATTTTATCAATTCCAGGTTGGCAATATCTCAGAAATACCTGAGGGAAGCCATCTTGCACCACTTTTGTTTATTATTTAAATCAGTGATATGTGATATTATTTGATAACAACAATTTCAAATTTATGTTGTTACTTGTAAACGTAATTGTGATTTTAGAATCAGACTGAGATTGCCTTTTACTTTGCAAGTACGGCTAAGTAGTCGTTTCACCTTTAGTGACCTGATAGTTAGTAAAGCTAGTTCAATTTTATGTTTCTTAATTATATATGTAATATGATTCCTATATTTGTGACTCCTGAATTGTACATTTATTGGACTGATTCTTGAGATGCTTGGTCTCCTTTTTTACATAAAATAATCGGGAAGAAGCCGTCCAGCGTTACGTCATTTGGTTAGTTTTTGTGACTTAGCTTGAAACAAGCCTCTGTATCCTTGTTTAGATAAATTTGTTCTTTCCAATGCTTAGGCTGTGCGCATATCTCATTCGACAAAACCATTTTCGATAGAGAAATTTTATACAAAAAACCGCATACCACAACAAAACGTATTGCGACCAAAAAAAAGAGTTTTCGGCAGGACGACGAACAAAGCTTCCAAGATAAGCGCAATTAGTTAAATGTTAATATTCTGGTGGTGCGAGTCTTTTGTTATTTATTTTTTAATTTTTGCTAAGATTAGCAGGTTATTTTTACTAATTTTGAGAATGTGGAATGCTATGAAATTTTGAAGGAAAATAATTGCTTTTCGGAACACAATGTGTACTAACATAAATACCAAATACAGGTTACTTATTAGGTCGAGTGCAATAATGAAGGAACTAATAGATCTAGGCAAGAAACAAAAAAAATTGTAAGGGAGGGAAGGGGGTCTATCTCTCCCCATCACCAAGCTATAGGAGTTTGAAATTTTATTCGATAAAATTAACCAGTCTTACATTTTAACGTACTATTAGCGAGTTAAAAAGTTCGATTTTCCATAAAAGGGTCTATAGATGTGTCGAGAATATGTATTTAAAATTTCAGGTCAAAATTTAAAATAGGAAAAAAGTTATACCGATTTTTATATAGTCATGTTTTGACGACGCTGCATAAATTCCTTGTACCTTTAATCGCGTTTTTCTCGAAATGACATTTTACAAAATTTGCTCAAATTCTAGCTCAAAAACGTGGCTCATTTTATTTATTATTATGTCTATTGACCATACTTCCACGGACCCTAGTGATTTTTTTATTTTTTTCCCATTTAGAGACTTAAAAGCGTTTAAAAATGAGGATGTTTTTTCGAAAAAAGCTTTACTTCCGGTTTTGGTTGGGGGATGCATAAATAAATATGTCTATATTAAAATGCCATTTGATTTGTTTTCGTCAGATGTGCTGGAGAGGCTCTATCATTTCCGCATATTCGGGCTCTTTTTTTTTAATTCAACTTCAAAGCCCTCTATACTAAAAAAAAATTATAATAAAAAAAAATTACATTTTTTAATGAAATAAAGATCCTAAGTTATCCTATGTTTGTTATGTGTTAAAACACGACGTTATTAATATCTCAGTAAATAGGTAACACAATGGTGTTAGAGACTGTGTAATTTTTTTTTGTAACTGCTAATGGATTTCAAAAAATAGATTCTCAAACCTAAATGTTTGAAAAAAAATCAATTCATTCATTTCAAAGGGAAATATATTGAAAATTTGCCTTTTAATTTTTTTCTTATTTTCCGGTTTAAAATATTGGCCATTGTGTTCCTTTTAAAAGAAATTACAGCAAACAAAAGTCTTTTACTATTCTCAACTTATATGACCAAACGTACAGCACATACTTGCACTAAAGAACTACCTTACTCCTAAACTGTTAATATTTTTACTCTTTATGTTTAAGTTTAGAGTCCTGAAAAGGACTGGGTTTTTAATAGAGGAAGTAGTAGGAGTAGTAGTAGCAGGAAGTCAAATTAATTAGCTAAAATATTTTCAAAATGTCCTCCGTCATTTTGAATGCACAGAAAAGCTCTTTTTCTCATGGATGCTCTTAAGTCAATTGATAGACCTTCTTTTATTTTACTTCCGGCTTCTAAAATTCGTGTTATGAGTTCATCTCTTGTTGCAACTGCTATCATTTCGTTCATGGTCCAAAAATCAAAATCAAAGGGGGTTAGGTCGGGAGAACGAACCGAGGAAAAGTACCACGCTGTCGTATCCACCTACCCCCGTAATTTAATTTAACCACTGTAGTACGTTTCTTCCGCAATGTGCTGGCGCTCCGTCATGTTGATGAGGCCTATTCCTGTACAGGAGCCACATGTAAAAGATAAAGTCCTCCTCTTCGTAGTACTCTTCATACTGTCGATGCACTCACTCCTAAGCCACACGCTATCCGCCTAGTACTTGTAGTAGGACTAGTTCTGCTTGCCTCTCTCCCCTTTATTCTCTTGAAATTAGCGCAACATTGACCTCAAAACTATGTCCCGAATTCTTCATTTGGAGATTGCACTATTTTCGCTATTAATTGCAAACTATCAAAATGAATTCTCACTTTAAAATATTTATACCTGTAGATCATAGGATTCCGATTCCAACTACGACAATAATAATTTTTTTTCTGCGGAAATGTTTCCAAAACAGTAAGGTTATGACATACAGTAAACGTTTTACTACCACACATCTACTTAAATTAGTTTTATTACCAAAAAACAATTATTAAATCCGAAAATAAAAAAAAATTGAATGGCAAATTTTAAAAATATTTTCGTTTGAAATGGGAAAATTAATTTTTTTTCCCAAAATTTAAGTTGGACAATCTATTTTTTTAAATTCACATAGTCTTTAACACCATTGTGTTACCTGTTAACTTTGATTATTAACGTCTTTAAAACTAAAATAAATAATATAAAATATGCGTTAAAATGTAAGACTGGTTAATACCATCCTAAAGAAATTTCAAACAACCATACCTTGATGGAGAAGGGAGAAAGAACCGCCTCTCCCTCCCAAAAATTTTTTTGTTGAGATCGGGTAAATCTATCAGAACCTTTAGTACTGCACGACCTAAGAAACACGCCGTATATGGCAAGCATTGAAATTTTTTACAACTGGCTCAATATTACCAAGGGATTGGAGGCCAACTGTGGCATACCGGATTTTTTTTATACGATCTGCCAAAGTCTAGGGGACTACCCTTGGATCCGTTAGCATGGCTTGGCCGTAATGGAAATAGGGTAAGGGGAGTGAGGGAACTGGACCAGATTCAACCAATTGAACCATCGCTAGCTAATTGAGCGTTCTAGGACTTGTACTTCTGATCGAATTGAAAGTATGCTGCGCGCTGTAAGCTAAGCTGATTGAATATTGCCAAAATATTGGTTGACAGTCGTTGCATCCCGGAATTTATTGAATATTGGACCAACGTTGTATAATCATGATCATTCCAACATTAGTCCGATCGATATTTAAAACGTGTTTTGAAATTGGCTGTTAATATGATTGGCACTTGATCCCTTGATTGAAAGGGAGTTAATATATTCTGTTTGGCAGTACTATCTTTTGTTCAATAAAGAAAGATTTGTGGTATTGGTCTGATGAGAGCACTATAGTCCGTTGGTTTGAAAAGCTTGGCATAAACAGGAGCTTGTCTAATGCAATACGGGCAATCAATATCAGATTATCGTTGGTGGTTAGTGCTAGCAGGATATTGGCGTCCAATGTGATGTCAAGGCGATGTTCGGCTGCCTGAGCCCCAGCACAGATTAAAATTGTATTATTAAGCTTTGGTTGCTAATGGATGCCAATGGCCAATATCGGCGGCCAAGCACGGACCGGTATTGGATTGAAAATTTCTGCTAGGCAGGCTTACTTTACTTACGCCAGAACAATTTTTTTGCAGTAGTGACAAAAGTTGCTCCAGTTTTGGCTGAGATGTGTTGTCTTATCCTCCACTTGACCAAGCCTTTTCTAATAACTACTTATTCAGAACCCTATTAAAATTTGCCAATTTAAAAAATATTCTAAATATTTTGCATTTCAAATAATTTCGCTTGAAAATGTTGATGATGTCGAAATGTGATGATTTCGTTTAAGTTTTATCCGTCAATTATGTACGTGTGGTCGTCGGTTGCATCATGAGGATGACAGTTTCGAATCTCACTGACCGCGATCTTTGGTTGTTTTCTGCTAACAACAGATAACGCTAAAAGACCGTTGGGGTAGTTCGGGTTGCAGAATAATGTCGGTAGTTTGGATTCCACCTTTGATTCGCTGACATCGAATCGGGTTAAGTGCTTCTCCCGTCCTATTCCTTACTAGGGGTTACGAAAGTTAGAGAGAAGCTGCTTGGATCCCGTTCACATACTACTTAATTCTAGAAATTCTGTACCAGACCCCAACTTAAATTTAAATTTATTTTCCAATCTGATTTATCAGTGGTTAATGTACGTATATTATTGCCAATAATTTATTGTTTTAAGTATGAATAAAGCGAAAGGCAAACATTTTAATATTGTAAAATATATGGAATAATTCCATTTTAATTACAGAAATATTTCTACCATAAAACATAAGGGCAAACACCAATGCCCATTAGTCCACACATGCTTCATGTCGGTCGAAATTTAAACGGAATAATTAGTATCAGCTGGCCACGTTGGATTTAACCGACCTTCGATTATTAATATAATATTTTCATAAAAATGCTTTAATTTCAGATATTTCATTTGGTGTGGTTCCAATGGTAATAAGGGAAACATTGGACTCATTTACACGCAACAGAAAAAAAATTTTAATCAATGCTTAAACGTCAGTGTTCACATTGCCATCCAATTTGGCTATCCGTTAATATCCACGATGGGATATAAACGTTGTGGGACTGTCCTTTCGTAGCTGACAATATTGACTACATCTTTATTAATTTTGTTCTTTTATGATCCTATATTCTTTATTCCATCAAGGATATTATCCCCGTTTACGATCCATAAATTGATAACAAAAATAATTTCCAAAATTGTCCGAAACAGACTCGGAAAAATGTAATTAAACAAAAAGCATCCTTGTGCCATGTTATACAACTCCACCAATTAGGTTATATCCCTTTCTCGTTCCTGTTACACTTATTCTTTGGGTTATCTTGCAATTGTCCCAAGGGAAATGATGATTAACAATTCTACGGAGGAAAAAAGTTGTTGTCATGTTTGGGGTCAAATTATATGTTTACTTAGAATGAACAAAATCAAGCAAGTCCTGGACAAGAAGGGAAAAATCGTGATTGCCTTAAAATCTCATTCGTTATTAGGGTTTCTATACCATCGTAGAAATTGGACACTAGATTTATTGATTAGAGTGCTTAAAAATGTGCTTAAGCTTAAAAATCGCTCAGTGTTTTTCCCCAGGAGAATGTTTATTATCTCGTGAGCTTTAAGTTATCCGATGCCCACAAATTCTTTCTTTTCGGTAATTGATTTCCTCATCTTCCAGTCGTATAGAGTATTTCGTTTTGATATAATTTTCTATTTTTGAAATTAAAAAACTAATCCAACAATATTTTATTGTCAGTCGAATAATATGCACTTTCACATGTTTGATATGATAGCATGTATTTTCACATTTTATATTGTACATATAACAAGGAAGTCTCAAGTGGAATCGAATATGAATCACTCGTTACCGAGTAAAACGAAGAATTTCTATAAAATTGGAGAACCAACACTTTGTTGTAGCCAAGGACAATTAAAGGATTCAATGGAATTTGTTGGTTGCCAAGATAACGCTTATAAATGAGAGAAAATGTGCAATCTACGACTTGCAGTTAAGGAAACTACGATTGATTTTGGCAATGTAAAGGAAATGGATACAGTGCTTTTACGATGACCATGACTATTCCATAGACATATGTTGTAACTGGCGTAAAAAGCTTGCTGTTTCTACTTTACAATATAACAAAGAGCAATATGACAAAGAAGAAACAAAAAAATAATATTAAGTATATACGATTTTCATTGGCAAGAAATATGAGAGAGTGCTGACCTTGATAATTCGATTCACCGTACTATAATTATAGTTTTGCTTATAAGGTCCCAATATAAATTTATACAGCTCTTTGGATACCCTCGATCGAGTATTGATTAACTTCACTAATACTCATAGTACACACGCAATCCTTTATGGAACTCTATTTTATAAATAAATCTAGTTAAAATATTGGGAGTGAATACCAACAGCACCCACAGAATATAATATAAGCATTACTAAGGTTAAACGTACAAAAGTTTAAGAATCTTAAGAATTCCCTGGTGAAAACAAATTTTATGCTCGTCTTTTTATGAAGCCAAAACAAGACTGATACCACGCGGATAAAGTCAGCAAGAGGTCAACGATGAATCATACAATAAAATAGTTTTTAAAAAAAAAGTTGAACCGACTTCACAATAAACGCTAAAAAGCATAAAATAATTTTTAATTTTATATCTATTTCGAAATTTTGAAGTCGGTGCAAATCAAACAAATCAAACAACGTGAATACACATACACGTGAAATACACGCGTTACAAAGTTAGGTTCCACCCTTTCCTCCCCCGAACAACCACCTCCCCACCAACATTTTTGCTCGTGGTATCAACCAGGGAACATACTCTACCCAACAGGAAAAGAATTATTCAAATCGGTCCACGCGTTACGAAGTTAGACTACCCCTCCCCTTCCCCCTTCCCACCGCCTAAGGCCAAATTTTTTCCTCCTAGTAGCAATGGGGGATCATGCTCTGTACAACAAAAAAAGAAGCATCCAAATTGGTTACAAAGTTAGGTTTCAACCCCACCCCCCACCACCATCCCACCCAAATTTTTTTTTACATGGTACCAATCGGTGCATATAATCTACCCAACAAAAAAAGAATCATCAAAATCGGTCAACGCGTTAGGAGGTTAAAAATAAACCGACTAAATGTATTTAAACTCGGTGTCAACCTTTCTGTTGGGGTTATATGGTTCGGTTTGTTACATTATGTTTCAATATTGATATTGAAATGTAGGCAAATATATGAATCGGCGTTGACTATCTTTTTCGGAAAACCTACACTTTCTAGCTATTCTTAACCGACTTCGCAATAAAGAGGAGGCTCCCAACTTTACCCGTATTTTTTATTTATGACAGGGTAAACCTTTGTACGGCGTGGGTCGATTTGCATAATTTGATTTTGTTGTACAAAATATGTTCCCCCAGTGGTACTATCATAAAAATGTGTTATTAAGAGTGGGGTGTGTAATCAGGGTGTGTGGCGGCGGGTACGATAGCTGCCACCGTAACCTAACGGGACCTAACCTAACCTAGACTACACATAAACATGTAAAGAAACTAAACTATTTATTTTTTGATTTATGTATTTACTTACTTTATTAATTAGCAAGGGGAAGGGGAGTGAGGAAACTTGAATGCCTTGTTTTTGCATTGCTGTGAGCCTAGAGCCCTTGTTTTTGCATTGCAATAGCCCAGAGAAAGACTAGATTTTTTAATACTTATTATATTTAAAAACGCACGGGGAGACCGAGTTTGGAACCCGCGAACCATGGTGTAATGGTCGTGCCGTTCAACCAATTGATCCAACTTCATCTCCTCTTTTAATTAAAACACTAAACAATCTACCTTATCCATGCTCATTAATCTCTAGTTAAATCTTCAGATAGTTTCTTTCGGAATACACCCACCATCCACGTCCGCTGAAATGAATGGAGGAGTATTCCATAATCTAAGTACATGGACAAAATAGGACTGACCGTCAGTTGAAGTTGCGGAGCCCGATATAATCAGATTTATATGCCTTGGTAATTGTGTAAGTCGTATGTGTTCCAAAAACTATTTAGGTTCAAATACCAGTTTATGTAAGATTATATAAACAGCGATATTACCAGAATTTTTACAATCCCAAGTTTAGCAGTAGTAGAAAGGAAATATCCTAAAAGCCAGGGGCACCAAACACATTATTTAATATTTTCCTTACTTGGTATTAGCATGTCATATTTGAGTTGAAAATATCATCAAGATACCTAACTAAGATTTGATAAAGCAGTTGAGATCACAACAACCGGAGGGTAATATGTCGGTCCCAACCTTCCACTATGTATTATCATATAATTCGACTTACCATTATTTAATAATAAATTGTTACCGTTAGATCAGTAACAAATAAGTTCAAGTTCCATATTTAAGGGGCAAAAACTGTAATCTTACATACCAATGAAATAAACCTGCACATCATCTGCATTATACGTTCTCCTTTGCATCTTGAACTGAGTTAGGCAGGTCATTTGTATAGGTGAAAGAATAAAAGACCAAGATAGAGTCTTGTGGTACACCGTACATAAGCTATATTGAGTCAGAAACTGGACTTCCCAATTTTTAACCTGCTGAAAAAGATCCGAAAAGAAACTTATTATCATATTTACAGCAGTAGACGAAAATCCAAACTCATTAAATAATTTCAATATCAAACGATTTTGGTGTAAGTCAAATACTTTTGATAAGCCAGTAGGACGAGAATGGTCATATCACCTTTTTCAAGCGCCTTTCGAATATCTGTGCTCACTTTTATTAAAGCAGTCTCACAACTATAATGTCGCCGAAAATCCGATTGCCGAGGACAATAATGAATCTTCCTCAATATATTTAAGCATTTCAGAAGCCATTAGTCTTTCCATTGCTTTAGCTAGACAACACAACAAACCTATAAGTCGGTAGTAAGACATACTACTCAGTGAGTTGTTTTAGCGTTAGCAATTACAAAAGGTTTTTTATAATTGAGACGGAAATTTAAAGTTGTTAGAATAGTGTTAAAGATGTGTGTTATTTTAGAAACCACAACGTGTAGGAGCGTTTTGAAGAAAAATCAGAGATATTAGATAGAAACTCCGATAAATTGCTATTGTCACTTTCAATCAATTCGGTGGTAAGAGAAGAGTGTCCAGGTCACATACATCCTCATCATGTGTCCCAAGTTACTCTAAACTTATTAGGTGGTAGATCAGTATTAAGTTATCTACCTAAATACCTTCGTTTAGCCTCACATATTTTCAGTGTTACAAAATTTCTTAATTGTTTGTATAACCGTTGGGACTTATCAGTGAATCTTTTATATTTTGGAAGTAAGTAGTTCTTTTGAAAAGAATGGTAACGATTGCGAGCGTTTGCCACCATTCGCTAAAGCGGATGTCTGTTATAAAGATACTGAATTAGTGCATCGCAAATTTCCAGTTGATCGGTAATATCAGTGCCTTCACAAACTTTTGACCATGACCATATGATAATGCCAAATACGCATGGATAGAATAATATAGATTCATTTAGTATTGACTCATATCCTCATGGACTTGCTATGGTATTAACCCTTTCTTAAAAAGCAACCTCCTTCCAAGCTACATGGCGTTGGATATTGCCCATTTCACAATTTTCTGAAAATTTAACTTAAAATCACTTAAAACCTAAGCGACTAGTATTAAATAATTTGTTAGAGAGCAAAATAAAACAATTTTGAAATGAGTAGATATAGTAAGAAGTATAAATTACATAGAATAATTTCTAAGTGGGCTACGAACTTTTAATCCACATTAGTAATTTTTTCCATCCTCCTGCCATCAGTAAATTCTGCAATTTTTTTGACGAACTCTCGACATTTGATACTACACATTAAGCTGAAATTCTCACTCCACAGGACACAATGAGTACTGCTGCATTTTTTCACAGCCTTTTGCTCCCTTTCCCGGCATCTGTATTTCTGGATTTAATGGTCTGTGCAACATCAGCGCAAGTACCAATATAATTATCCCATTGTATCCCGTTTGCGTTAAAACAATTATTTACAACATTCAAAATGTTGTCTTTGGTGGTATTTGTTTTTATTGTCTTACGAGGGAGATTCTCTCTAATAAAGTAACACTTTCTACATCGCTTAATTCGTCCATCTGTAAAGTAAGCTCAAGATATTTTCAACTGCAATTAAGTATAGTTTTTATATTATCTGCCAGCTCTTTTATAGGGCAAGCTACTGTATCTCTAAGAGTGGAAGCACAGATGTGTATCTATTTAGTAGATGGCTAACATATGTATGTACACCTTACCAGGTCATCTATACAAAGCTTTACAAGATTTTGTGCTATAGCATGAACTTTTTCAGTCTGTAGGAAATAAGTTAATGTACTTTGGTAGTTGTTCATTGACAATCTGACAAAAATTTTATTTTATTTATGGAAGGTCTTTCCGATGTTCTTTTCCTCTGTATTCTTTATTCAGATTGTGAAAATGACAAAGCATTTAAAGTTAAAGCTAAGTGAGACACTGACGGAAGCTATCAGTATCTATAAATTTGAAAGATGGACAGCGTCGACCATATTCTTACTTTTTCATTGTTTCGTGAGATTTATTGGAAGAACTTTCGGACTTAACGATCTCATAAGGTTTTGTTGAAACCAATTTCTCTACTGTTAACGACTCTTTAATAAATAAATAGAAACAATACTCAAAACCAAAGTAAACATTTTATATATTGTATTTATTTCCAGACACTTTCATCAGATAAAGGCGATATTTTGGAGCAGGATAAGAATTTATGATTGCGGGACTTATTCCCTATTTTTTTTGCTCCACAGACTGGAATAATTGTGCCAAGCGTTGTAGCCGGCGCCAGACTAAAGACCTTCGACAGGCGCTACGGCTTTTCCATCTAGCTCCTCTTATGGGATTAACGTTCGGTGGTTGCGGCGGTGACACTCTATTAATTAGAGTGCCATTAGCTTCTTTAGATACGCTCAACACAGATGAGAAGTGAGAAACAACGTCAAATCATAATAGAGCCCTCACCGTGTTTTACCTTAGGCACTACGCATTGAGTGTTCATCTTTTTTGAGTACGCAAAACTGCGTCATTCATACCAAAGTATGTTCATCTATTGTTCCAAGTTTCAGGGCCCACTTTAGAAGTCTCTAAGATAAGGGAGTTAGCTCAATCTCCTCTGGTCTATTCGCCACCAACCGTTCGAGTATAAAAAGTGGCAATCTATTACAATCAATTAAATTCAGTGAATCTTATGCTAAACATATAAATATATGACTGCCAATCAATCCAGTTTGTATGCATAGATATTGAAACCAATTTTGTTAAATGAAAAAAATATTTATTATTTTAGCCACCTGTATTTCGAGTTCTAATGCTTTTTAAGAGTTCAATTACTGTTGAGCCTGCGTTGAATCGCTTCGATTCGATAAATATAAACCGAATAAAATGATAACTAGATGAGGGCAGCGTATTCGAAAACTAATCTTAGGAAAGAGCAATAAAGCGTCTTGGTGTTGAAAATATCATTTAACTCAGATGAATTTTTTACAAAGCCCAAAACAGCATTTGCCTAATTAACTATGTTTGTAATGCGATTAAAATTAACATCTAAATTCTTGTGGCTGTCAACTTTTTAATAAGCTCATCGTTTATGTAATATTATGACGTATAATCTTACTTTTACTAGTATATGACATTCTCTCCCTAGTTCCCGTAACGCATTTGGATTCTAAAACGCGGGGATGTTCTCTGCAGCCCCCATAATCTTTTTATCGTAATCTGTTGTTAGCAAAAAACAACTATGGGTTGCCGAAGATGGGATTTGAACCTGGGATCTCCGGATTAGTAGGCCGACAATGTTATCCTTTAGCCACCGCCGGCTTGATATGACATTATGATACACTTATCAACATTCAGCGAAAGAAACTTATCGGAACACCAAGAGTGTTTATCGTTACCAGAAATAATGCAAAATAAGATGTTCGTGTCGAACAAAAATAACTTTAGGCATTAATGTAGATTTTAATCAATGATGGTACTAGATCGCTACCATGTGGCATCCCAGACGCATTGAAGATGACATTATATAGTCAGTCTACCACGAAAGGAAACACACTGTATATGGTCAAACAAGAAGGAACTTAACGAATTGACGATAGGAATCCAATTTTATATGTAAAGGCACCATATGATTAATCCTATCCAATGCCATACTTAAATCTGTATATGTTTGTATATCTCCAGTCAACCTGTTACCTAATTTCAAAGGCAGATACGCAGTGCTTAACTCTAATAGGTTAGTAGTTGCGGTCCAACCTGAAGAAAAGCCACGTCATACATGGTTGCAGAAATAATTGCCTCAAGGATCAAGTCTGTTTTTCCTTTTATAATCGGGAAAAATTAGTTTTAGTTAGTTAGAGTTTAAATACCTTAGGAGAGCTACCACTTTGGCAAGACACAATAAACAAACAAAGCAGCATAGACAATAAAAAAAGCGCCCAAGATTTCAGGAATGTAGATGGTATGTCATCTTGATTTGATATATGTTTGGATATAGTGGCGTCGTCTAAAGCAACATCCTTTATTTTAAAAGAAATATAAGAAAAACCTATACAATTTGAAAAGTCCTCAACACTAGTATCACAAATAGTCCTAGCACACGAAACTGGTGCTCATTGAAAAACAGAAAATTCTTAAATTAATTTGTTAGCTTAAACAATATCGCGTTCGTTAGGAATATTACTCCAATCATGGTTAGTCAGCCAGTTACCAGCTTTTACAAATACTGATAAGGTAACCTTCAGGGGTCGTCGGTGAAGTAAGTGAGTCGTCGGTGGAATAAATGATAACGTGTCGGCCTACTAATCCGGTGGTCCCGGGATTGAATCTCACCAGCAGCGACAAATGGTTGTTTTCGGCTGACAACAGACTATGATAAAAAGGCCATGGGGGTTGCAGAGCAAATGTTAATTTTTGGGAATCCACTATAAATTGTAGGTCCATTTGCAATCGTTGTCTCGAATCGCGTAAAATTCTTCTCCCGCCCCATGTCCAACAAGCTTTTTGTTTTGTTTTTTTTTAAATGTGGCCTAGGGAACAGCCCTTTGATGCGTTAACATGACTTTGATCGGAAGGGGAATAGGGTAAGGGGAGTGAGGGGACTGGTAAGTCTTGTTTTTGCATTCCTGTGAGCTAGACAACAGTCCAGAGACGGAGCGGATTTTTAAATTAGTTTTTAAAAACCCACGGGGATACCTGGTCTCGAACGCGGGATAGCTTGGTGGTCGTGTCGCTCAACCAATTGATCCAACTCTACGTCTCGGGTTACGGGAACTAGAGAGAATATTTTGGATAAGATAGAGTTAAATACCTTGAATCAAAAGAGAAATGAATCTGAAAAGCTGGATAATAATTCGCTTCCGAAATCAAAGGTGCCATACATCTCCTCACCTTAGTATTTACGAAAACTCTTACAACCTGAAGGTTCAGGTTTTAAGTTAAAGTCGGCTCTGAACTAATATCTCAAATAACCTAATTCATTATAGCATACTTGCTTCTTTGGCTGTAGTTGTTGGTGCGGTCGTGCTAGTTGTCGTCCATCGGCATCAATCCGTAAAGAATATAAGTCCAATAAATCGACCCGATCCATGCATTGAACTAGGCTCGCAGCAGTAAAACCATCTATTATGAGAGAAAAGTGTTGAGGAGGCGAGTAAGAAATCGGATACACACCTCGATTGATCTCCCACAATACAGTCGTACATTAAAATCTCTGCAAATTAGTAGATTGTTAGAGAGCAGCATGGCATCTGAAAGGCCATTAACTACAGAATAAAGCGAATCGTAAGTGGCAGGAGATGATCCTAGTGGAATGTGACCATAAAATACACTCGTCTGTCGAAGGTTCAGGCCGATCACCAGCACTACCACATCGACAACGTTAAATAAGGAAGCAGATATGCTCTGCTAAACAGCGCAAAGTACCTTTCTGCCAAAAGCATTGGACCAGCCAATTGTTCTTACTTCAATATTAAAACAAAACCGAACATTTTTAAAATGTCTATTCCACTAATATTTACCTTATTAGGTTACCGCGGTTGCGCCTCACTCCCGTAGGCATCTTCAGATCGACGGGAGTGAGGCGAAACCGCCATAACCTAGTAAGGTAAATATTAGTGGAATAGACATTTTAAAATTTTTCGGTTTTGTGTTAATATTAAAAATGGAATTCTGCCAAGAAATATCGATTTCGTCAATTAACATGTTCTTATTTCTGTTTTGCTATTATAGCATTACCAACGGTCTACTGGTTCTTGAGTTGAAAAAACACTTATGCACTTATGCACTTTAAGGTACAACTCTGCGATGAACTTGACCTTGAAATATGTTATTCTTGCGGTCATTCTGAGTAAATATGTATATACATATAGGGTGCGCTGGGACCTCCAACATATTTTTTTGACTTTGAAAATCGGAAAACCACATTCTTCAAACTCTGAAATACCTTTCTTAATGACCAAGTTTTTATTAAAATTGCGGGGGGAGAGGGTAATACATATCAATCTTGACTTTGCAATTTAATTAGAGGTAAGGGAGCCCCCCCCCCCGCACCATCGCATGTATATACATATATAACGAACGCTCGGAATTTTTCATATATGAAATGAAGTTATTTCAACGAAAAAACATAAATGATACATATCGCCCTAAAGAGGTACATACCGCGCGTATATCCAACGCACGCTCGGAATGCGATTTTCGCGATTTTCAAGGTAAAAAAAATAGGAAGGGGGTCCCAGCGCGTATATATATATATATATATATATATATATATATATATATATATATATATATATATATATATATATATTTACTCAGGATGACCCCAAGAATAACATATTTCAAGGTCAAAGTAATCGGAGAATTGTACCTTAAAGAGTATAATTACCAAATAATTTCCCTTAAACAATTAACCCAACATGACGACTAACACAAAAAAATAATAAAAAATAAACAAAATATAATCATAAAATTTGTACGTACTTTATAACCCTGTATTTGCTTCCTTAAGTTGTTTTAGTTGTTTTTTAGTGCGTCATTAGCAACGTTGTTTCGTCTTCGCGATAATTAATAAATTAAGGATGCGCGGATGTGAAGAGTCTTAATGTCTTGTCGTTTGAATTTTTATATGTTTAAGGCAGCGTTAAGAACAATTTCTTTTCGGCACGACATGCTGAATTATAGCCCGAAATATAAGTGCGGGTCATCTATAAGAACACATCTCTTAAAAACTGTCAGTATGATAAATTTCTTCCAAGACAGATTACCCAACTGAGATAAAAGAAACTGTAATTGAGCAGATTATGCTTCCTGGTGATACTAAAAGGTAAAATTGTCTTTCTAGTAATTGACTTCGCTTGCGTTTAAAATGAATGCATTAATTAACGTGAACGCTTTTAAGCCGCGCTAAATAGAACTTAATAGGTACCCTTTACCAGAATAAATGAGTGAATCGGGCTGATTATTAAATAATAAACCATCCCGAGTTTAGTCGAAAATTCCACGGTGTATCCTATCGAAATAAGTAGCGTAATTACACCACTGAATGTAAAATGTAAAATAATTATGAAGTTGGCTACTGAGCGTTCTGAGAGTTGGAGATATTACAAGGTTTTAGTGGGAACGGCTTTGGATTAAAATCGATTCAGCAAATTTGCAAGTTTTCAACTAATTGATTGATTAATGTTCTGCGCGGACGTACATAATTGATTAAGTTCATTTTAAATTGAAATTAGGCTAGTGGTCTTCCCTAGGGAATTCAAACAACTGTTGTTGTTGTTAACGAGATACAACAGTGCACCAATTTTGAATAATAAAATCGACGTGAACAAACATTTTTGACATTTTGGGGATATGATTGGAAGGAAACCGGAATTGGTCGATTTTGGGGGTTGAAATTTAAAATTCAAAAGATGATGGATACATGTGGAAAATCTGAAATGACACGCGTAGAATTTAATTATACTTTAAATTGGTGTACAACTGATGGGAAAATTGATTTTTGATTTTAAATTACAAATGAATAAATTACTTGAATCGTCACTGTTTTAAACTAAGGATATATGATGCACGATAAAAGAGCGATACTTATTCAATCGATTATCGATTATAAATTTTTGTTAAAAATTTGGGGTTGCGAATCAGACAGTAATTATATCACGATGTCATATTTAATGGTTTTAGCCTACTTCAAATTAACAAATTTCTAAAATTTCTTTATGATAACTAATGCCGAAACGATGATAAACTGTTTCACATCCGTGTCGTTTTGGAAGAGATTCCCGAAATTTGACGGTACGTCCAGATTTGACCTCGAAAGTATAGGGATGGGAGTGACTTCAATTTCTTGAATCTCGCGTTGTGATGTATCTACAAGGAATTAGGCTAGGACTTTTCCCTAGCCGACATTCAGTCGATGGAGTCGCCAATAAGTTTAATACCGTTTTTTTGACATTTGTCTAACTCGGACAATGAAGTATGTCCGGATCCTGCCCAAATAATGGAATTATATTCTCGTTTAGGCTTAATGTGGGACTTATAGGTGAGGGATAAATCAGATGAAGTGAAGAACTTCTTAAATATCTATAAAAAAATCATTTATCGGATTTTTACCGACTGATAGATAACAAAGGTCTACAAAAAATTTGGTCATGATTGTCTCTGGGCATCTGGGGGTCATTTCCGAAGTAACTTGTTAAGAAAAATCTCAGTCTGTTTACAGAATTGGGTCAGGATTCTGAGATATTTGAGGTTATCTACTCGAAAAATGGTTTTTTTTGGCTACTTTTGAGATTATGTACAGGATACACAAAATGTTTTTGATCTTTTTTTCTAGTTTCATAATTTAATACTATTCTTACCCTTTATAATAAGCTATGAAGCGGTCACCTACGATTTCTTGGAAAGTTACGATCATTTTAAGTTATGAAGTTCATATTTTATATAAACATAATATATCTATTTATATGAAATAAGTGCTTTATAAATTAAAATGGTCATAACTTTGCAAGAAAAAATCGTAGATGACTGCTCCATAGCTTATTTTAAAGCGTAAGAGTAGTATTAAATAATGCAACTAGAAAAAAACACCAAAAATTCCTTGTGCATCCTATACATAGCCTCAAAAGTAGCCAGAAAGACCATTTTTCGAGTTCATAACCTCAAATATCTCAAAATCCTGAGCTGATGGCCCAATTCTGACCTCGGATTCCGATTTTTCGCAGCAAATTACTTCGGAAATGATCCCCAGTTGCCCAGAAATAGAATTTTGTAGACCTGTGTAATATATGGTTTGTCCATCTACGGTGATGTTTTATAGAGGAGGACGAATTTGGTATATTCACTCCATTTACTGAAATGGGATGACAGTAGGTGTTACGACTATAATTTAATCACGTGAAAATAAAGAAGAAATTCTTATTTTAATGTTCAGTTGAATAATTTTCTTTCTATTAAGTTTAGATCTTACCAAGGTTTTCCTACTATGCTGATTATTTACCTTTAGGATACCGTACTCCAGCAAATCATCATTGTTAAAACTAGACTGCATCAGCCCAGTTATTCATAGAGATACAATCGACCCAATCATCATCTCTGCAGTGTATCACGACAATTTTGTAATATTATATTGTAAAGTTATAATTAATTGTTCAAGTATCGTGTATTATTGACTCTTGTTTTAATACACAGACCAACAAAATGTAACTTTTTTTTAGAAGCAGAAACTTGAATATATATTCCCGAAGGATTTTGGTGCGCTGAATTTTAATTCTTCTAATTAATTGAATCGATCTATGGATATCGATCTTTTTAAGGCGCTTAATCGATCTATGAAATCGGAAATAAATTACAGATCGATCCGTACTGAATCGATTTTCTCAGTTCGATCCCCCAGCCATAGCAGAAAAAACATTTTTGTTAAGAAAAACCTAGCATAGGCGCTGCAGGGCACTGAATCTGCCCCCACCAAAACACCAAAAAACCGCAGCTGCAAGACATATATCATCCCTTCCGGTTATTTGAAACAAAAGATAGGTCAGATTCTTAAAGTAGAGGCTTTTGACTGTTGTTAAAATTCAAAAAATCTGCAAGTGGCGCAAAATGCTAAAAGAATTAACAAATTTTCAATATTTTTGTCGTTGTCGAGCCTGGGGTGGGGGGAGGGGGGGGGGGTGCATAACTTTTTCCTTAATATCGTGAAAAATCTATATCAGGCCACGATAAGAATTACACTATTCTAACAATTTCTATATAACGAAGTTCTTCCCGCCAACTAAAAAACATAGTTACGAATAAAACGAGTTTAAAGTTTTGAATTAGCGCAGCCCGACCGACCGTCATGAAATTGCTTCCAAATATTTTCTAGGGTAGATAGATGATAAAAAGGTTTACATAGTATTTATATTATGTAATTAATAGGTTTATGTAATAGCTTGTATTAAGCTTAAATAAATAAATAAATACATAAAGTGTACATAGGGTTATTTTAGAGGCTGCAACCACAAACTAATTTAACATTTGACTTGTCTATCCCATTATTTTTTGTCGTAAGTAACGACTTTTAAAATAAATAATTCATTGCAAGTATGATGGTGTTGCGTCAAAACGAGTAGGATCATTAGAGAGTTGCAATAAAATAGGAAATTATAATTCTTTGGAGAGGGGAGAAAAAGGGGTAACAACATTTTGAATTTTTGAATGGTACGGTACTAAGATGAAGACAGGACTGCAACGTTTTGTTACCTCATTGGAATGAGTATTTTCCGTCGTTTTATTTGGTATCGTTAGGTAAAATTGTGTATTCACAGGTTGACCATATGTGAGAATATGATGCCATTGTAATAATAGACTATAGACATTAGACTAAAATCGACCTGGTTCTTTCCGATTTGCTTCATCTGAAGAATTCCATTCTTTCGACCATTTTCTTTGCGTTTATACTCATAAAGGCCAATATTGCCTTATTTTTTCAATCTTTTGATGTTAGTGGTCTTCCAGAACAAGGAACACCTTCATTAGAAACGCAATAAAAAAGTATTAAACTAATATTGATGGGCTGACGAACTTTCAAATACTGAAATTAAGTTCCCAAACGGTTTGATTTCCCCGCCCTGCTACTCATTTTTTGGTTCGATAGTTATAATAATCTGCTTCAGTATTAAACTCTCAAACTGAAATACCCTTTGTATTGAGAAACATGTAAAAACACAATAACAATAGTGGGAACCCAATTTTACGAATTGCTCCGCAATGATGACCCTTATAGTATACACAACTTTTCATATTATTATCGCAGACGACGTTTTGATGAACACCCCTCCATTTCCATATTTAATTAGGTAATGATTTCGCATGTTAGAGGTACATATACTATATATAAGCAGGTATTTTATACAATTCATGATTACACATGAGGAATTTCACTAGAGAAATGGATTGTATGCGTACCCAATTAGGCAACCTTTAGGATAATGATGAAATTGTAGAATTGTGCCGTGACCTCTATTAGTGTAAATCTAGTTGTAAGCATAAACCTGAACGTGTTAGTAAATTAGATGTAATGACAAAATTACAAGTTGAGCTTGCACATAATGTACTTTGTTTGCTTACTGATTAACCCGTCGTATGGGTGTGAAAGGATACCTTATACCAAGAAATGTTCAATAGAACGGTACAAGTGTACCCACTTCATGTTCATGTCGTAATTCATCCAATTAAATTTGAAGGTAAATTAACCCTCAATTCCTTAACAATTTAAAGGAACTGATTACGGAGTCTAGTGTTAGAGTCATTTTGTTAAAGAAATATTAATATTAGTAAAACATTTTAGGAATTTACTTCTTAACATGGTACTTCATTTACAAAATTAACTTTTTTCTCAATAATCAAGAAATGTAATAATTTTCAATTTTCTCCACGTATGATCCTTTTAACGCCTAAAGTATAAATATTGGGTGCCTTTCATCTCACGGCAGACATACGCTGCTTGAAGCATTATTTTCCAATAGCAACTCTAAAATTGGATTTGGCGTCATAAGGGGTATAATAAAAAGAATAGAAGTGAGAAAAGTGATAACAGACGACTTTGCCACATTTCCTTTAACATTTTACATTGATCGAAAAAGCAAATTAAATGAAAACAACGAATAAAATTGGAGAAATTAAATCATTTTGTATAAAAATTATAGAAACGTAATATTAATGTACAAAAGAGTCAAGAAAATTTAGAAAAACGTAAAAATTGAAAGTCTAAGATAAAAATAATAAGAATATTTGATAACTAATTAACGGTCGTCGGTGGAGGAAGTGATAAGGAGTCGGCCTACCAATCCGGAGGTCACAGGTTCGAATTCCACCGGCGACGACCCATGGCTGTGTTTTGCTGACAACATAAGGTAATGGGGGGTTGCAGAGAAAATGTCAGTGGTTCGGAATCCACTTTAAATTGTAGGTCCACGTGCAATCATTGTCTCGAATCGGGTGGAGTTATTCTTCCGCCCCATGCCCCACAAGGGGTTACGGGAACTAGAGATAGAGAGAGAGCGAGAGAGAGATCACTAATCAAGGTCCTAATAAGATTTAAAAGTTATGAAGTAAGATTTTCGGTCCAGCTTAATTATGAATACTGTAAAAAAATTTTGTATATAGGTAACATAACTTTTAGTTATTAAGAATGAATAAACAAAATATATTTGTACTGGTAACACTGTCATAAATTTAATTTACACTTTACTCTTTAATTTAATTTACAAATCATTCAAACTCCATATTACGTCCTCAGGTACGACGCCTTCAAAACCCGGTTTTTAATAGATCGATAATGCATTACTTAATGGGTTATATGGTTGAAAGTATATACTCTTGAGAATGTCTCCCCGAAACTTTATAAAAGTCGGAGCAATAAAACTAAAGTTACGGAAATTTTCAGCGCGTTACCTCTCTTAATTTTATACAGAAAAAAAACGCCATTATCTCCGAAACGTATTTTTGGAAAAGTACCGTCGCAGTGACCCCGATTTTTCAAATACCACTTTACTGATCGATCAAAACTTTTTGAACGTTGTTTGTTATTACACTAGCCAGTGCGTGAATGAAGGAATTTTCATTTGTACAAAAATTTATATTGTTTTTGAGCCAAAAAACCAAATTTTCTACAACCCAAAATTGGATTTTTCAGAAAAATCGTCGCCATTTACGGAAATTTTGTTTTTTGAATCCTTTGTTCACGCACAAGGTAATATAATATAATAACTATTTTTGTTACCTTTTTGATTTCAGTAGAGCTGTTCCCGCTGTATCGTGGTCATCGCAAGTGGCTAAGAAAAGGCGTTTTGGGGCAAAGACCACAGTTTAATAATATTCCATGATTGACAAAAATTTTTTTTACAAAAACTGTCACGAGTACACCGAAACATATACTATATACTTTATTTTAATACAATTTTTATGACATGGCTAAAAAATTCATGAATATTCCTTAATTTGTCCGCGTCGCAAGGAGAGGATAAAAAGAAAGAGGAAGGGAATAAAAAGCAAGAAGTGAACCATGGCATGGTGTTCGCGCCGCTTAACCAATTGATCGAACTGCGTCTGCCGGTATTTAAAGGAATGCGGTTGCGTGAGCACTAGTCACAGAACGTAGCCAAGTCACAGTTCAAGAGACCGCCCTCTGATGCATCCGAAACAGTCCGAATCGTTAACATCATAAATAGTATAAAAAGGAGCGGACCAAGGATATTGCCCTGAGGCACCCCCGAGGTGAAAAGGATTTGGTCGGAAATATCACCCCAATATAGGACACGCTGTGTACGACCTGACACGTAAGAGGACAGTCAGTCGGCGAAGCAATAAGGAAACCCGAGAATAGACAGTTTATTGACCAGGATCCCATTGTCAATCCTATCGAAGGCCTTGCTGAACTCCGTAAATACACACTCTACCTGCTTGCCCGCTTCAATAGTCAACAAAGAATAATTAACGAATTCAAGAAGAGGAAGCCATGTTGGAAAGACCCCAGAAAAGGCCTTCAGTGGAATCGGTTTACATTGCTGACAAAGGACTCAAAAACCTTCGCAGCATGGCACAGGCTGGCAATTGGTCGATAATTAGAAACGTCGAACTTACTGCCTTTCTTATGGAGCGGAATCAACACAGAAGTCTTCCAAAGTTCAGAAAATCGGCCGGAACGCAAGGACATATTGAAAAAATAATAAAGAACACTAGTAAGAGACAGTTGGCATTTCTTCAAGAAGGAAACGGGAATACGGATTTTCAGACTAAGCGTTTCCCGCAACGCATTTGGCCGAATTTTTATGGAAAGCAATTTCAGTAACGTAGTACACTTGATCATATCATTTCTCTTGTCAAACATCTTAAAGCATTTTAATTTTCTAAACTTTTTATTAAGTAAAATCTATTGAACATTGAAGTGATTAGTTACTTCCGGAGTAAGTAGAATTTCTGCTGAATGTCACTGTACGACATTGTGAAGTCAAAGTGATTCAAGAAGTTTAAGTTTGGCAAGAAAAATTAAATGCTGAAACATTAGTTTTAAGAAGATTCCGTCCAAATACGGTACGGAAACAACGAAATTTCGGTGATGATATTTCAGTAGCGGGTATTTGGTCTAGTGCGGCGGTCGTAACGCATTTATGCAAAATATTTCAATTTCACAACGTAAATTCTGCTCAATCCGGTTGTGTCAAACCACATTAATCCATTAAATATAACTTCAGCGGAGCTGCTGAATTGCGAAAATGTTCATGCATATTAGCGAAGAACTCGAAAATGCATAAGTGCGGCGTGAATAATTAACTTCTGTGTAAATTTTGTGTGTGCGGTTCCGCTCCGGATTATTTTAGAGTCGTCCGGAAATGCTAATTTTCAATTTCTTTCTACAAACATGTATGCAAAGTTAGAAGAATTCAAGTAGTCCGCATCACTTAAATAATTGCCGTCCAAAGTCAGTTCATTTCAAATAAATCTAACCTCCTCCAAAGCCATCCGAAATAAAGGTCAAGGTTTTCCTTAAATATTTCAATAGCTACCACGTCGGTCACATAAATAATCTCGGGGTAATTTCAGGGAAACTTGCCTTCCTTAAAATAATTACCGCCAACACTATAGCATGCCATCTACAAAAAGAAATCCAATCACAGAAAAAACTTTCCACTGAAATGTAGAACCTACTTCATATTTTATGCTCGAATGGGTATACCTACCTTTACCTATAAGATTTATTTAAAATTTAAAATTGTTATAATCTGCATTATCCAAGAGATAAAATGATTTTGTTATTGCACTAAAGTGAATTTTTCAAAAGCGAAAATCAGACATTATTAGCAAACCGGAGAAGAAAACGTAATAACACTTTATTTGTGGAGGAATATTCGTTTTGTAAATTAAAGACTCTTTGGAAGAAAAAGCTTCCCTCTATGTGGCAATTCACGTACTGTAAAATACTCAACTTATCTGTTCTAGGAAAATGCTTTCATTCCCTTTAAGATAGCGCAAGTATAAAACACATAAAGATTCCTTTTGAAAGCCTTTAGCTTTTTATTAGTGTTGACACATTGCCCCGATTCCACTGGGACAACATTTTCTAGGAAAAATAAAGGGAAAAGCAGATCTCATTTTGTACGTATAAGAACAAGAGAACTTTCTGAAGGACACTCTTCATATCCCGTAAAAGATGTCATTATAACCTTAAAATTGTTTTGGGTTACCTAGTTACCACCCGGAATTCTTTTAATATGTCACAATTGAGGAGCTTCCCCACGCTCTCTTAATACAGCCGGTCAACACCGATTGATATATGACCAGTCAATTAAGTTGCACGCAAACCAACTTCCGGGGCAGGTCTTCTGGCCAACCCAGTGAGCTAGCTTAGTGAAATGACGTCAGAAGGTCTTTAATTACGAAGAAATATAAAATAATTACCAAGTCATAAAATCCTGGTAAAAAGGGGGACGAGCAACATTAAGGGCTGTCTGATGAACTAAAGTAATTTGCTACTGCCCTGCTTCAAATAAAACAGTGGTAAAGATGACAGTTAATTATTAATCAGGCCAATCGCAATATTTAATCAGTTCAACATGTTCTTTTCATAGCTTTTTTTCCAAGCCCTAACTCTTAGTTAATTTACTTTTCAAGCTATGGGTTGATCTCAGATTTTCATGTTCATGGTTATTACACGGAAGAAGGCGTAAGAATTTTCTAATGCTTTATAGGTTCAATGGATTCCTTGCGTTTGCTTTAATTGAATTTTGATTGATTCTAAATTATGATTTGTTATTTGAATACTTTCGGTTATTCTACTGCCCCATGCCGTCTAGAGTTACGGTTTTTTTTCCTAGGGGAGAACCCTTTGATGCGTTAGCATGCTTTTGGCCGGAAGGGAATTAGGGTAAGAGAAGTAAGGAAACTTGAGTCTTGTTTTTTGCATTGCTGCGAGCTAGACAACAGCCCAGAGACAGAGTGGATTATTTTAATTTCTAAATAAAAGCTCACGGGGAGACCTGGTCTCGAACCCGGGATCCATGGCATGGTTGTCCTGCGGCTCAACGAATTGAACCAACTCCGTCCCCAAGATAAAAGATAAAACAGGGGAGACCTGGTCTCGAACCCGGGACCCATGGTACCCATAGTATTGCCATGAAATTTTACTTTTGGGTTATCCCACAAAGCTAAATTAAAGCTAATTAAAAATAAATCTCAACAATTGTATTCATCAACAAAAATTTGCCGATGCATTGGAAATATATTTGTGTAAAAAGCTTAACTCCCAGATATTCCGATCTATATTCAGCCAAAATAGGACATACCGCAACAAAAAGGAATATATTCTCAGGTTCGTCCATCTTACATAAGGAACATAATCCTGTCATATTCTTCTTCCAGCTCCTAGAGTTAAGATCCAGTAGTCCTCCTCTAGACAGGAACAGCATTCTGATAGAAAACCACGGCATCTCGTCCGTAAAATATTTTGGCACCTCATAGTCAAAATTGCAATATTGATGATGAAATGCAGACTGCCTAGCACTATTAGCTGGTCAATATTATATTTTGCCAACCCAATAAGGATCTTGTCTTTATTCTAGCCAGGTGTCCACATCCGTCACACTCACATTGATCGTAACACAGACTCTGTTAGCTAATTTCGCGATACTGGGCACCCAAAACCTATTATGTTAGATGAATTTAAGTGCTAAAATCTTTGGAAGGTGGCTGTCACTCATATTTAGTACCTTTGCGATATAGTTTAGATGTAAGTTAAATCTGTAGAGAGACATCTTGTTTAGTCCAGTTTCCAAGTAAATCATGTAGTTAGGTGCATTTTCAGGAAGTCGATATAGTCGCTTTATAAAAAACCTCAAAAGACCTCTTCATACTCTTCGAACCCCTGGTTAACTGGAAGAAGAAGGTATATTGCTTCTTCGTAGATTTAAAAGCGGCCTTCGATACTATTAAAACATAAACTAAAGGTAAATTTCTTACAAAAAAAGGCCGTGCCTACCTCCTCCAAGGTCCAAGTGTTCAAGGTGGTATCTGTAGCGATTATGTGCTATGGCTCTCGGGTGTAGGGTTACCAGCAATATGAGGATGTTCAAAAACTGTAGAGATATTTCATTAAGAAATTATTGGGTCTACCCTCTTCTACTCCAAATTACATGATTAGGCTAGAAACAGGTCTCCCGGATTTATATTTTCACACCCTCAGTTTTCATTTTCAATATATTAGAAAAATACTACTAAACATGGGAGAAGAAAGACTTCCTAAGCGCTTAGCAAGGAAAATAATGGAGAAGGATTTATAGTTGATAGTTTGTTTGATGTCGCTGTGTTGGGTAGATCAAGAGATAAAAATAAAAGAGTAATGTGCATACAATGAAGAACTGAAATTTATGAATCACCCTGTAACTCCCAAACGCTTCAGATTGCCCCCCCCTCCCCCCTGCTTTGTTTCTCTAGTTGAAATCTGTCACCGCACCCATTTTGGCACGTCAAATCTGAAACACCCTGTATAAAACCTTTTTTCTTAAAAATTATGTTTATTTATTATTTATTTTCCTTCCATTTATACATGTCGCTCTCTTCCCACCCCATCCCTACGGGTGTTTTATCGCCCAATTATTTAACGGCATCGAAATTGTCCAATGCGGCCAGACTTAGCGCTCCTCATAATACATATTGTCGCAGTTGCAGCAATGTTAGTGAAAAAGAAACCGTGCTTTACTTTCTATTCAAGTGCTCAGCTCTGGTAGGTGCCAGAAGGAGGACACTGCGGCAACCGAAGGAGCAATGATTAGGTAGTTATCTCAATTTCTTAGTTCCTTGGGATACTGTGTTGTCACGCCCTGATGGAGTGCCAACATTATACTACCCATTGGCTACCTGACATGACTTCCGATTTTCCTCAGGTTGTGGCATCAAAACGGCGCGTAACGTGCTAATTGGAGTGTTTTACTTGGAGGTTAGCACTCGCCACTCAAACTAATCAACCAACCAGGGGTGGCATTACTGATGACTTACACCTTCTACGTCTAAGTGGATTAAAAATATTAAAGGATTCTGATATAAGTGTGCTAAGCTCATGTGGATCACAACATTTGACATTACGTATTATCTTTTTTTTATTATGTACGATCAAAGTATACAAAACCTCCCTATGTTTTTTTTATATTTTATTGCAATTTGAGTTTATTAGATTATAATCAGAAAATATTTTTAAGAAGCTTTTAAGAAAATTAATGTTATTGTGATGAGCACCAGAACTAGCAAACATTTAACATGAAGCTCAACGTGGATTATATTTGTTGTAAATTACTCATGATAGGGTATTTCTGCTTGAGATTCTTTGGAGTAATAAATTTCACGTATTATCGCAAAAAAAACAAAGTTAAGATTTCCCGAACACTAAGGATAACGTCTGGTATCTTCTGTGTACTGTGTTTATTATTAAGTGCAGTATCAATAAGAGTATTGTTAAGTCATTGGAATTCTGTAAAAAATCTATATCAACCTATAGAATGTTTTATAATTATTTCTATTATTAAGCGGACAATATTTACTGTGTCAGCACTAATTGTTATAAATCGAAATAATGGCGAATTTGTGAAAATAATCAATAATTTTTTAAGTATTTGGAAAGACTTATCAGAATTGACTAGAGAAGTTAAGTTATTTCCGAAGTGGTTCGTGGTATTTTTGGTGTCTAAAATTTTCATCGATTCTTATCAAATACTATTGTTTATACCGGATGTACTATGTGAAAGCAATTTCTTGTTCGTCTTGTACAACTCTTTTATGTTAACAATTTTGATAGTATCGATTTGTGAAATCAATTTATATTTCTTCACATTTATGTTTTTATGTGCTTTGTATGAAAAGTGCGATTGTTATTTGAAAATTCTTCTTTCACAAATAAATGAAAACGTTGTGGAATTTACAATAGACAAGCATGAAATAAATAAGTTAGAGGAATTATTTGAAAATATTGAACATTTGTACAAGATTTTTATAAACACTAATAAAAACACAATGCGAGTTCAGAAGATTTTCCAAATGCAAATGATTTTTACGTTTTGTAAAACATTCTTCAACATGTTAATTGCACTATACACAACAATTATATATGGACCTAATGGAGACGTCTCTTCTTACGGATACAGTATATGTGGTATTGTGGAGACAATATTATTAATTTCAGTTGCAGATAAAACAATTCGTGAATGCAAGAATGTAGTAAAACATTCAAATTTTTCGCTACTATTTCTAGATGATAAGAGATTGGCAGCAATAGTACGGTCACATAATATAATATTCTGAATGATATAGTAACTTTATATTTTCATTTTTAGTTAGAACACATGAACTGCGGCGATTTCCTGGACGACACAAAAATTAGTATTTGGAACGCTGTAGAAATAAATAATGGATTTATTTGTGAATTTATAGTTAAACTGACCGATATTCTGCTATTGATTTTTCAGCTTAGGTTAGGATGAAGGATTTATGGAAAATTTTTGCAGATTGCTTTATAAATTAAATGTTTCACGTAATAGGCTGTCTATATTAAGTAGGTTATTACCATGATATTCTGATTTTCTTCTAAAAACTTTCCGATAAAATCTCATTGTTTAAAATTTTTTTTTCTGAAAAGCATGTTTCCGTAAGAGGCTTTATTTTGAATCGAGTAATAACAATTATACGGTTAACGTAAGTGGAACGACACACGCAAAAAATTGACAACAAAAATTGTGTAAGTTGCAGTTTGTAAACCGAATAAAGCTAATGAAATGTCAAAGAATGACAATTGAAACTTTAACACTTAAAAAACAGGGCGAAATTTAAACTAAAACTTCTTGATGAAATACCCTATACATTATTATTATATCTTCGAAGATGATTTAAAGTCATGATGCATTAAGAACAAAGCCGCCTAACACAAAAGAAGAAAATACACTTTTCTTAGATGATAAGGTCCCCAAAAATTAACCAGAAACATTGTCATTTATGACAAAGCAGTGCCAGCGTAAAGCTATTATTTGTATGAAATATATAAGTATTTACGGGAAACCTTAATTTTATGTTTTTTATTTTGTAGATATCAAATATGCTGTCAATAAAACTGTCAATAGTATGTATAATACAAATACATCTAACTTTCTATAAAAGATATCCTCTGCAGAGCAGACCATAAAATTTATTGAAGTTCTAAGTACAAAGCGAAGGAGGGGGTAGAATCTGAAATCTCTTGTTAAGTGATTTTCTGGATTCAATGAAAATTTCCTGACTATCTAAATTTCCTCACTTTTCCCGGGTATATATAACATACAAAAGTGCCAACCCAGTCAACCCGTCGTCTCCATCTCATGTATTCACTAACTGACCTAGAAACAGAACAATTTACCATCAACACTTCTAACTACCATTCTGATACACAGCGAACAATTTTAAAATTCTAATTGTTCAGACGGTATATTCGGTTTAATCTAAAATCTAATTCGTTTAGCTAAACACCATTTAATCAGTTATGGTTAGTTATTGAGTTAGTTGATGATGCATCTTTAGCATTAACTCAGTAATTCTGTCACAAAACCAACTATTTTGACCTTACTGCTCCTCCACCAACCCACCCTCACTAGCCAACAACTCCAAAAATAGTTTTAAAAAAAAGTTGAACCGACTTCAGAAAAAGCGCTTAAAAGCATAAAATAATTTTTAATTTTATTTTTATTACGACATTTTGAAGTCCGTGCAAATCAAACAAACCACAAAACTATAACAAAAATATTTAATCGTTATTTCTTATGATCGAGTAAGCTGAAACGTTCAGGAAATATTATATATTATTTTCTATGGTTCTATAGTTGTTTATAGTTATTTGTTTAATTTGCACCGACTTCAAAATGTCGTAATAGATATAAAATTAAAAATTATTTTATACTTTTTAGCGCTTTTTGTGAAGTCGGTTCAACTTTTTGTTAAAAACTATTTTATTTTTCACTTTTTAGTGTCTTCTACTCTATACAACGAAGAAAGAACCATTCAAATCGGTCCACGCGTTAAAAAGTTAGGTTAAACCCCCTACCCCACCTCCATCCCACTAAATTTTTTTCTCATGGTATCAATCAAGTAACATACTCTACCGAACAGAAAAGGAATCATCGCGTTACGAGTTAGACTACTCCCCCATCCCCCACCATAGGACCAAATTATTCTTCTATTAGGAATGGGGGATCACACTCTATACAACAGAAAAATTACCATCCGAATCGGTCCACGCGTTGCAGAATTAGGTTCCACCCCACCCCACCAAAATTTTATTCTCGTGGTATCAATCAGGGAATATACTCTACCCAACAGAAAAAGAATTATCCAAATCGGTCCACGTGTTACGAAGTTAGACTACCCCCCCCCCCTCCCCCACCCTAGGCCAAATTTTTTTCTAATATTAGCAATAGGGGATCATACTCTGTACAACAAAAAAAGAACCATCCAAATCGGTCCACACGTTACAAAGTTAGGTTTCACCCCCACCCTCCACCCATACCCTACCAAAAATGTTTTTTACATGGTACCAATCGGTGAATATACTCTACCCAACAAAAAAAAAAGAATCATCAAAATTGGTCGACGCGATACAAAGTTATGCCCGGTTAGACATAATAAATAAAAAAATACACGTCAAAGTTAGAACTTCTTTTTGGGAAGTCGGTTAAAAAGCCAACGTTGTCCTTGTCATTGCGATAAAAAACAATTATTTTTTTCATTACCAAACCTCCGGTCAACCCCACTCATCCCCTCACTACCCTCTGCCTAACACCCGTAACTCACCCCCCCCCCCCCCCCCCCCATCACTCCCCGCTGCAAACCTTTGAACTGTTAATATATGTGAGAAGCGCAAGAAAATTGATGGGTAACATGGATAAGATCTAGCCAAAGTTGGAGTGAAGAATATACATAATAAGTAGGCTGCTTCGCCCCGAAAGTGAACATTTAATCGAGTAATACTCTAAATATATTACACGCAGAAGGTGACGAAGTGTCGTCATCGAGCGAACAGGCCAGGTAACCATCCTGTTAGCACTTATGTAAACTAGATTTTGGATATCTAAAACGCATCATAATTCTGGCGGACCATTTTTAAAGCCTAACTTAATTCGCACTTTTCAGGAGTTATCAGTAGTTTTTAGCTGTCGTGTATTCTCACTTCTACTTATTAATCTTTGGGACAATCAACATTCTCTTTAGATTTTGAGAATACAATTACATTTTTAAAATAAATTAATGTTCTACTGTCATGACACTATCACCTTCAGGTGTGTAATGAGAGTTATAATGGAATTTTTCTAATTTCCTACTATTCATTGTAAAATAAATCATTTCAATAGAAAAGTAATACCCGAACTGATAGTGACATGAAGGAGGGTGTTAAAGCGATGACGCCAGAACAAACACCTTTTCTTGGCATAAACACCCTAATCAGAAAACTCCTTGAGTATTTACGTCAAATATGTGAATTATTTTTTTGTTCCATCAGAAAAGGTTCCGGAAAAAGGAAAGACTGTGTTGGGGTTGAGGTCATCGGATTCGTTTGGGTTCATGTTAGTTTATTGACATTTTGATGACAGTAACCAGTTAATACAAGAAATTTAGTGTTTTACGTTACAACATAAAAGGGGAGTTAAACGGGGACTAAATCAAACACTCGATAATAATTATTTTAACTTTATTAAACAAAAAATAAAAGCCGGCACACCGCTGAGTGAACTGTTAACATTCTGTTGTGCTACCGTAAATAGATTATTTCTAACACCCGTTACTGATAGTTTTCACTTATGTAAGAAGTGTGCATGGGGCGGGAGTAGAACTTCACTCGATTCGAAATATAGATTGCAAGTGGATTGAAGATTAAGGTGGAGTCCGAACCAACGACTTACTCTGCAAACCCAACGGCCTTTTATCATAACTAAGGCATTTCTGAGGTGTGAACGTATTGTTAAATTGCATGTGATAGTCTACAGTTTCGTTTCTGTGAAATTTTGAAAAATAATAAGAGATGAATTTAAATAACTGGACAACTGTAATTGATCTAAAAATATAATATAATATTATAGTATTTTTACTGGCCATAGTGGAACATTAAGTTAGTTTATTAAATAAAATAGCATGTTATAAATAGTAATATTATGGTTTTTGTTGTGTGTCGCGTAACATTATCGTGATGTTAAAAAAAAACATTTTTTGATACAAGTAAAGTTTAAAATTTTCTAAATTTCTGTTTAACGGCTGCAGATTGTTTAATTTTCAAAATTTAACATGCTTTTTACAGTTTTTCCTCCAGGCCAATAGAGTCCTTACAAAACTGCCCACCGTTTGCTGCCGTCAGAAAAACTTTTTTTAGGATAACTACAGAAATAAAAAAATGTATCAAAAGGAATTTATCCCTAATTAAGGAAGTTCATTTAATATAACTTTTAAATTTCGAGTTTATAGCTGACCAGGAATCACCCTTAAGCAAACTTCATTTACCGCCTTCGACAATTTCTCTTAAACATAGGGAAATCCCTAAGCTTTGGGAACGTCATAAGCAAATTTCTATCAGAAACAAGAATAGTCTTGTTCGTCAACTCTCAATTACATTGTAATCAAAATATATTTTATTTTTATTACTATTATTATAAGGAGGGGTTACCCATATGGTGGGCACTTTGACCAAGGAGGTCTTTTGTGCCGGAGTCCCATTACTGCAAAAGACACTCAGCCAGCCTGAGGTAAGCGTGGAGGTCTTTAACAGGGGAAGATCTAACGTCAGCCGGATTCAGAAATTCACGACTGAAGATCCTCCTTCTAAGCCATGCTAATGCAGGACAAGAGCACAAAATGTGCAATGTGGTTTCGTCGACTTCCAAATAAAGCCGACATTCCGTCACGCTAGACAGACCTATTCGGTGTAGATGATACCTAAACCCATAGTGGCCAGATAGGTAGCCTGATAGCAGTTTGAGTTCCGCCTTGCTTAGGGCGGTGATATCGTTATAAGCGTAGGGTCTGACAAGTGCCTTGGCCTGGCGAAGCCCAGGGATGTTCCTCCAGTATAGCAGCTGTTGACTCCTACCCCAATTTTCTACAACAGCTCATGTCGAAGCTCAACTGAGGCTGCAGTAGAGTTGGGGACCTTGGCAGCGAGAGGATGAGCCTTTCCTTGCCAGTTCATCAGCGATCTCATTGCCCTCGATAACAGAGTAACCTGGTATCCAACAGTGCGTGACCCTGTTGTGGGTGGCCAGTAGCTGGAGGGTGTCGAAGCACTCCTTAGTACTCCTCGAGGAGAAACTACATGAGGATCGCTTGGCTATCAGAGAAGATAGTAATGTCCGCACCTTTCAGTCCTTTATTGACGTTGAGAAGGGCGCAAGTTTCGATGGCATGGATTTCAGCTTGAAAGAGGCTGGGCCAATTACCCAATGCGAGCGAAATCCTAGTGTTGGATCCAAAGACACCAGCACCGGCACCGTGTGCCATTTTAGAGCCATCAGTATACCATTTGAGGCTTCTCGGGACCATACTTAGACCACCGCCGTTCCAGTCTGCTCGTTCAGGGAAAATGGTCCTGAACCTTTTGCCAAAGTGCAGCTCCTTGGTCCGTTACGGAGCACACATCTAAGACAGGGATGCGCTGGAGGATGCTCATGTGACCCTTGTCATCAGCCGGCATATTAGTCAAGAGCTGCATTCTCAGGGCGCTGATAGCAGCAGATTTCATTAAAGAGATGTACAGTGGAGTAAGTCCAATCACCGCCTCCATGGCAGCAGTAGGACAAGTCCTCATTGCTCCTGTCATGGAGAGGCAGGCAAGCCGCTGTAGCTTGTTGCATTTGTCGATTGCCAACCGCTGCTGGACTTTAGGCCACCATACCAGGGCGGCGTAAGAATCGATCGGCTTGACAATCGTATTGTATAGCCAGAAAATCATCTTCAGGGTGAGACCCCAAGTCCTTCCAAAGAGGCTTCGACAGGCCCATCAGGCTCATGTAGCCTTATTTAGGTTGGTGTTGAGTGTTGAGTGTTCCAATTTAGTTTTTTGTCGAGCGTAATTCCCAAGTATTTCACTTCATTGGCGTACTCAATAGCCGTGCCGTGGCTCAGTATTTGATCAAGGTCCAGTTGGTGCCTTCTGGTGAATGGCACCAGAACAGCCTTGGCAGGGTTGATCGTAAGATCTTCGTTAGCACACCAATCAGTGACCGTGCGCAGAGCTGATTTCATTAGATCAGTGACAGTAGAGTCAAACTTCCCTGTGATAATGATGGCAAGGTCGTCCGCATAGCCAACGGTACGGTACCCAAGCTTACTCAGCTTGCTTAGGAAGTCGTCTACTACTAGAGACCAGAGCAGCGGCGACAGTACACCGCCTTGTGGGCACCCCAAGCTGCCCTGATACACACAGAGGTGTTGCCCAGGGTGGATGTAATTTCTCGCTCTTAAAGCATCGCATCCACCCACTTCACAGTTTGTGAGTCCAAAACCCGTACGAGAGCTCTAGATATGGACCCATATCTAGTATTGTCGAAAGCACCTTCTATGTCAAGAAAGGCACCTAGAGCTATTTCTTTATGATGAAGAGCTTTCTCAATCTTGCTGACTAGATTATGTAAGGCAGTCTCTGTTGATTAAGATCAAAATATATATATAAATTGTAATTAAAGTAAAATTGCTCATAATTTCTTTTAAAATATATTTATTCATGAAATAAAACAGTAATTAAAATGTTGCTGCCACAATATAAAAATATATAACAATTTTTGCCGTAAGTACACTTTATATCACGTTCATTTTCTAAAAATAACACGTCTATCCCCTTTACTTAAGATAACCCTGACATTCTAGACATAAATGTAAAAGTAAAGATAGTAAATTACATTCTCTTGCCACCGAACAAGTTTTTCTTAAACGCAAATGCTGTTAAATCAGTGTACCTATAAAATGACAGAAGTTCTGACAAGTAGTGTAATTATGCTCCATAAAATTGTTATAAGAGCTGAATTGATTCGAGAAATATGCCCTTGATATGCTTCTATTCTAACAAGTTACAAATTAAAGGTCTTAAATCTACCTTTTCATCACGAAACAGCAACAGCAAGAAATGTTAATAAACATGAATTCTCCTGCTAATTACAGACCTTCGTCCACCTTTGTGAACATGAATGAATCGCCTCTAGGCATAGGATTACTTTCGAACTTACGAGTGTGCTTCTATGTTGCCGTTCTCTTTTTATTTGTTTTCGTCTTCTCTAGGCCACAAATATTCTAGTATCTGATCAATACCCGTCCTTTTACTTTAATTTCAGGGAAAACACGAAAACCTTTTGATTATCCACTTTTAATCAAGCCCAGTCAAAATCGATTGGTAACAGTAAAAAAGTACTATAATTGTGTCCCACAAAATGAAATATTTATAATAGAATTAGGTGAAAGTGTGACCTTCTATTTACGCAAAAAGTTCAGTGTCACCCTTCTGACTACTTCTTGAATTACGTAACAAACTAGCAGATGACTCTTATCACTTAGAAAGTACCTAGAAAAACAAAATAGTGAGGCGTTAATGACAAATCAATATATTATCTTAGTGAGTTGCAATGAGTATAAGAAAAAAATAATAATTACTGGGGATCTGCAGTCATACTCGGGGCATTCCCCCGTAGAGTCCTGTCCCTAAGTGTAAATTGCAAGAAAATTTACAGAAGTTAAAAATTCTGTTTGTGCTGAGCTAACTACGTTAGTCGTAATTGCGACGTCCTTAATTCGATTAGATAATCTTCAAAATTCATTGTGCGTGGTTCTAGTGAAAGCTCCCCGGAATCTGGGGCGGATTATCCAAGCACGTAGACACCATTTGCTTAGAACTGTAAATATGAACACGTCTTAATTATAAATCGATTTATTATTAAAAATAACTTTGAGCTTGAACTTAAGCAATTATTCGTGCCGATAAAGTTAGGCTGCCCCTGGTCTAATTCTGAATAATGTAACGAACCCTCTTGTAAGAAGGACGTGCATGCTCTTGGCTTCATCCTTTCAGATAAGACAGTTTGAGTGTCTTCCGCAGGAGAACAATATGAAACAAAACAATAAAAGGAGATAAAAGTGGCATAGAGGAAGGCTTCAATTATTACTGCCGTTGATCTTATTTTAGTTCAGTGAGTTTCCATTTCTAATTTGTCATAAATTTGTAAGGGATGGAACCATGTATTGAGAGAAGCTAGTTATCTGACTTTTCAATGTTTTACTAAACCTGCTAGTTCGATTAGCATGTTTGGATGACCCCCTAATTATGTCACGAAATGAAAAAAATAAAATTGGAGCATCTACAAAAAATCAATAATAGTATTGAAAAGAAGTTTAGTGAGCGTGAAAATACTTAAAGCTAAACAAAGGATAGCTTTTACTTAAGAAACAGGAAGAACAATTTCAAGTCCAACTACAACAGCAGCAACCTTTTTGTCGATGAAATGAATTGAAAAACAGTGTAGTTTGTAAGGAATTATGTAAGCATGGATTGTGGCTTTTGAAGCGGGTAATTCATGGCAACAAAAGCACGTTTTAATTTATTCGGGTCAGGTGAAAAATTTCGGAAAAACACCGCAGACAGAGAGCTGAGGTAAAAAGAGTTTCGTTTTGCTGAAAAAAAAGCAGAGATTTTATGGGAGGAGGTGCTGTTTCTGTTCCTGAATCATTAGTCTAGTTGCCTGAAAAGTTTATGGATGAATAGAAAAGTTTGACTTAATTATGTGTTAATGGATTGAAAAATTTAAAGGAAAGTGTTCCTAAAGGACTTATTGCTATACTTAGTATTTGTCATAATTAATTAAAGTGTAATATCTAGGTTAGACAGATGCCAAAAAGGATTTAAAAGAGCAAGAATCAAACAATTGAAACCATTGACCATATGATATAGAATAGTATAAGTCGACAAAACATGGAAATATTTACTATACAGATGAATGCCACCGTGGGACGTCAAATCTTTTTTTAAGTGCAACTATAGAATGCAACATATCTAGTCAAAGTAACAACGTTTTTCGGAGTGAGAAAATGCTAACAGAAGCAAATTTGAAATCCTTTTTGGACCGCATTGTCTCGATTTTAAAGTTTCGCGGGAAGCGAAGATAATTCACACTAATAACCTTACACTTTAAATATCCTTTAATAGGATATTCGATGCCCTTAGGTTCCTTAAACTAACTTAATTTAACATGGACGGAATTTGTACAGAAATCGATTTCCCACAAATATCACTTAAACCTTCGACCTCATATTCCTTTAATTACACAGGCCTGCAAATTAATTATTTTCCTTTTTCGGTTAGAGTTGCCGGTTTCGGCACATCCTATTTACGAATCAGAACTCGGTTTTTTCTATCACATCAAGATTTTGCAGCTAGTGTGCATGGGGATGCGCCAATTTAAGAGACGATATTTGTATAAGATGAAATTTCCTAAAATTTTAATATTCTAGCTTACATCTATAGAAATTTTCATAGATTTTGTCATGTAGAATTCGAATTCGTTGACGAAATTGATAAATATTCCTAGATTTTAAAGTTGTTATAATACTAAAATGACTAAAAGTTGAGACGTTTGCACATTCAGATTAAGATATCCCCAAATCCTGACGCGCTAGGCAAATTTTATGGCCAGATTCCGATTTAGCGGTCAAAATTACATAATTATTCACTAGTATTTCTAAAAAAAGGAAAAATGTTTTATCATTAAGATTAAGTCTATTTTTAGAAAATACATTTTATTTAAAAATATAAAAAATTGTGCCATCTGGAGAGGACTCCATATAGTATATTTTTTAAGTAGACAGAAGTTTTTGACAATTTGATTTTTGAGTAAAAAATCATAATCTTAATTTCCACCACCATTTCTCGAAAAACTAAAATTTTCAAAATTCGAGACCTTAACACAATTTCCTTCTGATGCCACTTTATTTTTTTTGTAGTTTTAAATAAAAATAAAATTCAGAAACTTTGACTTACTTTTCTGCCCTCAAGGGTTATGTAACCACCTGGCTTATCATAGCTTGACCAGTCCAAAGTTTTACAACCTTTATTTTATGTTGATATTCCTTACATTTCCAAAGTCAGAATTTGCATCTCGTAGAACTGTTGTTGTTCCTAACACACATTCTCGTTTGATTTCTGTTGAGTCCCCCGGGACTACATTACAGAATTAAAATAGTACGCGAAATCGAGGGTGTTGTCGGCGGCAAAAATAAGAATAGGATTGATAGAGTGAGAGATAAAAAGTCATTAATAAAAAGAAAAAATTAGGTTGGTGAAAGGACTGACTCCTGACTGACACCGGAATTTATTTCGTAGAGATCAGATATTACTCCGTCTATTATTACACGAACGAATGGCTTGATAAAAAATGTCTATCTATTCGTTAAAGTCAGAGGAGGCGGGGATAAACTAACTTGTCCTTATTTACAGTGTAGTTCGATTTTTACAGTTATTTTTGCAAAGTTAAAATGGAAGTTATAAAGGATAATATTTGGCATTAATTGATTTATGAATTCAATAGGCAACAATAAAGCAGAAAGTGCAAGGAATAATCAGGTAGTATACGGCAGTCGGTGGAGTAATGTCATAAGGTCCCCATGTTCGAATCCTATCGACAGCAACCAATAGTTGAGAAAATCTCAGCGGTTCGGAATACACTTTAAATTATAAGTCCACTTGCAATCGTTGTATCGCATCGTATGAAGTTGTTCTCCTGTCCCATACCCCACAAGGAGTAACGGGAACTAGAGAGAGAGAGAGAGATATGGGGATGGAACAATAAGAGTAAGCCAGTGTTAATGGTAGTTCCAGAAACTCCGAGCCAAGAACTATAGTGTAAAAGACGAGGCTCATCCTTTGCTATTACATCTCAAAAATAAACCTTTTTTTTTTTGATTGATCGTGGCTGTTGTCGACAAGTTTTTTCTCTGCAACGACAATGCCAAAGATAGTGGGTAGATAACGGAGAAAAACCAGCTTGATAAGCAAATGAATGTCTTAATCCACGTGTTGTTACCTGCTTGGCGGTAGTTAACTTTGAACTTTAAAATGGAATAATAACAAAGGATACCGCGCTGGACGATAGTACAAAGCCTGGACAAGTTTCAATGGGTAACTATACCATATTCGCCGGACATCGTCAAATCTGATTATCTTCAAAATCATTTGGATGGCCAAAATGTGAATTCTATAGACGAGATCAGAACGGTACTTTAAAAGCATTTTGCCTCACGGACAAGTGAATTATAGGCATTAGCTTGAAAGTTGGCTAAAAAGACAGCATGCCTCTTCACGGAGTTGGATGGATTCGTTGAGCGACACGATCACCATGCAATGCAAAAGCGCAGCAATGACTCAAGTTTCCTCACTTCCCTTATCCTACTTCCCTTCCGGCCAAAACCATGCTAATGCGTCAAAGGGTTATCCCCTAGGCTTTGGTCGCATCGTATATAACAAAAACCTGCTCTTAAAATATCAAAAGTGCCGATTTCGGACTCTCCCAAATTATTAAGATGATGACTCCAACGCTCCGCTAGAGTCGTTATGAAGTCTCCTGTTTAGCGAAAACCGTACTGGTAATAGTTGACAAGATTTTTATTGAATAGATATTTCATCTCAACTGAGAGTTGATGTGTAATTCAAAACGAAGTTGCAGTCGGAAAGTCTCGTAGTGAACTTCTTCTCCATAGTTGCCGTCAAAAAGGTATGGTACTGACCTTGAAACTTTTTAAAATAAAGGTATATTTAGAAAATTTCTCCAGTGTTTAGTTAAGTACAATGAACTCAAAAAGTACACACATTTTTAATTTGCGATTTATTTTTATTTATTTTTCTACTTTTCTACTTATTGCAGAGTAATGACCGTGGTTTTGAAAATCACTCTTAATTGTAGGTCCACTTACAATTCTTGACATTGAAGCGGATGAAGTCCCTTCAGCCTTAAACATTTAATCGCATCTTTTGCGACGTAACAGATCTGTTCAGCTAAGATGTGCTTAAGATGTTTAAAGGGCTGCTTTTGTTGCCCCAAGTCATGGTTTTATAACTTAATCATCTGACTGAAGTTAATGCCTAAATTGTTACCACGAAATATGAATAAAAAATATAAAAATAAAAGTAGGTGAAAAACTGAACGCTGAGGTATACCGGCATTAATTTCTTAAGGATTCGATATCATTTCTCTCTAGTTACTGTAATCCCTTGTGGCGCATGGGACGGGAGAAGAACTTCGCCCGATTCGAGACAACGATTAAAGGTAGATTTCAAGCCATGTTCATTTATCTGTAAACCCCAATTGCCTTTTTTTCATGATCTGTTCTCAACAGAAAACAAACATTAGTCGCCGCCGGTGGAATTCGAACCTGGGATCTTCGGCTTGAAATAAATTACTACGCCGGCGACTATTCCAATATTATCACAAGGTAAAAAGTAGCATCCATACCAAATGCTAGAACCTTGGCTATAAAAAGATCATACCAGATTCAGTTTTAATGAAGATTAACCGAATTTTTTCTATTGATGCTACTTTTTCAAAATAAATTTAGCAAACAAATTGAATTATTTATTTATTTTCAGATATTGTGATTTCGGCCGTTATTTCCTACAATAGGTAAGTAGATTTGATAATTATTTTTTTAAACTATATAGAGAAAGCTTCTAAGCGTCACATAATGGTTAGAAATGAACTTTTCGAACTTTATTGTTTGTTATTAGAAACCTACGTTTTTATTCGTGATGTCTCGTTGGGAAATATGTAACTGCTGTAATTTATTCATCTGTATTTGAAGTTTGCGTGTTATGAAATAGATAAAAAATGTTAGAATCGATAGATAGAAATGTTAAACCATAATTAAATAAGTGCCTAGACTGCAGTTTTGCCTGATGCCGGCGTCATTCCTGAGCCACGAAAAACCTGCTGTTGGTGCAAATTGTAGGACCAGTAGCCGGGAGAGGTCAGCAATGCATTGTTCACTTTTTTAGCGCCAATCTATTTAGAATGGTCCTTTCATACCCCTTAGAAATCCCAAAGGGGCAAATGAGGCCCGAGACCGCGTATTCTACAGGAAAAACGAGACCAAAATTTCGTCATACTTGACTGAGTGCCTAGACTGCAGTTTTGCCCTTTTTTCCTTAGTGGAATTCCTGAGCCACGAAACACCTGTTTTTGTTGGTGCAAGTACTGGAATCAGTAGCCTGGAGAGGTCAGCGATGACGGACGAAGGAACAAGGTGAAACATATAAACAGTTAATTATTATATTCAATAACCAGAAAAGTACGATATCTCCAGGACATACACCGACAAAATGTAACAAATCTTCGTCCTCATTCAAATTGCAAAGAGAGCATAGCGTACAACCTTCGCTTCTAAATGGACTAGCGTTAAAATTAATAAGCCCTCCTCTATACCTACATATCATATTAATTTTTTTGGTGGAGAATTCATCTCGAAGATAGCCGTTCCCACAAAAGTATTCTTCCAACTTATCATAAAGTTCCTGCCTTACGGATCCTCTAGCTTTGTCAGTAGCCCTTTTTATGAGCATAGCCTCTTCCTTATCCACCAGATCAGCTAAAGTAGCTCTTAAATCGTCATAAGATTGATCCGAGATATTTAACTCTATGTTATGGCAAGAAGATAGTTCCTGCCAGGTTTTGCACCAAAAAGTATTCCTACTAGCCACTTTTAACGCCAACCGGTGGGGAAGCCTACTGGGAGCAAGACCAAACAGAACTTTTAATGTGTACTCAAAATGGCATTTCAATGTATAAAAATATATATTAGAGAGATCAAACTCAAGATCTATCATATAGTTGGGGGTAGTTAAAGGTAATCAAAGCATGGTGTAGTAATTTGTCAATGGTGTAGTATTACGAAAAACCCCATACTTGTGCCCCATAACAAAGAATTGCCATCGAGACAGAATTAAACATTACAAGTTTATCCGAATGTTTAACCAGCTCTTTTCTCAGAAAACTGTTCCAATTTACATTAATAGCTGTTTTTGTCGATTGCAGACGATTCTTAAAGTGAGCAATGAACGACAGCTTTGGCGTCAAGATAATACCCAAGTAGCTATATTCCTTGACAACTTCTACATCATCATTGTTATACTGCCAGTTTTCACTACTCTTTCTCGTCCAGCCCCACGTTGAAAAATCATGGTTTTTGATTTTTCCATGTTAACAACTAGATTCTATAACTGATAATATTCTTGAAGACTATTAATCATACGCTGAAGTTAATGTGGATCATTAGAAAATATAACAATGTCATCAGCATATTTTAAAACTTTTAAGTTAATGTCTTCAAGTGACATCCCCACCTCCATAGAATCTTCCAAGGACTTAAAATGCAGCCTTGTTTAACTCCGGATTTTGTAGCAAAGCTATCTGACAGATGCTCACCATTCCAAACTTGAGCGCTAGTGACTTTGTAAATTTTTTGCAGCATTTACACAAACTTAGTAGACATCCCGATATTGTATAACTTGTAAAATAGTGCTCCTCGTTCAATTGTGTCAAATGCTGCTTTAAAATCTCAAAGTAATATCTCTTCCCACTTTGTTTTGCTGTCTGAAATTCCCCAGGGACCAGTTTTTAGGCCCTCTTATATTTTGTCTTTAAATTAATAACTTGACCTCTGTTGCGAATAAATCCTATATTTGCTAATAAGCTGATGATGTTCAAATGCATATAACTAACCAGACTTGTGCGTTTGGTGGATAGCTTCATATCTCGTATTAATGAGTACCTACAGAGCATTTATCAGTGGTCGTCAAACATTGACTTATTATTTAACCCGGCTAAATCTTAGAAATATCATTTAAAACATTTTTGAATCTCCGTAGACTACAGATTGGCTATTGAAAAGGATATTTTAGATTTTTATGGACAAAATCAGAGAACGTAAATCAAGCTTTTCCTCCGGTCCTGACGGTATCCCTCCTGCATTCGTTAAGTCCTGCTTCGATGCCCTTCTTACTCCATTACCGATTCTCTTCAGAAAGTCCCTTCAAGATAATTCAAAATAATGTAAGTTGTAGTGCTTTCTTAGAGCAATACTTGCTTTATCTAGTCCAACTAAAGTTATATGAAATGTATTGCACGTACAAATAGTGCTTCGTAAAATCTCAAGAGTAGCTTATTTTTCTTTCCTTATTAAAATAACAGTGCAAATTTCATCCGTTTCTAGATAACTACCAATATCCATCACTCGAAAAATAAATTCTCATTTCGCGGTCATAACATAGTTTAGTTGTGCTCGGTGGAGTCATAGATCAGGCTCATAATATACCACTAAGGTTGTAAATATCTTATGAGAATATATCCGAAATTGTATGCACAAACACGAATGGAAATTTGTTGGCATTACTCCATATACCCTTCGGCTAACATGTGTATTTAATCTCCGGCTCAGGCTAAGGTTAACACAACAACGTAGAAACTTTGACTTGAATACGAAGTGGAGTATCCATTCCAATATTGCCGGATTGTTGAGCTGGGGATATTCAATTTTATTTTTGTTGTTTGCTCTTCATTATTGTTATCCTGAAATATTGTCAAGGATCCTTGGGTACGAGTGGCTTTAATCAACCGCACTCTTCTGCTCGTAAATTTTGTGGAATTTTTTCCTTAAATTGTCAGTATTTCGACTGTCAACTGGGAAAAATTATTAATTCTCGGATGTATACCTAAAAGTTTTCGAAATTTGGTAGTAATTTATTCGAAGTTTTCGTTAAGCATTAAAGCTATTCATACTTAATGAGGTATGCCCTTGAATTTAAGGGTATTGGGTAGCTTTAGTAGATTGGAACTGATTAGAATTTGAATAAATTTTTGGAGTTTATCCGTTGAAAACGAAGGACATAGTTACTAATTTATTTCTGTTAAGTAGAGCATTTACCTGTACATGTCAAGTTCTTTTTTGTTGTTTTTCTACATATGCTGGAGTAGAGAGCAAAATATATTGGACTGTTATACCGTTCAGAAAGTAATTGAAAAACGTGCAGAATTGCAATATTCCTGTTTTTTCAATATAATTCGCACTCTTTGTTACTCCTTCGACAGTAAACGAAGCATAAACACATGAACTTCCATCAAATATTGTTGAACATCACCTGCATATCCGTACGACAAAGGAACACACTTTTCTCGTGTTAGGCGCACGAATTCTCTAATAAAAGTTCTACAGCAATTTAGTAAGGGCAGAAACAGCATTTTTCATTTTATGCGTTTCTCATAAAATCTTTACGACGGACATAAACCACTCTTAAAACATCGACATTTATTTAAAATGGCGAGAGTTCTGCACGCCAAACATGGCAACAATTTTATTTTTCTCGAGTCAATGGAGATTGTTGTCTTAATTAAATCGGCCTATGGGGGTGAGTTTTGGGCATAATAGGTACGTATATATCTGCTTGCGGACTACAGAAATTACACTCCTTACCTTATACTATTTTATGAAATGTTCTAGATAAAGACAAAACCGACGATGCTTATTTTCGTTTTGAATTTTACGAGCTTAATATGTAAATTTATAAAAAAAAAGTTAAAATATGTCAAAAGATATAAGACTTTTGATGTAAGAGATCGGGAATTACCCAAATACTTTAAAATTAGAGAGCGGCCAAAATATTTATGCGAAAAAAATACTAAAAGCGGCACTTATTTGTATTAGTACCTAAATTAAAATTCCAATTCATCTAATTCGAATAAATTATATGCAATTAAATGTAAAATCTGTTTAATATTAAAATTGCTATCAATATGCAGAGAATATTTCTTATAGAATCTACACATATTTCTAATCGACTTAAAATAGGTCCCATTCATAAACGCAGAATTGCTTTGCAGCTGCATAATTCAGCAATACACTGTGTTCAGCTGAATTGTGCAAATGATGCGCAAACCTGCGTTTATGAATGGGCCCATAACTCGTATTGGTTCTATAATAATTTGTAGGTAGCAAAAATCTATTCGGAACATTCATAGGTATAAATTCAAGATAAACAAAGTCATTCAAATCTTTAATCTGCTTAACTGTTTCAACATTTTCGACATAAATTAAACTTTCTAAACATTTTGTCACAGATACAGGGTCGCTTATAACTAAAAAAACAAAAAGGGATCAAGAAGGATACCTTGAGGAACTCCAGACTGTGTATACACCACTTTTGGTAGAGTATGCAAACAATAAGCCTCCTATCGCTTAAATAGGAGAAAATCCAGTCAACCAAGCTGTTAGAAATCACAAGTATAAATAGTTTATAAAGGCCTGAGAGGAGTCAGTATAAATGCAATAAGTTTGCATTTGTTTTTCAAGCGTATCTGCGACAATAGATGTGAATGTGTTAAGATTGGTTATTATATAGTCGAACGATCCTTGTCTAGTTAACGAAGCTCCAACAAATCTTGTGGTTGATTTCTATATTAGTCTCCATTTTGTTCAGAGTTGGGTTAACGGTTGAGTGGCACGATTACCACGCCATGGATGCAGATTCAAGCCATAGCCTGCCTACGAGTTTTTCTGTCATAAAAAAAATCCATTCCGCCTCTGGGCTGTTATCAAGCTCACATCAATGCATGAACAGACAAATAATTTCTCTTACTAACTATTATGGTCACACCTATGTTAAAAACGCATCATAGGGTTGACCCTGGGCTTTGGCTACATCATAAAAAAATGTTTTTTTTTATAGAAATAATATCTGTGGTAATCAGTAATGGATTTGGACTTTGAGTAAACACGCTATGTTTTGTGACAAGAGTTAGGTATATTTCTCAAATCATCATCTAACTAATCCCGAGCACCATTACAAGTTTTCACCTTTGAAATTTGAAAACTCGTGAGAAAACAGCTTTAAATTATATTATAAAAAAGTTATATCAGAAAACTTGGACTATAGGTAAGATCTTAATTAAGTTTCACAAAATTTATCTTATAATTAGAAAAATTGATAGTACCGCTCGAGTTTTGGTGAACAGGAACATCTCAACAATCATCAAAATAAGCAACCAGGGCAAGCAGTGCTCGACACACAAGAAGATCCGTAGATGACAAACTCAAGGACTGTATTCAGCAATCACCAAAATCAGATCAAGAATTCTGTCAAGGTCCTTAGTGCGTTTCAGATTTTTCGCGACAAATTTTTTATATAGGGTGACAGTTTTCGATGTGACAAATAAAAAATGGTTATGGTAGCGCGTGCCTTTCAACATAACGGGGCTTTGAAAAAAAGCCTGGAATGTGTACTATGGACTATGCCTGGAATATCTACTATGGACTAAGCCTTAAAACACGTTCAAAAGGTCCCGTTATGTTGAACGTCCCCTCCCCACCCCTCCCAATCCTCCTCCCCACCAAATACTCCTCCACCCCTCCCCACCCCATCAGCTCCCAATCACCACCCCCTTCCCCTCCTCCCCACCTCCTGCCATATAATTGCTTGTTCGTCTCATCGAAAACTAACAGTCTTTGTAGTTTGTCGGTAAAAATATGAAGCATCCTGTATACAGGGTGTAACGTTTCTAGAGGTCAATACGAATACAAATGATAGCTCTCACGTAAACAAACAAAAAATTGTATGGTAGGTGGGGGGGGGGGGCAATCTCAACCGTTTGGGAGTTACAGGGTGATTCATAAATGACTGTACCTGCAGTGGTAGTAGTGAGATCAACATTGTTGACATTTTTGGAAAGGTAATTGGGGTAGAAGTTTTCTAGCGTTTTTTTGATGTCGCTTTGTTGAGTAGATCAAAAGATCAAAATAAAAGAGTAACGTGCATATCATGGAAAGCTGAAATTTATGAATCACCCTGTAACTCCCGACGGTTGAGATCCCCCCTCCCCCCCCTGCCATACAATTGTTTGTTTTTTTAGGTGAGAGCTATAATTTGTATTCGTATTGACCTCTAGATATTACAGCTTCACGTTTTAGACGGGTACCCTGGTTACCGTGCGGGTAGCTCGTAATGCCCTTAGTACACAGGTTGTGTACGGCGACAAGGGTATCCGGGTACTCGAAAACCCGTATACGCGGGCAGTTTGCAAGTGCATAGATATAATGTGGAATGCTTTCAGTGCCATTTACTGAGCACGAGTTATTACTAGTGCTAGTTAGGGAACAGACCTCTGTATTCTATATTTCTTCTATCCTATAAGCTGCAGTTTTCCTTTAATATTCTTCTCTCCTATTGTTTTTAGTCAAAATTGTGATAGATAGATGTGATAGAACATATTCTAACTGCCAGTATCATTAACTTTATTAATAGCAAGTTTTTGTTTATTCGATTGATAGTGTGATAGAAATAGAGCTTTTGTGTTTATATAAAATAATTCAAATTAAATCTGGCGCAACGGGACTCTTCTACTTTTTCTATCTCTACATGCAAAATATACATAATATTAGATTTCCGCAATCTTAATCGAAAACTCTTATTTGTGTATTCGTCAGGAAGCAAATCCTTTTAATTGAACGGAAAAAATCGATTCGGAAAGAAATTGCTTTTTTGCAAGATCCGTCTGAGTCTGACAGATTTTCCTTTAAGCAAAATAGTGTTTACTGTACAGTCAATTTCGCAACTATGAGAAATATAATTACCTTAAGAGCGAATTAATTAAAAATATCAACTTGTTTTTGTTCGTTACAAAAATACTTTTTAATTAATGCTTGGTTGTATTTCCTTATATCTGATGCACAAAATTTACTTTGCAACCAGATGTGATGCCGTGAGGTGAATATGAGTTATGCCCGTCACATCCGGATCAAGATGAACAACCACATGCATATATGTACATTAATTTCATGGTCCGGAGAGTGACTTTAAATGTTTAATCCAGCGCCATTCTCTCTAGATGTAATTATGTCCTGAGTGAGCATATTATTATTATATTACTCTTTTTAATAAAATAATTTTCACTTGAGAGGAGTCACTTTGTCCCAAGTTTTCCAGACTCGTCAGTTATTAAGCAATTTTCGGTGTAATTATTCTCAGTTTTACCAACTTAAGGTCTTAACTATTATAAAATTTGCAGTATTGACGTTCTGGTGTGGGAGTTGCTTTAAGAGTAGAGCTTGTCATTCATTCGGGGAATTGAAGTCTACAAATGGCTAGAGTGCGTTAGAAGTTCTAAGGATTTTCTTAATTCATGAAAAGCTGTAGTGTTGTACCCTTTACTGAAGTTTTCGTTTCTATCAGAAAACTTCTTGACAATGCTCTTTTCCTTCTATCTTTCAAAATAAATCCCTGTCAGAACTGTCTTCATTTCGAAAGAAAGGATGAAATCGCACTATTTGGAAATACAACGGGTGGCTTACTTGTTTCATTTAAGACTGAAAGTGTCGACTTTTGTCTTCAGCTGCAGACAATGTATGCTCTTATTATGATGTGGGATTAAGTGTGGTTTTATTTTCAGAATTTTAGACATTGTGGAGCACCAATGTGTTTTCTCTCCGAAAACTTTTCGACAACTATAAGAAATAGTGTGCTATGCTTAGGGAAAGTTCGTAACTAAAAGAACTTCTCAACAACATTTTCTTGGCAAAAAATTTATGATTTTACTTGCTATGTGTACTTCTCTGCTCTGATGGTATCAAAGTTTAATTGAGTTTAATTAAGATTTCTTTTATTTTTTAATCTTTTATAATATAATACTAAAATAATGGCTGCCAATTATGCTTGTTAATATTTTTATTATCAACAGTTAACAAAGTTTTTATTTACATAATTAGCGGAATCAAGTCGTAGGCCAGTCCTTGCTAGTGGAGTGCTGGAGTGCTAGGAACGTGACCTTAGCCATTGCAATGGTCTCTCTAGCATAATATTTCATTTTGAGGCACAAAACTCGATGACGCCTTATTTTACCTACAGAAAACAAAATTTATAATGATATAATAATATTCTGAAGAACTTCGGAACAATCCGTAAAGAAATTCGTTAGCACGCTTAGCTAGACATCGCTTGGCCAACATCTTGGATGAATGGAGGCAAGCAGTTTTTTGCTGTAACTTTGTAACCGTGGGTCTTAGAAATGACTTTGCACCAAATACAATTTTCTAGAATTTTTTTTCTTTATTGTAATTTTTTTTCTCTAGTAGCGTTGAAATTTCTCTAGGGCGTTGAAATTGAAGTAAAAAAGATGAGCCCAAATCTGCGGAAATGATAGAGCCTTTCCAGTACATCTGACAAAAAAAAATTAAATGGTATTTTAATATAGACATATTTAGTTGTATATCCCCCCACAAAAACCGGAAGTAAAGCGTTTTTTCCAAAAATGCCGCGTATTTGAAAAAAAAGGTTTTAAAAACAGCCTCATTTTCCCGCGCTTTTAAGTCTCTAAACGAGGAAAAAAGTCACCATGGTCCGTGGGCGGGGGGGTGGGACCATTGGTTATTGAATACTGCTTGAAGCCGTTTCTAGATCTATTATGTGTTATGCTTCAGAAATCTGGGTTACACAATGCAAGACAAGGCTGAACAACTTCAAAGAAATTTCGTTAAAAAGATCTTTGGTCCCACATTCAACCTTTAACGTCGGTGCGGAACGGAAGCCTCGTCTTTCACTGGGAATAACAGGCCGCAGACTTGCAGCAGCTTGTCCGCGAAGCTTCTCTTCGCTTTGGTATTGCTGCAAGTGCTGCGGAGAGGACAAGTCTCATGTTGGAATCGTAGAACTGGGATGATGATGATGGGAGCAGTTTGAAGACGTCAATGACTCTTCAGACTGGTCCCGCGGGACTCTAATCGGTTCGAAATTTATGTGCGTTCGTTTAGAACATGTTTGGACGAGTGCTCCCGGAGGACTCGAAAAGTGGTGAATGGCTCTACTGAGAGGGCATTTGCTTGTGAGCAGTGGTTCCCGAAGTAGGAAGTTCGCCCGGTGCTGCATCTACCCTCGGGGAACACTCAGACAATCATGTTCTAGTTTGATTTTTCGGTATCGGTTAATTTTGTTCGTTCGTTTTAGGTTAAGCTCTAGATTTTGTTCGGACTACTTTTTCTGAATTTTACTAAGAGCTGGCACTCGCTTGGAGGCATTTCAACATTTCTCTTTATTTTCTTTTTTACAAGTTTTTGCCTTTAAGTTTTAGAGTGATTTTTATTTAACCTTTTTACAGTAACGTTATCTATTGAGTCATTTTTTGTTATGTTCTTTTGGATCTTTATTACTGTGCCTTTTTAATGTTTCTGTGATTTTTAGGCTAGCTAGTTTTTGTAGGATTTCGCTAAGATGTTAGAGCACTGTAATTAAGGAACGTATTGGTTATATCAATAGGTTTTGTTGTCACTAAAAAAGTTCCCCTTACTAGGTCGAAAAATTTTTCAGCTGATTAATTTGCCATACCAGCAATAATTTAAAAATTCATTCACAATGAAAATTCATTTCAATTGATATTTAAATAAAATGCTATTTCAATTATTTCAACCAAAATAGTTTGAGTTAATTTGTCTTTCCTCTGATTGAAATATAAACTAAAAATTTTTTTAATTGAAATATTTACTATTCCTTACTAATTTAACTTTTTTGTCTTGTGAAACAAGCGAAAAATTATCTCCTACTGTCTTCCGCCACCATTTTTCCCTGTAATGTTGTATAAGACTTTATTTGTCACGCAGTTAGGCTTGATTCACACCACCTTGTGTTTTTAATGATTTTAATAGAATTTACTGTCGCTCTTACCTGAAGAATTCTTCGAGCAAAACGAAATTTTTAGAATTTATATGCAGAGCATGAGCATTAATTTTTGGGTTTCTCATCAAATACGTGGCTAAAAGTAAACGATTTTATTTTGTGTAGCTTTTTAAATTAAATTCCATTTCTTTTAAGACATTTTTGAAATTACTCGAATTCACATTAATTTAATTCTGAAAAGCATTTCAATGAAAATTCGTTAAATTGGTATAATCTGACGGCAAAGCACGAAATTTGTTGTAGGAGCAAAGATATAAGACAGAAGCCAGTTTAATTCAATATTTTTCAACGCAAATCTGTTACATAGAGTTGTTATATATTTGAAATGCAAAACGTAAGTTCTGTAGGAGCTTAAAGAAAATTTCAAGACTTAAACAAATATTTCTTTTCACAAGTTAATTGAATTTAGCTTTTTTTGTTTGGAGTTTTTGAAACCCCTACTATTCCAAATTTTAAAGGTCGTCATAAAATAAAATAAGAGTATATGATAAAATAAAAGTTTATCGTTACTTAGTCGTAACTTTCGAGAACGAAGGATCATGAGAGTTACTAGACTTTTGAAAATAACTTTTAAAGCGATGCCTTTCAGTTCCAGTTCTGTCAAGTTAAACATTTGCAGACTTTTGAAAGTTTCGCTAGAAGTACAAGGTGGATATAATCGGCGTGTTACCTTGCCATCTACCTGATGACGAAAACACGATCTAGTGAACTCCCCCTTACTCCTTTCACATGACGAAATTAAATTTCTTTAGACACGTGCATACCTTAAAAGCTTTTCTTTATTGATGTTTTTTAGCAAATGAAGAAAATCAATGATTTTATGAATTGCGAGGGGAAATTTTGATATGAAATGAGAAAATTTTCATATATGAAAAAGTCGAAGCTTACAAGGACATATATGTAGAAACAAAACGTTGAATATTTAAAGGACTTTCTCAACCCATATTACGAGATATTTGCATGTCTACAGACAATGAATGTCTCGAAAATATACAGAATTCTTTGAAATTCTGAGAATTTCTATCTTTTAGACGATGATAGGCGTGCTCTTTTATATAGCAAAATGAAATATTGTTCAAAAACTCAAATTTATTTCATTGTTTGCGAAAAAACGTCATACATGAAATGGATTTTGTATTACAATTGAAAAACGTAAGTATATCTGATTGTAAGAAGGATAAGATGAAATTCAACAAAACAAACAAGAGATACCTAATAAATTGATTCCTCCAGTTGTCAAGCACAGAAATAAGATTTAAAAACAAAATTGTAAACAATTTTACCTTGAGGGGTCTGTAGGCTCAACTCTACTGTATTCATTTATATGTTTTCTCTTATAACAGAAAAATCAAATTGTATAGTCCATTATGATAGTCAACTAAGGAAATAGATCATTCTACTTTTCAAAAGATGTCATTTCTGTGGTTTCGTATTAAAAATTGTAAAAACGAGTTCTTATACTATAGTGCGTCTTTCCATCTGGCTGTCGCAATGGACCATTGTTAGTTGCATTCGGGAATTATTTTCCTAATAGGATTTTTGATTTACATGGAAAATTGTTGCATTATATATATTTTTTAAAATTAATAAATAGGATTTCCCTTCTAACTCAGAAGGTGCACTTTTCGGCAGAGCCAAGAAACAGTTGACCTATTCACTAGAATGTAACAATACATTGAGGTGTTGGCTTGGGAGCAATATGGAGAAAAAAACATCAATAACGAAAACCAGAATACCTACACACACAACAATCAGAGGTGCACAAAAACAAAATACAACAGGGCACATATTCACGACTTTAGAAATGCGATTTATAGGTTCACGCATGCCATAGTAAACTACATGTAGAAAAGGCAATCGCCTAAATCTATGTAAGAAACTTTACCTGTGACGGCACGAGAATCTAGGTTCGAACACAAAAGCTGGTGAATAAAGACCAGGTCAGACACTCTGCGCCGTTCTTCCAAAGAATGCATATTAAGCAACCGGAGGAGATCCACATAAGGAAGAAGCCTGAGTGGATTATTCTACAGGAGGTTTCTTAGTGCGAACCTAACAAAGTTCCGATGTATCAATGCCTCTGGAATGAGCAGCATAGCAAGGTGACCAAACCTAAGATGCGGACTCGAGAATTGGCCTTACCGAAGAAAAGAATAAGTGAATCAAGGTCTGTCGATCAGAAAACTCCCTTGACCACCACTTAACTTAACCCAGAACTGAATTACTCCTACAAACAATATAGTTTATGTCCAGAGAGTAATCGAGTTTTTTGTTAAGTTTTAAGAAAAGGTCAGAAACGGACTGCACGCGACGAATATTAGTTTCGGCAAAGGTATAATCAAAGACGAGCTGATTGAGGTTCCTATAGAATGCGAAAACTTCACATTTATCCAAGTTAAGTTGAATTAATTCAGACCAAACCTTGAAAGTATTTAAATCATCCTGAATGCAGAAAGAATCATAACTGTTTCTAACGCAAGAAAAAATCTTCATATTGTCTGCATAGATTAAGACTTTGAAGTGTTTAATCAGGGGGACAATGTCGTCAATGGGAAGAATAAAAAACAGCGGACCAAGATAACTACCTTGCGGTACACCTGATGAAGCCCTAACGACTCTAGATAAAGTGTTACGGAAAGATATCCGGTCTCGAGACCTTGTTGGAAGGCAGAGATTATGTGGTAGGTAAATTCAAGCAGGTTAATTGTCGTCGATCTGTCAAAATTTTGTGACCTTCTGGATTAGGAAAAATTTGACTGAAATACTAAAAAAATAACCTAAAATGTATATGACCATATTTTTTAATTGCATAATGTATAATATTGAATGTACATCCTTTTGTTGATAGTTTTCTTTGTATAGCTCCTCTATTTATTTTTACTGAAATTAGATAACTCGACCCCCCCCCCCCCCTCCGCTTCCCCAGAACAAATCTTGCGCACGAGCTGTTCAGTTCAACTAGTCTTTAAGAGGCGAGGGCGAGAGGCTCTCGCTAATAAAGAATCTGCTCGATACCAATGTCACCAAATCATCCGCATATGCAGAAACTGTGAAACCTTCTTCTCTACAATATCCACAGCAGTGGTGGCGGTCAGCTAACTTTTATGCTGAGGAGCATAGAGTCCATCCAAACACATAGTGCCCCTTATTAATACCCATTCTCGTCAGCCGGTTATAGATGACTTCCGCCTTTACACTATTAGAGGATCTCTCGACGTCCAGGAAAGTACTCAGAGTGTACTCCGTAAACTCCAGAGAGCTTTCAAAAACCGACATCGCTGCATGAAACGGGGTCTCTAAGTCTTGAAAGGTATTAGTCCTGCTTTATATCTGCTATGTGCACGTCCAGTGGCCTCTCTAGTAATTTGATCATGTAGGACCACGTCATATCTTAGTATAATCTGTTGTCAGAGTTAAGGCTCGCTGCTAGCGGGTTTAAATCTTCGGGTATCTTGTGTAAGTGTTAATAATTACACCACCGACGATTTACCGCCTTATATTGATAGTTTGGAGTTAATCTTAAAATGATCCACTTGCAATCTTTTTAATCGAATCGAAGGAAGTTATTATCCTGGCCCATTCTCTTACAAAGGATTACAGAAGCTGTAGTGAAAGAGAGAGAGCAACAGTTTTGCGATTGAGACATAAATTACTTGAACTGGAGTAGTCAATGGAATAAATATTGCATTTTTGCCAGAAGATGATAATGTTTACGTACTTGTAATCAAAATTTATTTAAAAGAAGTATTATACAAGGCTTGGTTTATAGATAAAGAAAAGGTACGTAATGAGCATCATATCATAAAGAAAAGTAAAAGCTATACAAATATAATATTTCTTAAGACATTGCTAGGAGCATTTATTAAGCTTTGAAAAATTGCTCTAAAATAGCTGTGGAGTAGTAGTAGTAGTAGTAGATGAAAAGTTTCGGAGTCACAAGAAATGAGCAACAATGTGAGCCCCCGCGAGATTGCCTTTAGGTGAAATTAAGTTCTATCAAGGTAGGATCCGCGATGTGCTTTATAACTTATTTAAGTCATTAGGATTTAGGCAAAAATAAGACTTTCAATAATTTACAAAAGGTTAGAGAGTGTCGGTAACCTCTTATCAAGTTTATTTAAATACGATGCATCTAACCATATAATCAACTATTTTTCTAACAAAGCGACTGCATAAGTCCCCATATAATTTAGAAAGGTTATCGTTTAGCATGCCACAAACCCAACGTCTCACGAAACTTTCCTAAGCACATTTTTTTTTGTGTTTACATTTTCCACAAAATTTCTGATTTATCTTCATTTTTATCTTGCAAAATTTACCCAACATTTTGACTTCTGTGCACAAAGTGTCACCTATTTGAACTGTCATCAGATATTTATAGAATTTTTCCACAACTTAGCCAGCACAAATAGTTGTCTTTCTTTAATGTGTTTTTTATCTTGTCGTTTGGACTGCATGTCGTGCATCACGAGCGTGGGTGGAACCTTATGCAATCGCGAACTCACCTACGAGAAGATGCAAATGAGTTTTATGTCCAATAAAAAAAAAAATGTGTTCAGTGTAGATAAAGACTTTTACATGGAGGTATGCTATTTCAGTGTAATATATGACAGTTTGTAGAATGCAAATGCATAAGAAAAAATTTATGAAAGATTCAGAGGATTATTAAGTTAACTTGGTAAATGGATTGGATTTTCTCTGTATTATGATTAAATATGTGCATTGTATATAAATTTAATTGTCTTCTACTAGAGAGTCCTTTCTTTGAAACGTATTGTAACTTAATGGGGCTCTTTGGGCTCGACTGATTAATTAAAACACTTATTTTCAATCACAAATGTTCCCAATTTTATTCACTTCACTTAATTAGTACGTTTAACAATTTCGTTTACACGTTCTCTTCACAATACACTGTTTCACTTTACTAATTAGCACTTGTCAGGCTACTAGGCTACTACTCAGCCCTATTTATACTACTTAGCTTAATTTTAGAAACTTCTGCCACTTAGCTCTAGATATTTCCCTTACACATTTTCACCTCACATATTCATGGGTTTGAGTCGTCCTTGACTTTTCCCATTTGACATTTCCTTCTCTTGATTTCTAGCCACCAAGGTTTAATATTTCCCTTTTCGTGGCCTACCTCGTGCATGTTATAGTATTAATAATATGAAATAATATCTAAAAAAATAAAACAAAAAAGTACAATTTCCCAACCCTTTCCTATAGTTTACTTTGGGAAGTTTCGCTTTGTTTACAACTCCAATGAGCAGCTGTTCGTATTTTCCTCCAGTCTTGCATCGATAGTCGGCTTGCCTGGCGTATCTTAACATGGATAACCATGGGGAATGCTTACTTTGTTGTTGGCTGTCGAATAGAATACATGTTTTTCGGAGTGCTCGGTGATTTTTCATTTATGGAAAAAAGTTGAACAAAAAATACGATTAAGTCGTGCTTCAGCCCTGTATTGAAAATGTTGTATGTTGCATGGCTCAAAACAAGTGACACAAACGTTTGAAAGAGGATAACAAAGACATTGAAGATGCAAAACGCCATGAACACCAACCGCCGACGACAACGTCAAAAAAGTGTAATAAATGATTATGGACAGCCGCTAAACCACTATAAGAGTGATTACTGATGATATTGGAACATAATTTGGCTCATGCTAAGCAATTTTACGGATGTTTTGAGCATGAGATATGTGAGACCAAAAAACGTATTGACGAATGGAAGTTGCACAAGAGTTGATGGGTGTATGGTGCTGCATTTGATTACATTCTTAAGGCATAACTCAATGCAAAATTCTTGTTCCATTTGTTCCACACAAAAAGTCGTATATCGAATCACGTGTAACCTACACGACAAGTGCACCGTAATGAACTTTACCCGCCGAAGGTGTCCCATACTTCTTGACAACTCTTTGGACGGTTGCGTCCTGCGGCCAAATAAGGTCAAGGATTTGGGGGTATTTGTTTTTCTCGCCTATCCTTCGAGAACCACGTGAATTTCATAGTGAGCAGGGTCAATTCCGTACTCGGCTTCGTAAAGCTATGGTCCAAGGAGCTCGACGACCGCTACTTCACTACTACTTATCTATTTCACCTTTGTCAGATGCATCCTAGAATATGCTTACGTATTATGAGAGCCTTACTCTGCTGTTCACATCAACTGGATCGAGGCCATCCAGCGCAGATTCCTTAAGTTCGATCTTCTGGGCCTTCCCTGGCACGATCCTTTTTCCTTTCCTCCATATCATGCTCGACTCGAATTGATATCTCTCGAAATGAGGCGTAGGGTTTTTAAAATCACTTTTTTGTGTTATGGTTTTTTGGGAACGATCAACTCCCCCGAACTTCTGAATGATGTTGGCATTTGCGTCCCTTCCCGGTCCTTGCGGAGCTCCGAATTTTGCCGTGTTCCATTCCACCAAATACTTTACGGAATTCAGGAGCCGTCGATATCACGCCTCCTTAACGAATGCACAGCCTGCATCAAACTAGGTTGTTCTAGGCAGCAGTTGAAATACCAATTAAGGCTTTTTTTAAATAATGTTAAGTTCTAGTCGTTGTCTTAATACTTTTTAATTTTTATTGTAGTAGCCAGCTTGTGCGAATCTGTTTCTAAGTAAATAAATAAATAAATAAAGACAGCCAACAAAAAGTACGCATCCTATAAGGCTACATATATCAAGAAATCTCAGAAACAAGTGTAGCAACACAACAAGAAAAAAAACTGGATTATTATGGCCGATATAGTTTCGCGTAATTTTTGATCCAACCTTGAATAGAACTTTATATTAAAAACGTTTTATCAGTATTTGATATCCACATAGAATTCACATTTTTCATTTATTTTATTTATTAATTTTTCTGGAAAACTTTCATCTACTTGAAAATTGGGTACTTCATTTCCGACATGTTAACGGAAAGCACTTTTTCTTTGTTTCCTTTTCCTTTTGTGCGATTAATTTATGCTATACCAAAAAATTTATGTACTTAAGTTTTTTTTAAATATTACACTGTAATTTCAAAAATAAATTGTCAATCAAGTACACATTTTAATTAAATTTCCATCTAAATAACCAAACCATGCGACAAAAACCACAATACATTCAATTTTTTTTTAGCTTTTTAAAAGGTTAAAACTCTAAAAGCAACGAGCGCTTAATAAATGAAATTGCATGCAAACGTTTACTAAATTACTTTCCGCTATCCATCTGAGAGTTTCCTCTATAAGGACACTACATAGGATACTATACTTGTCCATCCACCTTTGATAAATTTGCGGGAAAAATAAAGCTCCATGCATTTAACAGTCATGCTACAATGTGGCACCTCAAAATAGGTTACGGTCAGAACCACTCTTTTCGATGGCAAACAATGATTATGCGGAATGCCAATAAAAGTACATTACGTTGTGAAATTATTTAGCATACTATGATGAAGGGATGATTACCATCGAATAAAGTGTACATTAATTAGCAGAAGGACTTGGTGGATTTCAACGTTATCGTTCTGTACAACGTTCCATCACGCTATACTCTGTAGTAAATGTGTCACAATAAAAATATTTTTAGGGCGTCGCTTTTGTGTCGTGTCGTACAATCATCGACAAGGTTTCTTAATTAAAACTTTTCAATTAGAACTTGAACTTAAGTCATTATGCAAATCGATTTTTTTTTTAATAAGTGTTATGCAACATTGTATGTTGTTTTGCATATTATTCTATATTTAAATAGTTGGGCGGGGGAATTAAAAGTTTCAAGTCCACTTTATGTTACTCAGTGGCTTTTCGATTACGAAGTTTAGTAAGACTTCAAGTGTTAGTTTTAGTTGCATAAATGTTAATTAATTATGATATGCGCCTACTATAACTTAATACAGCGTGTGGTTTTTCCCCTTGGACAATGAATAGGTGTTTCCGAAGTCTTTCGAAAACTTTATGGTAACTTGAATAACCGTGACCATATACCGAGAAAAGATATCTCGGCGAAAAAAAAAGATATTTGCGCAAACTCAACGGCATTTGAAAGATGAAGACTTGTACTATATGATCTCAATCCCATACACAATTTTTTGAAAAAAAAACATCGCGGTGCTACATAACCTCAAATATGACACAGTGTTTTTGCACTTTTAGGTTAGAATATCTCAACCTGACGTGATAGAACAATTCTGAGCCCGGATTCGATTTCAGCGGGAGAAATTACTTCGGAAACTACTATTCATTGTCCAGGAGAAAAATATTTTCAAAATTTCGCAGGCCTGTGTTATTAGTAATCTTCGTCTTAAAATCTTGCGGGAAGGGATCTTTAACCTCCTCGTTTTGGCGGCTGGTAACAGACTTCTGGCACGGTCATGTTTCTGCCAAGTGGCTAGCTAATTGTAGTCGGGCGGAGAAAAGAATAGTCTGTTAAATCAAATACCCCAATCCAAGCTGGAACACTCACTACCCGTTCACTCGCGGAAGTCACATGGGTTTTAGCTAAATCTATAATGAATGCGAGTAGAGCTATGGTCGAAGAAGACATCAGAGTATCCAGTGTCCTAGAGCCTTCCAATTTTTTGGATGGAGTTTTGGGTACGTTCCTGAAGATTCTGGCAGGCTACCAACTCCAGAGTAATTGAGCAAACGCACCATTACTTCGTGAGTGCTAAGCTGTATTGAACAGAAACTGGTGTCTGCGAAAGAGACCTCATATGTTGATTCCATCTGCACCCTAGTGCCCGACGAGGCGAAACTCATCATTCAATGAGCATCAGCCATAATATGCGGGAGTTCTACCGAACAACAGTTAATCCTGGCGCTAATTTAGAAGCACTGGGAGAGAGGATAGACTACGGGCGGCCATCCTAATTGACAAAAGTGTACATCATTTCCCCGTGAACAACTTTTCAGGGACTTTGTGTCGATCCTGACTGAGATCCCTACAGTAGACGGTATACAAGAAATGGTCCTGGCATCAGCCTACTTTCCTGGAGCCAGCCCATCCGCTCCATCTGATGAAGTTCAAATGTGCTCATCTGCTCTTGCTATGACAGCACCGTCTCAGTCTCCCAGCAGAGAAGTGTATGCAGGTTCGAACTCACTGAATATAAAAAAGAAATGACACACGTCAAGACAACTAAAATGGGGTAGGGCTTCTCAAGAAGCAGGATGCTACCTATAAAGGAACCCAAAGAGAAACACTGGAACTTATATTGCAGGTGTACTTCACTGGATCATCCCTAGGACCAGAATCAGTGGCCGGTCATGATTAGTCTTCTTTGAGCCGGCTTAAAGCTTGTCTAGCGTCATTTTTGTTAATGACAAGGTGGTTTTGGTGGCTTCTTTTCAGCCCTTTAAATCCCTTGGGGGTGAGGGTATCTTCCCAGCCCACCTCCAAAACTGCTTGGATAAGATTTTTGTCCTTTTGGTCAATTTGCTTAGAGCCAGCTATAATTGGAGTTATATACGACTCTCATGAAGGAAAGTAGAAACAGCGCAACAATCCTATAGAGTTACCTAAATCTTTTAGAACTATCAGTCTCACATCTTTTCTACTTAAGGCGATGGAAACTGTGAGACCTTCATATCAGGTGCAAACTGGACCAATCATCTCCTATTACTCTACTCAATTTGCCTAAACGAAAGGTAGATCAACAGAGACTGCCTTACACAATTTGGTTAGCAAAATCGAGAAAGGTTTTCACCATAAAGAAATGTCATGATGTGCTTTACTTGACATAGAAGGTGCTTTCAACAACACAACTATATTTAGATCTCTCGCATGCAGGGATCTGAATTCGCATACTCATTGGGTGGATGCTATGCTAGATGGGTGAGAAATTACATCTACTCTTGGTAACACCTCTGTGTACATTAGGGCAGCTAAGGGGTGGCTACTAGGCGGTGTACTGTTACCGCTGCTCTGGTCAATAGTAGTACACGACCTCTTAAACCAGCTTAGTGAGCTTGGTCACCAAGCAGTCGGATACGCGGACGACTTTGCAATCATTATTACGGGTAAGTTCGAATTATTATGATATAATAGATCAGCACTGCACACGATTACGAACTGGTGCCCTAAAGAAGGCCTCAGTATTAACCCTGCTAATGCTGTTCTTGTGCCGTTCAGCAGAAGGAACCATTTGGGCCTTGGTCCGATCCAAGGCATGATCATTGAATACTACAATGAGATGAAATAATTGTTTGATAAAAGACTTAATTGGAACGCTCACCTTGACCTCACCCAAAGCAAGGCTACACGAGCCTGGGCGTATCGAAAACTCTTTGAAAAGTCTCATCTCGAAGATGATTTTTTGATCAAACGTCTACAATGGAACTGTTGGAAAGCAAGCTTTTAGTTTATAATAGATAAAATGAAAGCGAAAAACCAAATGCTAAACGATAGGGTCGCCAAAACTATGAAAACAGCGATGTTAACGTTCGGCTAGAAATGTCATTAAATCGCTCGTTAAACGTTTAAGATAAAAGCAATACGAACGATATAAATGTAGATTGAGATGGTTAGTTTTAAGAAATTTTCCTTCAGTTTGAGGGTTTGCTAACGTCATCTTTTTTGAGAATTAGATGAGTTGGAAGAATACCTTTCCAGCCAGCAATGAAGAACACCTCTTAAGAAAGAGGAACGAACTAACTTGGATCCGGTAGATGTAGGCACGTTAAAGATCACAAGTACTTTGAAAACTTGGCGTGTTTAAAAATAGTGTTGATTGGTATGATCCGGAGAAAGTGGTGCAAATGGAGTAATGCAAGATTTTTTTTCAACACAAAAATTTGCTGGTAAATATAATTGTATAATTGACGAGAAGCTCTAATTAAATTTCATTGGGTAATGTTTGACTAACCACTTTACAGTCCAATTTTGATCTGGGCTGATTTGTTTACTCTTTTCTTCAATTTTGGTGGTGGAATAAATAATGAGGTGATGACCTTCCATCCCAGTTTTAAACCCCATCGACAGCATCCCATGGTTATTTTTTGCTAACAATAGATTACGCTAAAATGCCATTCGGTATTGTGGAGCAATGTCGGTGGTTCGGAATCCACGCAAGCCCAAAAATCGGTTACGGAAACTGAAGAGAAAGGCACCCATTTCCGAAAGCAGCTTAAGTTTTGAAGTGTTAGCTTATATCGATCCTTAGTTTTTGCAATTTTTTCTCTTTTATTAAATGAATGTTAAATCATAACCCATTAATCCATCGAGCTGAAATAGTACGTTACAATACGTTACAGTAGCAGACAAATCCTCACGCAACAATTACCTTAAAAGTTGTAGCTATGATTTTTTAAAGGTCGTTCATGCCTTCAATATTAAATTATGAAATTATCCTTAAACAGTTCCTGATTGCCACGGAAAGAATAAATTGAAATTTTTGTGTTTATTAATTATGAGAATTTCTGTTTTGTTCTACTTTTTCGTAATAACTTGTCCACTTGTCATTTATAGTTTGAAGTTAAAGGACTTTTATAGTTCTAACGTGTACTTAAACTATAAACCCGAACCATTAAGTATGCAAATGAGGACGTAACTTAAAGTGAAAATTTCACAACCTGACCCAATATCGAAGTCAATATATCAATTCGTTATTCCAATTGCCATCAAAATAAGGATCTACCCTATTTTGAATACATTCACGTCCCAATGGCACTTACCTATTCAATTATCCAATCCAATTCCATTGCAGCAACATACATAGCACACTCAACGAATCGAGGTTAAATAAAATTATTTAAGAGTCAAGGTCGGCGCATCAACCTGACCTGCTCGGTTGGCAGCTTTGAAATTTATTCGAAACCTCATTTTACTTTCTGGTACCAACCACATCCAAACAGCCCGAATTTGGCACCTGCCATGTTCTTTTTGAAAATTCTTGCACATGCCAAATTTCACTCTGCCCACACTTTTAAGGCTGTGAATTGTGTGGCTCAGGCTTGACATACATAGTTTGTGGATACCCAACCCCTTCTTCTCGAAAGCCTTCTGGATCCTTTGGAACATGTTTGTGTGGTTCGCGACAGACAAACTCACAAATGGCATAATATTCGAGAGTACTAAATCGATTTCGAGACAAGGCGTAGAAAATAACAGGAATTAATGGAATATGTTTTTTTTTTCGTTCCCCTTGTTGCCTTAAACACTCTATCCTTGTTAGACGTTCTTCTCCGTTGAATTACTTCTCCCACCGGCATTTTTGGAGCTTAATGAAAAGTTCAAGTTCACAAAAAATTCATGAATTTTAAAAGTCTAAAATGGCTTTATTTTCATAAGACTTCCTATATTGTGTTCGTTCTAATAGAGCCAAAATTTAATCCTGTAGCGAAACTAGAAAACAGTCAGCTCTAATTATCCTTAATTTTTGAACGACTTGAATTACTTCTTACCCCGGGGATCCAGGCGAATGCAGTCAGGAGTAGTACAGTCTGCGGCTAAAATCATGTAAAATTTCTAATCAAAATCTGTACACTCGCAAACTTTCTAAGCAGAAATATCTTTTAAAATTCTCGAGGGAGTAAACTTTGTCGGGTAAAACTTTTAGTTAGAACTGAAAAGCAATAAAAGTTTTTCCGTCAGTGCTAGCACATTGATTTCACGGAACATTTTTTATCGTGAAGGAAAACTAATCGGAAAAGTTCGGCAACTGCATGCTTTTTTATTGAGAGCAGCTTAAAAACTGAAGTTAACATTCCGCCCATACAATTTATAAATTGCAGCTAAACTCAAGCTCCATACCTTGTCAGTAATTCGTGGGGAATTTTAAAATAATTTCAAACTTCAATGGCAGCTTTATAAAGTATTGAAAATGCCGGAAATAGTGTAAATATTTGGTAGTTTTGTACACCCATTTTAGCTTGATTGCCATATATCGATTTTTTTGTTGTTGATCGGATTAAGTACAAATTTGGGCTGTCCTAGTAGATTTTTTCATTAAGGGAATTCAAGTTTTTCCGAATGACGCTATGAAATTAGCTGATTCGCTGAAAGTAAAAAACTTGTTTGAAAAATAAATTTATTTAAGTTAACTAGAATATTCGCGTAAGCTCTTGTGATGACTTGGAGCGCAAGAAAAACTTTGCCCCATTCAATGAAAACAATTGCAAAAGGGCTTACAGTCCAAGGTGGATTCCGAACTCTACAATCCCAATGTCTTTTTCGTCGCATCTGCTGTCAGCAAATTTCCGCCGGATAATAATTTGAACATTGGTTTTTTAGCTTAAGTGCTAAATTTTACTCAAAACTCTGTACTCCGTTGTGATACAATAATTCTTAAGGTCCGTTAGTTAAGCCGGATCTCCTTTCTTTATATGTATTTCGTGTAATCCCTTGCGGGGCATGGAGCAAAAAAACAAAACGTCGCTCAATTAAACGACAAATAATTGAAACAGGACTTACACTTTAACGTGAATTCCCAACCATCGACATTGCTCTGCAACCCCAAAGAGATCCAAGTAAAAATAAGACGCCCATTCTTAGTCTGAAACGGGCACGCACAGCTTTAAAACGCCTGTACGGCACCCAAATGAGGCATGGTGCACTTGAGTAAAAATTCAATTTTTCCAATTGGAGGGCTGCATTTGGAAAAATTGAATTTTTCCTAATGCAGCCCTCCACATTATCAACAAAAGACAGACAGAATAGTCCAAACGAAGCACGATACGCTCACACGTTTTCTGGACTAAAATTTAAAATGAAAACAATAAAATTATTTTCGTTGATTAAAGCCCGAATAGTAACAGAAGCGTGCATACCACTATGGCGCATTTTTGTTCCTATAGTATACCAGTGTGGCGGACATACCTTTAAATTTTCTTCTCTGATTTCGATGAGAAAAATTGCTTGTGAGATAGGAATCGCGGAAGAATCGTTGGAAATGGCAAACGCTATTAAGAACTAAATCTTAAGTCATAGAACCTTCCAAAAGAAAAGATTGGCATTCTGTAAAGATACAGATGTCGCTTAGTGACATTACTGTTTCCTCTAGGCATGTGTAGCCATGGTCTGGCAAACGGTAAGAAATATGTAGGTTCAGATTAGGGCTTCACGATACTCGAGATAATTTGTGCTGCATATGACCGGTACCAGCAGTGTTACCAATATCATTGGTAACAGTGCGATTATAAGAGCGAGATTAAGGTGACGAGAGTGGACGAGATTTTAGTTTTTTTCATTTTATTGTGAACAGTTTTTTTAGTTGTTTCAGCGGTTATGTCGCTCCGAAAAGCGTCAATTGTATGATTTATGGGGCATATAAGTATACACTGCTTTCCTTATTCGCTTCTTCCTACATTAGTTACTTCTTCAGATATTTGCGTTGTTTGCCCAATAACAGAGAAGAGCTTTTGTTAACTTGTGCAGGTCGAGGGCAATATGAAGAAGTTGCATATATACAGAGATATATCACTTGTCCTCGCTCCACATTTTCCTAACGAAATTCTCTTTTTTCTCTCGCCGAGAGCGAGACCGTACCGAAATTGGCCTTTATATCGTTGAGATTGCGACTAGAGCAAGAACAACTTCACCTTGACGAGACCCGGACCGAGGTATGCCAAAGTCTTGGTCTTGCCTCGGTGCCGTGAAGCCGTAGTTCTGGTATTCGGAATAGTCACCTTTACCTACTTTACTACCCAATTTGGAGTTATCAATGAATTGATGGACTAATCAACCAACCATTTCCCCGCCCTGGATGGAGAGAAACCTGTCTCTTATTCTCTTATTCCTAAACGGTAGGAAAAAGGAGTCAAGCTCGGCTAGAAGTCTTATTATCGATTTGTTCTGAAATACGTACATCCTAAATAATTTGGTACCGTAGTCGTTGTTTCGACTAAATTGAGTCAAATAGCGATGGAAGATACGGATTGTTTGTCGAAGAGTTCCATCAGCGTGAGGTAGAGGATAGTATTAGAGGCTTTGCAGGGTATTGTGTGAGCATCTGTGATATGTAGTACCACCATCCTCTTAAATTTCTGTAGTGCCTATTGGATAACTCTTTGATATATTTTGGGTCTCAAGCTAAGTTTCATTTGATTTGATCATTAATTTTCTTAATCACTTTTTAGTCTGACCCCATTTGCACACACCACGCTTGATAGTCCAGGAGAATAGTATTGAGAGAGGAGCATATTGCATCACCCAGCTGTTTGGGTTTTTATCCGAGGTTATCAAGGGAACGTCATCAACGTACATGATAACCTTTTGTCTGAAGCATTCTTAAACCAAAAGTTGATCGTTAATGTCCAGATTCCGTACAAGCGGTGGGACGATCACTCCTCGGGGAGTGCTTCTTGTAGAGTATCTGCGCATATTAGATTCTTCAAACTAGAACTTACCGCTTGGTGTGGTTGATAGGATCTTAAGAGAACGACTCGTCTAGGAGGTAGGGTCGGCTTTATTAGAAAAACAAACCTACGGGGACTTTTTGGCTTTTCTGCCAAGTTTTTAATGTTCATGAAGCTTACCTTATAGGAAGTCCATATGTAGGTGCCTTAATGTTGGGTTAAGAAGTTTACTTCGTTAAGTTATGGCCAGTTACGAGGCATGTTGCTGGAGATCAGCAATAGAGTTTTGGACTAGGGCTGCAGCATGACTGCGACCGTGACCTTGTCACTAAATTGGGAAAGCATAGATGTTGAGCAAAAAAACTAACCTAGAATTATTTATTTATTTGTGAAAACTCGTTCAGACTGGCTACTACACACATGATACATAATTGAAATTTAACTTAAGATATATATTTATTGTTCAATGACTAGTTGAAGTTGTGCCTTCAGCTGCAGCCTGGAATTTCAAAACTCGATGTGGCCGGTAAACTCATTAATAAAACGAGACATGAAGGCGACGGGATCGTTCATTCCATACAGGGTTCGGTGGCGAGGAAGTCATGATTTCTCAAGGTATGGGCCGGTGCGAAGATGCTCACGTCGTTGAGTAGATCGCCAGAGTCGATTAACCCCTGCAATAAGTAATACAAAAAAACAATTTTAGAGACCGTCTCTTTTCAAGAGTGGGGGGGGGGGGGGGGGAATTAGACTAAGCTTGGTAGGATAAGGAGGAAGATTGATTAGGTCGCGCCAGGGGAGGCTGCGAAGAGCGAACCTAAGGAATGTGTGCTGGACTGATTCAATTCGGTTAACATGGATGGCGAAGTAAGGATTCCAAACCGGACTGGCGTACTCCAGGATTGGTCTGACGAAAGTGCAGAAAAGAATTGTTAAGTAGGGATAATCAAGCTCCCTAAACCATTTCTTTACAAAGCCAAGCGTGGAATTGGATTTGAAAACCATGGCCCTCGAAGGTGAGAAGGGAGTTAAGAATAATACCCAGGTCTTTGACCAAGTCAAGCCTGGTCAAGATGTGACCGCCCATGGAGCGGTTGAAGGTCATAGGACGACTCCAACGTGAAAAGGACATAACAGTACATTTGCTGATATAGCATCATTATCTTAACACAAGATTCTGGCAGAAGGCAGAGGCACACCAGATGTGACTGAAATTTCGCTGGATAGGGCGTTACGGAACAAGACGTGCTGGCAGCGGCCGGACAGGTAAGATGACAGCCACCCAACAAAGAGCAGCGGAAAACCGAGCAGGCAGAGCTTATGAGGGAGAATACTGTGGTTGATCCTATCATAGGCCCTGCTGAAGTCGGTGAATATGTAGTCGACCTGTATACTCGACTCGATCAGGGGCAAACAGTAATATACGAATTTGAGTAAATTGGTGGTACTTGATTTAATCTTAGTGAAGCCACTTTTCAGGGTTTCAAAGGCCTTCGCAACATGGGACTGATTAGCGATGCATCTGTAGTTGTGAAGAGGAATCAAAACAGAGTCTTTCCAGAGCCCCAAAATACGACCAAAACGCCGAAACAGATTAAACAAATCAAAGATGAGAGGAGTGACCGTTGAGCAGCATCTCAACCGCCAGGACCGCATAAAAACATATCGGGCAAATCCAACAGGTAATCGGAGACGGATGCGTCGTTGAAAACTAAATCTATACATTCAAAGGAAGTGAGCGGAAGGCTTGTTAATTGGATGAAGTCAGTGGAAATGGTATCACAGTGATGATGACAGAAAGTGGCACTAAAGAAGTCAGCGACCGAATCTGCCACCTCAAGAGGGTCGTGGTTCTCGCGGCTAGCCAGCCTCAAGGAGGAAGGGTATCCGTCTCTTAGAATTAATGAACCTCCAAAACTGTCTGGGATTGTCGAGCAAGGTGTATCACGAGTTAGTCAGAAATCTGTTGTAAGACGTTTGTAGATTGGAGCAGAACCGAAGATCAAGATAGTCCTCGTCGCGCCTAAAGGAACAGAACCTTTTCCAAACCGTACACTTTAAATTTTTAAGTTGCCTCAAATTGTCATCAATCTAGGGCTGCGAAGAGCAGGAGAAGAAGGAAAAGGAAAAGGAGATCGACACACACTGCGTGAAACAGGTATAAAGAACGTTGTAAAATGAGTGGACAGCCCGATTAATATACGGTTCAGCCAGAACAGCGGTCCAGTCATAGTCCAAAAGCCAATTATTGACAGCAGTTCTCGACAGCATCGAAGCATAGAATAACTTGCAATGCAGGAGTGGCAGGACTCTGGGACCAGCGGGGCTTGGTCCCACGAATGCACTATGATAGGCCAGCGATATTTATTTATCATTTATTTGTATTGATTTATTGATAATACTTAAGCTGAAAATAATTTTCTCAGCACTTAAACTAACTAAGTTGAATTGAATATTAAGAAATGTAGGAGATTTTGTTCTTTCTATCCTTAAATTAAGACTTTCGTTAGTATTTTAAAACTAGAAGTAAATGAAATAAATAGTTTTGTTGTTGTTCGTAGTCGGTAATAAACTTAGTGATTACAGGCCTTTTTTGTTTTGTTTCAAATACTTTTATCAATAAGACGTTAAAGTATATTAGAAAATACGATTAACTACATTGATAAAAGCCTTTGAAATAACTTGCCTCAAAAGCAGTCCCTCTTCTGCCAAATTTCAGCAATGCACATAACCTTGGAAACACACCGCAAATATTTCCTTCTATAAGTAAAAATAACCTTAAACCCTAGAAAAGACAAGGCCATACTATAATATTAACACACATTGGGCGACAGAATTTAAATTATTACCTTCGAGGTATTCTTGAGGCTTAATGGTGAGCTAATTTGTACTAAACTTGGCCCATAGACTGGTTTCACGCTTGTCGTGTCAAGTTCCAATTAATCACAGAACAAAAAGAACAATGTTTGAAATTTTGTTGGGTTTTTGGTCTAGTTTTGTTGTTGTTGGGATTAACAATTTCGGTATGTCACTTTCTTACCTTACTTAATATAATCCACGTGAAAATTAACAGAAAGGCACATTTTCAGGTGTCACTTTACTGCTTGTCAGATTTTTTTTGCAATTAACGTTTGCGATAAGTGTAAGTAATAAGGGCTTACGTCAGGCGCGCTAAACACTTTAAGACGGTTGAGCGAAAATGCTTAATTGCTGAAATTACCTTGACGAATTTAATTTAATGATTTTACCATTACGTTAATTAGTTGACTTCCTGCGGCGAAAACAGACTGTAAAATAATTTCATTATCATCATTCTTTGATGGGAAGTTACCTTGTAAAGACATAAGACCTTCACCAGTTTTAAATAAAATAAAAGTTTTTATACAGATTCTGGCAATTAATATCTTGTATGTATGCTAATGTAAATTAGTTGTAGAGTCTTTCATTGACATGCAATAAACCCAAGATAAAGGAATTAGATATTTTCTGAAGATTTAAGTCCTTCTTCCGGACATCAAATTTCATGCAGTGATTGATCCTGCGAATTTGCCAATTAACTCTACTGGGAGTATCTTCTGAGCTCTCGTCTGAGTTCGACTGCTGCTTCTAAAACTTCTAGCGGAAATTTCGCTCTACTACTCCAACATAACTGAGCTACGTACGAAAATCGCCCCGACTTCTTGGATTTCCGCCATGAGGGAGTTAGATCAATTCGTTGAGCGGCACAACTACCATGCCATGGGTTCCGGGTTCGCAGGTCAGTAGTGTGGTAAATGACTATAGTAGGTTTTTGGACTGACTGTTCTCTCCTGACGCCCCTGGCACTCTCGTAAGGCGAGACCTGTCGACCCGGCTTCCTGAGTCCCATCATCATCCGGTGTTTCATGTTGTTTATTGTTTTGATCCTGTATCATTAACTTCTTTTGTTTCTAGCGACTACTTTTTTAATTAAAGGTGATCTCTGGAAACTTAACGAATGGATTTCTGGCTGTGATTGGTTGAGTATTCTGAATTATCGTGACATTGATAAGGCTTGTTAAATCTTTTTATAATATTCTGTGTTCCAATCTCTAAATCCAATAATTCGTGTACTTTCCAACCCTGGCTGAATAGGGGAACGAATAACTTAAAAAACTTGAAAAATAAGGCTTCGAAGCGGTTTTGTTCCTCGAGAAACGAATCTGTCTACTTAATTTATTCCACTGTGTAATCATATTCAATGTTCCCTTAGAGTTATTTATGTTGAATTCTTAGATAGAACTAATGAAACTCTGCGCAAAGAGCCCAAGCAGTTTTGGAAACTTGTACATTCTAAGGGCAACTTTAATAACAAATTATTGGCCAATCGCGAAGCTTTTCTGCATACCCAAGTTGTTCGAACCTATTATATATTCACAGCTTGTTGAGCAGTGTAAGGGGTTAATCTCATCTAATCAACATGGTAGATCGACGACAACTAACCTGCTTGAATTTACATCCCACATAATCTCTGCTTGCCAGCGAGGTCTCTAGATCGACTGCGTCTACACCGACCTTAGCAAGGCTTTAGATAAACTTTCACCCCTTGATTATGCTTAAACTTGAAAAGCTGGGTTTTCCGCCTCTATTGCTCGACTGGTTTCGCCGTTATTTAAAAGATAGGTCATAACGGGTATCTTTCCGTAACACTTTATTTAGAGTTGTTAGGGCTTCATCTGGTGTAACGCAGGGCAGCCATCTGGGGCCGCTGCTGTTTATCCTTGCCATTGACGACATTGTCCCTCTGATTAGGCACTTAAAAGTCTTAATCTACACAGACGATACGAAGATTTTTTCATGCGTTAGAAACAGTTATGATTCTTCCTGCATTGAGGATGATTTGAATACCTTCAAGGTTTGGTGTGCCTCAAACGGCCTGCAACTTAACCTAGATAAATGTGAAGTTATGTCATTCTCTAGGAACCTCAATCAGCTCGTCTTTGATTACACCTTTGCGAAAACTGCTATCGGTCGTGTGGAGTCCGTTACTGACCATGGTGTTAAGCTAGACCGAAAATTCGATTTCACTCTGCACATAAACTATATTGTGTCTCGGAGTAATTCAGTTCTGGGTTTTGGTTAACGGGTTGTTCATTCTGGATGCATTAGTTAGTTAGGTTCCCTAAGAGACCTCCCGGGGAACGATCTACTCAGGCTTCCTCCTTATGCTGATCGCTTCCAGTTGCTTAATATGCACTCCTTGGATGAACGACGTAGAGTTGCTGAACTATTCTTTATTCACCAGCTTTTGAACTTGAACATATATTCTCGCACTCTCGCAAGTTTGGTTTGTTATAGGCATAACTCGTAAGCTTAAGGAGATTGCCTTTACTACATGTTGTTCATTCTCGGTCTATACATGAGCCTATAAATCGCATATGTAGAGCCGTGAATATGTGTCGTTTTTTTGACCTGGCTCTTACTAAGGATTTGCCTAAACGATCTCTGACTATGCACCCCTGATTGTAGTGTTTGTGCGTGTTTTAGTTTTTTATTTACTAATATTTTTATTGCATGTTGGTGTGGTTGGTATGTTATATTCTGGTGAATAGGTAAATTGATTCTGCCTGTGAAGTGCGCCTTTTGAGTTAGACGAGTTAATTCTATTAAAATTGTGATGGATTCCCTCTACGTTACGTCTTGATGACTGTGAAATTAATGATCCTCTTATGATTGCCAATTCCTTTGGTGATACAAGCTTTAAGGATTTTACTTATTTGACGAGCCTCCCGCCGACTTCGCTTTTTAGACTAAAGACATAGTATTTGACTAAGCCACCGTCTCGAAATACATCTCGAATTTGGCTAATAGTTTCTCATGTGATCTCGATGGCGTTCCTGCGTTTTTTTAAATTGCAGTTTGTCTCTGTCTCCTGCTCTCTGTCATTTGTATAATTTGGCTAGCTATTTGTAACGTTGTGTTTTCTACACTTTGTATATTGTCCCTCTTCATAAGAAGGGAAACAAATGCGATATCTCTAATTATCGACCAATTACCAGTTTATGTTGCACTGGAAAAGTTTTTGAGGCTATGGTCTGCGACGCTCTTTAGTTCCATTGCAAACCCTTCTTAGGCTCTTTCCAGCATAGTTTTATGAAGGATAAATTTACCACTACCAACTTGTTAGAGGTCTCCAACTTCTGTATACCTGCCGTTAAAGCCCATAAGCAAGTTGATTGCATTTTCACTGAATTCCGTAGAGCCTTTAACAGAATCAGTCACAAGATTCTTATTTATAAGCTATTAGTTCTGGGTTTTTCTCCAGTCTTCGTCCATTGGTTATGTTCTTATTTCTCTGAGCGTACGCACTTGCCAAGTTGCTGGCCGTCCAAACCAAACACGCTGCTTTATCAGATATCTACAAACAGTAAAACACCAATATTTGTATAACACTTTAACCATAAACCATTAGTAATGATTGTAAGTTTTAAAGCTTAATGGTTTGCATTAGTCTTCTTCACCTGCTTAATTTAAATTTATTAATTTACAAAGACGAAAAAAGTTCATCCGTGGGCTTATGTAGGTGAAGTTGATGTTTTAGGGTTCAGTAGCAGCAAAGCATCTTTATAGTTTTTGTTTGTCGTCAGTCCGTCTGTATGTAAGTCACGGCCCTCCCATCCTCTCATTTATAAACCTATTAAGATGAAATTTTGTATACGGACGGTACCAAAAACATATTTTTTAAAACAAAGTAGAGAAGTTCAAATTTTGCTATTGACGAAAAATTTATACGTACAATATTTTTAATAAAATACTTTCACCAATGACATCTTATTCGAACATAAATTAAGAAAAAAAAATTACGATCTTCATGAGGAGGTTTGGACCCGAACTCTCCACACCCACAAGGCTATTTTACTGCACTTTCGCCTGGAAAATTTTTTAATACGCGCTTATGGTTTCACCCGTTTTTGATGTAAAACCGTGTTGAGGCGATTCACAAGTCTTCGTTGTTCCTTGTTCGTCTGAACCCGTTTCGGCCCAAAGTGGCATAGACTTTCGCTTCTTTTCCGTGATTTATTAAGCATGAAAAACGTTGGTAAAAAAAATTTATGAGACATGACGTATCCTATAGTATTCGAGGGTGATCTTTCTGATTCTGACATCATTTTTGTCATTCGAGTGCACCATTTTTCAAATTGGCCGCTTTTTTGACATAAAGTACCAACATTTTGAATTTTTCTCAAAGTCAACGAAACGGAATTCTTCTAGCAATAGCGATAGTGTCAAAGATTCGTAATCAGCGACCCCAAAAACCCCCGAGTAAAAAATTTTTAACGGTGGAAACCTCACAATTTAGTATTTTTGGTCCGCCATATTGGATCCGCTATATTGGATTTTCACATAGAATAATTCTGACCTCGGATTCGTGACCAACGACCTCGAACACTCCCGAGGTAATAATTTCTGGCGTCTAAACCCATTTTTCTGTAAAATTTTCGACATTATTGTAAAAGAGGCCAGAATTTCGAAGAAAATGTGGCCTATTTGGGTCCTCCATGTTAAATTCTAAAATTCTTAATACAGGATTGTGAAGTACACACCTGTATGCCACCGAATAAATATTTTTTTCCCACCTTCAATGATGTTTTCACACAAAAACACTTGAAAGACTTTGAAAAAATTGTCGCATTTTTAATCATTTTTATATCAGAAGAATAGTGTTGCATTAAAAATAAACCAAATTCCGGGCAGATTTTAGTAATGTTATTAAACAATTGGACTAGGTGGCTTGTTTTTCTCAAAAAATGACGTTAAATTCATCGTTAACATCTTATGGTTACAAATATATAGTTTTATTTCGCAAGGCGTCAAAAATACCGAACCAAATAACACCTCCTAGCTTGAGTGTTCACTGTAAAAATTGTAGTTCTAAGCAGAATTGAAGGAAGCTTATCGAATTTCCCAAAACATCAATCAAAGAGTTTTGATAGAGTCCTGCACCATGGACTTTTAGCCAAACTTCAAGCAGTTGATCTTCCTTTGTTTCTAATAAAGCGTATTGAAAGCATTTTCAATTTTAATTCAATTCATGTAATATTATATCGAGTAGTTGTTATTCCTTACGAAATTAAAGCCGGTGTATCGCAAGGTTCCCTTGTTTCACCCCTCTTTTTCTCTTACCTTTTATCTCGGACTTTCAATCCTTATCTTGCCTACAGCACTCTCGATAACGCATACTCCTTTGACTGTTTAGCATAATCCCGTGCGCTTTTGTATCATCATAAAAAAGTGTGAATATTAGAATAGGTTGTGTGGTAAATTCTCTAAAATCAACTATCACTTTAATATTTATTTTATGATTTTTTTACATTGAATTAATTAACGTTTCGACCACAAAAGCCCGAAAGCATCTTAGATAACCATTCCCGACACATTATCACTTAATTCACCAACCACTTCAATAACAATATTACCCGAACAATATTATAATATTTAACTATTGTTCTTATTGTACTGCTTTACTGTATTATTGTCAAAATATTCCAAATTAATTTGTGCACAAGAAACGCGAACAGATTAATAAATTTTTCAGGCAAAAGGCCTGAAGACTTTTCCATACCTATAATGACCTCGGGAGCTGATTTTGTACTCACTTTACCTATTAGGTGTATTAAATATTTACGATACTACATACCTTATGGGTATGGGTATATGTTGTAATAAATTTGTGAATCGATACTAATTAGCGGAAGTAGAATATTGGTACATGCTGTAGCTGCATCGTGGCGTTTCGACTATTTACCTTATTTTCAGTTTCGCCTTTTATGCCTTCTATGTAAACCTTAGTCGAAACCATCAATTTCTTTAAGATGTTTACTTAACATTCTTCCAACAAGCAAAAATCGTTCCATGCTGAACTGGCCACAGTACAAGAATGAATTTTTATTTCATTTCGCAGCAATTGCTAAATAAGCAAACTCCTCCGGAGTCAATCAAGTGTATTAAAAGAAAAACGCTATAGAGCGTTGTTAAAATCGTAAGAGCTCGGAGAATATAAATTTTATGGGGACCCTTGGGAATAACAAAACGTCTGAGCTTGGGTGATATATTGGCTGATGATAGGGATATTTACTACCCCCCACACATGATAATTTATATACCGAAACGTCCTCCTTTTTGACATATATCTAATAGAAGACCGTCTTTTGTTGTTTTATTGCAGATCATTGTCCCGTAGCGCGTTGGGGAGGAAACCGAAGTAACCAAATAATACTAATCCTTATCGAGCTTCCATTGATTTCGATATACAAGTGAAAGAGCCAAAAAATCCCATCAAGAGCTACTTTCAGCACCATCATATCACTATACATAACGGCACGAACAGAAGGAGGATACACTCAACAAGGAGAAAGCATAGAGCTTTGTTAGCTTTGTGTTTTCTGATCACTTTGCTATACAAAAGCAGTAAATGGCGTCCAGACGTCATTGACGTGAACCTAAAAAAATCTTTTCTTTACCCCGTAACCTCTCTTCAACGGAGGGCGTCTCAGTCTTCCAAAATGGGGAATCCTTTCCCCAAACCATTAAATCCTTCAGCCTTCAGTAGCAATTTTGCGAAATTGCTTTATTTGAGATTCTCAATCTGGATATGCTTGCATTTAGGAACTTTCCATGTATGGTTGCATTTTAATGGCGTGACTTTGATATTCGCAACAAACCGTATAGACAGAAGGTCGTTCCATTACTGAAAATGTAATGTAAAAGCCATAGACTTATTTATATAATTGCAATCGATTTTCTACGGAATATTTTCTTGAAGAGCGGAAGTGATTGCATGTATGCAAAGGTTACAGGATTTTGCGTGACTGCGGAAGGGAAATTGAACAGGGAATTTTATTATATAAAGTTGGATATCATGCGATTGATTTGATTCTCTGCTGGAATAGGAAGTAAGATTTATGTGAGTGAGGGTTCGAGAATTCAAAAGTTAAGCAATAATAATGGAATCGAATAAGGCGGTTTGTTTTAATTACGATTTTGTCTTTGAACTGGAAACTTGCGTGCAAATATTCATACCTAAGGGATTTTGAAAATTTGGATTTTTGTTTTTGTATATGATAAAGGTTGAATGTTAGATATAAATCACCCTTTTAACCGCGTAGTATATAATGCGTTCAGAACTGATAGTTTATTTTATAGTGCTGGAGTGTAACATTTAATGGCAGAGGTCTTAAAAAGCAATTTAACCTTTTTAAAAAGAACTATCTGTTATTTGATAAGCAATTTAACTTTTGTTTTAATTATACCGGCAGGGTTTCCCATCAATCCATTTTACACATTCTACTATACATGGTTTAGCTTCTGGTTAATGAAAAACTGTGGGACATGTGGTGAGAGAAAAACTTTACTTCCAATTTAAGCTGGATTCTGAGCCAACCGCCCAATGGTCTTTTAATTGTAATCTGTTGTCATGAGAAAATAACCATGAGTCGCCGCAGGTAGGACCCCCGATTCGAGAAAACGATTGCAAGGGAACTTCAGGAACCACAGACATTACTCTGAAAATCCCAATGTCCTTTTCTGCGTAATCTATTCTCAGGGAAAAACAACCGGGGGAAGCCACCAGTTTCGTTCGAATTTAGGACCTCCATTACGAGACAACGATTGCAAGAGGATCTACAATTTAAGGTGGGAACCCAAACTAACGACATTATTCTTGAAATGCCAATGATGTAATTTATTGTCAGCAAAAATAAACCAAGGGTCGCCGTCGCTGGGTTTCGAACCTGGGATCTCCGGAATGGATGGTCAACACCACCGTCAATTCACGTCCACGTGGATTATAGTAATAACGTGTCAGCCTACCAATCGTCTGGCAGCTTCCGTACCTTTCAGTGGATGTTTGAGAGTACTGGTATAAAACGAATGGAAGGGGTGATGGACTTGGGAGTGTATCTTGATGTTCAATTGAACTTCATCCCCCATATTATTCTTCGATGGTCCACAAATTTCCAAGTCCTCATATAAGACTCCATCTTATCAACTCCTTATGAGGAGCGCTTAGGGTTGCTGCAACTTTTTTTCGCTCTTAAAATAAAATCAAATTTGTTATTGGACAGTTCTTCATTTTTCGAAAGTCTTTGACAACTTAATTAATCGCCAAATACTGCAAAAACTATTCAATAAGTTAAAACTCGGTCAAACTTCTATTAGACCTATTAATAGCTTTCTCTCCCAAGGCTCAATATTTGGCTCTCTACTGTCCGCCATAAATGATTATCTTAAAGTTACCAACGATTATGTAGCATAAAAAAATAAATGGCAATTTCACGGCACGGACTTTTCCGTGTTCATCTCAATGTGCACGCATTATATGCAAGAGAGTAGGGTCAGCATGAGTGCACTATTTATTTTTTCATGATGGGCATGATAAGGTCTGCATATTTGGTCCTCAAATTCTGGAATAACAAAATCTTGAACAAAAGCTTCTACTCTAGAATCAAAAATTACATTCCAGCATATTTCCGCAATACCTACATTTTCACAATAAAAAACCCGCAATTGAAAAAAATAATCGGAAATAAAATTTACATCCGTCTTTATCACACTGATATTACAAGTGCGAAAGTGCGTTCGCCTGCCAGTTACGTCTTCACAGCTAAACAATTGAGCGGATTTTGTAACATTTTTGCAAGGAGATAATTTGAAAACCAAGGAACGTAGACTATGTGACATAATCATACGAGTAAATGCAAAATAACTTCAGTAATGTTTCGCTTGAATTTCAAGCCAATATGAGATATATAAAGAATGGTTTTGTAAAAGAGCACGGCCTACTCTAGATATAAGCCAGGAAACTGTCATTAACAGCTGAGCATTGGTGGTGCAAACAAACCGCAACTAGCCACAGTAAACATGAGGGAATGTTTTGGGAATAGTACTTCCTCGTAGTATTTCTCGTAATATTTTTAAAGTCTCAAATTGGATTTTACTTGAGGTTAGCCTACAAATGTTCTGAACATGTGAACACGATAAAAAGTGTTTCTCTTTACAATTTTTATGTGATTTAAAGTGAAAACTCTCTTGTGTTTGTTTTGTTGAAGTTTTGAATTTTAAATGGTATCAGAGTTTCGTTTTGGTTTTGGTTATGAGAGTGTGCAGTTTTATTTGTGTGCACGGATTGGTTAAATGTCCGAACTGTCAAGTTTTCCTAGTTTCTAACTACAATAGGCTGTGGAAAGAGCAATTTTGGCACCGACTAATCAAACTGTCGGAGAAATAAATAACAAAAAATATCGCAAGTAAAGAGAGATATTTTAAAGTATCTAACTGCGGTTATATAGACTCTGAACAGGAGACTTTCTATCCTGTAAAATTCCTAAACTCTTAAGAATTTTCAAGGGCATCTTCCTACGAGCTGAGTCCAGTTGAGGCGTAGCCTCTATGAACAATATGACTGTTTATAACTTTTTAGGCTTTCGCGGTTGCTCATATTAAATATTTACATATTAATATGACTGTTCAATGGAAGACGGGTTACAAACTACCTGTGACAAAACATCGTGCGAGCTACTGTTATGACTGAAATAATTAGAGGAGAAAGTGTTTTAAGTCCATACATTCCTATAATACCTGTGGATTAGCCATTCCAGTTCAAAAGGTTGTAGTTCCTTTTTTACCCGACTACGGTAAAAATGGGTTTTGTGTTTTTATGTTTGTGAGTATGAATGTTCATCTGTTCCCTTGTAGGTCTTCAACTACTCATCAGGTTTGGACAAATAAGGTGTCATTAGATTTGTATGAATATTTTACGTAGCATAGGCTATATGACGAGTAGGACAACGGTGGCGGGAAAGGCGCATCATAGCGGAGGTGGTCGGGGGCGCGGTCGGCTCCTTCGTAGCTGCTAAACTATTCATCAGATTTGGGCAAATGAGGTGTCATTAGATTTGTATGAATGCTCCGCGTAACATAGGCGCATGACGGGGGCGATCTGTTCCTTCGTAGCTCCTAAACTACTCATCAAATGTGGACAAATTTGGTGTCATTGGATTTGGATGAATATTCCGCGTAACATAGTCTATATGGCAAGCAGTGCAACGGCGGCGGAGTAAAAGGCGACGGAGTAAAGCTAAAAACCTAAAACGCACTATGGCTTCAACTGCACTTTAAAAATTTGTAAGTAAGATTTAGCAGCTACACCTCTATTGTATACAGGGTGTTTCAGATCTGACGTGTGGAAAAGAGTAGGGTAATAGATCTCACATCGCCAAACAATTTCATCGCGGGGGCAAAAAAAAAATTACAAGGCGTCACTATGATGCAGAACTAGCCTAAGTCGAGTCGTGCGCATTTTACAGAAGAACGATTTAAAGACTTGAAAATTTTTTTTCCAAGTTCAATTATTTCGCGCACACGACATATAAAAAAACGCTTTTCTACATGTCAACGGTGTTGTTCTACAGGGATCGATTCTTGGACCGTTACTCTTTTCTATCCCACTTGTACTTCAAATTTGTTACTACCACATTCACGCGGATGACAGCTATATCTGTGGTCTAAAGTTGACAAATTATTGCTGAATCCTTCTAAATCTAATGCAATTGTTGTTTATAAAAAGGCTTTGGATTACACGTATTTTCCCCCAGTAATATTGAAGGATACTAATATTCCCTACTGCAGTAAAGTAAGAAATCTTGGTGTTATTTTCAATAAAATGCTAAGTTGGTCTGATCACGTAAGCAATGTCATTGGTAGGGTATATGTAATCCTTAGAAAATTATCAATCTCTACCCCCCTTTACCCCACTGGACACTCGTTTATTGCTTGTTAGGTCCCTCATCCTCCCTATCATAACTTATTGTTGTGAGATTTTCTGTACGCATCCGCTCGCAGACTGATCGTCGCCTTTAATTCAACTGTTCGCTATGCACATGGACTTAAACGATTTGATCTTGTCTCACCATATTGTAGCTCAATCCTGGGATGCAATCTTTCTTATTACCTCAGGTTTCGAACTGTATCGTTTCTTCACAAAATTTTCTTGACTAAACAGCCCATTTATCTTTTTGTAAAATTAAATCAATCACAATTTACTCGTAGTTGCTCGCATTCTGTTCCAAATGTTCGTTTCCGTGTTTCTGAGAGGTAATTCTTGGTTCAGTCCGCCAGGCTCTGGAATACTCTTCCGTTGAAAATTAGAAGGAGAAGTGGTGGGCGTGACTTCCTAAATATATTATTTGATTATTTATGTACAGATTAGCTTGGTAATTGCTCTTATCGTTTTGCTTTTAACTCTGTTATCACTTACCTAAGTCAGTTGATTGTATTTTGATTGAATTGCTCCCCCCTCCCCCCGCAGGTGAGGTGAGACCTGTCACCCCACTCATTTCGCACGTCAGATCTGAAACACCCTGAGGCACACGCTTTATCTCAGAGACCACCAGCTAGACGACAATGCAGTAATGTCAATTACTGGAAAGCGGGTATCAAATTTTTTAAGAAAATCTTATATTTTATTTATATTGGCTTTTTGCAAAATATGGATGTATGACGCTCAATTCTCTATAAGAGGTTGATGTAATTTGGGAATGTATTGCTATTTTCTTGTCTGTGTCATAAAAGGCTTCTGGCCTGAAAGAATTTATAATTGTGGAAGAATTCAATAATTTTGCCGCCTTTAAGATATAAAATTTAATATTTGGATCCAAATAGCGAGTTGGCGACTGACTACTTTTGTATAAAAGATTTTATGTTTTAGTTCCCATACAATTTGTTGGATACAATTTATAAATTTAAATGTAAATCTGAAAGTACGAATCTCTTGTAATACAATAATGTCTCTTTTGAACAACGCCGATTACTTCTAAAATTACAAAACGGACCAATCCTGCTGCATGTACAGACATTTCGTCAAGCCTATATAAGCTTTATTATAAAGGATGAAAAACACAGCATGCCATCATCCGGATGTCTACCTTAAAACTTTATTTAATGGAAATATATATATTAACGAGTTGGTTCCGGAATATACATACTTCAACCTGCATTTTATTCAAGGTATTAGAACAACTCATTCATATTCTCATATAGCAAAGTGTGTTAATGCATAGCATACAACTCTATGAGAGTCGTTTTCCATGTACGGAAGATTTGTTAATTATTCCACATGATGTCATATTCTTAGGAAGATACCTCTAAAAATACTGCAGTCTGCTGCTTTTTGTATTTCTGGCATACCAGCCTTTGTACAAACATATATGTTGTTTTCAAAGCGTATATGCATTTCCATACAGGAGAACTAAACCATATTAGCAGCGACGTGGTTTCTAAAATGAACAAAATCAATTTAAAACATTTTAAATATTTAAGGAACGAAACGAGGACAAGTCCATTAATAGATAATAAACTCGTTACCTACATAGTGTTTAATTTCACTAATTTATGTTTGACATTTTAATCTGGTTACGACGTAGTTTTGAGGTATTACTGCCTAATTAATAGCTAATATTTTATGTTCTGATTCAATTATTCTTTCGCAATTCTGTACATAAATTGAAAGGTTTAATTTTTCAATTGCAAATTATAAATGAAAATTAATGAATGAAATTAATGACCAGTTGTTATTTTGTTTGCGTTAAAAGTACCAGAATATGTTCTATAAACTGTAAAAAGTGTAATTACATAATGTCGAAAAATACATTAATAACCAGAAATGCAAATGTAGCTGCGAAAATAAAATATAGATACATTGGTATTGTTTTCTAAGATATTTCTCTTTCTAGTGGGATTCGAACCTGAACCACTAGCCGTGCGAATAATATGTGGTGGATGTGCGCTCCTGCCCATTTCTCGGTTCAGGTGCGACAGTACATTAACCAAGCTTATGGAACGAGATGGATTGGTCGCGTCGGACCCTGTGTTTGGATTCCTGATCTGAATCCATTAGACTTTCATCTATGGGGTTATTTAAAAGACCTTGTCTATGGTTCAGAAATAAGATCAGTAGAGCAATTGTGGCATAAAATCTGTACAATATTGTACAGAAAGGCGTCATCAAAAGGTCTTTTATTTCGTGAGCAGAGGCGGGCCACATAGATCACTTAATTTAAAAATAGCATTTCGCGAGCAGCATAAAAATGTTAATAACTTTCGAATGGCTGCAGATATCTTGTTTTTTTGTAAAGAGCTTCCTGAGAGCCTCTTAAAAAAAATAAGGTTTCCTTGGTGTAAAAATTTTACAGGACCAAGGATTACACACCAAAATTTCGTGGAAAATTGTCCTAATATTCTTGTTTGAGGTCCAATAATGGGAAAATTTGTAAGTTGATTATGGCACGTTGGGTACCATTAAAAAGGATAAAAGGTCTTCAAAAGTCAGTGTCAAAAAAGCTTGAAATGTTGGGCTTGCGATGTCCTTGAAAGGACTTACAAGCATTTCAGTGAGCACACCTCCTTTGAAGGCACCAACATTTTCAAACGTCGGAAGGCTTCTTTTGGGGGGGGGGGGGGGGGGGGGGCGGTAAAACAATTTTGATCAGGACACTTCAAAGAATCAATTGGTATAGCGTTTCCTACACATTTTTCGAACACCGTGTATAGATAAATGAGCGAATTACATTTCTTGTGGTACGGTATAGTATTGCCAAATGTTGTTGCTGTTGATTGACCTGGTTTATGACTAGCTTGTTGTCGCACTTCGAAACTACTCGTGACTTGTCTTTCTACTTTTCTATTGTGTATGGTGATTTCATTTAAACTCTACTACAGTAATCGGTATTTCAAGTTCCTGTGACATTTCAGCTGCTCCAAAAGATGCTTGATCTTGGTAGTGTTTCTGAAATCCCCTGTCTCACCGATGTCCCGATTAGTTGTGTCTAAGGCTCCGCCATCGGATGAAGATGAGTCTATCACACTATTGCTGCGATCGTTTGAATCAACCTTTACTCCACAATTCCAGTCATAGGCAGAGTGGTGGTAAATGTCTTTTTTGGCAGTGATATTTTGATGAGCGACATTCAATTGAGAAGAAAGATGATGAACAAGAAATCACAGTAGATGTTACTAGTGAGTCCATGGAAGATAGTTTCGTCTACTTCTAGATCTACGTTTGCGTTCTGATTGACAGCTACGATCATACTTCGCGTTTCGGTTTTTGAGTTTTCCTGAATTTCTTGACGAACTTCAGTTTAATATTATAAGAAGTTTTCAAAATGATCTTCATTTTGCATGATGCACAGCTGTGAAGCTGGGGCTCCATATTGTTGAAAAATAAATTGCTTTATTAGAGAGTGGAAACCTCAGGCGATAATATTTAATGTGAGGCTTAAGCATTCTTCCAAAATGATTTTCAACCACGGAATTAAAAACTTGGAAGCCGCTTAAAGTTCGGTAGGGATAATATCATCCAAGCCTGATTAGTTATTTCTATAACTTTGATGATCTGGTGAAATACAATTGAACTGTCTCGGCGCATCGAGGTTAAGTCTCAGCAATACTGGTTCCCTACTCTCAACCTCAGCTTATGGGACGTCATCAAATCCACCAATTGATACTCTACAATGTCTCCCTTCACTTATAAAATTTTGTTTCGTTTATTTGATCAATATTTTCATTGGGTGGTGGAAAATTGCTCTTTTACACAATCATTCTTCATATTCCCCATATTGGCTTGGATCTCAGGATAAATCATGCTGAAATTGTTTTTGGTACCAATATTCTTCTCACCAATCTGGTTCATTTGATGCCCATATCAAGGGGAGCCTCCACATAGCATAACAAAAAGACAGGCAGATAAACTCACTTTTGCTATTATAAATGTGAAGAGTGTGATTCATAATGAAAACAGTAACTTACACGAGGTGAATTTCCTTATACCCATTGGTGGGCGACCTATAAGGGTCTATGATGAGACTGTAAACGTCCCGAAACTTAACGAAAGATTAAAAAGCTTAGTTAGCACACAAGAAAGTGAGGAACTTAAATAATTAAATCATTATTAAGAATCGTTCACTCGGTTAGTTGCACGTGCGGATGGATAAAATATCTCAAGACCTAAGTATCCTTGAACTTAACTAAAATTACATAATGGATTGTATTTGCTCAAAATTTATTACTTCTTGGCAAGTAGTAAAGTGAAAATCTTGCACGAATTTAGCATTAGAGAATACTCTAAAGTGCTCTAAACTTTGAAGTTATTTAGTTTCTATGTTAGGCGCATGCATGCCTTACCGCCGTAACAGTAGGATATAAACGATGCAGATCGTAAAATCCAAAACACCAAAGGACAAGGACGTGAAAATTAATTTTAATTGTAAAAGTTTTAATTAATTTGCAGAGCGAAAAGCGGAAGTAGAAGTATCTTTGCATCTCAGTGCAGCCCTTTTAGTTCTTAATTAAAAATTGCAATTAAAAGATGCAAGTCCAAAGTAGTGGGACGAATAAAGAATTCTCGACATGAATTAAAAAAGGGTCAAACTAGCTCTAACCTGACCGTTGTTAGTGAGTCAAAAAACGATTTTTAGTTTCCGTAAAACCATAAACTGGAACACGTAGGTATACCGACTCTATCCACCCACTCTTCTGGGGAAGGACACTTGATACATTAAAAGGAAGGAAAAAATTGTAAAGGAAGGATTGGCAGTGATAACAAAACACTTTTTCCATTAAATTTAAATCACGTATTTCTGTGTAGTTTTTATGTGCAACCACAGCACCATTCCTAAGCGAAGAAGCTTTTCGTGATAGCAGGTGTATTGCACTTACTTGGACGACCCTGATGGAATGAGGAGCATTTCATCTCTATCCTAGCTATTTTCTATGGTTCTATATTGAATTTAAAGAGAAAGTGGTATTATTCAACTTTTATATGCTTAAGGTGATCTACGCCGAAAATTCAAGCACTTCCTGCGACGAAATTTTCTGAATATTAAATTTCTGTGGCATATTAAATTTTTTCCTTGAGAGAAAAAAGGACTTGGAAAATGTATATATGTATTCCGTTGAATAGTTGAAATGGAATGGTGTTCTCGAATTGTTGCCAAGTGAATTTTGCAGAAAATATTAAATCTCGTGGAAATAGATTTAATATTTGTTTAGGAGATTTGCTTTTCTTCCTTGAAAAAATAAAGTTAAATATCTTTGCTTTTTATTATGACATTTAGATATTAGAATATTCTTGAATCTTACAAGATAGTGAGAGGTTTTTACAAAACAACAACACTAAGAAATTGTCAAGCAGCATGGATACCAAAACTGAATATTCACCTTTTACCAGTAGAGTCTCCCAGTTCAGTTTTTGGTCTTATTTAGAACTTTTACGAAGGAGGAATTGATTGTCTTTTTTATTATTGGGACGATATGCTACCAGTATTTTTAATACGGACAACTAAATATGTCGACCAAATGAAACCGCAGGTTTAAGCCGTCTAGCGGACAACCATATTCGCTTTATTTCTGACAACAATTTACATTAAAAGACCATTGTGTTTATAGAATGGCATCTTTAAGCTTAAGTCTCACCCAGTTCGAGACAACGGTTGCAAGTGCATCTAAAATTTAAAGTTATTCCGAACCGTCGACATTAATCTGAAACCTTCAATGGCCTTTTTATCGTAGTCTGTCGTTAGCAAAAAAACTACCATGGGTCGCCACCATTGGGATTCGAACCTGCGACCTCCTACCCGTTATTAATTACCCCGCCGATGACTTGCAACTACTTAGAATTTAATTCCGAAACTAGTTTATTAATAAAACTTTTTAGCTTGTGTTTTGGCTTATGCATTAATGGTAAGTATGTTTGTATGGTAGTAAGTTTGCCGAATTTCCGAGAATTTTTTACGTATAAATATTCTTAAAAAACTTCTCACACAACCTTAATATTCCACACCGATTAACATTATTGTTCGACTACAAGCTTCATCTGTTGACCATTGAAATTATTTGTCTCTGACAAACACCTCCTCCCCCTCCTCCATCTAAAGATGGAACGGCAAGTCGTTAGTTTTTCACCATTGTGACCAATCGGAGTCAGGTCATGGGATCGAAGCCGTGATATTTTACGGTTTTCCGATAACATGACGCTCCAGGATCTCTGTACACTGTATCGCGGTGCTATGTTAACTACCAGTTCTTATGCTGCATGTAAAAAGAGCCGCGAAACAGAGTGTTACCAGCTTGAAGCATCGACTCTTTGACAAGATATTGCTATAGTCACGGAAGTTATAATACTATTCGGAGGGTGCGTATGCGGATCACCTAACCCTAAGTACCACAATGCCAATACTGTATGGATTCTCTTACGCATCCCTTAGTTAGCAATATTTCAGGTATGTAGCAGCGGAGAATGCTAAGGAGGCAATCCAGCCATCAAAAACATAAAAATCTCCAAGCCTTGGCAAAGTTTACAGTATGAGTTACAACATTTTTTTTCATACATGCTTGTCTAGCTAGCCTGTTCGAAGCGTCGTAATATTCGCACGACGAAGAAACTAACTAACAAGAGTATTTACTTTCTTCAGCTTTAAAAAGGATTAAGATATGACCCGCTGCCGAGCACCTATAACATATTTGATTACATTCTTATGACGTGCGTCATAAGAGCCAGGATCTGCGATCATCTACAGGCGAACTATATTTTTCCTTCTTCCTCTCTGAAGCATAAAATGGCTACTGTAAATGACCAATGGTAGTAGACGGAGGAGAAACGGGTAAGCGCCCTAAAGCGAGGGATTCTTCAGTTTTGCATCATCAGTATTCTAAAAATGTATCACCTTGAAATCGATCATGAGTGCAATAGCAAATTGATCCTAGATCTCTGAGCCTATTCCTATAAAGAAAGACATTTTATAGAGTAATTATTTGTCTGTTAAATATTGGACACCATCTCAAGATTACTGAACAAGTCAGTTATACTGTTAAGAGTTGACTCTTCGGCGCCTATCGAATGCCGACATCAAGGCGTATGCTGTAATCAGCCATAATCTAAAAAAGTTGCCTTGTTAAAGATTCGTTGATGTTCTAAATGCTTAGCTTGTAGTTACCTCTCTGCAGTATGTTTAAGTTTGTTAGAATGGTTGCCTTGCAAGAGAGAAGGTATACTTGGCCCATGTGATATCACGTTCGGGGTAGATTTTGGTCCCCATAAGGAAAATATATAATAATCAATTTGAGTTTCTAGAGAATCAAACTAATTCCTGGATGTAAGTGAATCGCAGTTTTTCTAGGTCCTCAAAAGAGAAGGTAAGCTTTGATATCGGATCCTACAATTGTCTAGAGCCAGAGAGCTGAGGCGGAGTAAAGAACCGGTTTCCTCTTTCTTCTCATCCTATCAACACTTGCAAAAATTGATTGTTTAGGCAGGTGTGCATTCTTTGCTATTTTTCATTTGTAGCTCGCGGTTTACCTAACATGTGCGTTATAGTCGACTCTCGTAAATTGGTACCGATTCTTGCTGCTCGCCTTCACATTGTCTGTACATTAAGGAAGTATTTTACTTCCAGGACATCACAGCGGACATTTTCGAGGTTTTATTTCGTTGGGTGGTCACCTATCTTGCGTGTACGGTAAGGCGGTCTGCTAGTTCGTTTATAGACTTCCATGAGTAATTTAAGATCAGCATGACTATCTGTAAAGAGGCAGACGTCGCTTAGCCGCTTAGCCCGCTAGATATGTTAGCGCTACTATGTCATGTCATGAATTCAGCTTGAAAACGGCTAGTGCAATCTGCAAAACAAAAAGAAGTTTTTAGTTCCAAATTTTCCGAATAAACCCCTCCGTCATCTTTTCGAGCTGGTTTTTTTGATGTGTAAGCGCACTGATTACTTCCGACCACACTAGTTGCTGAAGGGAGATCGGTACGAGATAGAAAGTTCATCACTTCAGCTGGTATATAAGGGTGTTTGCCCGAAGTTAAAAGACAATGCCATCAGCATAGGCGTTATCCTTATGACCGGAGTGTCCCAGATATAGGAGTAGATCGCCAAAGACGAATTTGCATAAAGGCGGAAAAGGATCCTCTGATAACGTATCTTCGTACGCAGATATCCCAAACTAGAACTTCCGGTTCCGCTTCTATGCATACAATTTATAATTTCGATGAGTGACTTCTCTGGATACAGTCATCTTAAGGATGCTCTTATCGCCTCTCTCTCTAGTTCTCGTAAGTTCTTATGAAGCATTGAGCGAGGGAAGAATTTCACACGAATTATACCGTTTGTTAAAGATGAGATACCGGAATTAGAAATGCCTGTTGATTGTAAAAGCAAAGTAAGGGTAGTTGATGGACACCACTAAACGCGTATAAGGGATTGGTCCCTCCTTTAAAACCGTTTAACCGACGTTACAATATTCACGGATGGATCCAGAATTGATGGGAGAGCAGGCGCAGGAATCATCATCTTTGCCTGAGGCATGTACCTCAGTATTTCAGGCAGAGATGCTGTCTCTGATCTACGCATTGGATTACATGCTAGAGAGTTGGGCGAGGTGCAAGAAGATAGTGGTGGCACTCGATAATCAGGCGGTGATCAGGTGTATGGACGGTACAGTGTCCGTAAACTAAACGCGTGTGCCTCATCAAATGAGATGATACTAGGCAGGGGCACGGCAGAGGGCCTGTTAGGAACGTGGGCCACGAGGGAGCACTGGGAGCGGTGGAACGTCGTGGACTTGTGCACGGATTAAGTGATCTGACCTGGATAAAGTGGTCTGATTCTTCAAATCCCTAGAGGGGTGCTTTTAGTCAGTAAAAATCTCACATTACCAGAGAATATTGGGTCTCCTGGTGTCTTTGGAAGATTTTGACTCCTCACGCAAAAAAAAAATATATATTCAATTTGTTAAATAAATAAATAAGAAATCCGTAAAATTTCCGTTCAGGCTTCAGTAGAGCTTATGTTCAAATTAAACAAAACTGCTATACTCATATAGACTCTTTTTTGACGAATATACGTATCTCATAATATACATATTTTGATATATAGCCAACACTTAATGTCTTGGGATGCTACAAATGTCCATTTAAAATTCCAATTATACTAGTTAGGGTGATACATGCTTCAAAGCATACGGAATTATTAGAAATAGGTGGAATTTAAAGAAATTTAAAAACCTAAAACAGCTGTACTGTCAAAAAATGAACTGGAAACTCTTGATTTTTAGCAGCGAGTAACGTCGGTGGAATAAGTGAAAATGTGTCGTCCTTGAATCGATAATGTCGTTTTCTCGGAATATACCTTAAATTGTAGGTCCACTTGCAATCGTTGTTTCGAGTCGGGTGACATTGTTCTCCAGCTGCATGCCTCATAAAGAGTTACAGGAACTAGAGAGAACTAAAATAAAACTAGTTTGCTCTGTCCTTTAATCATATCGGTCTAAAGTTTAAATCTCACCGGCGACTACCCATTGTTCTGTCTGCTGGCAACAAATTAGACTAAGAAGACATTGAGTGACTAAGTGAAAAGTCGGTATTTTGAATTCCATATTAAATTTAGGTTTACTTGAAATCGTTATCATCGAACCGGGTGATGTTTTCCCTCAGCTCCATCCCCCTCACGGGCTGCGGAAAAATGACGATATAATAACGACTTACTGTGTAATAGAAATGATTTTTTTTTTATACGATGTGGTCATATCTTAGGGGACAACCCTTTGATGCCTTAGCATGGCTTTGTCCGGGAGGGAATTAGGGTAACGGAAGTGAGGAAACTTGAGTCTTGTTTTTGCATTGCTGCGAGCTAGACAACAGCCCAGAGACGGAGTGGATTATTTTAATTTCTTAATAAAAGCTCACGGGGTCATCTGGTCTCGAACCCGGGACCCATGGCATGTTGGTCTTGCCCCTCAACGTATTGATCCAACTCCGTCTTTAAGATTAGCTACAGGTATTCTTGTTACACTTATCTAAGGAGACATTTTCATTAGTTACTAACACAATATCTAACTGATGCTAGTCTAATACTAATTTATTTATAAATTTTTAAATAATTTAATTTTTGTTTAAGCTAATAATGTCAGTTGCAACTAATGTAATTATTTCCTTTTAACAGATATCTACTGGAAGCCACGGAAAGCGACCCTGACTATCTACATAAAAGCACATACAATCACCATCTCCATCTATCGACCGAACTCTCTTGTTGATATCCCTTATAGTCGTAAAATGTTGAAGACACAAATTGTGCAGAAATAGACAACGATTTAAAATGTTTGGAAATGTGAACGGAAATGACGTTATCGAGGGCTGAAGCAATTTTCGGTCTGAAAGTGATGACTGGACTGATGGATATATCAGACATATCGAAAGCGGAAACGAGCTTCGGCCGAGACTATTTGCACTGATGACCACAAAACGTCGTCCCGAACAGTTGAGAGATTGCTCAGTTAAATTACCTTTGGATATTCTGTGAGTACCTATATAATAGAACGAGAATTCATATATAACTGTTTTTGATCATGATTTCAATTTATGAATGCTATGATAATTATTGTACTTGTATAAGGGGAAAAGAATGATTTATTTGGAGAATTAAAGTTCAAATAAACTTTGATTAGTTCCTACAAAATTAACAAATCAATAAGTGAAAAATGAAAGAACTGCCAAATACGTGGATTAATGTAAAAAATGTCTTCCAGATATACTTGTCATACTCACCTTATCGCATTGACAATCTAACTTTATTTCTATGGGAAAACTTCCACTCTGTCACCGTGTCAAATATTCGTTTTCCTATGGCCAACTTTTCTCTTAACAAACTTGTACCAGACACGTTTTCTAATTTCTGGTCTGCACGAAACCTCCCCTAGCAAAACAAATATGTGGAGTCGCAAAAACCAGAAAACTTCTACAACTTCTGGCGTTTGCACTCTTAAAGCACCTTTAACCAATATATTTTGGTTTATTGTGACGAATTACTTCCCACACGACCAGAATTCCAAAATAATTCCGGATAAAGATTTTATTATTTGAAGCCAATGCTCGGAACATTTCCTTCCTAAGATGTCCCCATTTTTATTAAACATTTTATCCTCAATCTACGTTGGGTGTGCTATTTTCCTGAATTTTCTGGAATAGTGCGGATTTATTCGAGCGGAAGCCACATGCTCCCAATACACATCTGAATAGAGGAATATTCCATGCTGCCGGATTCTTGCTGTCTAGAGTATTCACTTAACCTCAATTTTAGATTTCCTTTTAACTTTTGAATAATAAGGCTTGTTTCATTTTCCGAGGCTGATTTCTTTAATAGAGTGCCTCGGTACGTCGAAGAACTGGAAGTGACACTACATTAAGAAATTCAGGAAGATTGAATAATGTCTTAGATCTGCCTCTGACAAGTTTTATTCTTCGAATCTTTTAAGATAGTACTTTTACAGAAGTAAAACGAAATAATTAATTTCGTCTATACATAACATACCGAGTTCGCATCTTATTTCTAGACAGAAATCTTTCAGTTGTTCAGTTGTTGTTAAGAAGTAAAGTAGGTAAATTGATTGTTCAGTTAACCTAAAGAAATTTAGCTTTTACAAGATACTTTCCATTAAAGATACTTTCATTTATATTTGAAATAAAGTATAAGTAGAAGCAAAATAAAGGACCTTAGGCTTTTTGTGGACGTTTGTAATTGTGGTTTTCTTAAATATATTTTGATATGACTTATTAGAAAATTAAAAGGAAGAAACATTGTTCATGGTAAGGAGCTGGTAAAATGAGTGAAAATTAATATTTTTAGTGAATTTTCTTTTGGGTGTATATTATCAAAAATAGGAACAAATATCGATTACACATCATTTATTGGTCCATAAGTGAGTTCACGGCAATCAGAGCTAGGGTCCAGCCGTGTTATCAGTCCTCCCGTACTTTCCCCAGTTTAATTTATCGTCGATATGTGCAACACCTAACATGGCAACATGCTTGAAGATAATAGAGGTAAGTTCACTAAAGACAGTAAAAAAAGATGGATAAGTATTGTAAATCTTCGCGTGCCTACCCACCTACTCGATCTAATACAGCTATTAATTTGAATAGGTATAAATAAAATATGATCTTTACAAGTGCAAAGTGAATGGGTTTAAATTTCATTGGAGTTAAGTAATTATCTAGGGAACAACCTAGAATGGAAGCTGTATATAGCGGTATGTGATCAAATCTGGGCAGATTGAATACAAAGCGTATGGCATCATTTATGTACAGGCTAAATAAAAGTTTATGTACAGGCTAAATAAAAGTGGTCCTAGAATGGAGCCTTGAGGTGCACCACGGATAAGAAGCAGACATCTGCATATCTCCGCGGGCTTTACATAAACTTCTCCGACTCGAAGTGGTGCTGTTATCGTGAGACCAGCTAAGCTTCCTTGCAGTGTTTTTATTTCGCTAGTACACCCGGAAATTACCGAGGATGATATCGGTGCCCACATATCATCTCACGCGGGGGCTTCACGTAGCTCTATAGCCTGCAGAAGGATCACTTCTTCATGATGCATTGTTTAGAATTCTTGTACCCGAGGACTTGTGTAGCACAGTTGTTTTACCTGACATCTGACCGAAAAACTCTATTATTCGAGAATTTGTTCCGTATGCTCGATCCAACACTGGTGCCATTTAAAAAAAAATCGTCAGTAAATTATCGCTCTACTATGTTAATGTAGCAGGTCTTAGTGCAAAATTGACTCGTCTATTCATAGGTTCGAAAGACTCCAGCTTCGACGTGTTCTGCGTGAGTGAAACTTGGCTTTGTGGTAGAATATCTGAAGCGGAACTCTTCAGCTCGGAGTTTCCTGTTTTTGACGTGATCTGGACACTCCTGGGGGGGGGGGGGGGTTATGCGTTGCTCGGCACATACCGTTCTCGATTTCCGATGTTGCTGTTTCTGACGTGTTGGAATTCTTGTGTGTATTATTGAAGCTTCATCACACGCTATTGTTTGCTGCTACCACTAATATTCCGCCTGGCCCTCCTTATGGCGTTTATGATCATATCGTCGCATGAATTGACGAAATTACATCGTTCGCTTTGTGGCTTCTGGATTAACTCAGTGCAGCGGAGGTGTGAATACCTTGGGTAAGCTCCTTGATCTGGTATTCTCTACTGATTCCTATGGTACGGATCTGAGAAGATGCTTGTCGCCCTTGGTCACTGAAACTGGTCATCACTCTGCGCTTCATGTTACTTTCTGTATTGATCTAGTAATTTTTAATTTTTAAGATTCTATTATTGTTATTACTTTAAAAAGGCTGATTTCGCGATACTTAATGAACGGTTTTCTGACTTAGATTGGACAAGTGTTTTTGAGGAATGCGACGTCGATAAAACCGTGCTTAATTTTTATGACAATTTATTCTTTTGATTTGCCCATTTCAAAATTTCCCAATCTTTCCAACCATGGCTGAAAAGCTCACATCAAGAACTTAAAAAATAAGGCTTGGAAGTGGTTTTGTTCCTCGCGGAGCGACGCTGATTACTTACCCTACTCCGACTTACGCAATCAATTTATGTTTTTTTAAGAGACCTCTTACACCGATTATTTGCGTAGAATTAAGTCTACTTTGCGCAGTGAGCCGAGGCGGTTCTGCAGATTCTGAACTTGAAGCGTATATCCCTCTACGTTGAACCTGGTAGAAATTGATTTTCTTTACAATGACTGTAATATTAATAGAAGCCTCCGAAGCTAACGAAGCTTTCGCTGACTTCTCTTCAACTAAAGGATCTTGGATTTGAGGAGACTACCATCTTAAATTTGACTAATAGCTTCCATATGATATCCTAGCCTCCTTTTTGAATGCATGTAGCTCGTCTCTTGTTTCTGTTCTTTGATATTTATTTAATTTATCTATTCGTTGTGGTATTTTTCTGAGACCGTGGAAGCATTGATTATTCTCCTACATAAAACGGGCAATAAGTGCGACATTATGAATTACAGACATATTCCTAATTTATGTTGCATTGCCAAGGTTTATGAAGCCTTAGTTTTCGATGTCTTTCAGTTTCACTGTAAACCATTTCTTCGCTCGTTTAAGCATGGTTTTATGAAGGGTAAATCCACCACAAACAACTTATTAGAATTCCCTAAGTACTGTATTTCCTCCTTGAAGCCGGTAAGCAAGTTGATTGCATTTTTACTCACCTTAGCAAAGCTTTCAACAGAATCTAACACAGAATTGTAATAAGTTAAACATTCTAGGTTTTCATTCTGTTTTTGTTAGCTGGGTGTTTTCATATCTGTCCGGTCGTACACAGCATGTTTTGTTTCGTGGGGCGCTTTCACATGAAATACTTAACACTTCAGCGCTGCCACAGGGAAGCCATCTTGGGCCATTGCTTTTTATAATTTACATCAATAATCTATCTATGATTGTTCATAACTCGAATATTCTTTGCTATGCCGATGATGCTAAAATTTTTCGTACCGTTGTTAAAGAACATGCGTGTTCACTTTTAAACTCTGACTAAGACACCTTTTATAAGTGGTGTTCTATTAACTATCTCCTTTTGAACATCCTCAAAATTAGATCCACTAGCTAATTTTCACGCAAAAGGACTGCTTTGCAACTTTTTTTATTGATGGTATCTCATTAACTAGACTTGGCAAGATCAGCGATTTAGGGGTTATACTTGACACAAACTTTTCCTTCTTTCCACATAGATTCTCTTCTAAATAAGGCTAATGCGACCTTAGGATTTATTAAACGATGGTCAAAAAAATTTAATGTTTCTTATATATCAACACTTCTCTATTGTACTTTTGTAAGGCCTATTCTGGAATACGCTTGTCCTGGTTGGTCACCCTATTATGCGGTCCATTTAATCGCATCGAGCGTAGATTTTTGAGATTTGCCTTTAGGGGCCTTCCCTGGAGTAATCTTTATACTCTGCTCATTATTTGTATACACTCAAATTAATCTCGTTGGATACTCTTGTGAACAGGCGTAGCAACTCTAAAATTATTTTTTCTTTTAGGTATTTGCAGGCCACAACGAATCCTCCAGAGCTGCTAGGGTTTAATTACATTGATTTTCATCGCTTCAGGAATCGGATAAAAGATCAACTTAGTTAAATTGACTTTATCTTTGTTTACTGACTGTTTCTTATAATTTCTAGTAATCAGGCGTTTGATGAATCTTTTGTATTTTAATATAAAACAAAACATTTTCAATTAGTTTAACTGCTTATAACGAAAAGAAACATACCTGCGACAGTTTTTTTAAAAGTGTCCCAAGATCAATAAAACTGAATGCCTTGCCTTGCAAGGTGAGAATCGTTAAATAATCGTTATACAGCGATTAATGAATGTCAGTTGTTACTTTAAGCATTGTAGTTTCACAACTCCGACTGTAAAATACACAATAGCTTCTTTACTTTAATGTACTACATTACCTTGATGTATATTATCTTTCCAGATAACTTAATTAGGAAGAATAAGAGACTTGGATGAGAAAAAGCGGATGTTTTGGGAATGGGAAGGACCAGTGATTTTTTACATATACCGGAAATGCGAATGTTAAGAGACAGAAATTAAATATATAGGTCAGAACTTATGATCTTCGAGGCAATTATTTTAATAAATCGTGGAGGTAATTCATCTGGTCCTGTCGCATTCTGGTAAATGCGAGTGAAATTTTCCGGTTATTCCGCAAAAATTGTGATTAGACGGTAAATTTTTCCTAAATCACACAGTAAATTTTACTGTTCTGTTCCGTAAAAAATGCTTATGAACACACTAGAGATTATTATTTGAAGAGTCGTAAATTAAATAGTGCGGCTGCTTTAATTTTACCAGAATGTGTTACTTGCAATAAAATTTCGGTTAGTTGAACTGTAAATTTTCCCGGAATTTTCTTTCCGTGTAGGTTTTTCTCTTAGCTGGACCTTATCCGAACTCGGTAGGTCGAATTTCTCGCACATTTGTAGGTGTCTAGGAAATTAATATATGTAACTGGAGCGCTATAATGTAGCGATTTTGTTAGAACAATGGCCGTAAAAATCGCGATAGAAAAGTAAGAGACAACCGACTTTCCGTCGATAGATACTACAGCAATCAATGCTCTCAGAGATTTTGGAATAGCTAATAAGATTTATAACTTTTCTCTGAACTTCGTTTAATGCAGACAGTGCGGTATGTCCGACTCCTGCCCGTTTTTGGAGTCTAGGCCTGATATTGGACTTGAAGATCAGCTATTTGACGCTTCATTTCATCATATCTTTAGTGATCGAAAATATATGATCGGTCCAGTCAAGATTATTGGTTATTTCAATATCGCTGGGTGGAAGAAATTAATGCGTTAAAGGTGTTTGGAATCCAGTCACGATATTCCCAACCGAAAGAATTTACATCTGCTTTCATCACAAGGTGTTTAATTCGGTTATAAAGATTCAACCGTGGGATGGATATATACCTGTACGGAAAGTTAGTTAGAATAGGTTAGGTAAGAGTGGGGTCTTCAGACAATATCAAATAGCCTCACATTGATATTAAAATAATTTTCTCTTTTACCACAATCGCGGACACAGTAACAGAAAAAATAAACAGGGTTCTTTTAGAATCAGTAAACCTGTTGATGAACCTGAGAAATCACCTCAGCACTGTCTTGGCTATACTATTCTAAATTCACTCTATGTAATTTTTTTAGTAGCGGGGCCGCGGTTTTGGTATCAGATTTCTTGTGCGAACTACTTCAAGGTCAACGTGGATCAGTTTCGCCGATGGACCCCACTCTAATCTAACTAAAAGGGTGGAAAGGGATGGACCTTAAACTGAAAATGCGTACAATTTAACGCGGGATGGGTTGATAGCTTCAGTCAATCTGAACTTGAACTGAATTTGTTGACGTTTTAAGATCTTAAAAGAAGATCCTTGAAACAACTTAAAACGCATACAATATGGAACCGATGAGTCTCCATCCAATCATTTTGAGTGATGAATTTTTTTATTAGCTCATAGAAAAAACACAAAGAAAATAAATTTTAAAATAATAAATAATAAGTATTTGTAAAGTGTGTGTGGAATTAAAAATTTAAAAATCGCGAATGTGGGAACCGAACTACTAAAACTGATGGTTTCGCGCCCCACCCGTTCCACATTAAATTGTGTGAGTTTAAAGTTGGAGGATATCCTAACAAGACGTTCAAACTTGAACAAATTCAGTACTATAACCATCTTTATTTCTACACTTAAGCTTTCAATTTTTGACAGCTTCCTTTTCCTCGAACATAAATTTAAAATTAAGATATTTTCTCTCGTTCAAATACAAATCCCTTATAAATCGTTCTCACGAAAATAAGCTTGAATTTAAATTCGCCGTGGAAATGTAATAATTTTTAATATTCCACAAGGTGGCGAAACAAACTGTTCCATGAAACATGTAGAGCCCATAGAACTTCTGCCTCAATTCAATTAAACACAGTTCAGGGCACTTTTGCTCATGTTGAACAGGAAATTGCCGTGGAGTATTTTGCGTGCGAAGAGCAACCCTTTCGACTAATAATAGCACAATTAGAGCTGGCGATAGCAGTCAGTCGACAAATGTTGCCTATGCTCCGAAACAGCTCATGCATAGCCATCAGCTACTGTGTTTCGTTATCCTGCGTTGCGATATCCATTCTCACAGTTTCTAAAGGATCCATTTTCCAGATACATTTGCATAAAATCCACATAAAAATTTGTTGCATGCATGGTTATGGTAAAAGGAGCAAAGGGAGCATTAGGGTGAAAAGTGGATGGGGCTGGGAGGCTTAAACCAATTCATGTTTGATGGCTTCTCATAAGCACAGGGGTCCTGGCAACTGAAGATGTAACAATTCTCACCAGACACTAGAAAATTTAGATATGTATGTACAAGCTAAATACAAAGATACAGGCATGTATCCTCCTATGCAAATTGCGTCTTCTTCTAATGGCGCCATAACGTAACAAGGATAACCGTAAGAAAATATGAAATGAAAGGGAATTTTTAGATCCTATTTAAATTTGATTGAAGCGATGGTACGGAGGTTAGGCGTTCAATTTTAAATCAACTCACGTCTTCTGCTACGGCAGATTTTACATGTGATGGCCGTAATCAAAGCAAACGTCCTTTTTGGAGGGGATTCACAGGAAATGTGTTTGCAATGGGCATGGGTCTTCTTTTGATGCTTCTTGTTTTTATGAAACATTTCCTTTTAGACCTACTATTGGATCGTATAAAGACAGTAAAGACTTATGACTGCATAGTAAGCATTGTTATCGAATCGAAAAGGCAAATACCTTGACCACATAAAAGGTTGGTTTTTGTTGATTGAGTGCTCATTTTTATGACTTAAATAGAACTGGGATCACAACCAATTTATCCTTTATCTTTGGGAACAGCAAATTATTGTAATTAAATGCCTTAAATATATTTACATTTCGTAATCATTTATCACTAGGATGGAAACATATATGTAGGTCGCTACCGTATAACAGAGCTATTAAAAAGTAACGTTGGTAGAATTCCCTCGCAGATGTCATAAATAGTACTTGTGACCTTGAAAGGTCAGTTGTATTTGGGATTTTAAATTATTCTGAAAGCTCGTATTTATCTGATGCACCACTAATTTTTAATGGGAATGTATGTAGTGGTTCACTGGCCATTGGTATTTAGCAAACCAGTTGTATCCAAAGCTACCACACCTGATGGTTTTTTGATTCTGATATTAATATGTTGTGCCCCTTCTCTGTCCAAGGGCAAGTGACCCCTGAACTGACAGACCAATTGCACTTACTTCAGTTTTGTTTAAGGTCAATGAAACACTTTTTACCTAGTACTTGATGAAATATCTTAAAGATAACCATCTTCCCAGATAGTGAAACTTTGAACTGGTCGATCAACTGAAAATTTATCAACCAAAACTATTCTCTTCATAGCCTTTATGAGCCTCAAGTAAATTTCGGTCCACATTGCTCCGGATCGGTTTAGTGCGATAATCGATATCGATTCAGCCTGGAGCGTTATGGAAATATCGAACAGCTTCGGAGCGGATCACTATTTTGCAAGTCTGAGATAAACCGCTCCGAAGCGTATCCGTACTTTCAATCGATCCGAACCGCTCCTGGAGTACTGAATCAAAGAAAGAATTCTGGTAATTAAAAAAGAAAGTGCATCTCATTTACAGCTCAATTACAAGGTGTCTTCTACTTATAGAACATTTATATATAGTTGGGGCGCTGGGTTGGAGTGAGGAGTATAGAGGATGGGTGGAAGTGGGGGTAGATGCCACCGCTCACCACCCACCCACCAGTTATGAGACTTTAGCCGCTCCGGAGCGGTTCGATATGAGACTTGAAAAATAATGGTCTGCTCCGGAGTGACCTGAAATCAGACTTGGAAAATAACGATTCGCTCAGGAGCGGTTCGATATTTTCGTAACGCTCCAGGCGAGGCGATATGTGGAGCGAGATCTTGTATCGATTCGGAACCTTGACTTTATATGTTTACAGTCGGGTATGCGGCCCATTTAACTACACTTCAAGCATTTCGTCTAGACCCTGATTTTCTAAAATGAATTAAAAGTTTACTAACTAACTAAGTTACACCTGATTTCTACGAAACATATGCCCGCGTACCACAGGGTTCAGTTCTCCTGCAACTTTTTTCTTCAATTTATCTATGATCTCTTATCTCTCATTTTGTATTCCATTCATTTCTCTATGACTGTGCCCTTGATTTTGCACACTTTCTTTACTTTGTAGCACGTTCCCACAGTTCCCGTTCTGTAATCATAAATCATGCCCATTTATTACAATCATTACACAGTGATATTTTTTATAACACTCGCTTAAGGCAGGGAAAATAGTGTCGTGTTTAATACCAATAGAGCTTCAAGTACTTTTTAAACCTATACACTCGAAGTCAAATTTTGGTGTAACCGGCTCTCCGACTAATCTCTCTCCCTCTCTTTAGTTCCCGTAATCGCTTTTGCGGCATGGGATGAGAAAAGCACTTCACCCGATTTGAGACAAAAATTGCAAGTGGAAAATTTAAAGTCGATTCCGAACCACTGGCATTTTCTCTGTTACCCCCCTGCCTTTTTGTCATAATCCGTTTTCCGTAGAAAACAGCCATGGCTCGCCACCGGTGGGATTCGAACCTGGGACCTCCGTAATGGTAGACCAACACATTTAACTAACTCCACTGAGGACAAAAATTATCAAGAAACGGTTATCAATGCTGATGGATCATTTGTCATATCATTCTTTAGAGATTCGACTAAATTGTTTTTATATTCAATTCATAAAGTATTAAATAAACTATAAAAAGACCTTGGTCAGGGGAAATTCTTTATAAAGTTAAATAAGCAAAAAGCATGTGGCGTCTACTACACCGACTTTCCACCTGGTCCGCTTCTGCGTCTTCTCTTCTTCGTCTCTTCTACAAGTGTTGCGGCGTCGTCCAATTCGCAATCTTCCTTCGGTCCCTTGCGGATTCGGAGATATTCTATTTGCTCCTCTTCAAGATAAATTTCGTTTTGTCTCCTGGAGTCCAAGCTCATAAGTTTGGTCTTCGCAGCATTGATCTTAAACCCTGATTTGCGAACTTCTGTGCACAGGGCTCCGGACATCAGATCTATATGTCTCTGTTTGTTGTATAGAAGGAATATATCGTCGTCATAGTACGAACGGTGGTTAAAACTTTCCGTCTAATCCCTCGCGATCGTTCATCGTTTAGCAAGCTTTGGTTTAGATATAAGAACTGAAATAATTGGAATAAGTTGATGGTGACAATTATTAACTTGGAGCATGTAGGTTCTGATGTTCACCTAACCCTTTAAGAACTACAAAACTAAAAACTACAAAAATTTGTTAAATACTCCATTCTTGATGTGTAAATTCCACTGTTAATAATGGGCTACATCCCAACAATCTATCTAATCTTCATAAAAGGGACATAGTTGCCTGTCGCTTTTCAAATAATTCCTTTCTTCCATAACACTCAGCATTGTTATTGATTGTTTCCTCATGTTTCCAAATATTTCTCCTTACCATATTTAAGTCCTCGGTGGAGTAAGTGATAACGTGTCGGCCTACCAATCCGGTGGTCCCAGATTCTAATCCCATCGACGGCGACCCATGGCTATTTTCTGATGACAACAGATTACAATGAATCATGGGGGTAGCAGAGATAGTATCAGTGGTTCAGAATTCACTCTACATTATAGGTCCATTTGCAATCGTTGTCTTGAATCCGGTGAAATCCTTCTCTAACCCCATGCCCCACAGAGGCTTACACGAACTAGAGAGAGAGAGAGAGATATTTAAAGTTTTACTAAAGCTCAAAACCTTTAGAAAAATATTTATTACTTGTCGCGTAAAAAATAGAAAACTTGTTAAATTACGTTGTGTCACTTTAACTCTTTAACTCGCGTATATATGTAAAATTTTAACTCGATTCACCCACATTACTTGAGTTCAGTTGACTCGATTCTCTTTGAACTCAACTTTGGTATATATAAAATTTGAACTAGAACTAGATTTTTAACCTGTCTTCAACCCTGCCTGTATACGTAGTCAGAGGCTGGCATCCTACCTTTTAAACCAAACTTCAAGCATTTGGTTTGCACTTTCCCTTCTTCACGTGGATGAAAATCTTGTTGTCAGGCTATACATACCGCCTAATAATAGATGCAGCGGCATCTGATTCCTACGTATAAATGTCAGGTTATTCACCGACTAAATAGAAATTTGTAGTCTTTAAAATGCAATGATGGGCTTGGGTTTTTATGAAAAGGTAAGAAATACCTCACCCCATCTGGCTTGGCGCTGATTTACAAGTCTCACATCAGGTTTAGACTTGAATATAATTCCCATATTTGGTCAGATGTCCGATATACCTAAATGTTAGACAGATTCCAACGTAAAGCTATTAAACTTTTTTGTGATCCCATAATCTCTGAGATCATTGACGGAATGTCCATTGTTCTAATGAAATCAAATTAATAATCAAATCTAATCTGATTTCTTGTAGACACATCACAACGCGCTTCATGTCGCTCCAACTCCTATTCCCTCCAGGTCAAATTTATACGCACTATAACATGTCATCAATCTTTTTTAATCAGATCAACACGAATATGGAACAGTTTACCACCTTCTGTTTTTTCCTCGTCTTATGCGTCCGAGTAAAAATAATTGAGTTGGTATATTCGCGCCCAAAGCAAGCACAGACGTTAATATTGGTAAAAGTGTATACGCACCCGTTGCGAGCACGCATTGAGAACAAATGCATTCAGTAGTATTATACACGCTCCCAATACAGACCCAAAAATTGAAAAATACGCCCACCGCATGGGTATGCACGCTCCCGCTACAAGCACAAAAATCTATAAACACGCCCGCCATAAATGCACGCTTCGCCATTCGAAAATGGTGACTCACCGCGTAAGTTATGTAATAGACACGTGTTGACTGTGTGGGTCATCGGCCACCTGATATTAAAATTGTTCCCAATAGCTGATTACCTATTACAATAATAATGATAACAATTACCTAAAATTTGTCAGTTTTATTCTATATATATATTTTTTAGTTTCAGTTGTATTCTTTATTAACCCGAGTAAAAATAAAACTCAACTGCAAAAACGTTGCCAGCTACTGCGAAAATAATTTTGTTATTTCAGACGTCGGTCTCCAATGAGCTAATTTACGAAAATAATTTTATTGTTTACATTTTAAATGTTAGTTAGTCTAGAAAAAGTGTGATCATACCGTGCTTGGTTTGGACTATTTCGTGCCTCTTTGTACGTGCCTGCAGCGGGCTGGCATTTGGAAAAGCTTTTTTTTGACCTGTGCGTTACTGTTTCATTCTTGAAATGGGCGAGTCTTATTTTTACTCGGGCATCGACCATTCTTCACGCAATCTCTTAACCCATTTCCCTCACCCTTAATTCCTTTCATGCCAAGTTTGTGCTTTAGAATCCTCTGGGATTTGGCATTATCATAAAAAAAATTGGGATTCTTACAGCCTTGTAGTGCTGCTATCAACATTTTAAATATAACGATTTTAAGCATAATCTGATTACAGAATTCCGTAGGCTAATGTTTATTTGATTAACTCCTGGAATTGCTTTCGAATTTTATCTGTTTTCTCACAATTTTCACTGTCTTTGTAAATTATCTTAATTACTTGTCAAATTCGTGCTTATTGCTAAAGACATTACGCACCTTCAGAACTCCTCCATAGTTAAATAAAACAATTTCACTAAAAGCCAGAGTGAGCGCCCAACAAAAAGAGTAGACGAGAAAAGGATGATTCTGAAAACAATCCCTTGCCACAATTATGAAAGATTTATTCAAAATGTCACTTTTGATGAAGGTTTACACGTCGAATTTCGTGACTTGGGAAACTTTCGGAACAAAAATATTTGCGTTGCGGCTACGAAACAATAAAATTTTTGATTTCGTTAACCCACTTCCTTTTTCCGGTGTTTAAAATTGGGTGATTATGTCATTTTTAATTAAATTTTGATGGTGACGGGTTATAAAAAAAATCTACTTTCTTTGGATTAAGTATTTGTCTTGAACGGCGTCTTTTTGTCGTGTCCCTCGTCGTAATTTCCCTCAAGGTTTCATTTTGTTCAAACGAAAATCTCATTAAAGCTGCAGGCACGATATTTTGTAAATCCCTTTCCGTTGGAGTTTTCATAATTCGTTCATAATTACTTTTTCTATATTGTTGTCTCTGCATTTGGGAGACTAGCGCTTTTCCCTTGAGAAGCACTGCAATTTAGTTGCTTCGGCAATTAGGGAATATTTTAAATAATTCTTGCCGTTGTTACACTGAAATTTTTCCCGATAAGGAAAGGGGATCCAGGCACGTTTTCGTGTATTCTGGAAATTTTCCTAATGCAGGTGAGTGCTTTTTATGTACGAAAACATGCAAGTGCTTCTTGTAAGATTATGTATTCCACGTCGACTATACAGAGATTTGTATATTTCATTGGAACTATATACAAACTATAGAGAACCAACAGTGGTTCAAAAATAATCAAACTGAAAACTCATTAAATACATATATTTTTCAAGTAGGTACGTGCAATTTTAAAATTCTTAATCCTTGCCGAGATATTGCTACAAAACATTCCTTTTCAATACTTCAACTTACTACAATTTACGAAAAGGTATATAATCAAATCAAAGGGAGTTAAGAGATACAGATGACCTTTGATATTAAGTTAAGTTCGCAAGATGCCTTCAGGACTTTATTGTGTTCAACTGAGTTGGGTCGTCTAGATGTGTTCTTGCAGTTGGGAAACATCTTTTACTTTTAAAATAAATTTCTGATTTAAAAACTTTCTGAAAATTTCCTTTGATTTTAAAACAAATTTGATTACATAAATAATTTTTGTCTTCTTTTATTTCAGATGGTTACCCAAATCGGCAATGAGGCCTGTAGGGCCAGACACTTCACACACCGACTGTATTTTAGTCGTAGGCGTATCCCGTCCTAAGTTGGCAGCTGTATTTTTAACAGTCATGCTACTCTCGCTATTCTTAACGTTTCATGTACTATATGACAGCGCTGTGTATAATATTCAAGCAGCACAAGCTGTGTCCGAACATCGGCTAGCAATATTAACAAATCGCGTGCCTGAAGTTAGTCCGGGTGATATGAATACAATTAACCATCCTATGATATTTCCCAATCGTGTACATTTTCCAAAAACAAGTAGAAGACTACCTCAGGTGAGTACGTGTTTACAACAATACAGGAAAACAACCTTATCTAGTCTAACAAAAAAAAAATATATATATACATATTTCAGGCTCTAATAATTGGTGTCAGGAAATGTGGAACACGAGCTCTTCTTGAGATGCTTTACCTTCATCCACGGATACAAAAGGCTGGAGGTGAAGTACATTTTTTCGATCGCGATGAAAATTACATGAGGGGGCTGGAATGGTATCGAAAGAAAATGCCCCATTCCTTTCGAGGACAGATAACCATTGAGAAGAGCCCCAGTTACTTTGTATCACCCGAGGTAAGTGTCGTTCTGACGATGTATGATGCTCCCAAATCGATCAAAAGATAAAAGGATTTTCCCTTAAGCTTTTACGATTGTCTTGTGTTATTTCGTATATTTTTATCGGTGATTATTGACATATTCTTGTATGGCAAATGTGACGTCTTTATGAGTTTAACACGCCTTACGACTTTTCTTGGGGCTTTTTAGAATACTTATTTCTTATTGACTTAACCAACACCTTACAAAGTTTCTTATAATGCTACTCTCGTTTTAGGCAAAGTGAAAAATTGTTTTTAAATTACGATGTGATTTACCCGACATTACTTTATCGAAAACAGGTCCGCTGTCATGGGCATATGCTTAAAATATTTGTGATTTATAATGTTGTGATTTTAGAAGAATTATACGTGATTTTGATAATTTGATTAGGGAGGGGGGGGGGGGGGGGGGGGTTAGTTGTAATACAAAAATTAAATTAATCATATTTAAAAATGTAAGAGATATCAATGGATGTTGTTGCCGAAGGACATTAACTACGTTGATTAAGAGAATATTCTGTTAAAGTCCTAAATCTTTGGTCCGACGAACACCTCATTATCGGAGCCTGAGGAACCACTATTGGCATCAAACAAGGTTGGAGGTGTGAACGCAATAATAGCCATGCTCCATGTATAAACGGTTTATAAACGGAATTGTTAAAGGCCGATCACACGGCTGTGATCCGTAATGCAAAAATCTATCGGATCGAATTAAAAAAAGGGTGATTGTAAAGATTCCTAAATAAGGCTACCTGAGGTATTGTAGCAAGTAGCGAGTCTTATAACTGCAATCTCCAATGTGATGGCACAAATCGTCCTAAGCCGTACTCTCAGCGATAATCAAGCTGGCTTTTCTGAGAATTTTTGTTGCAGTGACTCATAAACGTCACCTAAACAATTATTAAGTAATCCGAATGGAGGTTCTAATTATTTTTTACTTTCGTCGAAATCGAGATAGCGTTTGCCAGTACGTATAGACAGAAGATTTCTGACCCCCCCCCCCCCCCCCTTACCTAAAAATGTCAATTATGTTGTGCAAAATACCGGAAAAAGAATCAATGTAAATAAGACGAAATTTCAGCCCGCTTTGGCCCTAATGTGTGTACTAGAATTTCGTAATTTCATGGCTTGTAGTTTAGGTGATTTTGCTTGAGGTACTACTACCGAAAAAAGGACCAAAAGTCCTTAAAGTTTACAAGTTTTGTTAGTTAATTTCAATTTTTAACCTTATAGGTAGGGGGCGCTGAAGTCAAGAGCTCGAAAAAGAGATAGTCAGATGAGTGAGAAATAATCTCAGAATTGAGCAGTCTGAAACAAAAATATTCGAACAGGATTTTATAAAGGAAGGTTTCTTACCTAGTAATTTACCACAATTAGTTAAAAATTGAAATAAAAATGGCGAAAGTTTGAAAAAAAGTTTGAAAAAATTGCATTTTTGTTGACCCTTTTTCTCTTTTCAGTGTCTATTCGCATCGCCCATGTTGTCGGGGGTAGGGTGAGGCCCAGTTAACAAAGCAACTAAAATCCTGATTAAAATACCTCTTCCTCCCAGAAAGTCTAATAAAATATTGATTGCGCTCCTGGCAGACGGCAACGGAATGGAATTGCGCTGATGGAAGACTGCAACGGAATGAAATTTTGTGTGAAAAACTGTATTTTTGTTCAGTATGACAAACTGTACAACATAATAAATTTTCAAGGTCATCGGTGAGGTGTACCACTCGCCCCACTACCACCCCATGGTTGGTTGTGGGGGCTCACCCCCACCACTTTGGGGTTGTCATCTTAACCTTTACCAAATTGAATTCCGAACAACCAAAGGTGGCCGTCAATGCGGTCTGAAACTGGGATTTCCGGGATGGAAGGTCATCATGTTATCATTTGTTCAACAGAGGAAAAACAATGTACAATTCGCTTTAAAGTGAAGTGCTGTACTGTTCCACATTCGTGTTGTTCTGCATATGAAAGGTTCTCCAAATTTAATGGTACGTCCAAATTTCTCCCCGAGGTAATAGGAGTGGGAATGGTTTGCAGCTTATGTATCGCATGGCCTCAGAAATAGACAACCGACATTCCGCGTCTATGTTTCAGATAGTCAACGTTCTTAGAGATTGTCTAATTGTCAATAAGTTTATAAGTTTTATAAAATCCCCCCCCATCATACCTTAATACCCAAGATGCTTAGAGAGGGCGAACTCCATTCACTACGATGACCGAAATGGGTTGTGTAGGCTGGGTGTTTTTTAACAAACATTAAATAGCAAACAAACGTAGCACGATTTGCTTTGTCGTTAGAAATGTCATTGTTTACTGAATGAAACATGCATTCCTGTTAGATTTTTGAAAAATTCCAGAGAGTATTCATTATATAATAAAATCAATCAGAGTTGGTGACAGATCTGAACCCTGAGGTACACCGATATTTATTCTATAGAAATCAGATGTGACTCCGTCTATTATTACACCGGATTGAAGAGGCTGACGAAAACTTTCTATCCATTTTTAAGAAGGGAAATACCAATGCTCTGCTGGTGGAGCAGCCAGTGCGGAAATCGTACTGGTGATCGGTGAAAGTATGGTAATTTTTTAGTTATTTTACTGAGAATAACTGAGGTGACGAGTACCTTAAAACATCCTGTGTGCGAAAGTGTAGCGGCTTTTGCTAGTTAGTACACTGCGATAGAGATGGATAAGGCAAGTAGGAATTGTCAGCAAAAGTAGCAGAAAGCAGGTTGGCTTTGTTCACATGGTATTCACATTTTCGAGGGACCAGAAGCTCTTACCACGGTTTGAGTTAGCAAATACCAGTCTACCAACGCTTGGTGAAAACTTAGCTTAGGCGGACTAATCAAAGACTTGCAAGTATTCTGCGCATCTCTAAAGGTTGTCTTAGTTCTTTTGGCCATAATTTTTGTCCCTAAAAAGCTGCTTTTTTATTGTTTTTAATGACCATCGAATAGTAATTACTGAATCAATTGGTGGTGTTAGTCGGGATCAAGTTTTTGAAGAAAAGGAATAAAGCGATGCATCTCAAACCATGGAATGTTTAAAATATATTCGATTCTATGGTTAAGGTCACTCATGGAGTCCAGCTCAGTCAGTCACTTATGGTAGTGGAAAATTGGACAAAGATTAGATAATAGTCTGAATTGCCCAAGGAAGCAGTAACCGAAACCAAGTCCTTGTTTGCAAACGTTGTTAAAAGATTATAATATGGATCATATAGTAGTACCAAAAACCCTAGTCGGTTACTCAACCAGTTGTTGTATATTAAGGCGGGAGCTTAAGATATTGATCACCACAAAATTACCATACTTTCGGCGGCTCCAAATTGGAAGGCAGAGTGAGTTTTGGTATCTTTTCAGAACACCAGGACCTAGGTATTTCATTTGGCTTACTTGACTACTGCGATGTTTTTCCAGCTGAAATCATAGTTATAAAGGTAGCCGTAGACCGTATGAAGTACTAAAAGCTACCTACGGGTATCATCTGTATCTTCTTAAATCATTCTCGGGAGTGAACACGACCTCCAAAACGGTTGTACCATTCCGCTCAACATTGAACGACTTGACTGAGTTTCTGAACGTACGCTTCATTTGGGTACTGGGGCATAGTAATCAGAACTGCTCTTGTCGACTCGGATATAAATCATAAGCTTGGCAAGCCGCGAGCCACACTCAAACAGAAGATTTCACAAGCATTCCTCAGGATTGCAAATGTTCGATGGCAAAGGGAACACACCTGCCTTATTACCCGTCAGATATTACCGATTCTTGACCCAAAGCGGACAAGAGAGCTCATCTTGCTCGGAAGGAATTATAAGCGTTGTCGTGGCTGTCATTTTGGACCATTTTCTCATAGGTAGATACGCTGACAGACTTGGCACGACTCCAAAAGACTTCTATAGGAGATGCCAAGATGAGGAGGAAGAGAAAACCATACTTCACCTCCTCTGTACCAGCCCGTCTCTAGTCAACCGTAGGAACCGGTTTTTGGGCTCCCCTCTTTCAAAGAATTAACCGATGTTAGTGCCCTAGTTCGGTTTATCAGGAGCTCTAAATGGTTCCCGGCTACGTAACAGGGCTGCAACTGTGTGCTCTAGCCAGCAATACTTGCAGGTTCCCCGAGAGCTGGGTTCGACTGAAAACAGAGATCTAGCTTGATGTTTTAAAGAGTTCTAGGTCGGTTCTCCTCCTTTCTCCTTATGGGCTTAGGGTTGGATATACAGCCTCAACTATGATATAAAAATGGAGTGTATTGGCGTAAGTGTGCCTTTTTAGGCAGCCATCCTAACCTAACCTTCGATCAGCATTTTGCCTAGTTCCCGCAACCAGACAATTTCAAGTGGATCTATAATTTAAGGTGGACACCGAACCATTGACATAACTTTGCAACCCTCAAAGGTATTGTAGCGTAACATGTTGTCAGCAGAAAACAGCTATGTGTCACCGCCGGTGAGGTTTGAGCTTGGTACCTTTATGATGGAAAGCCTACAACTTATCATTAACTCCACCGCTGATAAGAATTTAGTTCGTATGTAATGAAAACCGGACAAGTGCGAGTTTGACTCGAGTACCGATGGTTCCGTAATATTTTTTCATGTGATATAACTACAAATTAACGATTTTCGGACTTTTTCCCTTACTTGTGATGTGAGACCTAACTTCTTGCAAAGTTTCATGATTTTAGGTCAACGGGAAGCATCCTATTGGTTTTGATTTATTTGCGAGGGTCTGTCTTGACAGAGAGATAGACAGACAGACGGACAACGAAGTGATCCAATAAGGGTTCCTTTTTTCGATTTTCTTTTCACATTAATGGAGATATTACTAAACTTTTATTTAACTAAATTTTTCAATCAAAGTCCTTTTAAAATCGGAACAAATAATCTTAACTTTGTCGATTACAGAATTTGCATATTTGTATTGATCTGCAATTATTAGCAAATATTAAAATCAAAATATTATCAGGGCAGTAACCCAAGTCTTTTAAGGCGGTATGCCACTTAACACAGTTCTCTCGCAAGATAATTGTCACGTAGAAGAACTAAATTATTCGAAATCCTTGGTAAAGTTGACAAAATTTTTATTTTCATCATATTGCTCCTATAATTCTTACACATCACGTAATCCCAGAAAATCCAAATGGGAACGTTATTTCAAATTTCTTCCTGTTCTATGACATTTTAAAATTTCGTCCTTTCTCATTTCATTCACGTTCTTTAGAATTGCTTTAGTGCGCGTACATTGACGGACTGTATGAAGTAAGACCAGCATTTCAGGACGTCATGGGATGTCCCTAAAGTGCAATTCACATACAACTTCTATAAATGGGTTCACAGATTCAGTTTTATTCCTCGGTAATTTGATTTAGTACCCTCCACTAAAGTTTTTTTAAAAGCTTTTTTAAGTGACCGTTTTTTGAGACGCCATAAGGTGCAAAATATGTCTACAATTGCCAAAGCCTTGCAACGTGGGCCATCAAAGGAGAAATTTTTCCCACGCCACGTGAACCATTTGCAGAAATAACCGCGCTTTTTGCGTTAATATGAGAAAACTCTAGCAAAAGTGATACCATTGCTTGGAACATTATTCATAAAATTCATCTTTGTACAAAATATATCTTCTGTGATATCGCAAGAAAGCGCTTAATGGCCTGCAAAATCTTGTTAAAGTTCTTGTTTTACGCGAAGTGAATCTGAGCAGCTTGTACATGATTTGGTTGGAATGGTTGGATAGCAAAATGTAGTCGTCTCATGAACGTTTGTATAGCCGAAAGGCAAATATCAGAATTTGTTATAACTTGAAATAGACAAGCATTTTAAGTTTCGTTATTCAACTTGAAGAACATAGTTTTAAAGATGAAAGTGAATTAAACTTTTCTGATAAATTGCTTTAAGTGCAATAAGACTTTCTTATGTAGAATACAATACAATATAGTAGAGTTATAGAAGTGGACAGTATTGATTAGAGAGGGCTATGAAGGCTTCGTAGTCGCCAATCTTTGCAACCATAACCAATTTGATCTTTTGTGACCTAACCCGATCTTTACAAATTTAAAAGTAAAAGCATTCAAGAAAGCCTATTATTAACCTGGTAGTCCCATTTACTACCTCTGACAATAGAAACTCAATTCCTAGAAGCTTGAACATCACAGTGGCAGAGGATATTCTCAGTGTTTCCCGTTTTTTCATACAGAAGCGTCCAGTTTTCCTCGTCCATTCCCAAAATATTTCGCGCCGTTCCCTCTTCCGCCTAACCCAATCTGTTAAGAGCGAATCTGAAATTTGGCCCCCAAATATTGAACCAACTTATGAAATAGTACTACAACCGCGCTTGTGTCTGTTTTCTTCTTACTCTCTGCACGCTGTAACTCTTTTGTCTCTCTCGACTATTTGCTGCTGAATGCGTTATAGGACGTTGTTATTTGTTAAATAAAACCCTGAAAAGGTTGCTGGGCTAATGGAAAGCGAAGTTATAAAGATGGTAAATATGTCTAAAGTAGCTACATACACCTTGGTGTATTTTCCTTTCGGAATACAAAAAAAAACTTTATAGTCGTATTCTGAAACCCTGAACTGACCCCTGAGATGGAATTCGTTGAGCGGCACAACCAATATGCCATGGGTCCTGGGTTCGAGACCAGATGAGCCCGTGAGCTTTTATTAAGAAATTAAAATAATTCAGCAATGCAAAAAACAAGACTCAAGTTTCCTCACTTCCCGCGCACCTCAGGGTTCAGTTCAAAAACTAAATGCTGCTTAATCTCCCTTAAAGGAACGCCCAGTTCACCCTCTACCTATTTCAGTCGACGGAGTGAATATACCAAATTCGTCCTCTCTAAACATCTTGAGAATTAAGATGCAGCAATCTTAGCTGGACTGATCATATATTGGCATTTGCTAAAATTGCGATGAAATGCTTGGGTTTTCTACAGAGATGTAAGAAATATTTCACCCCATCTGACTTAGCGCTGATCTTCAAGTCCAACATCAGACCAAGACTCAAATATAATTCCCATATTTGGTCAGGGGCCAGGGTCAGGGTCAGCTCTTAAACTTTTTGGCGATCTTTCAATCTCTGGGATCATTAGCTCCCTGGAGCATCGACGGAATGCCGGATGTGTTTCACTCTTTAATCGCTATTTCTAACGAAATTGCTAGCGTCATTCCTTTTAGACACATGACAACGCGCGATACAAGAGCTGCAAGTCGCTCCCACCCCTATATTTTCCAAGTCAAAGTTGGATGTACCGTCCAATTTCGGGAATCTTTTCTAAGCAGAAGAACACGAATGTGCAACAGCTTCTTTTTTTCCTTCATCATATGAGTCCGAAACTTCCAAACGAGGCGTACATCGACACCTCCTTCACTCAACCTCTTAACCCATTTCCCTCACCTTTAGTTCCCAAGGGTGTGGAATAAATATAACCGTTAACTCAAAAAGAGACGCTGAAAGGTTCGAACATTTGTCACAAGCAAAATTTTATGATAGGACTTTTGTGTCACTCTGTAAATACTGGATAGTAAAATTTTCTACAACTTATTAAAAAACTAGGAACTGAGCGTTTTACCTTATGCTTAATGCTAAAAAGAGTGGGTCAAGTGTAATGCCACGCAGCTGCAACCAACACGATGGTACGTTTCGTTCTCCTTACTGCTGCTTCCACTATTATTCCCGACTCACTCACAGAAAACCTATAGTACCTCACTATTATTCTATTGTTGTCACTACCCTACAAAATGAAGTTTCAAATCGGAAATATTTAAAGTAAACTAGCCTAGGCACCCTAAATATTGCAATTTAATCGTCACCCTGTGGCTCCTTAATAGTTAAGATTGCCACTTGCCTTGCCAAAAATTTTAGTTTGTCTCTACAGGTAGCAAAACCTCCTTCAGTATTGCCCTTTCCAACGGCAACACCCTGTATTTACATTTAACGATGTTATAACGAATGTTCTTGAGATTTAATTGTAAGAAAGCAAAATAGATTTTACTTTGGAAACAATAACGAATGTTCCTGTCCTCATCCGACAAATGGTACTACTACTAATGGTGCTTTCCATTTATCACCTGCTTCTATTTCGACTATTAAGGAAGCTTTCAAAACGATTTTCTGCAGGACAGTCTACAATCGGAACAAATGCTCCGGGTAAGTTCCTGGCTGAACTTTTTAATGATATTTAAATAAATGCACATCAAATTTTCGTAGATGTCCTGAAACAGAACAAAAGGAAAATGACAGAAAACTTTTGAAAATCTCATTAATGCGAAACAAAATTACTTTTATTTACGTGTAAGTATATGCATCCGTTGAATTTCCGTACGGAAGAAATACAAATGGTTTTGGATGGCTAAGCTTAAGCTACAGGTGTAAATTGTCTGACAGCAATGCCTTAGTCACGTTCTAGATTGAAATTTGCAACTTGAAAATGGAATCCATCCATCCAGTTAATTATTTTAGTGAAACGAAAAAGAGAAAAGAAAGGGGTTGGAATTCATTTCCATCAAAAGCCGTACTGCAAGCTGCAGCATCCCAAGAACTTCTCAAGTTCCATTTGCATTTTGTGCGGCATCTTTTGTTCAAGTATTCTTGTTGTCGTACCACATATGCATAACTTTAAATTTATAGAGAGCTTAGGGCGGGTCCTTGTAAGTTCAATGATTTCGTGGATAACCGAAAAAGTGAAATTGACCCATTTGTTATAAGTACACGAGCTTTGTAAAGATAGATGTATCTATTTTAAATAAATGTTAGATTTATGCTCTATTTACTAGACATGAGCTTCTTCTTTTAAAATTTTTTATGAAGTTATTTGCTGTCAAACCACTCTGTACCTACTTTATCAGTTTGGGTGAAAGGTAGAAAGTTCAATTTGCATATGAAACTCTAAACAAAATGAAAGAATCCATAAATCTTCAACGTAGCAATATAATATTGTACAGTATCCCAAACATAACCATGTCTAGCAATACGCTACTGCTTTCGATTGCATACATTGGTCGGAAAGTTTTCCGAAGGATTTAATATTCCGCCAATAAGTGAAAGCAATTTCCTCGCGTCAGGTAAGCGATCAAAGGTATAACAAGTAGAATAAGAAACTTTATAGTCTCTGATCCTGACATTTCATAATACATCCTTAAAATTCATAAAACTCGGAGCTCCTTGCAATTCAAATGCCTGAAAAATGCATGCACACGCTTTGATTCATTATTGATGCGAGTAGCAAGCACCGACACACAGGACTCGGTCCCGAGGGCTTAAAGGAAACCAGGACTCGAATGAGTATGCTATGTTTATACTATACTCGCTCTATTCTCAATGGGAAAATAACTTTGGGTTGCGTCATCGACATATATCACCGGTCTAGCTATAATAGACAACCTTTGATGAGTGAGCTGGGAATGGTACTTCATAGAGAAATTTATGAAAGCTTGTGGACATTAAATGTTTTTATATGCCCGCGAACTTTACGGTTCCTTTATTTGGTTTTTGTTGAATGATTAACGTCTGAAAGAATGTTATATAGGTAGGTATACTGTTCATAATCATAAATCGATTGTTATAGGCCTAAGCGAAATTTGTTTTCATATACGTTATGGAAATGTGGAAAATTTTAATATTTCTGTTTATTACGATTTTGCCGAAGTTCAGGGGATATACATATGATGCTAGTGCTTGTAAGACGACGTTAAACTCTTCCACATTTATATTATTCTACTTATTAAGCATTCCCGAAATTTTACGGAATGCTGAAATGTTACCTTGAAGGTATAGAAATAAGAACAACTTAAAGCTTTTGTATTGCGTGTAGTGATATGTAGGAATCAGATTAGCTCTTTAGATTCGTCGATGCTTTGTTGGGAGTTATCCAATGTCGTAATGCATGATCAATTTGGATGATTATTTTTGAATTATACGTAAAGTTGCATAATTCAATATCCTTAATTTATCAAGAATGCCCAATGAGATCAACGAGAGAGCAGACAGCATTAAATGCTCAAATTTCAACACTGTGCCAAGTTAGTTCACACTGTATCCGTCTTCCCGCCAAAAACACTAGAACTAATATAAGAGGCCGTTAGCAGGAACGAGACGAACAAAAATTCGACCATAGCTGATCTCCGAAAAAATTCTAATTGTTTAAGGGACGCATCACGGAAACGCTAGACAATGTTGCACCATCCCCAACAACGGTGTTGTTTATATCAAGCTAAGGGAAGGTGTGGCACCAGGCCCGTGCGCAGGGTGGGGGGGGGGCGAGTTTGGGGTTCAGTCCCCCCAGGATGGTTGTTCAAATTTTCTGAACTCCTTGATTAGGAAAAATGTTACTGAAATACTAAAAAATAATATGACCATATTTTTTAATTCCATAATATATCATATTTTATGTACAACCATTTGTTGATAGTTTCCTTTGTATAGCTCCTTTATTTGTTTTTAATGAAATTAGTTAACCCCCCCCCCCCCCCCCCCCCCCACGAGTAAATCCTGCACACGGCCCTGTGAGGCACCAATAATAATAGTATTAAGTGTTGATGTGCTAGTCCAGTGTATAGCTACATACAGATAGAACCGATGGAGTTTAGTTATCAATAATTTTCAGTTCTATTTGGAATATTAAACTTGACCCGGTAATTTTCTTGATTTCTTCTTTTGTTTTTAATAATAAATTTTTATTGTAATCATGAGATGCTTTTATGTGTCTCTGCCTGTTTCGTGCGCTAATTCCGACTAATAGATTTTCTCCCTTGGACGGAGTAAGAACTAGACCTAAAATCATTTAGCCGAGAAGGGCATAGATGTGATATAGGGAGACAGATTGACATCGAGGTTGTCATTCTGTCCATGTCCTACGAAGATTTTTCCACAATTTCTTTGGAGACTGATAAACATATATCTAATTTTGAACTGTGGTAGCTTTACTAACGATGAGGTCAATAATTCTACCCTTTCATCTGTTGCATTGGTGTCATAAACTGATAAACTGCATGCCAATACATTTCATTTCATTCCTCTATTAGCAGTAATTTGTCAGTAATGTTGAAATCTCGGTATGCGAATCGAGTCTAGGTTCAGTTTATGTGTGAAATGAGAAATCATGGTCGAATTAAATAGGAGGTGATGTTGGATTATATTGGATAGTTGAGAATATTCACATTGACGTCCCCACACAAAACAACATTCTGATAGCGTAATTCCGCTGACGGGATGGTTTCTGCGAACTTCGCAGTATTTTCTAGGCTCAAATTATTTGGTGGGGGGGCTGGGGGGAGCACTTTTCGGAAGCTGAACGAATCTTGATAACTTTCAATTCTATAAGAGTTCCAGGCATTGAAAAAAGAACAAGAGAAGTTCTCAGGTTATTCTGAATGTAAATAGCGACCCTGCCGCCAGTACGGCCCAACCTATCGTTCCTGAACAATGTGTAATTGGAGATCGAAACTAAACATTGTACTGCAACCATGTTTCACATATAAGCAAGGGATGGATTTCCACACCAGAGAACATTTCCTGCTGTTGACCAACCTTACTCCTCAGAATCTACGCATTCAGACAAACTATTCAGTTTTGCAGCATCATGGATCCATGCATGAATTTGCATTTCCATGCAAACTATTTCCTCTATTAAACCTACCGTCACCGGTCTCGATTCGCTTTCTCCCGAATTTAATAATTTCTTTGCTCCCTATATCTCGTTCATCTCCTTCCTGGCCGTGTGATTTTAGGGTAATCAGTTTGCTGAACTTTTGATCTAAGTTCTTAGGCAAATAGTTCAGTTTAGTGACGCGAATAATTTCCTACATGGCAATCTGGATTTCGGGTTGGATACAGCTGCGAATCTGCACTCTTAAAAGTAACAACATATGTACATTCACGATTTCTTTCGCAAATTAAAGAATGATTTAAGCTTCCCATCATCCGCCCTTAAGCTGAGAGGTAAAATTTTATCAAGCCGCACTCAAAATGTTTAGGAGCAGGGCTCCCTCTCTAGTTTAATTTTATTAAAAGACGGGGTGCCTCAAGGTTCAGTGCTTGCTCCACTATTATTCAGCCTAAATATAAATGACGTACCTAGCGTTATATGCATCAATGAAGGAAAATCGACCGCTAAACGGGTAAAAGATGATGTCAAGGTCTATATGGGAATTTAGAAATAAATTCAGTTCGTAACGCATGTACCAATTTCGATGACTCTTTTAATTGTTGTATAGAGTATGGTCCCACATTGGTATGATATCAAAAACTTTTAGGCGGGTGCGTTGTTGGGTAGCAGGAGTGGAATCTAAAAAAAAATTCGGGTTTAGAGAGTGTAGGGGAGATGGCGAAACTTTACTTTGTAGCCCGTATGTCGATTTGAACGATTTATTATTGTATTGAGTATGTTCCGTCATTGCTACTATGGGCAACATTTTGGACTAGGGTGGAGAAGAAGACTCGTAACTGGTGGACCGATTTTTCTATTCTTTCTTGTTGTTTAGAGTATGTTTCTCTATTGGCAATATTAAAATAAATTTTTTTGCGAGGTGGTACTGGCGGGTCAGTGAGGAACATAGATTCGTAACAACGAGTACAGCGATTTGGATGATTTTTTTTATAAAATATGTTTATCCCTATATATAAATGCGAAATACCAATCACTCATCAGGAAATCTTAGGAACTATAAAGCCTTTAAACTTGAAATTTGACAACTAGGTTTCTTATATTACGTTTGCATCCGAAATCCGGCTTATAATGGGGTCACTGACTCACTCTTCACGAAATATCTGGAACTATAAAGCCAACTTGAAATTTAGCAGTTTGGTTCCTTATACGAATATAACTATACAGGGTTTTTCACATAAAGTTTGCCAAAATAAGTGTGATAAAAAATCCCACCTCTCTCTCTAGTTCCCGTAACCCTTTATGGGGCATGGGGCGGAAGCAGAACTTCACTTAATACGAGACAATGATTGAATTGACCTATAATTTAAAGTGCATTTGGCATTTTCTTTGTACCCCCAATGATCTTTGTTATCGTAACCTTTTGCCAATAGAAAGCAACTATAGATCGCCGCCGGTGAGATTCGAACCTGGGACTTCTGGGTTGCAAGCCCGACACGTTAGCCAAACAAAAAATTATATGGCAGAAAATTGTATTTCTGCGAACAAATTTCTACGTCATTTCTCTACTTGTACCGTTTTGGAAAGGTAATAAGATAGGAAATTTTATAAAACTAAAAAGCAGGTGTACTATTAATTACATACATTTTCGCGAAAATTTGTTAAAATGCTAACTTTTAGGTTGAGTTGCCCCCTCCCCCTTCCCTATGCGGACAGTCAAGTGACGCTAAAAGCTCTTGGGGGACCAATGAATTTAAACAAAATTCTTCTTTGATGGGTACAGAGCCCTACAAACTGTAAGCATAAACAGAAGAGTGCAGCTCTGGTGGGTAACCGTGTACTGGGACATCACCGGAAATGAAACTGTTCGCACTAAGCGGGGAACTGAAATGGAAGGTCAAGATGCGGAACAAATATTTCTTTCGATAAGTGGTGTTATCAAATTACTTAATGACGGTTAGCTAATTTCGAAAAGAAGATGGGAAGAGACAATGTGTCTAATCGCGAAGTCCATGTGGAATACCTTTGATGAAACAAATACTAATTGCCTATTTAACCTAACTCGGAATCAACGTAGAACTGGATAAATGACCAATACAACCCCGGATTTATATGAACTGGATACTTATCATCCACAAAAAATCAACACATAATGCATAAATATACTTCAGTTGTTGGGGCTTTCGCCAGGTTTTTTTTTAATCCCATGCGTTACTGATGGATTGATCAGCACTGCTTTTGCAACTATTGCAATTGCATTGTACGAAAAGTATTTTTCAAGCAACATTAAAACATGAAAAATAAAGCAATTTTAAAAAGCTAAAGCGACTTCACTAATAAATCAAATTTTTATCAAAGTACCAATGAGAGCCCGTAATCTGTACATCAAAACAAAAATCATCAAAATTGATCCACTCTTTATGAAGTAAGGTACCAAATTACAGATTAACAACGGAGCATTGCAACTCCATCTCCAATAGGGCACTAAACGTAATATAACGTAAATTGCAAGCCAGTAACATTACTCTGCAACCCATAATTTGCCGTGCCCCCGCTTAGACTACCTGGGCACTACCTACCCTTTCTCGAAGCGTTTCGTCGTATTTTCGAACCCTCATAGCTTCGGTCTGGATAATACCAGAGAGCCCAAATTTAGTATGGCTTGGTTTCATGAATCTGGTTTCTGACACAACATTAAAGATCAGTGACTTAATATCCTACCATAAGTCCATAGGAGTGACTGTGCGATGGCCACGAAACTGCCAAACCATAATTTTTGACCAAGATGTAGGGTTTCTAGAGTTAGTGGTTGTAGAGTTAATGGCTTAGCTCCACATGAGATCTGATAACTTTTTAACAGTGAAAGCGGTATGAGCTTGTGAGTCTTGGCAACCTTCTTAACATGAAATGTTTTTGGTGGGATGATCTTTTTACGTAATCTGTTGTCAGCAGAAAAATAATTATGGATCGACGCCGATGGAGTTCGAATCTGGAATAAAAAGCCAGCAGTTTATCCTATACTTTACCGACGGCTCAAAATATAGTAATCATTTAAATTCTAATTATAATTATCGAATAATTGTTATTATATTTTAAAATTTCTAATACTTATGAAAATAAAATTACAGTTGTAATTAAGTACCAAAATAGTGAGTTGTTTACAACTTCGCTTTAATACGATATCCTGTGGTTATCCTGTCACGGTAGCAATTAAGGCTATTATGTAGGCAGAGAATTAACCTGTAACCTCAGATATTTGAGGAAAGTGATAGCTTTTTTGCTTCTAAAATATTTATGCATATATGGTAATTGGTCCTATAAAACAGTAAGGGACAACAAATAAATACAAACAAAAGAACATGAAATATTTTCCCAATTCAAGAAACCTCCATATTAGCACACTCCACTGAACTGTGAATTACTTTTATCCTTTTACGGTAGACAAAAGCCCCCATAAAGCCCCATGAAGGCATTATGATAATTTCGTTCAACGATGACGATTCAACAAGTTTCGAGAATTCTCGCCAACAAACCGAACCCGCAACATTTTCAGTGATATTTTATTTGTGGGGCTGATTTTATAGAACTTAAGTTTTCGCTGTTGGTAGCTCTTAATGACACTTTCATGACTTTATAAGGAGACAGAAACATTGCGCCTTCGCCAGGTAGGTTAAGAAGGTATGTAGAATTCGAAAACGATTACTGGAAACGAGCCAGAAAATTTATTTCCGTAAAAATCACTTAGTGTGTTGTCAGAAACGGACAAAGGGCTCGAGTTAAGTAGTCTTAATTTTGGATTTTAACACTGAAAGCATTGAATTACATGCATCGTAAATTTAAATGTAGAAAGCGGAACTGACTATTGTGCATGTGCTATTGTTCACTGCAACAATGAATTTGTTCTTGGTGAAATATATTCTCGTAAATACGGCAGCACAAGGTTGAATATACCTGGCACAGGCGTAAAATATATCCATATAGTGATTCCATGAAAAGTGTGTATAAAGTAGGATTATATCTTACTTGATTTCTTAGCAGAAACAAAAAATGAACACTTTTTGGAAAATTTTATATAGAGGTGACGGCCTAGAAGCGAGATTTTTTAGTGTTACCCATATAAGCATGAAATTTAAAGTAGGATAGATCTGAATAACATGTCGGCTTTCAGCTTAATATTCTACAGTTTCGAATACCGCCAACAGCAACTAAACATTACTTTATGCTGACAAGAGATTATGCTTAAAAACCATAGGAAACCGCTTGGTATTCAAGAAAGCTCACATTTGTTTCAATGTAAAACAGTTTACATATAAGAGATATGAGGGATGAGAGAATATACATATGCCAAAAGGCAAATTTCGAAATTTTTGCGGCATACTTATTTCGATAAAATATAAAGGACACTTATTATGACATGGAATGTTTTAACCAACGGACAAACCAATTTTTGTTAAAGTGTTACTGCCGTGTTGTTTAAATTTCAGAAAGAGATAGCGTCATTGCTTCTAAATTGCGTTCATCACTAAAGAGTTTTTAGTTTTACATAAACTGTGTTGAGTGAGAGAAGAACTTCACTTAATTCGATGACAATGAGTGCAAGTGGATCTAGAATGCAAAATGAATTCCGATCGACCGACATTACGCTGCAACCCCAAATAGACTTTTATTGCAATCTGTCAGTAGAGGACAACCATCAGTCACCGCTGGTGGGTTTCGAACCTGAGATTTTCATGATAGAAGCCCAGGACGTTATCCCTTACTCTACGGAGCTTAACTATCTTTATGAGATTGTAAGATGCACTTATAAGATTCTTTAAGTTCCTGGCTAGCTTGTAAGTATTAAGTTGGAAAAACAGAAAAATGCTTAAAATTTGCGTATGTCTAAACGGAGAGAAAACTTCTGTAATTTGTGTGCGAAAATTCCGGTAAAAACTACGGTTGTTAAATGCAAATGTTGCAACTGTAAGCTGACTTCATTTTACGGAGCAGCACCGTAAAATTTTCTGAACGATGAGCCCCGAATATTACACAGCTCCACAAAAAAAATTGAACCAATTAATAATGAGGTCTGAGGGTCTGAGTATCTTTACCATATGTTTTCGAGGTCGCTGAATCTAAATCCGAGGTCCGTTTAACCCCATCACATCAGGATTTTCCATAACCTCAAAATTTAGACCAAAAACCCTTATCACCCCTTGAATTTAAGACCCTATAACCCCGTCATACCAAAAGCCCCAAAAACCCTAAGGCCTTAACCCCCCAACCCTTAAATCTCATAACCCTATAACCTCAAAATAAAAGCGGCAAAGGTCACAATGCGCTCCTCATTTCCGAAGTTAGGGCTAGATAGGCAATTCGACAGTACATAACGAATGGAAAATCCTGATGTGATTCGAATTCAGCGACCTCCAAAGCATATAGTAAACATAGTCAGACCTCATTATTGATATTTTAATTTTGTGTGTGTTAACATAGCTATAGCGAAGAGTACTGGGGAAATTATGGTGAAGAATCATGAAGCCGGTTATTCCGGAAAAATTTGTTGTCAACTTTTCCTAAATCGCACAATAAATATGAGTCACAATAATTTTACGGTGCTGTTCCGTAAAAATTGGAAGGATCGTAAATTGTGTAGTGTACGATTACGATGTGGGGAATCGTAATCTTTCCTAGAATTTTCACTGCTTACGTCGAGAAACGTGGTCATATTGTCCTAAACCATAAATAAATCGAATGCAGTCATTGATAGCAGTCTTCACCCTATGTCAGCAACTGTCTATATTCCTATAAGTTAGACTTTCATCTTGACTAATTGAATTTTTAATTAATTACAACAAAGGATTCTCCTCTATTTTCTTTAACCCCTAGTGGGGCATAGGGCGTCGAACAGCAAGAGTTTGCCAATAGCCAAAACCTTCGGAAACCTGCATAAACTTTACCTAACTTTGCACTCATATTTTCGCGGCATCTCATATTCTTTCTAATTACCACTTCAATAAATTTACTTTACCTAGAAGTTATTTTTATGATAAAAGCTGAGATTATGGCATATTACGCTATAGCATAGCCTTGGCAGGAAAGAAATTAAGGGTAAGGGAAATGAGTTAATGGAATTTGCGAATGATTATAAAGGGATGAGAGCGACTTAAATCTCTTATATCGCGGTTTTTTGGTGCATACAAGGAATCAGGCAAACAATTTCGTTACAACAATGGCCGTAGAAATAGCCTTAAAAAAGTAAGATATTTTCGATGCTCCAGAGAGTAAAATTCTCTGAGATTGTGAAATCACCAATTTATCTTATAGTCTATTTGAACTTGCGCACCGACATTACTCTGCAACTGCAATGACCTTTTATCTAGATTGTCAGCAAAAAAAACATACAAATCCTTGTCTCTGACAGTGACAGGGTGATTTTGCAAGATCAAGTTGACTCACCTAGTTCTATTTTGCATTTGCGACTTTGCGTTGTTTTCTGCGAAATGTAAATCTAGATGATTTACTATTTGTGGTGAGCTCAAATTAATCCACAGCAACGTGTGCTGCCTCTATGATAGCATGTTTCTTTTCAGATTTTCCCCAAAGAGTGCAGATTAATGGCGTAATTGCTGGTCCTTTGGTTCTTTCACGTGGTGTACCACAGGGATCAATACTGGGACCGTTTTATTCAGCCTCTTCATCAATGATTTGCCAAATGTAGTGCTTGATGTGGAAATTTATCTTTATGCTAATGATGTTCAGGTCTATTTAGGTAGGCCTATTGGGCTCCTTGAGGAGTGCATCGAACGTATAAATTCCTATTTAGAATATATGATATTCGATATTCTCCTCACTTCGCACATTTCGTTGTTGGTGAAACAAACGTTAAACACCCACCATGGAGCGCGAACTTTCTAAACGGGAAGAGTCAAACGCTATTTTTTATTTTTTTTTATTTTTCTTTTACTTTGTGGCAAAAGTTAAGGGGACAACCCTTTGATGCGTTAGCATGACTTTGTCAGAAAAGGATTTAGGGTAACGGGAATGAGGGAACGTGAATGTCTTGTTTTTGTATTGATGGGAGCTAGACAACAGCCGAGCTACAGAGTGAATTTTTTTAATGCTATTTTTTAAAAACCCGGGAATTTAAACAATATATAATTCACACTATTTTCACATTTTTGTTTCTTAATATTTGCTTATTATGATTAATGTCCTTACGTGATTTGTACAGTTTTTATACAAATTTTTAGTTATAATCTTTTTGCTTATAGGTTAGTTTTGCTGTCCTTATATTGTACTATAATAATAGATCACGTGTACATGAATTGTTAATAATTTTAACACGTTCGCCGTTCAAATTTTGTAAGCCTACGAATCCTGCTTGATCATGTCATTTCTCCGTCTATTTTTTCTTCTGCCAGCATATAATCTCTATCATTCACTGAAGAGCTCCCAAGTAAAGAGGGCTCTTCACCAGATGTAATCGAAGTGTTTAACTTCAAGGAGTCGCCTCTCAATGGAGACTATGTCTTCCTATCGGATTCTCGGATTCACCATATGCTTACTACTTATTATCATTATTATTATTTGAAATCGTTTACTGGTTGTCTGTAGATAAAGACTACTCAGATGTGATTACACGAATTCTCTTCTAAGGGACACGATTCATGTAGGACCTTCTTGTTTTCTTTAAAGATTACTCTTTTTCTTAGAGTTACGTTTATTTCTTTTTTATCTGAACTTCAGCGAGTGGTCATTCTGAAATTGATCGTCATTAGTTATTGTACCATTTGAAGGATTTTCCTTCCTAGAAAATATGATCTTAAAGACTCCTGTATTTTTCTTTCCTACGACCTGTAGGATTCAGTCACCTGTATGCCACACAACTAATATGTTACTGTGCATTGTAGTCTCACCACCAAAAAAATGGATTGATTAAACGAAAAAAATTCACCCGTACCTTCCGATTTTTTATGACCAAAAAGTTGTTATTTATCAACGCGATAATGCTGGGAGTGATACTGTTTTGGAGATCAAGGAAAATCTTTAAAGTATTGAAAGCTCTGATATTCTAACACATCCAGCACTCTCCTTAGACTTGGTGCCAAGAGATTTTCTTTCTGCTCCATGGAACTCTAATGACCGGGATGTCAGTTTTACAGAGAGAGGGAGAAATATTTTACCTCAAATGCCATGATATTTTACTAGGGTGATTTTAACTGTTTGGATGTAGATGAAGGAATGTAACCGACCAATATATTACCTGTTAATTAAGCCAAGTAAGAATGGGTATTAGAATATGAGATCCATAATCACTGTTTCAAATTCTCCACGCTTAATGACACCTTCCACTAAACATTTATCTGACTCATTATAGGTCACCTAAAAAGTGAGAAAAGTAATAAAATTTTTATGGTAGTCGCATTTAATATGAATGCGAAAATAATGAAGAAAGAACCTCAACTTATCCTCGCGAAAGGCTCTTAATTTACACTTGGCTTAATTTGCCACATGGTCTAAAACTTGTTCTTATCCTTATTTTCGTATTACTTGAACAATATAATTAAAGAGCAATTATATTGTTTGTGACTAATTTATCCAATTAACTTAAACGTCTGTACAGTGTCCTTATTATTAAGTCCTTAAAGACGCCCTTTAAATTATTCATATCACAGTGACCGAAAGGAAAGCTTTGTTAGAAGTTTTATGGCGTAAATTTCTCTTACTACGAGCATAATTTAATAATCTTAATAGGACCATTTTGAGTTCATGCAGTAGTCAAGAGGTGCACACATGAGTTCTTCGTCTTAACTAACTTCACTCATTTGTGGTTGTTGAGGAGTTGGTATAAGGTTTAAGCCAGCCCACTTTAGAATAACCTGAAGTAGCGTGAATTATTTCTCTTAAATTAATATTAATGCATAGAAGTAACGAAACTTTGGAATCTCCAAATATTTACCTGTTAAAAGGTGGAAATTATGCCCATTCTGTACCAAATATATGGGCGTTTTTCCATTCTAACAACGCATAAGTAACGCTAAGATGAAAATTCACACTGAATTTCTTCCTCTTCGTAAAGGAGTCCTTAATATATCCTCCTTTATAGTAGCAAGGCATTAATATCCTATACAGAAACAACCCATTAATCACGCCCGCTTTCACTTACCTTTTATCTAGAATTTCCGAGGAAGCTCCTCAAGGAATCACTCTTTATTCTTAGATGAAAGCTCGTATGTCTCCAGGAATGTCAGAACTTTAAAAATAAGAAGCAATTCTCCTGTGAAACTGTCAGAATGTAAGCAAATTACTCGTGTGTGTTCAATGAACCCAGAAATCCTGTGAGACAGTTGAAATGTCTGGACGAAGGGAACGTGCAAGACACGTGCATTTCATTTTGTTTTTTGTTTTTTGTTAATTTTCTTTCGCGCTTCCCTGTCACATCTTGTTGCACTCTCCTGAAAAAGTTTGTAAGGAGCTCATTTCACAGAAAGTAGTTGCAGTATATGTTATGTGCTCATCAGGATGATTGTCAAAAATGTTACAATGTGTAGAAAGTAGCAAAGTTTTCAACATATTTACATAGCTTTAGGTTTAAATTATTTTGGAAACTGAATTATAATTTCATATACTTCAGAAATATTAACATAATACTGCAGTACCTAATGCAGAGCCTTGCGGAGGATGCAGAACAAGTTCTCAGAATTAAATCAAAACATAATTGCTAAATAAAATTTAAATGCTATCACTGTTCGAAGTAAAGTTGAATATATGCTTGATTCCGCAGTTTGAGTCAGTGGCTTGGTCTTTAATTTTCCTGGATTTAATTCAGTCTACCAATTTAATCTCCTATAAACTAGCATAATATATACTTGACTCCTACTACAAACTACAATACTAACCACAGTCTAAGCGTAAGTTCCAAATTACATTTATTATTATTTTAAAAGAAGTCTAGAGAAATGAGCCTCAGATGATCAGGATTTATTTATTTATTTACAAAGTTTCATCACAGACTGATTACTTAACAATAGAAAAGCAAAGTAAAGATGCAAGTGAAAAAAAAAAGAAAAAAAGGAAAAACGCAAGAATAAAAAAAACCAAAATAACAACTACAAACGAAAATGAAAATAGACTTAAAACAATCAACATATCAAAACGCTTACAAATTAAAATACATAAACAAAAGAAAAAGTACATAGAATATATAAAAATGTAAGCTTAAAAACGACTTTAATGGAGCTGATATCTCGCATTTGATTTAGAAAAATTAACATCGAGACGGTTGAAAAAGCAATTAAAAAGGCGAGACTTTGACTACAATGGCTCATTCAAACCGTAGTTAGTGCGGTGAAACGGAGCCTGGAGAAGGTCACTATGTCTAAAGGAACGAGTATGAACACGGATATTTAACTTAGACAACAGTTCAGGTGAGTCAACAAAACCCTGCAAGATATCGAACATAAATTCCTAGATCTGTTGCGCCTATCCATTAGAGAGTCCAATAAGAGTAGCCCAAGTCGTTTTTTATACGCGGGGAGAATTGAGGAACCTGCGCTGAACAGCCTCAATACGAGCACTATGAACCGCACATGACGGAGACCAAACGGGACCAGCATACTCTAAAATGGGCCGGCCGAAGGTACAAAAAAAGCTTGGTGATAAAGGGATTATGAAAGACAAATGTGGATCAAAAATAACACCAAGATACCTTACTATATCCAGTCCGGTTAGCAAGGTGCCACTGACAGAATAGTCATACAACAATGAAGCTTTCCTTCTTGAATACGAGACAAACGTACATTTATCAACGTTCAAGGGAATACTGTTCGCAATACACCAAGAATTAGAAGATTAAAGATCAGAGTTCAGCGTAAAACAATCGTTGAAGTCAGAGACAACACGAAAAATTTGGGCATCGTCAGCATAACATAAAATTTTCGAGTTCGCTAAAATGGAGCCCATGCAATCAAAAGCCTTACTAAAATCGGTATAAATACAATCAACCTGTTCATCAGCCTCTATATATAATAAAAAGGAGCGGACCGAGTATACTACCCTGAGGCACCCCAGCGGTAACAGAGATTTGGTCTGATAGAGTTCCGCGGAACATGAATCGTTGCGTGCAACCGGACAAGTAATAATATAACCAATTGAGAAAATGAGTAGGAAATCCAAGCAAAAAAAGACATCACAGACGAAAGCCTCGAAAATCTTTGCTATGACACAAGCTAGCAATAGGACGGTAATTAAAGATATCGGACTTGTTGCCCTTTTTATGAAGAGGGATAATTAGAGAGCTCTTCCAAAGAACAGGGAAACGGCCAGAACAAATGACAAAGGACGCCGGTCAGGGACGACTGAAAATTTTTGAAGAAGAATGCAGGAATGCCGTCAGGGCCCCTCGAGAAGCTCTCCGACAGATCGAATAGATGCTCCACAACAGATGACTCATGAAATACAAAATCAGCAGGCTTGAGCGAAGTGGGCGGAAGCCTAGTCAGGTGAGTAAAAGCAATAGAAGAAATATCACAGTTGGAATCACAGAAGGCAGAACGGAAAAAATCTGCAAAATAATTGGCGATAGAAAAGGGATCATCACTTTCACGATCACAGTAAAAAAGAGAGGAAGGATAATCATCACTGTTACGCTTGGAGTTAATGAACCTCAAGAATTGCTTAGGATTTGCCAACAAAGTGAACCTCATGTTGGCCAAGAACTCAGCACAGGAAACCTGCAACTGAGAGGAAAGCCTATATACATATAGACATATAGCCTTCGTCACTTCCCGAATCAGAGAATCTCCTCCAGGCCTTACCCCGCAGGTTCCTGAGATGTCTCGAGGTACCGTCGAGTCACGGACGAAACAAAGCCGAAGAACCCGACCTAGAGGTACAGATAGGAACGTACTGAATAAAACAAGCAAAGAAGGCATCGTAAAAGACACCCACAGCCAGGTCGATATCACCTTCCCCCAACACACGAGACCGAGATAAAAGCCACTCATTGATGATCGAAAAATCGGCACGCTTAAAATGAAAGAATCAATCACCAAATGTAGATGAAGATGTGTCAATGAAGTCAAAACACATAACAACAAGGGGCGCAGGATGATGGAAAGATTTAGGAACTAAGGGAGCAAGACATCTCCTAACCAGAGTACCGTCGGGGTCGGAAGAAAACACAAAAATCTAATGTAATTGTATTATAAGAGTCATTCTTGACGAATGTGTTTGAAGAAATAAATCTTAATCTCGTTAAGAACGGCAGTATGTTATCCATTATATCACCGAGACTTTTATCGCATTTCATAGAAAATATAAAAATGAGCTAAAGCTTTTATAATTTCATTTCACAACACTTTTTCCGGGCATCAACCCTTTAGACAAGAAACGAGTTTAAAGGAGGTCATTATAACGAAGTTCAAACTTAGTTCGCCTCACTCCGCTCTTATGGTTCCACGCTTATTCTAGAGTTGTACCACTCCCGAACCCCGTGAAAGGAAAATAGTGTATTATTTATTCCGCCTGCTTCAGTTCGTTCCTTTGCGCAATCTTTTTCCCATTAGAAGTAAAAACGTTTCCTCGAGGTTTTGCTTAATGCACAATTCTCTGGGAGTACCGGAGAATAAGAACTTTTTCAATTTATTCAAAAAATTTTCGCACAGAAATTGGAAATTATGACGCTTGCAGCTCCAAGGACTCTTTTCGTAAAATTACATTATGATTTAAGAAATAATTTATTTTCTTAACTTTATTATGCAACATCTTGAACTTTTAACGGCTAATTGACTCGTTAACAACGAGGTGCAAGTTTATTATAACGAATGAAAGTTGGACGTAAACGATTTCGATTCCAGTTGAAAACTTTTCGAAACATTTTTAGCAATGAATACATTCCACAATAATAAATATTCCCTAACTGCAGCTAGCTTGAATACGAAATTTTCATGTGAAGGAGTAAGTAATTTGTAATGCAACAATTACTTTTGTAAATCGTGCCTGTAGGAAACTGGGTTCGAGTTTAATCAATTTTGTAAGAGCCATTTGTGTGCAGCACTTTAATACAGAATTTTTAAAGCTATTCCAATATTTTGCAATTGTTGAAATTTTATCGCAGGCATGAATAAATGAACAAATTTTGAATCTACTCTACATAAGGCCTAATAAGAGAAAGATTAGGTGTCGAATAAAATGATAAGCCCAATATAAATACAATTGAAAACTTCAAAATTCAGACAAAAAATAAAAATAAAGAAATAAAATAAAGTTGCTAGTGATAAGTAATTTCAAAATCGAAAAAGTAATCATAATAAAATTAAAAACAGTGTTTCGGTTCTCGAATACTTATAGATGACATGTTGAAAAGTTATTTTACTGGTTAATGCATTTAGTAAACTATTTTTAACTTCATTTTGTAAATATGGTATGTTCAACTAAAACCATAATTTAAAGAAAAAGTGAAAGTTTCGTAAGAGAACTTGCGTTAATACTAGAACAGATCCTGGGGTAGTGAAAACCTGTGGTAGCATAAACAAATTCTTAAGGAGAAACAAAATCAACTTTCAAAAATCTTTTCTTTTTTCATTTTCTAACTCCTTAGGATGTCTAAAATAATGAGGTGGAACCGTTTTATGATGTATGAAGTTGTCAAGACGTTACAGCGAAAAATACACGTGAATATTTGTTAATTTCAATGTAACTCGAAATTTTAAACGCGTTTTTCTGGAAAAGGTCCTTTTTATCTAGCAGCCAAAAAATCTCGGAAAGTGTTTAACTAATTTGTTCTATTTTTTGTGCCAAAATGAATTGACTAAGTTCTACCATATGATTTTTACAATATTTTACTTTTCAATTTTTCCTGAGCATTGCAATTTTTTTGGTGACAAAATGGTTCTTTTTTCAAATGGCTGCCATTTTGTCAAAATTTTGGAAATTTCGAGTAGTCTACAACTTTCCTATATTCCTACGCTTTAAGGAAACATTAACCAATTTTTTCTTTGCAAAATTTGCAGCCAGGTACCAACGTTATTTCTGCACCTTATTACGCACATGACGTCATCATACAATATTTAATTTTGAAAAGATTCGTAACAATAGCACAAATACGAGGGTTTCTACTTAAGGTTTGAGATAGACAAGTAAACATGAATATTTATAATCGAAAATGGCTTTATTGTTTTCTAAAATATTTTCCATGAAGATCAATAAACTTTTGCATGCGTTTGAACCAATTTTCGAAGCACTTTTTCCACTCCGATTAAGGTATCTCCAAAACATGTGGTTTGAACGCATCAACCGCTTCTTCAGGCGTCTAAAAACGTCAACCTCGCATTTTATTTTTGATCTGCGGGAAAAAGAAGAGATCATTGGGTGCCAAATTAGGCTTGTATGGCTGATGACGCATCAATTCGATGTTTTGAATTTTCAAAAATTCACTTGTTTGAGAAGATGTGTGAGAGGCTGCATTGTCGTGGTGCAGAATGATTGGTCTTCTGCGATTGGTTTGGCTTAGTTTTTCGAACACTTCTGGAAAAAAAATTGTGGTGCACCATTTAGAATTGACTGTGTTACGTTGCTGTAATTGTACGGTGGCGACATGTCCAATTATTCCGAAAAAACAGACGACCATTTACTTCGAAGTGCTTCGTTTTGAAATAGATCGATGATTTCTCGCCTGTTACGATCTTTACACGCCTTTTAAAGTACCGAATTTTTTCAACATTTATTTGCACCAATCGACACGAGCCTTTTTTTGAGCGATTGTCAAATTATGCGGTATCCAACGCGAACAAATATTTCCGACGGCAAATGTTCATGTAATATTGAATGTATATGAGAGTGGAACTAATGCCCAAGCATTCCTCAATCTCATGGATGCCACATGACGATCTTACAATATCAGTTCACGCACAACACCGATTTTTTTCTGGCACCACAACCAATTTAGGACGACCTTCACGAAATTCGTCCTGTAGCGAAGTGCGACCACGATTGATTTCGGAAAACCAGCGAAATACGGTGGCCCGAGATGGTGCTACATTACCAAAAGTCTGAGCGAGTGGATCGGCACACTGTTGTTGGTTTAATCCACGTCGAAAGTCATAGAAAATCATCGCACGAAAATGTTCACGATTTCATTCCATTTTTTGACCAAGATGCAGCAACCTACGTATAGCTTTACAGAATAGAAAAAGCGCCATATTTATATTTCATTGTTAGTATCAGAAAAAATCTTAAAATTGTCCCTTTTTTAATTGCTCAGGGTTGCGTATCCATAGAAGATTTTACATAACATAAATTTAATTATATTAAAAATGGTTATTATGTTTCTGAACACCCACAGCTCCGACCACCTTAAAATGTTTGTATGTTGCGTAATTCCTCGTCCTAAAGAAGAATATGTATATATGTATGTTGGGCGCGGATATCATTACTTAACATATTTAAAAAACTTTGCAAATTAGAATTATTAGCTCGATCTCTTACCGATAATCCTTTTGGTGAGGGACGTGAGGGGTGCTTGTGCCAATTGTTAACATAACCCTCTCCAACCCTCACAGGAAAAAGGGCTATAACATAATAAAGTATAGGTTTTGAACTTTAAACACAGTTTTATTCAAATTTGTCAGAATTGGAGTGGTGAGATGGTGGGGTGGGGGCGAGGGGTTATATGAGCCTTGACCCTGTGCAAAAAGTCTTCTTCAAATATTCTGGTGAAATGCCTTCTTCCCCCACTCCGACCCGCCAACTCCCAATTTTGAGAGAATTATCGAGAACAGATCGACCATATTTTTCTAATTTTCAACATATACATATATTCTTTTTTAGGCTGGCAAATTATACAACATACTCGTACTAAACTTTCAACATTCACTTAAAATTAGAAATATTATCAAATTTTTGTTCTACTATTATTATAGATTTTCGGTTAAATTTTGTTTCCCTTGCCCCTACTCCTCACAATAAATCTGATTTAGATTGCTCGTGTACTGTACTTTGGAATTCTACTACAAATTTGCTTCACTATAATCGGGTTTCAGCTCTTGCCTTAGTGTTATATAAATATATCTCCATCTCTCTCTGGTTCCCTCGACCCCTTGTGAGGCATAGGGCGTCTACTGCACAAACTCTCCGCCTGATCCGGTTCTGCGCCAACGCCTTTATCTATTGCCCCGCTTTGTTGATCTGGGAACCTGCCTTCTCTACGGATCTAATCCATGTGTTGCGCGGTCGTCCAACACCGTCTTCCTTGGATCCTGTGCGGATTCCAATTTAGCTCCAAGACTATATTTGTTGGATAGCAGACAAACCTCGTTCGCATAGTCCAAGTGCGTAAGGTGATAAAAAAGTTTAATCGGTTAGCTCTTGCAAGGATTCCAACAGTTTTCCTTTGTGTAGCACGTAACATTTGGGCTACTTTATGACGGTAATCATTTTTTTGACATGAGAATGTGTGTAGAGCTGTCCATATATACTCACGATCAACGTTGTCAACCGCCTTCTCGAAATCGACGAACATTAGATATAAAGATACCTCAATATGACTGCTTGATGATAACGATAATTCTGAGGGTGTTGATGTGATTGCTGCAGGAAAAATGCTCACGAAAGCCTGGCTGTTTATCGTTACAACTCCTTAGGTCGCTTTTTTTTTACTTTCGCAATTATGCCTGCTTTTCACACAGAGGGATGGACCTCGATTTTTCAACATTCCCGGACTGTAGGTAGAAGAATATTAGCCACATCAGAAGAATATGAGGCATCCGCCTTAATTAGTTTCACTGCTATTACATGAATCCATGGGGCCTTACAGAGTTCCAATCTCGTTGAAGTTCTGCTGTTAATGTTGACCGCAGCTGGCACCTCCTGGTGTTCAGGATCGTTTGAAGAGGTATTTAGAGGTCTAAAATTGTGTTTTAGGACTTCGATCAAATATTCTATCCATCTCCTTAGTTGATGTTTCTAAATAACGAGAAGAAATCTATTGGTATCTCTCATATGATGTTTAGTTGCAAGAGTTTTTCCTGCCAGTTTGGTGGCAATTTTGTATAGATCTCCACTGGCACTGCGGTAGGCTGCTTCATCTGTCTTTTTTGCTCCCACGTTGACGTAGTTGCGCTTCTTACGTTTTGCACGTCGGCAGTAGAACTGATCAATGTCAATCTAATTCTCAGTTCTGCTCTCTGGAAAAACCCAGGATGTTAGGTGGAATTTTTTTAGTTTCATATGCTAAGGTCTCACTAGTGTGTGTTTTACTTGTCGTCCTTTTCTTGTTATATTCTGTTTTCCCTTGCAACGGATAAATGATTTATAGGTAAAAAATCAGGTGTGTATATTTCACGATAAACAATATTGTATAATATTTTAGTATTTGCAAGTATAATCCGATATTGTGTTGAAACAACTTATATACAATGTTTAATTACAAGATTCCACAACCATCGATTGACACCAGGACTCTTGTAGCTTCACTCAGTCAAAAGTCGATCGAAATTTTCCAACCGGAGCGAAACGTTGACAAAATTTTGGCGCACCTTATTCTGTTCAGCGTGCATTACCACAATTTCGACTAAAATAAATTCTTTGATTCTTCAAATTTCAATTTCGATGTAAATGGTGGTTTTTTAGCTACGAAACTCTATCCCCCAATTTCGTTATCACCGGGTAATAAGTAACTCCTATCTCGTAAACAAGTCGAAATCACGTGCTAAAAGCAAAGGATTCGCTTACAGAGTGATAGACAGGTATGCAATCACTTTTAAAATGCGGTAAGATTAAAGGAGAAGAGAGTCAACACATGCTGGAATTAGTCAATGGAGTAGGTGTGCATACAGCATTCTGCAAAAATTGTTCCCACAAAAAGCGAATTGAATAGGATTCTAAAAGAGGAACGAATTCATGGCATTAAAGCAACCGTGTCGTCGTTAATAGAACAACTTTAAACTTGTTCGTCAGTTTTTGATTTAAAAAAAAAGTTTTAGGTGTAACGCAATAATAAGCAAAAGGATTTATAAAATGCAAAAGAAAACTGAAAATATAAAAAGGTTCGCATGGCAGAAAAAGATTAAATTCACGAAACACTTTTTAATATTGTCAAGCCTCAGAATCACGAGAATAAAAGACTATGACCATTATGAGCTGAATTTTGCTAGTAACTATTAAGCATTTATGTAAAAATTCTAAATAGCTTAAATTAACACTAAGGGGTTGATGAATCAATAGAAAGAAGAATAACAGTCTCACATTAATACATAAAGATAAAAACACTCCGAGTTAAAATATGAGTATTGTTTTTTTTTAAAGATAATACCAAAGCTCTGACTGATTCAATCCGGTTATTGTGGAAGTAAGGATCCCAAACCGGGCTGGCGTACTCCAGGACAGGTTTAACGAAAGTACAGAAAAGAAGCCTCGCTAAGTAGCGTTTGTCAAGCTCCCTAGACCATCTTTTAACAAATAAGAGCGTGGAATTCGCTCTGCCAACTAAGAAATCAACGTGGTCTTCGAAGAAGAGGCGGGGATTGAGAACCACCCCGAAGTGCTTGAGACTGTCGAGCCTGCCCGAAGCTTGGAGACGGAGTTGGAGTAATTGGTTAAGCGGCACCGCATGACTTCCGGGTTCGAAACCCGGTCTCTTCGTGGGTTTTAAAAATAGAATTAAAAAATCCATTTCGTCTATTGTGTAGCTCGCAGCCATGCAAAAAAACAAGACATTCAAGTTGCCTTTCTCCCCTTACCCTAATTCCCTTCCGACAACATCCATCTACCGTATCAGAGGGTTGTCCCCAAGGCTTTGGCCAAACGAAGCTTAAACACCCATGGAATATTTGAAAAAAATGGTACCGTTTCTATGTGCAAAAGTCATTAAGGCGCCTTTGCTGGTAGAGGAGTTCGTCTAAATATGGCTACCACTTTTATTATTGATTTTATTCATTCAATTACATGAAAATACTTTCTATTTGATAATTTTGTATTTTAATGGTTATATCTGAATTTTTATTGCAGTATAGGGCTTCAGAATTTAAAAAAATTAATTAAAATAAAAACACTATTGAAAACTATCTTTTTTTTTTATTGGGGTCCAACTATTAGCTATTGCTTAATTAACAAAAAGTTCACTTATTTTATGACATAATATTACGTCCCAAATATTTAAAAATGTTGAACGAGACAAACAAAGAAGAAGATTATTACAAAAATCACAAATATATAGTATATGTCTTTTTCAACACCGGCATAGTCATTCGTAGTGCGCCCATATCAAACACTGAAAGCAATGAACTTGCTTTTGGCTAAAACTACTACCGATCTCCACGCCTACGAAATTTATACAGGACAGAGGTGAAGAGCTCAGAATAAGTCGAGATTTTAAGGATTTTTTCACGTAATTTGCAGCACCACCCCCGGCATGATCCATACGATCACATCTGAACAGTTTGAAATCAATTAGGTCAACATAATTCGATGGTATATTACTATTAAGATGAATAACATGCAGGTCAGCATTGCCGAAAACTATTTAAAAGGAATCTTGATGCCATTAAGTTCTGCCAGTATAAATGCCATTCTTCTCAAGTCACCCATAGTACAACCAAAAAAAACCTTGTTCCATTTCTAGTAGATAAGCTACTAGATCCTTTTCAATTTTATCCCTAAGATTGTTTTTCTACCTAATCGGATAGAGGGAGCTTGAGGTGGAGGTACATCTTCTTTTCGGAGTTCCCATTTTCGTTCCTCGTACAGCTGTGATTGGTTGCTCCATTTCGTCAGATTTTCAGCACTTCAGCCTTGTTTAATATATTTTGAAGTAATTCTTGTCATTCTGTGACTAAGAAAACGCTGCAAGTTACCAGATATGATGGACACAGATGTAATACTTTGAATAGGTCTAAATTTGGGCTAGCTCATGTTTAGACCCCACATGGTAGCCCATATTTATACCAATCGCCATGACACTTTTATTGATAAATATAATATATATTTTAAAATAAAATAAACTTTAAAAGGCATGAAAAGGATATTGTTTTTACATTAAATAGTTATTTAATAATGATATACAACATGTAAAATATGTCTAAATTAGAGTAAAATAATATAATTTGCATACCTGTTTAACAGCTCGATTATCATTACACAAACTATTTCTCAACACTGAGCACACAAGAGTCGGTTTACCTATCTTTCTCGCTCAGCGCTTTTAGGTAACTTCATTATAAAGAGTTTCAAGTGTTTTGAACTAAATGGCCCATATTTAGACCAATTCCTCTATTCAATGGGAGACGAGCGCATTCACAGAGCGTACGGAAGATCTAAGCATCGTTAGCATAACACAGACGTCACTTATGTAAATTATAAAGAGTATTAGGTCGACGATGCTACCCTGAGGCACCCCAGAGGCGACTGAGATTTCCAACAATATTGATATGTTTTATTTATATTTAAATTTGTATTCCGCTTAAAAGAGCACCCAAGAGACAGAAAACCCAAAACACAAATCTATACCAATTTTTTCAACATTTTTTAGCAGAATAACACGAAGCAATCAATATTTCTCAATGATTTAAATGAAAAATATCTAGTTAACTACTTAGACTAAATAATCAAAAGTTAACGTATAAAAAATCAGGATATAAATTTGAACTTGGAACGAAAAATAACACGACTTATTCGCGTAAAGTCATTTTGCACGGGTAACTTACAATCCCAATGCCCCACGAGGGAATTCGCGAGCTCGAAAATCACTTAAATGAAATTATGACTTTTTGATTTTATGCTTACAGACAAGTTTAATTAACTTAATTGAACGCTCATATTTTGTACCTTTTAAGTAAATAATGGCAACAAATTTCAGGGTATTATTTTTAAAATGTTTTTATATAAATATTTAAATTTTTAACAAATTTTACTTAAACCTAGTTATCTTTGTGTTTGCACTTTACCCTAAAAATATCGACAGGAGCCCGCTGAAAATGTACGCCACAAATTATTCAGTCTTAAATTTCAATGAAGCTTTCGTTCGAATAAATGAAGGCGTATTAATGGCAGAAAATATAAGTATGATGAACTAATTATCTTAATGAATTCAGTATAATATTTCTTTGCTGTTAATTATTTGTGTCGGAAAATATTTTCATCAGAATACCGAAATACCTAAATAAAACACAACTTTTTCGTCCAAAAAACGGTGCAGCTTTGATGTTTTTTCCAGGTGAATAAGTACAGATGTATTTAACCATAAAAATTGCGACAAAGATAATAAAATCGAATTTATTAGTGGAGGTAATTACAGTGATGGTATGACATTAAAGGGTCTCTACAATACTTCATGCTTCGTTTATATTTATACTAATTACATTGGTACTGGAATAGGTGGAGTTGGGGTATATTGATACAATTTTTTACAAACGAAAAAAGGGAAGTTAAATGAGAATAATAATAAAAGCTCTATTCGGATATGTGTCCATTTAATTAACTTATTTCTATTCAGTTTTACTAAGGCAAAATGTTACGAACCGTTTCTTTCAGCTGGAGTTTGTATCGGGGTATATTGATACCCGAAGGCACATTGATTCATAGTCTAAAACATGCCGATATTGATCAAAAATACTTTATAAAATATAAGAAATAATAATTTTTATAATTATTTATACTATTTATTTTTAAAATTATCCTTTCCTTTAATTTATTTTAAATCAACTTAACATTTATATTTTTTCAACTCTATGAGATGAGACGGGAGGTTTGTGACATACAGAATTGCGAACGCACGGAAAGATCGGAACTATAGCATAATGGTGTTCACTAAACACCACTACTTCCTGACTTATTTGTTGAGATCTCTTTTGAAACTTTAGAGTAAAAAGTGGATAAAATTACTTAAATAGGATATCATAAGTAGACAAATAAATTTTGAAATTAAATAGTTGTGCTTCTTGAATAATGGACTTGGCAGCTTGGACATGTTTGCACTTATTCGCTTTCTTGACCTTCCTTCATATCTAAATAGAATCTTTCCAGTGAAATGCTTTCCAAAAATCCAATCAAATCAAAGAAATTCTTATGGGTGAAATTTCACGCCGGAAATACACGTAAAATACACAGAAATACACGGAAAGCACACAGAAATTACACGGAAGTACACGGAAAGTACATGGAAAGTACTCGGAAATTACTGGGAAATAACACGGAAGTATACGGAAAGTAGACGGAAAGTTCACGGAAAGTACACGGAAAGTACATGATAAATGCAAATAGTCATATCCATATTCATATTACTGGTAATAGTTTATCACAGCCTGTTCTAGATACAAACCTTTCTCCCAGAAAGTCTAATAAATATTTAACGGAACGTGTTGTGTATCTCTTCATCACAGAAAGACTAATAAAAACGCAACACGTTCCGTAAAATTTTTATTAGACTTTCTGGGAGGAAGAGGTGTATTAATCAGGCTTTAAGTTGCTTAAATAACTCCCCCGCCAGGTTTGTATCTAGAACAAGCTGTGATAAACTATTACCATTAATATGAATATGGAAGTGACTATTTGCACTTATCGTGTACTTCAGCATACTTCCGTGTATATTCCGTGTACTTTCGTGTTATTTCCATGTACTTCCCGTGTACTTCCGTGGACTTTCCGTGTACTTTCCGTATACTTCTGTGAACTTTCAGTGTACTTCCGTGTAATTTCCGTGTATTTCCGTGTATTTCCATGTACTTCTATGTAAACGAAATTTACACGGCAATTTAAGGGTGGTAAATAGACACTGCCTTCTTTTTTTAACAAAACGGAATGGAATAATGGAGTACCAGTTTAACTACTTAAGACAGATCCCACCACTGCGGCTGATATTATTCTCCCCGTAATCCAAAAATGTTGGGAAACCGATACCTATTCCACTGAAAAGAAAACAGGCGTAATTGTGAAGATTTCCAAAAAAGGCAACCTGAGGAGTGTAGCAATTGACGCGGTATATGTCTCCAAATTGATGGCAAAAATAATCTTAATGAGAATAAAGCAAGTGATCGAGTGTACTTTTAGCGATGAATAGACCGGCTTTCATGAGGGTTTCTATTGCATCGATTACATCAACACCCTCTGAATTATCATCGAGCAATCCGCCGGGGTCCCATTTACATCTAATGTTCGTCGATTTTGAGAAGGCGTTTGACAGCGTTGATCGCGAGTATATATGGACCGTTTAACGTAGGAGAAGCATCCCAGAAAATGTTATCACCATCACTAGGAGTCCAATGTCACGTCCTAAACAAAGGAAAATTCTCGGAGCCCTTCCAGTTGCTGAACAAAGTGAGAAAAGGATAAATACTGTCACCTTTGCTTTTCCTGGTCGTCATTAATAACTTATTACGCAGCGCCCTAGACGACCACCCATCGCGAGACATTAGATGTAAAATTTTTAACCACCTTACGCAGTTGGACTATTCCGACGATGCATGTCTCCTATCAGACAATTAGAGTTATGTTGCCCAAATTTCTGTAGTCCTGAGACGAGAAGGTCCCATAGCTGGGCTTACGATCAACGCTGCTAAAAGCAATATTGTTATGAGCTTGGACTCCAGTAGACTAAATGCAATTTATCTGGAATATCTAATATTATATTATCTAATATAATCTGAGCCACAAGTCTTTGTCAAGCGGTGCCTTCGGTGCATCCTTAACATCCATTGCCCGGAGGTCATTACCAAGGAAGACCTTAACAGACCTGCAGGCCAAGACGGGATAAACACCAGTATTCGTAAGCGAAAGTTGCAATGGACTGGTTACATACTAAGAAAAGAGCCAAACATCATCACACAGCAGGCTGTATATTGGAATCCCCATGGGATACAAGGAAGATGCCGAATTGGGCGACCGCGCTACACCAATATCCACCAGATCAATAAAACGTACCACAACTGAAGGCGGTGGCGCAGAACCGGACCAGGTGGAGAGTCGGTACAGTAGACACCTTATGCCTCACACGGGGTTTAAAGGAACCAGAGAATGTTGGTCTTCTTTTTATTAGATCCACTGTAAGTTCTTCGCCTATCTGTTCTAAAACAAAATGCCTTTTGAATAATGTGTTCCTCTTTCAGTTTGGGTATACTTAATAAAATAATATTTATTCAATTCAATGCTGTATACAAAATATTTACATCTTTTTAAAAGTATACTCTATCGCTCTCTCTATTTCCTGTAACCCCTTGTGGGGCATTTGGCGGGAGAAGAACTTCACCCGATTCGAGACAACGATGCCAAGTGGATCTTCAATTTAAAGTGGATCAAATCGGTAGATAATAATCTTCAATAAAGCCATGCTTATACCTCCATAAACCTTTTGGGGAGTATAATTAATTTGGTCGCAAATCAATTTTCAGGTTTAAGTACACCCCCAAACGGTTACTCCTCTCTTAATAAAGTAGATGTACGCCACTCAAATAGACGCTTGGAAAATCAGATACGTTTGAGTTTTTTGTATATGAAACACACACTCGATTACTTTAGAGTATTAAAAATAAGCAGGTTATTAGACGCCCACATTGAGACGTTCGTTATGTCATTGTTGACTCTGTCAACTTATGAATATTCACATATTTGATTAAATTTGGAAGATCATTAATGAATAAGCAGAAAAAGAAGAGGCCCTACGATTGAGCCCTGCGGTACTCAAATGACAGAAGTGTTCAAATTGGATGTGATATCGCGAACTCTCGATTTCTGAGAAGATTGTGATTAGCCGATTCAAAAGCTTTGGTAAACTCAATCAGCACTAGGACTTCTACTTGACTTTACCAAAGCTCTGAAACTGTGACCAATACGAAAAACAGATTGCCAACTTGCTAGGGGATTGCTATCGGAAATATGTTGGATATGTTGTGTTAGACTTCTTAGCTACTGGTACAACCAATGCGTTGTTCCAAATATTAAAAAAACAATTTTAAATGTGAATTAAAAATGAAGATCAGAGTGTGACGAATAACTAGCAAGAGCATTTTTTAAAAAATGTTGGAGAGATTCCGGCTGAAATTACTGCGCTAGACCTAATGAATGTGACTACACTAACAACTTCGTCTGGATAGACGCATCTAAACCTAAAGTCATCATTAAATTAATTTTTTAATTATATATAACTCGCTATTGTCTAGTAATAATATTTTAGTGTTTAGTTTGTTATTGATCGTAATATTGTGATTAATGGTTAAATGGTGGAATTATATATAATATCAGTCAGATCTCTATGCTGTGGGGTTTTACACTTTGCCCATTTGTTTTTGTCTTGCCAGGTTTAGGTCGTCTTAAAATATTCTCAGTATTATCTTGGTTGCTATAAATTTGACATGTTGCAAATTCTTCATTTGTAAATGCTAATTTATTAAATGATACAATCCTAGGTTTAGCAAATGTTCTTGTAATATATTTCTCACTGATATCTTGAAAAATCGAGTTTTACAATGATTGGATAGTTACCATGCTACCAGGATAATTATCGTGCTAGTCATTGAAAGCTATCTTTAGTTCTTAGCCTTGAAGAAGACACCAATTTTTTTCCCACGAAACCAATATCAAGACTGGCGTTTGCGGGACATTTGTAGAGAAAATGACAATGAAATTATTCTGTAATCACGGAAATAATTGTTTACACCGATTGAAATGAGGAACTTACGATTATTACAAATCAAACGAATAGGTTGTACTTAAGGACCTCTCAGAATAGTTCTAAATCTAATTGATAAACTCAAAGATCCCTCTTCAAGTAATACACTCAGAGAAACACAAATTCAGGTCAAATTGTATTCCGTAGCCCAGTGCCTTACCTTAGTACCTGCAGTACCTTAATATTCTTCTCGCTGGGCTAAGACTGCGGTTTGTTTTGATTTATTGACAGCGTATATACAACGTGCCACGTACATCAAAGTATCCTTTCTCCCTCCTTTAAGGAAATCAAGTAAAAGTAGTGGCGTTGGCGTATATCTTATACTTCTGTGCAATTTGGTATATCAATCATTCACAATTACTCAAGTTTTTAAAAAACAATTTTGTTTCACCATATCTAACATTTAGCTAATGACTGAAGAGGTAACTTCTCTTATTGATTTTCTTAAATTTTTTTCAGGTACCCGAACGTGTGAGAGCTATGAACGCCAGCATAAAGCTGCTGCTAATAGTTCGTGAGCCAGTAACACGAGCAATTTCTGATTATACACAATTACGAAGTCATGCTGGAACAGCTTCTTTACCACTAGCCCATCTCAGTCATCAGCAGCAATCACCTATTTCGTTATCCTCATCTTCATACTCCACATTATTTGAAGGCACAGGAAGTGACGGTAGCAGCAGAAATGGTGTAGGTTCTGTAGGAAGCGGAGGCGGCAGTCTATCTACCTTGCCATCATCATCAACAGTGTTCTCAGCTTCCAAGTAAAATTTGCATTAATTAAGACTCATATGTGAAAATCTATAGAATTTATTGATTAACTTGACTCATTTCAGGTCCTTTGAGGAGCTAGCAATTTTTCCAAATGGTACCGTCAACGAATCGTACCGGCCGCTCACGATATCTATGTACCATCTTCACCTACATCGTTGGCTAGAAGTCTTCCCACGAGAGCAATTACTAGTTGTTAATGGAGATCAATTAATCGAAGATCCTGTTTCGCAGCTAAAACGGATAGAAAATTTTTTAGGTAAAAACGAATTTATCTATGTTCATGTTCCTCCGATAACGAGCTCTGGGCAATGGCCCTTTTCAATTTATGTTCTGTTTACAGGTATCGAGCACCGAATCAATAGCAACCATTTCTACTTTAATGAAACAAAAGGATTCTACTGTTTACGCTACGACAGCGGTGATAGATGCTTACGGGAAACAAAAGGACGAAAGCACCCTCACGTCGATCCCATGGTTGTATCCAAGTTAAGAAAGTTTTTCGCCGAACACAACCAAAGATTTTACGAACTTGTCGGCGAGGATCTAGGCTGGCCGGAGGAGTAAGGGTGATGTAGCTAGTTTTATTATTTAAGCTAAAAGTTATTACCCTACAGAAACTTTATTTCTATTGATTTTAAGGTTTCAATCAAATTTTATACGTTCCATGTGGCGTTCCATGGCGCTCATTAGGAACTTTCTCCGAA